>JANFAM010000017.1:14600000-15240000 GCA_024362665.1 Prunus padus | reverse complement strand
CGGTGTCTGCAGATCAGTCAACTTCACGGATTGGACTGTACTTGGTCAAGAAGAACCAGATAATGAGCCATACATCATTGGAAAGATACGGAAGTCTATTTTCTGGATCATTTTACGGTTCATGATTCCGAGTCCTCTAGAGGAAGTTATGCAAGTTTTGGCAGCTTAAGGTCAAAATCGGCAGGATCTGCGTTACTGGGCCAAAAATCACATTTGAAGGTCTTTCCGATTTTTCCTTGAGCTGGGCTGCATATGCATGGAAAGATAATTCAAAGAGCTTCAAGATCCATATTTTTCCAGATTTTTCAGAATTGAGAAACAAGCCCAAAACGAGCCCAAAAGAAGACTGCAATGCATTGTCAAGCATGACATATGCATGATGAAATGTTATTGATTGTGGGAAAGTTTGGTGAAGCATATTCAATACATATAATTGGAGTGGAGTTTTGCAGCAGCCAAATGAAGTAAAAGAAGATGAAGTGGGAGTTGCAACACTAAGCTTAAAGACAAGAAGAATTGTTTTCAAATGCAATTGTGTGTTAGGTAAAGTTGGTGAATTAAGTGTTGTAAGTTGGTGAAGTGAGTTTTGTAGGTAGAAGCAATACTTAATTCAGATTTTCACTTCCCCTAGGCCTATTTATAGTGAGGTTCTCCAAACTTGTAAACACACCCCAAGGGGGGGAGCTCTCAAACATCTCTCTAGAGCTCCTCTCCCTTCTCTCCCTCAAATTCTCTTAGTTTTCTTTTTAGTTCTCAATTGTTGTAACAAAACCATTTTGCTTTTTAGTTGTAATTTATTTTTCATTGTAATGTAATTTCTTTTCTTTAGTTTTCAAGTTTAATTAGTTTCCAAGTTTCAATTATAGTTCTTGTTCTTATTCATTATGCTTATAAGTTAATATGCTTGTTTGAATGAGTGATCACCATTAAAACTTGTATGTTAGCTATCTTGGTTTGAATTAAGAGTAGACACCATGCATTAATTCAAATTGAACTATGAATAGGAAGAGTATGTATGGACATTCGACAACATGGATTAGATACATGCTTGGTTGTTTAAAACATTCTTCTATGCTTAATGGATTTCTAATGCTTAATTTAGGTTCGACAATAAGGATCTAATTAGGGAATTAGAAATACAAGGTTAGGACCAGACACCATGGCTTAATCATACTTTAGCTAGAATCAATCTGTGAATCTAAATTGAACTTGGTAACTAATTTGCTTGAGTTAATTTTCTTTCTTTCTTTCTTGTTGTATTTATTTTCTTTTGGTTTTCTATTTTGTGCAGGGAATCAAATTGAATCAATCTATTATCAATCCTCGTGGGATCGACCTCGTACTTACACAAGCTATACTATCCAACGCCTCGTGCACTTGCGAGTTAACAAAATTTTGGCGCCGTTGCCGGGGATTGACGGCATAGTTTGGTTCTATTTTCTTTCCCTACTTGTTTTACTTTCCTTTTTCCTTTTCATTTCAGTTTTTATTGCCTAATCCTTTTAATTCTGTTTCAAGTTCTATGTTTGTTTTAGCAATATAAGATAGCTCAATAAAAAAGAAGAGAGAAGGCAACTTCAACGGATAGGAAGTATGGAGTAGTGGGAGGAGTAGCTACCTCCAAATGCATCCATGCTCGACCTAATCGCTTCAAGGGGGAGTATTCCAATCCTTTCTCTTTTACTTGTATTGTTATTATTTTAGTAATTTTAATTTTCTGTTTCTTTTATAAAAAAAAAATTAAAAAGATTTTTCATATGAGCTAACTTTTGGTAACTCCAGTAAGCAACCTCCGTCTATGCAGTGTCTAGGAGTTCTTAGGCGACACCTTCGGTGTCTAAGAAGTTTGGGTTTTAAGCGGGACCATTGTGACCCCTCCAACCTTCCGGAACCCCTGGTCGTGTTTTACGAGGCCCTTAATCGGTCATCCTAGAGTTGCTTGTATAATTGTGTGTTTTTAAAATAAATTATTTTTTTACAATAATGGTTTAGTTTAAATAAAAATTTAAGTTTGGATATTGTATTCTTGCTTAAATAATAATTACAAAAAAAAAAATATTGCAATTTGGAACTTCTTTGTTTTCTTTTCTGTTTAGTTGTTTTATAGTCTGTGGTTTTTATTTTTATTTTTATTTTTATGTGGTGTGGTTAGTTTGTTTGTTTCTGAGTGTTTAAAAAAAAAAAAATTTACTCTAAATAAGGCTGCATCACTAATAATTAAAAAAACAAAAACAAAAACGAAAAACAAAAAAATAAAAATAAAAATAAAAAAATTGCATAAAATACAAATAAATAAAACTTCATCTTCTTCATCATCTTCTTCTTCTTCTTCTTCATCATCTTCTTCTTCTTCATCTTCACAAGATCACATCATCATGGCACGCCTGCATTCCAAAATCGGAAACTTTAGTTTAGCCTTACGGACGTCATCTTTTGGGTCTTCACGCATGACCTCTTGGGGCCCATCACTTGAGCTCCCAAAGATCGCACTTATGGCTGCACTCTTGGCTTGAGCACCACTTGTCTTGTGCTCGGCTGCTTGCGCTACCCGGCCGCCCAACCTGTCTCCGGCCTTCAGGCGCATGTCTTTGGCGTACAGATCTACCATCGTTGATAGCCGTTTATTCTCTGCCTCGCAAACCTTCTAGCCGACGTCGATTAAACTCCACCATCCTTGTCCTCTCCTTTTTCAAGTCCCTTATAATGCCTTGACAATCCTCAACCACATTCTGCGATGCCGCCAACTGAGCTTTTACTAGCTCCAACTCACGGGATTTCGCAATTAGGCGATAACCCACGGTTGCGATAGTGGTCGTGCTTTGTGCAGCCAGTGCCATGGCATCACTCACGATTCGATTGTCACACTTTGCGCCGAGCACTCGTGCATCTCTGGGAGTCACTAAACTCCTTGCGACTCCAAGGGCAACTTCGTTGTCCATGAGTATTGTGTCATTTACTGTCACGGGCCCTCGTGCTGAGCCAAAATAGGGCATCCACACTGGTGTCGCTCCTTGACTCGATGTCTGAATTGGTTGAGCTAGGTTAAGATCGAGCGAAAATGGGAAAGGAGACGACATTTTCTTTCTGTTTTTTTTTTCTCTTTTCTCTCTTCTTTTTTTTCTCTTTTCTTTCCTCTCTCTTTTCTTCTTTCTTTTCTCTCTTCCGTGTGGCTGTAATTTTTGTTTTTCTCCCTTAGTTTCCTTTTATAAACGTTAAACCCTAACACCACTAGAGCTCCACAGCCTTCTGGCTTTCCCCCGTCCCAAAAATAATTTGTCGCGACGTACCCTTTCTGAACGAACGCGTTCAACAAAGTCTTCGCGCCTTTCCATGGCCCGTAATTTCCGCTTGGGGAAGCGCAAAAGCTCTGCGGCGCCTCTATGTGTCGACACGTGGCTCTTACTTCGTTACCCGAGACGACATATGGACCCCCGTTTCAGAATCCACTTCCCACGTAAAAAAAATAATAATAATAATAATTAATTATTTTTAAAATTTTAAATTAAAAAAAAAAAAATTAAAACGTGTGGGCTTCGGATTTCATTGTGGGTTAGGTTTCACCGTGGTTTGGGTTTCGAAATTGTGGGCTTTGGGCTTCAAATTTTTTTTTGGATTTCAATTTGCGTAAGTTTGTGTGTTTAGGGCTTACTGTTTCGTTTAATTTTTTTTATTTATTTTTTAAATTTTTTTTTATTTGTTTGGTTGTTTTGCATTTTTTATTTTGTTTTGTATTTTAATTATTGTATTTTGTGATATTTATTTGCTTTAATACCTTTCAATTGTTGTTATGACATTACTTGAGCCTAATTTTTAAACATTGAGGACAATGTTCATTTCTAAGTTTGGGGGTATTAGAGTTTAGCAAGAAAATTTGGTTTTTCTTAAATTTTTAAATTTAAAAAAAAAAAAAAAAAATCTTGTTTTTCTGTTTTATTTTAGTCTTGCTTTGTTTTTATTTTGAGTCACTTTCCGAACACATATGATGAGATTGTGATAAATGTTTGCATGCCTTAAATGAAAATTGGATTTCTTTTTATTTCAAAAAAAAAAAAAAAAACAATTTTCAAAAAAAAAAAAAAAATTTCAAAAAAAAAAAACTTTTGGCATCGTTCTAGCATGATATGTTCAAAACCCTCTTTACACTTGCCATTTGTTTCATAATTTTCTAATTAAAGGATTTGCATGATCCAAAGAATTGTATCAAGCATAAATTAAACTTGTATAACCATATAATGTGAGCTTTTGAGCCTTGTGCTTCATTTCATGAGTGTTATACACATACTCTTATTTTCTTGTCATCTAAGTTGTTGTTTGATCTCATTATTCATTGAATTGGTTGAGCACTTAAAAGTCATTCATTCATATTCAATTTAATTACATGACATTTAAGAAATGATATTAAGGCCCTTTTTGGATCGTTTGTGCCTTTCAAGCTAACCTTATGCATGCTTAAGCATGATTTTTCCATTGTTAACCATTTTGAGCCTACATGTAAACCTTTTCTTTCTTTTAACCAATTATATTTCCTCACCTTAGCCTGAAAAACAATTATTTACCTTTCTAAGGAACTCTTGAGCTTTTATTGGGATGTGTTTTTCATACTAAGTTTTGGAAGAGGTGTTACATTTCGAAAAAAAAAAAAAAAAATCACACAATTGGTGAAAGAAAAGAGAAAAGTTGTGATTAAGTGGTGGTTGAATGAAATTTCATTTTTGGGTTTCTTTATTGGCCTCAAAATAAATTGGTGGTTGTTCAATTAAAAGAAAGGAGTGTGAATCCTTATAAATGGAGGTATAAGGAGTTTTGAAAAAAAAAAAAAAAAAATCTCATTGTGATGATTCAAGTCTTGGAAACAATTGTTTTATGCTCTTACATTGTAAGTTCCTTGGACTTTGCTTTATCCATACCTTTCATTTCTCACTCACCTTACACCTTTGGCCCCAATACAACCTATGATAAAGACCTAAATTGATCCTAAATGTCATGTGATTGAATTGCATCCATTTTCCTACTTTTAAGTGTTTGGCATCCTTCTTGAGATCATATAATGCAAGTTCTTCATCTTTCTATTGTGAGTTAATTCCCTTATGGTTTAACTCTAATCTCATGTTTATAACTGAGTGATGCATTGTAGCCCTCTTCTGAGTGATTCATTTGTGAGAGGACAACTTTGGTGAGATTTGAAGTTGAATTTGTGCTTTGTATGATTTTTGAAATTGTGTGAATACTAAGATTGGAGAATTTGTTGCATTTGGCTATCACACTACTACACTTTGAGCATGTTATGTTTTGAACTTTGCCACATTGTGAATAATGTCCAAAAATGAGCTTTTATTGTTAAAACTTTTGAGTCATGTGCATGAGTCATTTCTCTTCAGAAAATGTTCGGAAATATTGTTTTTGTATTTGTTTTTGTTTTGTTTTTGTTTTCTAACTACTTTGTTTTTTTGTAGAGTCAAGAAACGTTTGTGGGTATCGTATCTGTTAAACCCTCAGGAGACACAACTCCTCCTACTAGGGATGCCTAGAGGTTTAAAGGCTTGTTGCATATGCTCAATGCAATCGAGTTACCTGCGAAAGTGGTCTAATAAATTTATTTATTTATTTATTTTTATCTTTGTTTTCCTTTTGTTTTGCTCGAGGACTAGCAAAATATAGGTTTGGGGGTATTTAATCGGTGCATAATTACATATCATTTTGTACCCTTCTAACTTATGATTTGGTTATGTTTTTGAGTTAAACTTGTGCTTTTAATTTATTTTGTGTTTGTTTCAGTGTAATAAGCTTAAAACTCATTAAATGCATTTTGGAGACAAGTTAGCTCAAACGGTGTCTGCAGATCAGTCAACTTCACGGATTGGACTGTACTTGCTCAAGAAGAACCAGATAATGAGCCATACATCATTGGAAAGATACGGAAGTCTATTTTCTGGATCATTTTACGGTTCATGATTCCGAGTCCTCTAGAGGAAGTTATGCAAGTTTTGGCAGCTTAAGGTCAAAATCGGCAGGATCTGCGTTACTGGGCCAAAAATCACATTTGAAGGTCTTTCCGATTTTTCCTTGAGCTGGGCTGCATATGCATGGAAAGATAATTCAAAGAGCTTCAAGATCCATATTTTTCCAGATTTTTCAGAATTGAGAAACAAGCCCAAAACGAGCCCAAAAGAAGACTGCAATGCATTGTCAAGCATGACATATGCATGATGAAATGTTATTGATTGTGGGAAAGTTTGGTGAAGCATATTCAATACATATAATTGGAGTGGAGTTTTGCAGCAGCCAAATGAAGTAAAAGAAGATGAAGTGGGAGTTGCAACACTAAGCTTAAAGACAAGAAGAATTGTTTTCAAATGCAATTGTGTGTTAGGTAAAGTTGGTGAATTAAGTGTTGTAAGTTGGTGAAGTGAGTTTTGTAGGTAGAAGCAATACTTAATTCAGATTTTCACTTCCCCTAGGCCTATTTATAGTGAGGTTCTCCAAACTTGTAAACACACCCCAAGGGGGGGAGCTCTCAAACATCTCTCTAGAGCTCCTCTCCCTTCTCTCCCTCAAATTCTCTTAGTTTTCTTTTTAGTTCTCAATTGTTGTAACAAAACCATTTTTCTTTTTAGTTGTAATTTATTTTTCATTGTAATGTAATTTCTTTTCTTTAGTTTTCAAGTTTAATTAGTTTCCAAGTTTCAATTATAGTTCTTGTTCTTATTCATTATGCTTATAAGTTAATATGCTTGTTTGAATGAGTGATCACCATTAAAACTTGTATGTTAGCTATCTTGGTTTGAATTAAGAGTAGACACCATGCATTAATTCAAATTGAACTATGAATAGGAAGAGTATGTATGGACATTCGACAACATGGATTAGATACATGCTTGGTTGTTTAAAACATTCTTCTATGCTTAATGGATTTCTAATGCTTAATTTAGGTTCGACAATAAGGATCTAATTAGGGAATTAGAAATACAAGGTTAGGACCAGACACCATGGCTTAATCATACTTTAGCTAGAATCAATCTGTGAATCTAAATTGAACTTGGTAACTAATTTGCTTGAGTTAATTTTCTTTCTTTCTTTCTTGTTGTATTTATTTTCTTTTGGTTTTCTATTTTGTGCAGGGAATCAAATTGAATCAATCTATCATCAATCCTCGTGGGATCGACCTCGTACTTACACAAGCTATACTATCCAACGCCTCGTGCACTTGCGAGTTAACATCAAGTTCATACGAAGGTCGTACCTTTCATGGACTGGTTGAAGGATTGCATAGTTCTTGTGATTGGATTTCACTCAAAACTCACCAAATGACTCCGCCTACCATATTGTGATACTGCCCAAGTTTTGGACTCGATCCAAAATCAATTGGTCAAATAAAAGGGACACTTCAAGTTCTTATGATGTTCGTACTGTACATGGAGCAGTTGTAGGATTGCATAGTTCTAGTGACTGGATTTCAGTCAAAACTCATCAATTGACTCATCCCCCCATATTATGATGTTACCCAAGTTTTGGGCTGGATCCGAATTCAATTGGTCAAAGAAATTAGACACTTCATGTTCGTACGAAGTTCTTACTTTTCATGGAGTGGTTGTTGGATTGCATAGTTCAAGTGATTGGATTTCAGTCAAAATTCCCCAAATGACTCATCCCACCATATTATGATGTTGCCCAAGTTTTGGACTCAATCCGAAATCAATTGGTCAAAGAAAAGGGACACATCAAGTTCTTAAGAAGTTCGTACTGTACATGGAGCAGTTGTAGGATTGCATAATTCTAGTGACTGGATTTCAGTCAAAACTCACCAATTGACTCCTCCACCCATATTATAATGTTACCCAAGTTTTGGGCTTGATCCGAAATCAATTGGTCAAATAAATTAGACACTTCAAGTTCATACGAAGTTCTTACTTTTCATGGAGTGGTTGTTGGATTGCATAATTCTAGTGGTGGATTTCAGTCAAAATTCCCCAATTGACTCCTCCACCATATTATTATACCCAAGTTTTGGACTCAATCCGAAATCAATTGGTCAAAGAAAAGGGACACATCAAGTTCTTAAGAACTTCGTCAATGCTGAGCACGAGCGAGTTGTAGGATTGCATAGTTCTAGTGATTGGATTTCAGTCAAAACTCACCAACTGACTCCTCCCCCCATATTATGATGTAACCTAAGTGTTGGGCTCGATCCGAAATCAATTGGTCAAAGAAATTGGACACTTCATGTTATACGCAAGTTCTTACCTTTCATGGAGTGGTTGTTGGATTGCATAGTTCTAGTGATTGGATTTCACTCAAAAGTCGTCAAATGACTCCTCCCATCATATAATGATGCTGCCCAAGTTTTTGGCTCGATCCGAAATCAATTGGTCAAAGAAATTGGAAACTTCATGTTCCTTCGAAGTTCGAACTGTACATGGAGTGGTTGGAGGATTGCATAGTTCTAGAATTTGGATTTCACTCAAAACGGACCAAATGATTCCTCTCCCCATATTATGATGTTGTCCAAGTTTTGAGCACGACCGAAATCAATTGCTTAAATAAATTGGACACTTCAAGTTCGTACGAAGTTAGCGCCGCACGGATGAGTTGTTGGATTGCATCGTTCTAGTCATTGGATTTCACTCAAAAGTCACCAAATGACTCTTCCCACATTATTATGACGATGCCCAAGTTTTAGGCTCAATCCAAAATCAATTGGTCAAAGAAACGGGACACTTCAGATTCGTACTAAGTTCTTACCTTTCATGGAGTGGTTGTGGGATTGCATCGTTCTAGTGATTGAATTTCACTCAAAACACACCAAATAAGTCCTGCCACCATATTATCATGTAGGCCAAGTTTTGGGCTCAATACGAAATCAATTGGTCATAGAAAATGGACACATCAAGTTCGTAAGAAGTTAAATCTTGTACGGGCGAGTTGTAGGATTGCATAGTTCTAGTGATTGGATTTCAGTCAAAACTCACCAAATGACTCCTCCCACCATATTATGATGTAGCCCAAGCTTTGGGCTCGATTAAATCCATTGGTCAAAGAAATTGGACACTTCATGTTCTCACCTTTCATGGAGTGGTTGTTGGATTGCATAGTTCTAGTGATTGGATTTCACTCAAAACTCGCCAAATGACTCATCCCACCATATTATGATGTTGCCCAAGTTTTGGGCTCGATCCGAAATAAATTGGTCAAAGAAATTGGACACTTTATGTTCGTTCGAAGTTCTTACCTACCATGGAGTGGTTGTAGGATTGCATAGTTCTAGTGACTGAATTTTTCTCAAAACTTACCAAATGACTCCTCCCACCACATTATGCTGTTAACCAAGTTTTGGGCCCAATCCGAAATTAATTGCTCAAAGAAATTGGACACTTTTTATTCTTTCGAAGTTCTTACCTTCCATGGAGTGGTTGTAGGATTGCATAGTTCTAGTGACTGGATTTCACCAAAACCCTCCAAACGAATCCTGTTGCCGAAGTTTTGGACTCTATCTGAAATCAATTGGTTAAAGAAATTGGACACTTCATGTTCGTGCGAAGTTCGTACATTTTATGGAGTGGTTGTTGGACAGCATAGTTCTAGTGACGGATTTCACTCAAAACTCACCAAATGACTCCTCCCACCATATTATGATGTTGCACAAGTTTTGGGCTCGATCCGAAATCAATTGGTCAAAGAAAAGGGACACTTCGAGGATCGTCTGAAGTTAAATGCTGTACACGAATTAGGTTGTAGGATTGCATAGTTCTTGTGATTGGATTTTTCTCAAAACTCACCAAATGACTCCTCCCACCATATTATGCAGTTAGCAGAGTTTTGGGCTCGATCCAAAATCAATTGGTCAAAGAAATTGGACACTTTATGTTCGTTAGAAGTTCTTACCTTCCACGAATTAGTTGTAGGATTGCATAGTTCTAGTGATTGGATTTCACTCGAAACTCTCCAAGCGAATCCTCCAGCAAATTATGATGTTGCCCAAGTTTTGGACTCTATCCAGAAATCAATTGGTCAAAGAAATTGGACACTTCCAAGTTAAATGCGAACTTGTACGATAAATGGAGTGGTTGGGGCATTGCATAGTTCTTGTCCTTGATTTCACTCAAAACTCACCAAATGACTCCTCCCACCATATTTTTATGTTGCCCAAGTTTTGGGCTCGATCAGAATCAGTTGGTCAAATAAATTGGACACTTTAAGTTCGATGCAAGTTAGTATCGCACAAGGAGTGGTTGTTTGATTGCATCGTTCTAGTGATTGGATTTCACTCAAACTCACCCAATGTTATGATGTTGCCCAAGTTTTGGAATCGATCCGAAAGCATTTGGTCAAATAAATTGGACACTTCAAGTAAGTACCGCACATGGAGTGGCTGTTGGATTGAATCATTCTAGTGATTGGATTTCACTCAAAACTCTCCAAATGACTCCTCCCACCATATTATGATGATGCCCAGATTTTGGGCGCGATCCGAAATCAGTTGGTCAAATAAATTGGACACTTTATGTTCGTTCGAATTTCTTTCCTTCCATGGAGTGATTGTTGGATTGCATAGTTCGAGTGATTGGGATTCACTCAAAATTCTCCAAACAAATCCTCGCACTATATTATGATGTTGCCCAAGTTTTGGGCTCGTACGAAAATCAATTGGTCAAAGAAAAGGGACACTTCAAGATGAAGAAAATTCGTATTGTACGCGGTGGTTGTAGGATTGCATCGTTACGGTGATTGGATTTTAGCAAAACTCACCAAATGACTCCTCCACCATATTATGATGTTGCAGAAGTTTTGGGCTCGATCCGAAATCAATTGGTCAAATAAATTGGACACTTCAAGTTCGTCCAAGTTCGTACCGCACATGGATTGGTTGTTGGATTGCATCATTCTAGGGATTGGATTTCACTCAATACTCACCAAATACCTCCTCCCACCATATTATGATGTTGCCCAACTTTTGGGCTCGATGCGAAAATCAATTGGTCAAAGAAAACATACACTTCAAGTCCGTGCTGTGCACGGAGTGGTTGTTGGATTGCATAGTTCTAGTGATTTGATTTCACTCAAAACTCACCAATTGAATCCTCGCACCATATTATGATGTCACCCAAGTTTTGGGATCGATCCGAAATCAATTGGTCAAAGAAAAGGTACAATACAAGATCGATACGGACTTCGATACTTTACACGGAATGTTATTGCATCGTTCTAGTGATTGGATTTCACTCAACACTCACCAAATGACTCCTCCCGCCATAATATGATGTTGCCCAAGTTTTGGGCTTGATCGGAAATCAATTGGACAAAGAAAGGGACACTTCATGATCGAACGAAGTTCGTCGATTCTGAGTGGTTGTTGGATTGCGTAGTTCTTGTGATTGGATTTTTCTCAAAACTCACCAAATGACTCCTCCCACCATATTATGCAGCAAACCCAGTTGTGGGCTCGATCCGAAATCATTTTTCATAGAAATTGGACACTTTATCTTCGTTCGAAGTTCTTACCTTCCTTGGAGTGGTTGTAGGATTGCAACGTTCTAGTGATTGGATTTTACTCAAAACTCTCCAAACGAATCCTCCCACCATATTATGATGTTGCCCATGTTTTGGACTAGATCCGAAATCAATTTGTCAAAGAAATTGGACACTTTATGTTCGTTCGAAGTTCGTACTTTCCATGGAGTGGTTGTGGGATTGCAAAGCTCTAGTGATTAGACTTCACTCAAAAATCACCGAATAACTCCTCCCACCAGATTATGATGTTGCCCAAGTTTTGGGCTCGATCCGATATCAATTGGTCAAAGAAATTGGACACTTCAATTTAAATACGATGTTCGTACCGTAAATGGAATGGTTGATGCATTGCATAGCTCTAGTGATTGGATTTCACGCATAAAACTCACCAAATGACTCCTCCCACCATATATTATGTTGTTGCCCAAGTTTTGGGCTCGATCGAAATCAATTGGTCAAAGAAAGGGACACTTCTTGTTCGTAAGAACATCGTCTGTACACGGAGTGGTTGTAGGATTGCATCGTTCTAGTGATTGGATTTCACTCAAAACTCACCAAATGAATCCTCCCACCATATTATGATGTTACCCAAGAGCGATGCTTGAAGTTCAAGTTAGTGCGAAAGTTCGTACATTCAAGGAGTGGTTGTAAATTTGCATAGTTCAAATTGCTTTGATTCCTCAAAACTCACCAAATGACTCCTCCTACCATATTATCATGTTCCCGAGAAGTTTTGGGCTCTATCCGTAATCAATTGGTCAAAGAAATTGCACACTTCAAGTTAATGCCGTAAAAGTTTGATAGATGCATTGCATCGTTCTACTTAAAGGATTTCCCTCAAAACTCAACAAAAACTCGTCCCACCATATTATGATGTTACCCAAGAGGGCTCGATCCGAAATCAATTGGTCAAAGAAATTGGACACTTCAAGTTTGTACGAAGTTCGTGCCTTAATAAGTGTGGTTGGTGCATCACTTAGTTCGAGTGATTAACTCAAAACACAACAAATGACTCCTCCCACCATATTATGCTGTTACCCAAGTTTTGGGCTTGATCCGAAATCAATTGGTCAAAGAAATTGGATACTTCAAGTCTTACCTTTCAAGGAGTGGTTGTAGGATTGCATAGTTCTAGTTATTTGATTTCACTCAAAACTCATCAAATGACTCCTCCCACCATATTATGATGTTGCCCAAGTTTTGGGCTTGATCCGAAATCAATTGGTCAAAGAAATTGGACACTTCAAGTTTGTACGAAGTTCGTACCGCAAATGGAGTGGTTGGTGTATTGCTTAGTTCTACTGATTGGATTTCATTGAAAACTATGCAAATGATTCCTCCCACCATATTATGATGTGGCCCAAGTTTTGTGCTCAATCCGAAATCCATTGCTCAAAGAAACTGGACACTTCATGTTCGTACGAAGTTCGTACCGTAAAAATAGTGATAGGTGCATTGCGTTGTTCTATTGATTGGATTTCACTCAAAACTCACCAAATGAATCCTCCCACCATATTATGATGTTTCCCAAGATTTGGCATCGATCCGAAATCAATTGGTTAAAGAAATTGGATACTTCAAGTTCGTACGAAGTTCGTACCTTTCACGGAGTGGTCGTTGGATTGCAAAGTCCTAGGGATTGGATTTCAGTCAAAACAGACCAAATGTCTCCTCCCACCATATTATGATGTTGCCCAAGATTCGGGCTCGATACGAAATCAATTGGTCAAAGAAATTGGATACTTCCATTTCGTACCTTTCAAGGAGTGGTTGTACGATTGCATAGTTCTGGAGATTGGATTTCACTCACAACTCACCGAATGAGTCCTGCCACCACACTATGATGTCGCCCAAATTTTGGGCTAGATCTCAAATCAATTGGTCAAAGAAAAGGGGCACTTCAAGTTCGTACGAAGTTCGTACCGTAAATGGAGTGGTTGGTGAATTGCATAGTTCTAGAGATTGGATTTCACTCAAAACTCAGAAATTGACTCCTCCCACCATATTTTGATATTGCCCAAGTTTTGGGCACGATCCGAAATCAATTGGTCAAAGAAATTGGACACTTTATAGTGATTGGATTTCACTCAAAACTCACCAAATAACTCCTCCCAACATATTATGATGTTGCCCAAGATTTGGTCAAACAAATTAGATACTTCAAGTTTGTACCTTTCATGGAGTGGTTGTAGGATTGTGTAGTTCTTGTAACTGGATTTTACTCAAAACTAACCAAATGACACCTCCCACCATATTATGAAGTTGCCCAAGTTTTGGGCTCGATCCGAAAACAATTGGTCAAAGAAAAGGGACACTTCATGTTCGTGCGAAGTTCGTACATTTCATGGAGTGGTTGTTGGACAGCATAGTTCTAGTGACAGGATTTTACTCAAAACTCACCAAATGACTCCTCCCACCATATTATGATGTTGCCCAAGTTTTTGGCTCGATCCGCAATCAAACAAAAGAGACACTTGAGCTTCGTACGATGTTCGTACTGTACGCGGAGTGGAAGTAGGATTTCGTAGTTGTAGTGACTGGATTTCACTCAAAACTCAGCAAATGACTCCTCCCGCCATATTATGATGTTGCCTAACTTTTGGGCTCGATCCGAAATCAATTTGTCAATGAAAAGGTACACTTCTTGTTCGTACGAAGTTCGTACTGTACACCTAATGGTTGTAGGATTGCATCATTCTAGTGATTGGATTTCACTCAAAACACACCAAATGACTCCTCCCACCATATTATGATGTTGCCCAAGTTTTAGGCTCGATCTGAAATCAATTGGAAAAAGAAAAGGGACATTTCATGTTCGTACTGTACAGGGAGTGATTGTAGGTTTCCATTGTTCTAGTGATTGGATTTCACTCAAAACTCTCCAAATGACTCCTCACCATATTATGATGTTGCCCAATATTTGGGCTGGATCCAAAATTAATTGGTCAATGAAATCGGACACTTCAAGTTCGTAACTTTCGTGGAGTGGTTGTAGGATTGCATAGTTCTAGTGACTGGATTTCATTCAAAACTCCCTAGATGACTCCTCCCTAAATATTGTGATGTTGCCCAAGTTTTGGGCTCGATCCGAAATCAATTGGACAAAGAAATTGGATACTTTAAGTCCCTACCTTTCATGGAGTAGTTGTAGGATTGCACAGTTCTAGTCATTGGATTTCACTCAAAACTCATCAAATGACTCCTCCCACCGTATTATGATGTTGCCCAAGATTTGGGCTCGATCAGAAATCAATTGGTCAAAAAAATTGGACACTTCAAGTTCGTAAGAAGTTCGTACTGTAAATGGGGTGGTTGGTGCATCGCTCAGTTCTACTGATTGGATTTCGATCAAAACTCACCAAATGACTCATCCCACCATATTAAGATGTTGCCCAAGTATTGGGCTCGATCCGAAGTCAATTGGTCAAAGAAATAGGATACGTCAAGTCCTTACCTTTCATGGAGTGGTTGTAGGATTGCATAGTTCTCGTTATTGGATTTCACTCAAAACTCATCAAATGACTCCTTCCACCATATTATGATGTTGCCAAAGTTTCGGGCTCGATCTGAAAACAATTGGTCAAAGAAATTGGACACTTCATGTTCGTACGATGTTCGTACCGTAAATGGAGTGGTTGGTGCATTGATTAGTTCTACTGATTGGATATTACTCAGAACTCACCAAGTGATTCCTCCCACCATATTATGATGTTGCCCAAGTTTTGGGCTCGATTCGAAATAAATTGGTCAAAGAAATTGGACACTTCAAGTTCGTACGAAGTTCGTACCGTAAATGGAGTGGTTTGTGTATTTCTTGGTTCTACTGATTGGATTTCACTCAAAACTAAGCAAATGACTCCTCCCATCATATTATGATGTGGCCCAAGTTTTGGGCTCAATCCGAAATCCATTGCTCAAATAAACTGGACACTTCATGTTCGTACGAAGTTCGTACCGTAAAAATAGTGATAGGTGCATTGCGTTGTTCTAGCGACTGGATTTCACTCAAAACTCACCAAATGAATCCTCCCACCATATTATGATGTTTCCCAAGATTTGGCATCGATCCGAAATCAATTGGTTAAAGAAATTGGATACTTCAAGTTCGTACCTTTCACAGAGTGGTCGTTGGATTGCAAAGTCCTAGTGATTGGATTTCACTCAAAACAGACCAAATGTCTCCTCCCACCATATTATGATGTTGCCCAAGATTCGGGCTCGATACGAAATCAATTGGTCAAAGAAATTGGATACTTCCATTTCGTACCTTTCAAGGAGTTGTTGTACGATTGCATAGTTATGGAGATTGGATTTCACTCACAACTCACCGAATGACTCCTGCCACCACACTATGATGTCGCCCAAGTTTTGGGCTAGATCTCAAATCAATTGGTCAAAGAAAAGGGGAACTTCAAGTTCGTACGAAGTTCGTACCGTAAATGGAGTGGTTGGTGAATTGCATAGTTCTAGAGATTGTATTTCACTCAAAACTCAGAAAATGACTCCTCCCACCATATTGTGATGTTGCCCAAGTTTTGGGCACGATCCGAAATCAATTGGTCAAAGAAATTGGACACTTTATAGTGATTGGATTTCACTCAAAACTCACCAAATAACTCCTCCCAACATATTATGATGTTGCCCAAGATTTGGTCCAACAAATTAGATACTTCAAGTTTGTACCTTTCATGGAGTGGTTGTAGGATTGCATAGTTCTTGTAACTGGATTTTACTCAAAACTAACCAAATGACACCTCCCACCATATTATGAAGTTGCCCAAGTTTTGGGTTCGATCCGAAAACAATTGGTCAAAGAAAAGGGACACTTCATGTTCGTGCGAAGTTCGTACATTTCATGGAGTGGTTGTTTGACAGCATAGTTCTAGTGACAGGATTTTACTCAAAACTCACCAAATGACTCCTCCCACCATATTATGATGTTGCCCAAGTTTTTGGCTCGATCCGCAATCAAACAAAAGAGACACTTGAGCTTCGTACAATGTTCGTACTGTACACGGATTGGAAGTAGGATGTCGTAGTTCTAGTGACTGGATTTCACTCAAAACTCAGCAAATGACTCCTCCCGCCATATTATAATGTTGCCCAACTTTTGGGCTCGATCCGAAATCAATTTGTCAATGAAAAGGTACACTTCTTGTTCGTACGAAGTTCGTATTGTACAACTAATGGTTGTAGGATTGCATCGTTCTAGTGATTGGATTTCACTCAAAACACACCAAATGACTCCTCCCAGCATATTATGATGTTGCCCAAGTTTTGGGCTCGATCTGAAATCAATTGGAAAAAGAAAAGGGACATTTCATGTTCGTACTGTACAGGGTGTGGTTGTAGGTTTGCATTGTTCTAGTGATTGGATTTCACACAAAACTCTCCAAATGACTCCTCCCACCATATTATGATGTTGCCCAATATTTGGGCTGGATCCGAAATTAATTGGTCAATGAAATCGGACACTTCAAGTTCGTAACTTTCGTGGACTGGTTGTAGGCTTGCATAGTTCTAGTGACCGGATTTCATTCAAAACTCCCCAAATGACTCCTCCCTAAATATTGTGATGTTGCCCAAGTTTTGGGCTCGATCCGAAATCAATTGGACAAAGAAATTGGATACTTTAAGTCCCTACCTTTCATGGACTGGTTGTAGGATTGCATAGTTCTAGTCATTGGATTTCACTCGAAACTCATCAAATGACTCCTCCCACCATATTATGATGTTGCCCCAAGATTTGGGCTCGATCCGAAATCAATTGGTCAAAAAAATTGGACACATCAGGTTCGTAAGAAGTTCGTACTGTAAAAGGTGTGGTTGGTGCATCGCTCAGTTCTACTGATTGGATTTCACTCAAAACTCACCAAATGACTCATCCCACCATATTATGATGTTGCCCAAGTATTGGGCTCGATCCGTAGTCAATTGGTCAAAGAAATAGGATACTTCAAGTTCTTACCTTTCATGGAGTGGTTGTAGGATTGCATAGTTCTCGTTATTGGATTTCACTCAAAACTCATCAAATGACTCCTCCCACCATATTATGATGTTGCCAAAGTTTTGGGCTCGATCCGAAATCAATTGGTCAAAGAAATTGGACACTTCGAGTTCGTACGATGTTCGTACCATAAATGGAGTGGTTGGTGCATTGATTAGTTCTACTGATTGGATTTTACCCAGAACTCACCAAGTGACTCCTCCCACCATATTATGATGTTGCCCAAGTTTTGGGCTCGATCCGAATTCAATTGTCCAAAGAAATTGGATACTTCAAGTTCGTACGAAGTTCGTACCTTTCATGGAGTGGTTGTAGGATTGCAAAGTCCTAGTGATTGGATTTCACTCAAAACTTGCCAAATGACTCCTCCCACCGTATTATGATGTTGCCCAAGTTTTGGGCTCAATCCGATTTCAATTGGTCAAAGAAATTGGATACTTCAAGTTCGAACGAAGGTCGTACCTCTAATGGAGTGGCTGAACGATTGCATAGTTCTAGTGACTGGATTTCACTCAAATCTCACCAAGTGACTCCTCCCACCATATTATGATGTTGCCCAAGTTTTGGGCTCGATCCGAAATCAATTGCTCAAAGAAATTGGACACTTCAAGTTCTTACGAAGTTCGTATACTAAATGGAGTGGTTGGTGCATTGCATAGTTCTAGTGATTGGACTTCACTCAAAACTCACCAAATGACTCCTCTGTCCATATTATGATGTTGCCCAAGTTTTAGGCTCGATCCAAAATCAATTGGTCAAAGAAAAGGGACACTTCATATTCGGACGAAGTTCGTACTGTACAATGAGTGGAAGGGGGATTGCATAGTTCTAGTGATTGGATTTCACTCAAAACTCACCAAATGACTCCTCCCACCATATTACGATGTTGCCCATGTTTTGGGATCGATCCGAAATTAATTGGTAAAAGAAATTGCACTGTTCAAGTTCATACGAAGTTTGTATCGTAAATGGGGTGGTTGGTGCATTGGATAGTACTAGTGATTGGATTTCACTCAAAACGCACAAAATGACTCCTCTCACCATATTATGATGTTGCCCAAGTTTTGGGCTCGATCCGAAATGAAATGGTCAAAGAAATTGGATACTTTAAGTTCGTACAAAGTTTTTAAATTTCGTGGAGTGGATGTAGGTTTGCAAAGTTCTAGTGACTGGATTTCACTCAAAACTCACCAAATGCCTCCTCCCACCATATTATGACGTTCCCCAAGTTTTGGGCTCGATCCGAAATCAATTGCTCAAAGAACTTAGGCACTTCATGTTCGTACGAAGTTCATACCGTAAATGAAGTGGTTGGTGCATTGGATAGTACTAGTGATTGGATTTCACTCAAAATGCACAAAATGACTCCTCTCACCATATTATGATGTTGCCCAAGATTTGGGCTTGATCCGAAATAAATTGGTCAAAGAAAAGGGTCACTTCATGTTTGTATGAAGTTCGTACTGTACACGGAGTGGAATTAGGATTGCATAGTTCTAGTGACTGGATTTCACTCAAAACTCAACAAGTGACTCCTCCCACCATATTATGATGTTGCCCATATTTTGGGCTCGATACGAAATCAATTGGTCAAAGAAATTGGACACTTCATGTTCGAACGATTGCATAGTTTTTGTGATTGGACTTCACTCAAAACTTACCAAATCACTTGTCCCACCATATTATGATGTTGCCCAAGTTATGGGATCGATCCGAAATCAATTGGTCAAAGAAAAAGGACACTTCAAGATCGTACGAAGTTTGTATTGTACACGGAGTGGGTGTTGGATTACATCGCTCTAGTAATTCGATTTCCCTCAAAACTCCCCAAATGACTCCTCTCACCATATTATGATGTTGCCCACGTTTTGGGCTCGATCCGAAATGAATTGGTCTAAGAAAAGGGGCACTTCATGTTCGTTTGAAGTTCGACCCATACACGGAGTGGTAGGAGGATTGCATTGTTCTAGTGATTGGATTTCGGTCAAAACTCACCAAATGACTCATCCCACCATATTATGATGTGGCCCAAGTTTTGGACACTTCATGTTCGTACGAAGTTCGTACCGTAAAAAGTAGGATAGGTGCATTGCATAGTTCTTGTGATTGGACTTCTCTAAAAACTTACAAAATCACCTGTCCCACCATATAATGATGTTGCCCAAGTTTTGGTCAAAGAAAAGGGACATTTCAAGATCATACAAAGTTTGTATTGTACACGGAGTGGTTGTAGGATTGCATAGTTCTAGGGATTGGATTTTACTCAAAACTTACCAAATGACTCCTCCCACCATATTATGATGTTGCCCAAGTTTTGGGCTCGATAAGAAATCAATTGGTCAAAGAAATTGGACACTTCATGTTCCTACGAATTTCTTATCTTTCATAGAGTGGTTGTAGGATTGCATTGTTCTGGTGATTGGATTTCACTCAAAACTCACAAAATGACTCTTTCCACCATATTATGAGGCTGCCCAAGTTTTGGGCTCGTTCCGAAATCAATTGGTCAAAGAAATTGGACACTTCATGTTCATTCGAAGTTCGAACCGAACATGGAGTGGTTGGAGGATTCCACCGTTCTAGTGACTGTATTTCACTCAAAACTCACCAAATGACTCCTCCCACCATATTATGATGTGGTCCATGTTTTGGACTCGATCCGAAATCCATTGGTCAAAGAAATTGGACACTTCATGTTCGTACAAAGTTCTTACCTTTCATGGAGTGGTTGTTTAATTGCACAGTTCTAGTGATTGAATTTCACTCAAAACTCACCAAATGACTCCTCCCCCCATATTATGATGTTGCCCAAGATTTGGGCTCGATTCCAAATAAATTGGTCAAGGAAATTGGACACTTCAAGTTCATACAAAGTTCGTACCGTAAAAAGAGGGATAGGTGCATTGCATAGTTCTTGTTGTTGGACTTCACTCAAAACTTACCAAATGACTCCTCCCACCATATTATGATGTTGCCCAAGTTTTGGGCTCGATCCGAATTCAATTGGTAAAAGAAATTGGACACTTTAAGTTCGTATGAAGTTCGTACCGTACGTAGAGTGGTTGGAGAATTGCATCAGTCTAGTGATTGGACTTCACTCAAAACTCCCCAGATGACTCATCTCACCATATTATGATGTTGCCCAAGATTTGGGCTCGATCCGAAATTAATTGGTCAAAGAAATTGGATACTTCAAGTTCATATGAAATTCGTACCGTAAAAAGAGTGATAGGTGCATTGCATAGTTCTTGTGATTGGACTTCACTCAAAACTTACCAAATGACTCCTCCCACCACATTATGATGTTGCCCAAGTGTTGGGTTCAATCCGAAATCAATTGGTCAAAGAAAGGGGACACTTCATGTTCGTTTTGTACACGGAGTGGTTGTAGGATTGCATAGTTCTAGTGATTGATAGGAGCATAATTATGCGACTTAGATGGCTTGTTCTTGTGCGTTTACATTGTGTTTTCTTAGTTAAAGTAGTCCTTTAAGCTAGTTTTATGTGTTTTCAGGTTTTAAGGGCAAAGTATGCAAAGTAATGCATTTTGGAGCCTTTTGGAGCACAATTGAGCTTGGAATGGATATCATATGCTTGGAGCCAAAGGAATGGACGAAATTGGAGGTTTAAAGATAGGAAGGAGCAGAATGCATGCAATTCAAGCATGTTATGACATGATTGGGATGAGAGGAAATTGAGCTTAAAGACAAACCCAATTTGGCCCACACTCCCTGTCAGTCCAGTTTCGTAGCTCATCTTGCAGGCCTCATTTCAGTAACCTACACAGATCGGATGAGAAGATATTCTTCATGGAAGTTGTTCACATGGGTGTCTAGAATAGCATATCCAAATTTCAGCCCAATTGGAGAAATCTGGAGTCCTCAGCCCGTTAAACACTAAACCATGCTCAGGAGGCATTTAATGTGCAGCTGCCAGCTTATGAGCCTTGGGTTCCACAACTCCTTTGAGCCATGTGCCTCACATAAGCAGTACCTGACTTTAAGCCTAACATGTTGAGCAAATTAGGGAGACATTTCAGCTGTGGAAGTCTCAAGGAGCAAATTAAGTCATGCCCAATTAGGGGAAACATGTTTGCACAAATCAAGGAAGCGATTTCCATGATTTCTGGTGGGCTACTTTACACCAACCAAAGGGAGGACGAATTTCACACTCTAAAGGGGGATAGAGACTCACATGAGGGAGATTCAGATACACATTCAGTTGCAAAAAGAGAGAGAGAGGGACTCAACCATTCTCTCACCATTCACACCAGAAAACTTCACCCATTCTGCGGTCACCATCCTTCACCAATCTCCATATTTTCTGACCATAAACCTTCCTAGCCATGCCATACTCCCATCCTAGACACTTTTCCACCATTCTACATCATCCATAACCACCACAACTCACACACCCATCCAGATTCCACAAAGAGAGCAGAGAGCTAGTTGCAAAGGAGAGAGGAGCTTGGAGGCTGTCACCTGTGAACTACCTTGCTACCACCATCTGCTAGCCCAACACGCAGCAAAGAGAGGAAGGAGGAGTGCCTTGAATGTGCTTGCCATTCAATTGAGGATTGCTGGAACGTTTAGGTGTTTTTCTTTCTTTTATTTTCAATGTTTCAATTCAATAATCTACGTATGTTGTGAGTATGAGAACTAAACCCTCTTAGTTAGGGGTGATTCGAAACCATGTACATACTTGCAATATGAATTGATTACCTTTAGTTGTGATTTCATAAGTTGTGAATTCAATTCGTTTGACTGCTTGATTGATAACTTATTCGTGTATGTTTATTAAGAGTGCACGCTTAGTTTTCATGCATGAATATGATGCTAGAGTATAAGGGAGTTTCACCTAATAGTTACAATCTTATATTCACAAGTAGTGGAGGTCGCTTATAAGCGATCGCGTTAAATGAATTCTTGTACGAGTCTCATGCTCATCATGAGTACGAGATGCCTCGTCAATACTTATAGTTCTCATATTGCTTAATGATCTTTGATTGTATCTTTATTGTGCTTTTTCACGTAAAGGACTTTTGAAGAATGTGTTGAATTGTTGTATGCGCTTTCCCATCCAATTTAATAACTTAAGGAGAACTTGAAGGTTAATTTAAGCGGACCTAATTAACCTGGGGTGTTGAGTTTCATGATTTATCGAAAGAACAACTGAAAATTGGTTTGTGTGCAAGTATGTCATGTGTGGAGAAGAACCCTCTAGCTAACCTTCCATCCATAGTTTCATCCAAACTTCGTTTTATAATCTCATTTTAATTACAATCTGTTTTCTTTGTTTCCAAATTCGTCAAAACCAATCCCCCTTTATTTTGAAGTGTCATATTAGTTAGAAAGTTGTTTAGTTTGTGTTTTTAAGTGTCTTGAGTTAAGTTATAACATATTTTCGTCCAAATTCTTCCTTAGTGTTCAAAACTGCCCAGAAAGTGGTTTTTAGGCAGTTTTGAGTGTTAGTTTGTTGATTTGAGTCTTTTGGTTTGTTTTGGTGTTTTCAAGTATAGTTTTGCATTCTTTGAGTCTAATTTAGTGTTTTAAACTTTGTTTTAAGTTTTGAGTCAGATCTCAAGTGATTTAGCTCCCTCCTAATCCCGGCCTAGAACTTGATCCCTACTTACATTCCATACTACAATTGACAAAAGAGGGTTTAATTTGTGTGCTTATATTCAACGCACCAAATTTTTAGCGCCGTTGCGAGGATTAGCAATGCTAATCCCTTGGATCTTTATTTCTGTTTATTTCAATATGTTTTAGTTACGACATTGTGTTGTTTTCTTGCTGTTAGGTACTAGTTCATGACGAAGTTCTCAACCCATTCGAGCAAACATCTTGGACTTTAACGACGATTTTGAGGCGAGATTTGAGAAGGTTGAGGAGGCACCCAGCACCTGATCTACTTAGTTCTAGCTCTAACTGAATCTGAAGTTGACATTGAAGAGAATTGGAAGAGGAGCAAGACATGGCAGCGGACAATCGTACAATCAAGGAGCTTTCTGCTTCGAGTTGGACAATGCCGCACTTATGCATCCAATACCACAAGGGCTGCTGAGATAAAACCGCCGAGTTCGAATTGAAGTCGAGCTTGTTGCACCACATTCCAAAGTTCCATGGGTTGTCCATGGAGGATCCAAACAAGCATTTGAAAGAATTGAGGTGGTGTGTTCAAGCATGACTCTGTCAACGTCGATGGAAGTATATTGAAGATGAAGGCCTTTCCCTTTTCACTCTTGGAAAAGAGCGAAAGATTGGTTGTATGAATTGGCTCCCGGAATTGTCACATCTTGGGAGAGCATAGCGAGCTTTCTTGGAAGTTTTTCCCAACTTCTCGAGTCATCACCATACGAAAAGGATAAGTGGAATTCACCAAGAGGAAGGTGAATCTTTCCTACTTACTATGAACGTTTTAAATCACTTGTTGCTTCTTGTCCTGACATCCAGGATGAAAGAGGAGTTACTTCTACAATACTTCTCGAGGGGCTCCTACCAATTGAGCGTCAAATGCTCGATGCCTCGGCGGGTGGAGCGTTGGTGGACAAAACACCCATGGCTGCCAAGATTCTAATTGCTAATCGGCGTCGAACGCTCAACAATACGAAGCGTTGGCCAAAAGAGGACCCTACGGCAACAAGTGCATGAGGTAAGTTCCAAATCCGGCGTTCATGTACAATTAGCTAATCTTACTTCCATTGTGTCTCAGGATGGCCGAAGGAATGAAGATGCAAGGACCAATTGTGTGTGGTGTGTGTTCTATCCAAGGACATGCTTACTGAAAAGTGCCCACAATTGATTGAAAATGGTGGATGGGAAAGCGCCAACGCAATTGGATTTCAAGGCCAAAATCAGTCAGGAATGATCCGTATTCCAACACGCACAATCCGGGGGTGGAGAGACCATCCAAACTTCAAGTGGAGGGAGCAACAACAACCCCAACAACAAGGTGGTTTTAGGCAGCAACCTCCGGGCTTCTACAACAAGCCATACGTCCCCACACAAGTCCCACAACAACCTACCCCTAATGCTTCAGGTTCGTCTTTAGATAATGATGCACTTCTTAAAATACTAACCACTTTGTCACAAAGGGGCAAGAAAAGCAAACCCAAGCTATGCAAAGCCAAGACAAAGGGTGGATCAATTGGAGAAACAAATTGGGCAGATTGCAGATTTCGTGGGCAAATTTGAGACCGGTCAACTCCTAGCTCAACCATTCAAAATCCGAAGGAGGCTTGAAAGTGCAAAAGCCATACTCTTGAGAAGTGGAAAAGAAGTTGGGGCAGGTTCTAAAACCATCAACATCAGGTCCCATAGAGGATGAAAAACGAGATTTGAAGATGAAGAAGCAAAGCCACCTGACAAAGTAGGAACACCTTTGCCATAGCTTCCATAGTCCCAAAATCTTTCCAATTCGGCCAATAAGAGGTAAGAATGTGTCCAATTCAGTTCATACTAATGTTTTCCTTCAAATGTGCCTTTTCCTAGTAGGTTCATGCAAACGAAGAAGAAGAGGCTGAAAAGGACATCCTTGATACCTTTAGGAAAGTTCAAGTTAACATACCTTTGTTGGATGCAATCAAGCAAGTCGAGATACGCCAAGTTTTTAAAGGAGTTGTGCACCACTAGGAAGAGGATTTCGACCAAGGAGGTGGTAAAGGTAGGTGAGAATGTATCTGCCATCTTGCAACGCAAACTACCCCCCAAATGCAAAGATCCGGGTAGTTTTACCATTCCTTGTGTAATTGGTAACACTAAGTTCGAATCTGCCATGCTAGACTTAGGTGCTTCTATAAATGTTATGCCATATTCCATTTATGCATCTATGAACCTAGGAGTGTTGAAAAATGATGGTGTTATCATACAATTGGCCGATAGATCTAATGCCTATCCAAAGGGGTTTTGGAAGATGTTTTGGTGCGGGTTAATCATTTGATCTTTCCGGTTTCTATGTTCTTGAGATGGATGAATCGGATCATGCACCTTCGCTGCCCATTCTACTTGGAAGGCCATTCATGAAGCGGCCCGGACTAAAATTGATGTGTTTAATGGAACTTTGTCCATGGAATTTGATGGGGAAGTTGTTAATTTCAATCTTTCTGATTCTATTAAGTATCCTAGTGAGGATCATTCATGTTTCTCTATTGATATAGTTGACTCTTTGGCACAGGGATATCTTGAAGATTTGAATGACGATGCACTTGAAAATGTCATTACAAGAGGCGTGGAACTCAAAACCAAGAGGGCAGAAATTAAGCTAACCCACGGCACACATGAATCACTTCATGCCGTGCCCCCTAGTGAGGAAATCAGTGAGATGGTTGCTGCCCTTGAGTCGTTACCTAAACACATTGGTAAGCCTCCAATCCCAATTCCAATCCCGTTTCTACTAACAAGTTGTTACCTTGATGATTGAGGCACCCATTCTTGAGCTTAAACCATTGCGGACCATTTGAAGTATATTTTTTGGGAGATAAAGAAGGCGTTGCCCGTCATTGTCTCTTCATCACTCACAACAATGGAGGAGGAGAAACTGATTGGTGTTGAAAGAGTACAAAACAGCCATTGGATGGACCTTGGCCGACATTAAGGGAATTAGCCCTACAACGTGCATGCATCGCATACATACTTCTAGAGGAGGGGCTAAACCAACTCGAGAGGCTCAACGCCGACTCAACCCTCCAATGATGGAAGTTGTGAAAAAGGAGATTATCAAGCTTCTTGATTGTGGAGTGATTTATCCAATCTCGGATAGTCGTTGGAGTTTCACGGTTCAAGTTGTTCCAAAGAAATGAGTCCTTTGTGGTAAAGAATGAAGAGAGCGAACTTGTGCCTACCGTATCCAAAGCAGTTGGAGAGTTTGCATCGATTATAGAAAGCTCAACGCCACCACAAGGAAGGATCACTTCCCTCTGCCGTTCATCGATCAAATGCTTGAAAGGTTAGCTGGTCATTCATTTTATTGCTTTCTTGATGGGTATTCTGGATATAATCAAATTGTCATAGCTCCGGACGATCAAGAAGACCACTTTTACTTGTCCATTTGGTACCTTTGCCTATCGTCGAATGCCATTCGGTTTATGTAATGCACCAGCCACGTTTCAAAGATGCATGGTAAGTATCTTTTCAGATTATGTTGAAAAGTTTATTGAGGTTTTCATGGATGATTTTAGTGTCTTTGGTGATTCATTTGATGATTGCTTGGATAATCTCACTTTAATCTTGAAGCGTTGTGTTGAAACAAACCTTGTGTTAAATTGGGAGAAATGTCATTTCATGGTTAAACAAGGTATTGTTTTGGGTCATATAATCTCTGAAAAAGGAATTGAAGTTGATAAGTCTAAGGTAGATCTTATGCGCTACTTACCCTCTCCTACTTCGGTTAGAGAGGTTCGTTCTTTTCTTGGTCATACGAGGATTCTATAGACGATTTATCAAGGACTTTTCCAAGGTCGCACAACCCTATGCCGTCTCCTCCAAAGGAAGTGTCTTTTGAGTTCAACGAGGCGTGTGAAAGCATTCAACCATCTCAAAGACTTACTCACCACGGCGCAATCATCACTCCACGGATTGGTCCATTCCCTTTGAATTGATGTGTGATGCATCGGATTATGCACTTGGGGCTGTTTTTGGGTCAAAGGAAAAACAAACAGCCACATGTTATTTATTATCGTCCGCACTTTAAATGATGCTCAATTGAATTATTCTACAACTGAAAAAGAACTTTTGGCGGTTGTATTTGCTTTAGATAAATTTAGATCATATTTAATTGGTACTAAAGTAATTGTTTTCACTGACCATGCAGCCTTGAAGTATCTTTTCACCAAAAAGGAGGCCAAACCAAGGCTCATTCGATTTGGATGCTCCTACTTCAAGAATTCGATATTGAAATTAGGGACAAGAAAGGTTGTGAAAACGTGGTGGCTGACCACCTAAGTAGAATGGTGCGTGAAGAGGACCCTCTTCCCATTTCTGAAACGTTCCGGTTGAACAACTTCTGTCCATTGAGGTAAGTACCCCTTGGTATGCCGATTTGGTCAATTTCTTGGTGTCTAAGCAAGTTCCTAACAACCTAAGCAAGGCCCAATGTGACAAACTTAGAAAGGATGCACGTTTTTATGTATGGGATGACCCATATTTGTGGGAAAATCTGCCCTGATCAGATTGTGCGCCGTTGTGTTCTTGAATACGAGTTTAATTCAATTTTGAGTTTTTGCCATTCATATGCATGTGGTGGACACTTTGGCACACAACGCACAGCGCATAAGGTTCTTGAATGTGGTTTTTTTGGCCTACGTTGTTTAGAGATGCTAGGATTTTTGTTTGACATGTGATAGATGCCAAAGGGCAGGAAATTTAGGCCAAAGAGACCAAATGCCGCAAACCCCCATTCTTGTTGTGGAAATCTTTGATGTTTGGGGTATTGATTTTATGGGTCCTTTCCCTACATCTTTTGGTTTTACTTACATTTTACTTGCGGTTGATTATGTGTCGAAGTGGGTGGAAGCCAAAGCCACCGAACTAACGATTCTAGAGTTGTTGCAGATTTCGTTAAATCTAACATTTTCTCTAGATTTGGGATGCCTAGAGTGCTCATAAGTGATGGCGGATCTCACTTCTGCAACCGCACCATTGAAGCATTGTTGAGGAAGTATAATGTGATGCATAAGGTTTCCACACCTTATCACCCCCAAACAAGTGGCCAAGCCAGAAGTTTCGAATAGAGAAATCAAGCAAATCTTGGAGAAGACCGTTGGGCCAAATAGAAAAGATTGGAGCTTGCGATTGGAGGATGCATTGTGGGCGTATAGACGACACAAACGCCCATTGGTATGTCCCCATTTCGGCTAGTATATGGCAAGCCATGCCATCTGCCCGTGGAGCTTGAACACAAGGCACATTGGGCGGTCAAAACCTTCAATATGGATGTGGACACGGCTGGAAATCATAAGGAAGCTACAATTGAGCGAGCTTGAAGAGATTAGGCATGATTCGTATGAGAATGCCCGGATTTACAAAAGAAAAGACCAAGGCGTTCCACGACAAGATGATTAGAGGCAAAACCTTCTCAATTGGGCAGAAAGTGTTGCTATTTAACTCTCGTCTTCGTCTATTCCCGGTAAAGTTACGTTCTAAGTGGGTTGGTCCATTTGTTATTACTAATGTTTTTGTGCATGGTGCAGTCCAAATACAAAGTTTGAAAACTGGACAAGAATTCAAGGTTAATGGACATCGGTTGAAGCCCTACTATGAGAACTTTGTTGAGCATGTCGTGGAGGATGTACCCCTCCATGCCGTGGGGCCTATTCAAGCTTAAGCGGAGGTACCGTCCGGCTGGAAGAGCGTTAAAGCAAGCGCTTCTTGGGAGGCAACCCATGTGTTGAAACGAGGAGCAGAAGGAATTCTTGCTCCAAACTCAGATTTGCATTCCTAAACCCTTCTCTTTCTTGCTTTTACTTTGCCATTTCTGTTATGTTTGTTAGTTGTGTTGTTTGCTTGTTTGTGTGTGAGTCTATGTTTGAAACATTGAGGACAATGTTTTGGTTTTAAGTGTGGGGGTAAACAAGCTGTTTTTATTGCATGAAATTCGTGGGATTTTATCACCTATCACTTCTAATGTTGTTTCTCACTGTTTTAAGTGTTTTAGTGTGTTTTGATGTGTTTTAGTGTCATATAACAGAAAAAGAAAGAAAAAAATTGAAAAAGTTTTGAAAAATACCAAAAAGAGTCGTTTCTTGAGTCGTTTTTGTGTGTTTGTGTCTTAGGGTACCTTCCAACACAATGATGAGGATTTGGTTTTTAATTGCATGACTGTTAAAGAAAGTTACAAACATGGATGAAAGTTTGATTTACTCTTTGGTTTATGCTTGGTTGTGGTTATAACTTATGAATTCACATGCAATCATAAAGGAAAAATCAGTTTTTGTAACATGCCTGAAGGAATGAACTCAAACTAACGCTACAACCTTGTGAGACTTGAGCCGAAACGTTTATTTGGAGAGCTGATAATCTGTGCATTCTTGTTTTCTAAAGTCGTTGCATGATCTCATCATTCTTTCCTTGGTTGCTACTTAGAAGGCGTTTCATCATTTAGTTCCAAATACTAGAACTCATGCCCGTTTCATTCAAAGCATGTTATTGAATTGCATAACACATATTCAAGATGAAGTTGTGTAGTGAACCAGAGCCAAATAGCCGAACCCATCTATGTCATTTGTTTTGTAGGTTTTAACCCCATTGAGCCTTGTTTAGCCTTTGTTCTTTGTTAACCACATCATCCTCACCAAGCCTAGTATAGGACTGTCCATACCCTTGTTCTTAAAGAATAGTGAAGCATGACTTAGAATGAATTCCGTTTGATGGTTCTTATGCAGAAAAACAAGTGTGGGGAAGGGATGTGTGTGTGTGTATGCAAAAAAAAAAAAACAAAAACAAAAACAAAAAAACAAAAAAAAATTCGTGGAAAATAGAACAGAAAAAGAAAAAGTTGTGAAAAGAGTGAAAAAGAGTTGAAAAATAAGTGAGAATAAGCTCACAAGTGTTGGTTGTTGAAGAAGGGGTCCAAAAAGATGAATTCGGCCCTAAGTATTGCATGAATCTTCCCTTGTGTTTAAAAGTTAATTTCTGCATTCTAAAGTGAATTCTAAGTGTCGATTGCATTACTTTGTTTACTTCGCTTTAAGAACGTTTGTTTATCCCATCCTTTCTTTGTTAGCTAATACCCCTTAGCCCCGTTTCAACCCTTGCACTTCTATCTTGAGTATTATGTGTTTCAATATGTGGAGTTTGAAGTTGGTATGAGCATATGGTGTCACTGGTTCTCGCATCTAAGTAGTAGCATTCCATTCATGAGATCATATTCATATACGCAGAAAAGTGTTTCTTGGCTATAACATATGTGAGTATTCGTTTTCATATTTACATAAATCTTCTCACATATAACTAGTGTAGGGTGGGTAGTCAGAAAATGTATGTTAAAATTGAGTGCATATCTAGTAAGGAATTGAGCAACTTCTCTAAGGCATGTTACTACATTCAAAACACCGTTTTAGTTGGTTATATGTGAACTGGGAAGTGGTGACCATGATTAAGTATGTGCTCAAGTGTGATGATGATTAAAATCTGTGGAAATGATGATCTTTAACGTGTCATGTGCATTGGAAATCCCTGAGGCAAATGTTGGAAGGACTAGAGTATGTTTGTTTACTTGTTTGGTTTTGTTTGATTTGTTTTGCTCGAGGACTAGCAAAAGCTAAGTGTGGGGAATTTGATAGGAGCATAATTATGCGACTTAGATGGCTTGTTCTTGTGCGTTTACATTGTGTTTTCTTAGTTAAAGTAGTCCTTTAAGCTAGTTTTATGTGTTTTCAGGTTTTAAGGGCAAAGTATGCAAAGTAATGCATTTTGGAGCCTTTTGGAGCACAATTGAGCTTGGAATGGATATCATATGCTTGGAGCCAAAGGAATGGACGAAATTGGAGGTTTAAAGATAGGAAGGGAGCAGAATGCATGCAATTCAAGCATGTTATGACATGATTGGGATGAGAGGAAATTGAGCTTAAAGACAAACCCAATTTGGCCCACACTCCCTGTCAGTCCAGTTTCGTAGCTCATCTTGCAGGCCTCATTTCAGTAACCTACACAGATCGGATGAGAAGATATTCTTCATGGAAGTTGTTCACATGGGTGTCTAGAATAGCATATCCAAATTTCAGCCCAATTGGAGAAATCTGGAGTCCTCAGCCCGTTAAACACTAAACCATGCTCAGGAGGCATTTAATGTGCAGCTGCCAGCTTATGAGCCTTGGGTTCCACAACTCCTTTGAGCCATGTGCCTCACATAAGCAGTACCTGACTTTAAGCCTAACATGTTGAGCAAATTAGGGAGACATTTCAGCTGTGGAAGTCTCAAGGAGCAAATTAAGTCATGCCCAATTAGGGGAAACATGTTTGCACAAATCAAGGAGCAGTTTCCATGATTTCTGGTGGGCTACTTTACACCAACCAAAGGGAGGACGAATTTCACACTCTAAAGGGGGATAGAGAGACTCACATGAGGGGAGATTCAGATACACATTCAGTTGCAAAAAAGAGAGAGAGGGGGACTCAACCATTCTCTCACCATTCACACCAGAAAACTTCACCCATTCTCTGCAGTCACCATCCTTCACCAATCTCCATATTTTCTGACCATAAACCTTCCTAGCCATGCCATACTCCCATCCTAGACACTTTTCCACCATTCTACATCATCCATAACCACCACAACTCACACACCCATCCAGATTCCACAAAGAGAGCAGAGAGCTAGTTGCAAAGGAGAGAGGAGCTTGGAGCTGTCCTGTGAACTACCTTGCTACCACCATCTGCTAGCCCAACACGCAGCAAAGAGGAAGGAGGAGTGCCTTGAATGTGCTTGCCATTCAATTGAGGATTGCTGGAACGTTTAGGTGTTTTCTTTCTTTTATTTTCAATGTTTCAATTCAATAATCTCTGTGTTGTGAGTATGAGGAACTAAACCCCTCTTAGTTAGGGGTGATTCAAACCATGTACATACTTGCAATATGAATTGATTACCTTTAGTTGTGATTTCATAAGTTGTGAATTCAATTCGTTTGACTGCTTGATTGATAACTTATTCGTGTATGTTTATTAAGAGTGCACGCTTAGTTTTCATGCATGAATATGATGCTAGAGTATAAGGGAGTTTCACCTAATAGTTACAATCTTATATTCACAAGTAGTGGAGGTCGCTTATAAACGATCGCGTTAAATGAATTCTTGGCACGAGTCTCATGCTCATCATAGTACGAATGCCTCGTCAATACTTATAGTTCTCATATTGCTTAATGATCTTTGATTGTATCTTTATTGTGCTTTTCACGTAAAGGACTTTTGAAGAATGTGTTGAATTGTTGTATGCGCTTTCCCATCCAATTTAATAACTTAAGGAGAACTTGAAGGTTAATTTAAGCGGACCTAATTAACCTGGGGTGTTGAGTTTCATGATTTATCGAAAGAACAACTGAAAATTGGTTTGTGTGCAAGTATGTCATGTGTGGAGAAGAACCCTCTAGCTAACCTTCCATCCATAGTTTCATCCAAACTCGTTTTATAATCTGTTTTAATTACAATCTGTTTTCTTTGTTTCCAAATTCGTCAAAACCAATCCCCCCCTTTATTTTGAAGTGTCATATTAGTTAGAAAGTTGTTTAGTTTGTGTTTTTAAGTGTCTTGAGTTAAGTTATAACATATTTTCGTCCAAATTCTTCCTTAGTGTTCAAAACTGCCCAGAAAGTGGTTTTTAGGCAGTTTTGAGTGTTCGTTTGTTGATTTGAGTCTTTTGGTTTGTTTTGGTGTTTTCAAGTATAGTTTTGCATTCTTTGAGTCTAATTTAGTGTTTTAAACTTTGTTTTAAGTTTTTGAGTCAGATCTCAAGTGATTTAGCTCCCTCCTAATCCCCGGCCTAGAACGATCCCTACTTACATTCCATACTACAATTGACAAAAAGAGGGTTTAATTTGTGTGCTTATATTCAACGCACCAGTGATCGGATTTCACTCAAAACTGTCAAAATGACTCATCCCAACATATTATTAGGCTGTCCAAGTTTATGCCCGTTCCGAAATCAATTGGTCAAAGAAATTGGATACTTAATGTTCATACGAAGTTCTTATCTTTCATGGAGTGGTTGTTGGATTGCATAGTTTTATTGATTGGATTTTACTCAGAACTCATCAAATGATTCCCCCTACCATATTATGATGTTGCCCAAGTTTTGGGTTCGATCCAAAATCAATTGGTCAAAGAAATTGGACACTTCATGTTCGTTCGAAGTTCTTACCTTTCACGGAGTGGTTGTAGGATTGCGTAGTTCTAGTGTTTGGATTTCACTCAAAACTCACCAAATGACTCCTCCCACCATGTTATGTTGTTTCCCAAGTTTTGGGCTTGATCCGAAATCAATTGGTCAAAGAAATTGGACACTTCAGGTTTGTTCGAAGTTCGAACCATACATGAAGTGGTTGGAGGATTGCACCGTTTCCGTGGTTGGATTTCACTCAAAACTCCCCAAATGACTCCTCCCACCAAATTATGATGTTGCCCAAGTTTTGAACTCGATCCGAATCAATTGGTCAAAGGAATTGGACACTTCAAGTTCGTACAAACTTCATACAGTAAATGGAGTGGTTGGCACATTGCATAGTTCTAGTGATCGGATTTCACTCAAAACTCACCAAATGACTCCTCCCACCACATTATGATGCTGCCCAAGTTTTGGGCTCGATCCGAAGTCAATTGGTCAAAGTAAAGGGACACTTCAAGATCGTACAAAGTTCGTATTGTACACGGAGTGGTTCTAGGATTCCATCGTTCTAGTGATTGGACTTCACTCAAAACTCCCCAAATGACTCCTCTCACCATATTATGTTGTTGACCAAGATTTGGGCTCCATCCGAAATCAATTGGTCAAAGAAATTGGACACTTCAAGTTCGTACGAAGTTCGTACCGTAAAAAGAGTCATAGGTGCATTGCGTAGTTCTTGTGATTGGACTTACTGAAAACTTATCAAACGACTCCTCCCACCATATTATGATGTTGCCTAAGCTTTGACCTAAATCCGAAACTAATTGTTCCAAGAAATTGGACACTTCAAGTTCGTTTGAAGTTCGTACTGCATAGAGTGGTTGGAGAATTGCGTCGTTCTAGTGATTGGACTTCACTAAAAACTCCACAAGTGACTCCTCTCACCATAATATGATGTTGCCCAAGTTTTGGGCTCAATTCGAAATCAATTGGTCAAAGAAATTGGACATTTCAAGTTCGTACAAAGTTCGTATTGTACACTGAGTGGTTGTAGGACTGCATCATTCTAGTGATTTTATTTCACTCAAAACTCATCAATGACTCCTCCCACCATATTATGATGTTGCCCAAGTTGTGTGCTCAATCCGAAATCAATTGGTCAAAGAAATTTTACACTTCAAGTTCGTACGCAGTACGTAGAGTAAAAAGAGGGATAGGTGTATTGCGTAGTTCTTGTGATTGGACTTCATTCAAAACTTACCAAATGAGTCCTCCCACCATATTTTGATGTTGCCCAAGTTTTGGACTCGATCCGAAATCCATTTGTCAAATAAATTGGACAATTCAAGTTCGTACAAAGTTCGTACTGCACATGGAGTGGTTGTTGGATTGCATCATTCTAGTGATTGGATTTCACTCAAAACTCCCCAAATGACTCCTCCCACCATATTATGATGTTGCCCAAGCTTTGGGCTCGATCTGAAATCAATTGGTCAAAGAGGGATAGGTGCATTGCATAGTTCTTGTTATTGGACTTCACTCAAAACTTACCAAATGACTACTCCCACCATATTATGATGTTGTCCAAGTATTGGGCTCGATCCGAAATGAATTCGTCAAAAAAATTGGACACTTCAAGTTTTTACGAAGTTCGTACTATAAAATAAGTCATATGTGCATTGCCTAGTTCTTGTGATTGAACTTCAGTCAAAACTTACCAAATGACTCGTTCCACCATATTATGATGTTGTCCGAAGTTCGTACTGTATGCGGAGTGGTTGTAGGAATGCATAGTTCTAGTGATTGGATTTCACTCAAAACTCACCAAAAGAATCCAACCACCATATTATGATGTTGCCCAAGTTTTGGGCTCAATCCGAAATCAATTGGTCAAAGAAAAGGGACACTTCAAGTTCATACGAAGTTCGTACTGTACGCAGAGTGGTTGTAAGATTGCCTCGTTTTGGTGATTGGATATTACTCAAAACTCACCAAAAGACTCCTTCCACCATATTATGATGTTGCCCAAGTTTCGGGCTCGATCCGAAATCAATTGGTCAAAGAAAAGGGACACTTCATGTTCGTACGAAGTTCGTACTGTACACGGAGTGGTTATAGGATTGCATAGTTCTAGTGATTGGATTTCACTCAAAACTCACCAAATGACTCCTCCCACCATATTATGATGTTGCCCAAGTTTTGGACTCGATCCGAAATCAATTGGTCGTATAAATAAATTGGACACTTCAAGTTCGTACGAAGTTCGTACTGTACACGGAGTGGTTGTTGGATTGCGTAGTTCTAGTGATTGAATTTCACTCAAAACTCACCAAATGACTCCTCCCACCATATTATGATGGTGCCCAACTTTTGGGCTTGATTGGAAATAAATTGGTCAAAGAAAAGGAACACTTCAAGTTCGTACGAAGTTCGTACTCTACACGGAGTGGTTGTAGGATTGCATAGTTCTAGTGTTTGGATTTCATTCAAAACTCACAAAATGACTCCTCCCACCATATTATGATGCTGCCCAAGTTTTGGGTTCGTTCCGAAATCAATTGGTCAAAGAAATTGGACACTTCATGTTTGTTCGAAGTTCGAACCGTACATGGAGTGGTTAGAGAATTGCATCGTTCTAGTGATTGGATTTCACTCGAAACTCACCAAATGACTCCACCCACCATATTGTGATGTTGTCTAAGTTTTGGACTCAATCCGAAATCAATTGGTTAAAAAAATTGGACAGTTCAAGTTAGTGCGAACTTCGTACCGTAAATGGAGTGGCTGGTGCATTGCATTGTTCTAGTGATTGGATTTCACTCGAAATTTACCAAATGAATCCTCCCACCATATTATCAGGCTGCCCAAGTTTTGGGCTCGTTCCGAATCAATTGGTCAAAGAAATTGGACACTTCATGTTCGTTCGAAGTTCGAACCGTACATGGAGTGGTTGGGGATTGCATCGTTCTAGTGATTGTATGTTAACTCGCAACTGTACGGGCCAATTAGTAGTATAGCAAGACAAGTACGAGGTCGTACCCACGAGGACTGAGAAGTTCAAATTAGTTACGTGCTTAGATTACCCAATTCGAGAAAACAGAAAGTTAAGTTTAAAACAGAATTGATAACGAGAGTGATTGATTTTTGTGAAAACAAATGAAGCAAAACGAAGTTGCAAACAAAACCTAAGTAAACAAGTGTATCAAAGAGTGGTTTTTGAGCTTGGAAAACAGATTTGGAGACTAGGGCATTCGATTCACCATAACAATCCAATTCTAGGTTATAGGGATTCAAGTGACAAATCTAATTCAGATTCAAAGATTGATTCTAGCTAAAGTATGATTAAGCCATGGTGTTTGATCCTAACCTTGTATTTCCAATTCCCTAATTAAGTCCATATTGTCGAACTTAAATCAAGCATTAGAAATCCATTAAGCATTGAAGAATGTTTTAAACAACCAAGCATGCATCTAATCCCTATTGGCGAATGTCCGTACATACTCATCTTATTCATAGTTCAATTGAAACAAAAGCATAAGGTGTCTACTTCAATTTCAACCAAAATACACAAATCTCAATGGTAGCTAGGCATTCAGATTAGCATATAAGTAGGTAGGCGTAATGAATAAGAGCATGAATCTTGAATCAAACTTAAAACTTGAAATTTATAAACCCAGAATCATGTTAGGTTACATCAAAGCCCTAGTTATGGATTTAGCTACTCATAATGGGAAAGAAACTTAAACATAAATGAGGAAACATAATGAATGCAACAAGAGTAGAAAAACCCTTTTCTGAAGTTCTTGTGTCCAATGCTTCTCCAAGTGCTTCCCCACGTCTAGAAGGGATGTATGAAGGTTAAGAAGATGATTTGAGATGAGTTTGGGTGAGTGGTGATGGATGAGAAAGAGGAAATTCGTAGGAAAATGTAAGGAAGGCTTGCAGGGACTGTTTTGGTGATTTGGGGCTGTAGAGTGTTTGGGGTTGTGGAAGTGTTTGAGAGTGATTTCTGAATGTGTTTGGGGAATGATGGGAGTGTGGAGGATGGAATGAAGGATGGATCAGTTGTGGGAGTGTGACTCGCAAGATGTATGTTATGGAATGAATGATAAAATGAAAAGTGTTCCCTTCTCTTCAGCTGATCTTTTATAGAGTGTTTAAGTCTTCCATTCGTTCTCCCCTTTGGCTTCTGAAGCATACCTCTTTCAGCTACCTCATTAAATGCTATGTAACTGCCATGTAAATGCAATGTAACTGCTCCAGCTGCCCAATATATGCATTTGGTGGAATTTGGTTAGGTGCAGAACATCCCTTAAAATGTATGGATTGCATTGAATGTCTCTTATTGTCCTCTTCATTATGTCTGCCCATTAATACTCCACTTGAGTTAACAACAATTTAGCTGACCTAACTTTGTCACCAGCAACAAGCAACTTCATTGGATCACGAATTGGGCTTCCATTCCTCATATAACAACTTGGAGCCCTTCATCTTGCAGTTCAAAATGTCATCTTTCCAACCATATATTATTTGGCCCAATCCAAGTTCGGATAAAGATATTAAGGCTGAAACGAATTGCTAACTCAGTCTGCACGTTTTTGCACCATTTTGCACATTTTCCTATCCAAAAAGCCACCATTGCTACCTAAAGCTCAATTAACTGAATGACAAACACAATAGAGATTAAAAGCATAAGTTTAACTCAAAAACATGACTAAATCATATGCTAGAATGGTACAAAATGATATACAATTATGCACTGATCAAATACCCCCAGACCTAGATTTTTCTAGTCCTCGAGCAAAACAAAAACAAGAAGTTTACTAGACCACTTCCACAGGTAACTCAATTGCATTGAGCCTATACAACAAGCCTTTAAACCTATAGGTATCCCTAGTAGGAGGAGTTGTGTCTCCTGAGGGTTTAACAGATACGATAACCACAAACGCTTCACTGACTCTACAAAACAAAGTGGTTAGCAAAAAAAAAACTTTTGAAATCAACTAATGAAATGAATGAAACCTTAAGTCATACCTCCAACACCATAGAGTTGCCAAGATAGGTGACCAATCAGTGTGTAAAGTGGAAGTTATAGCTCAAAGGCACACGGCTTCAAAGCGAGCACACTCAAAGCTTGAAGAAAGAACATGCTTCGACTCTAATTCTTGCAGATAGTACTGATCGGTTCATAATTGTATATCATTTTGTACCCTTCTAGCATATGATTTAGTTATGTTTTTGAGTTAAACTTGTGCTTTTAACCTCTTTCATGTTTGTCATTCAGTTAATTGAGCTTTAGGTAGCAATGGGGGCCCAAATGTGCAAAATGGTCCAAAAACGTGCAGACTGAGTTAGCAATTTGTTTCAGCCTTAACTCCTTCCTCCGAACTTGGATTGGCCCAAATGATATGTGGTTGGAAAGATGACATTCTAAACTTGAAGATGGACGGCTCAATGTCATCAGTTGATTAAGGGAAGCCCAATTCGTGAGCCCATGAAGTTTCTTGGTCATGATGAGCTGTGCATGAGATGTGATTTCTGGTGGGGTTCTCCATTAGCTGCATGTGGGAGCTGCACTAGCCAGAAAAGAAGGGAAACTGATTTTCTAATGCATTAGTGTGGTTAGTGGAGGCATTAATCAATTCAGAATTCTCCTTTCATTCTCCTTATAAATACCACTCTCATTCATTCCATAAGACACATCTTTCACATCCTTCAGATCCTTCACATCCTTCAGACATCCTTCAGATCCCTCACACATCCTTCAGACCTCCTCCACACCATCCTCCACACTCCCATAATTCCCCAAACACTCCAGTCATCAACCCAACACTTTAAACAGCCTCAAATCACCAAAACTGTCCCTGAAAGCCTGCCTTCCATTTCCTTACGAATTTCCTCTTTCTCAACCATCACCACTCACCCAAACTCATCCCAAATCACCTCCTTAACCTTCATACATTCTTCTAGACGTGGGGAAGTTCTTGGAGAAGTATTAGGCGTGGAGAAGCTCTTGGAGAAGCATTGGACACCACAAGAACTTCAGAAAAGGGTTTTTCTATTCTTGTTACATTCATTATGCTTTCTCATTTCTGTTTATGTTTCTTTCCCATTATGAGTAGTTAAATCCATTACTAGGGCTTCGATGTAACCTAACATGAATATTCTGGGTTTATAAATTCCAAGTTTCAAGTTTGATTCAAGATTCATGCTCTTATTCATTATGCCTATCTACTTATATGCTAATCTGAATGCCTAGCTACCATTGAGATTTGTGTATTTTGGTTGGAATTAAGAGTAGACACCACATGCCTTAATTCTAATTGAACTATGAATAAGATGAGTATGTATGGACATTCGCCAATAGGGATTAGATACATGCTTGGTTGTTTAAAACATTCTTCTATGCTTAATGGATTTCTGATGCTTGATTTAAGTTCGACAATAAGGACTTAATTAGGGAATTGGAAATACAAGGTTAGGATCAAACACCATGGCCTAATCATACTTTAGCTAGAATCAATCTTTGAATCTGAATTAGACTTGTCACTTGAATCCTTATAACCTAGAATTGGATTGTTATGGTGAATCGAATGCCCTAGTCTCCAAATCTGTTTCCAACCTCAAAACCACTCTTTGATACACTTGTTTATCTTGCCTTTGTTTGCAATTTCGTTTTGTTTCATTTGTTTTCACAAAGTCAATCAATCTCTCTTTAAAATCTATTTTAGACTTAACTTCTTGTTTCTAAAATTGGGTAATCTAAGTACATAACTAATTTTAACTTCTCAGTCCTCGTGGGTACGACCTCGTACTTGTCTTGCTATACTACTAATTGGCCCGTACACTTGCGAGTTAACAAGTACTCAATCACTCGGAACCTATGGTTTTATTCCCTCAAGCAAGCATAAGTGAGTTTATGACAGAGAAGCACAATTTTTGGTTAGATCTCATGAAGGGAATCAAATACTAAGAATAAGGAGACACACATACTTACTAGCACCCGTGAATACATCCTCAAAGATCAGCTAGGTCTTTCACAAGGTTGTAATGAAGGGCTAAGGTTAGGGGAAATGGAAGAATCGGAAGGAAAAAACAAGTAACTTAAGAACATACCAAGGTTGCATTCTTCATTGATGATCTGCAAGGTATCATTGATTTAGAATGGCCTGGCTGCAAACTTGATGGTATCACCTGGCATAGACCTTATTTTTCACACTTAGATCGTATCGAAACACCTTCTCTTTTATCTTTCTCATTTTCTCATTTGATCTGCATCCTCTTTAACTTCAATGCACAGATTCACACCAATTTTTCATTTAGGTATATGACAGCAACTTCCTTGCTTCAAACTTTATCTTGGCACAGCTTGGTATATTTCTAAGCTATAAGGTATGGCTACAGTGGGTTAAATATCTCAAATTGAGATACAAAGGTAGGGGAATGATGAGGGTGATAGAAGAAAAAGGCTTGAAGTGTTTGGCTTCAAGAGAGCTGATGGAACACACATATGGGTAGGGTGAAAAGAAAGCACATAGCCTAGCATCACTTCAATGAGTTCATTCATGAGTGAGAGCAAGCACATGATATCTGCAAAAGAGAATCATCCTTAGTATTCAATCAAAATGGAACAATGAGATCATTTAGAGTGAATTGAAGAAATCAGTAGGGATGAGAAATAGAAACACTTTAAACCCTCTCAAGAAAGCAAATAGGCTTGATATAGCTCACTAGGGAAGTCTCCACTATTCTCCTTCAAGAATTTGGGCATGGTACTTTAGCCACCAGAATTCTAAGAGCAAAAGCTTTGTGAAGTGCAAAAATCTGATATGAAAACCTCAATGGCAGCTCCATAGCAATTGTTGAATGACATTCTAAAAAAAATTAGTGACAAATGAAAACAAATTGAAAACCACAAACAAAGACAAATTGAAAACCTTCCCCCCGGACTTGAATTGAACATTGTCCTCAATGTTAAAGCATAGTAAAGATGATTGAGAACATGTAATAATAAGGGGAAAATTTAAGAAAAAGGTTTATTGAAACTCCCCCTTGATGCGATTAGGTTGACCGCTACCAAGCACCTTCTTCTTGAACACATGGGTTGCCTCCCAAGAAGCGCCTTAGTTACTGTCCTGGCAAGACATTATGCAACATATGATGAATTGGGAGGTTTCGGATCAATCGACTCCTTATGTGCAAGATAGTTCACCCAGCTTCTTCTCATTTTCTTTCGCTTCCTTTGTTTTTTTCTTTTCTTTGTCTTCATGTGTGTAAGGAGTGCAACATTGAACATTGGGGTGACATTGGATGGTTCCAATTTCGTAGGGAATGGTCCAAGAGGCTCGAGTGGTGGCCTAAAAAATGGTGAGTATGGCTGGAACACTTCTAGGGCAGCTACCACTTCTTGGAACTCCGGTTCAACATGATCTTCCCCTTCTTGTGAAATGACAACTTCTATAGCATCATTGGACTATTTCTGCAAACTCATGGAAGAAACCTCATCATTCACAACATCAATTGAAAAACAAGTATCAAGAGAGATAGAAGGTTGAGATAGAGGATCAAACACTTTAAATTCAGCGGTTTCACCCAACACAGTCATGGAGAGGGTGCCATCTTTCACATTGATAATTGTGTTTGCAGTAGCCATGAATGGCCGCCCTAAGAGAATAGGATCAACACGATCTCCATTTGGGTTGTCCTCCATGTCCATCATTACAAAATTAATAGGGAGAATTAGTGTATTAACTTGAACTAAAATATCTTCTACAATACCTTTTGGATATTTGATAGAATGATCAGCTAATTCAAGTCGCACTGAAGTCTTCTTCATCCCTTCTAAGCCAAGCTTTTGATAAATTGAATATGGCATTAGATTGATGCTTGCTCCCAAGTCCAACATGGCTCTTCCAACCTTCTTGTCTCCAATGTTAATTGGAATGTCAAAACTGCTAGGATCTTCTAGTTTTGGTGGAAGCTTGCTTTGCAACACAGCACTTACATTCTTGTTGAGCCTTACTTCTTCATTTGGAGCAAAATTGAGCTTGTGAGTCTTCAAGTTCTTGATGAACTTTCCATATGCTGTCATCTGTTCAATAACTTCAAGCAAGGGCAAATTGATATTAACTTTACTCAAAATATCATAAATCTCTTTAAAAGCCTTATCTTGCTTTGCTTTCTTAAGACGGCCTGGAAATGGAATTGGTGGAACATATGGAGCTGGTGGCACGTATCTATCTTCTTGAAGATGTGGTGCCACGAATTTGTCATCCCTTTTATGCAATTGGAATGGATTGGGTCCCTGAGAATCTGATTTGGCCTTAGGAGCAGATTTGGACGTTTTGGGTTGTTGCCCTTCTATAGTTGTGATCTACTCCTCTTCATCTTCATCTTCTCAACCACAACATCATTTGAAATATTAGAATCAACTTTATTCTCAACTATCTTACCTGATATGAGCACATGAATGGCCTTGACTTCGTGGTTCTTTGGATTGATCACGGTTTGGCTTTGTAATCTCCCAGGCTCTCTTTGGGTTATCTCCGCAGCTATTTGGCCTATTTGAACTTCCAATTTGGAGATGGCAGCTTGTGTAGTTTGTTGGAAATTGGATTGGTGGATTGCCATTTGCTTCACTATATCCTCCAATGATGATGATTGTTGTGGCCTTTGGAATGGAGGGGGATTGGCTTGATTCTGGGTATTCCTCCATGAGAAGTTTGGATGATTCCTCCAACCTGGATTATAACTTTGAGAGTATGGATCATTTCTTGGACCTTGGTTGTAGGAATTTACGAACTTAGCTTGCTCTTGCCCAAATTCTGGATATGCAGCCCCAAGTGGACAAGCTATGGTAGCATGGTCATGAGTTTCACAGATGCTACACACTTCCTTCGGAGGGTTTCTAGAGTTCAATGCAAGAAGAGTATATTGCTTTTGTTCTAATTTTGAAATCTGCACACTAGAAGCATCATTAGAACTACTAACAACACGTTTACCCCTTGTATCAGTGTGTTGGGTCTCCATTGCTATCTCCTCAAAGAGTTCATACGTTTCTTTGGGTGTCTTGGTTTTGTAAGAACCACCTGCAAAATTAGTGATAATATTATATTATGGCTAGAAGGGGTTAGTCCTTTATAAAACATACGCATTTGAAGTTTCAAAGGAATCCCATGATGAGGACATTGATTGAGCAGCCCATTGAATCTGTCCCATGCTTCACAAAACGACTCATCATCTTGCTATGCAAATAGCAGGATCTTGTCCCTAAGCATGTCGGTCTTTTGCGTGGAAGAGTATTTTTCCAGGAACTTCTTTTGAATGGCAGCCCATGTGGTGAGTGAACTAGGCTTCAAAGAATTCAACCAATACTTCGCCTTATCCTTTAAAGTGTATGGAAACACTCTCATTCAAAGTTGATCTTCCATCACACCTGTCAAGGGAAAAGAGCTCACAACATTAAAAATATCCTTTATATGAGTCAATGGATCTTCATTGGATAAACCATAAAAGGAAGGCAACATATTAAGATGAGAAGATTTAAGCTCATAGTTTCGAGCTACGGTGGGCAGCAAGATGCTTGAAGGGGATGCTGGAATTGTTGGGATATCAAGGTCTCCCATGAACTCATTGGCAGCCATCTCTTATTCATCTTCTTGGTCTGAACTTGCTTCTGAATTTGAAGGTGAAGAACCAGGAAGGTCAATGTGGAGAGCAAGACTTGTAAATGTGGCAAGAGATTGCTCTTTTGCAGTGGACAACTCTCATTCTAATCGACTCTGAATTTTAGAGATCACCCGGTTGGGTTGCAATGATGGTCCTGCGTTCAAAGATCTCGAACGTTGGAACGAAAACCTCACTTGTTCAATGAATGGTCTTTTTGACATAAACTACCTGAAATAGAAAATTGAATTAATTAGAAACACTAAAAAGAATAGGGTAACCTTGGGCACATAACCAAGGAAGAACTTTCATTCAATCCTCGGCAACAGCGCCAAAATTTTGTTAACTCGCAATTGTACGGGCCAATTAGTAGTATAGCAAGACAAGTACGAGGTCGTACCCACGAGGACTGAGAAGGTCAAATTAGTTACGTGCTTAGATTACCCAATTCGAGAAAACAGAAAGTTAAGTCTAAAACAGAATTGAAAACGAGAGTGATTGATTTTTGTGAAAACAAATGAAGCAAAACGAAGTTGCAAACAAAACCAAAGTAAACAAGTGTACCAAAAAGTGGTTTTTGAGGTTGGAAAACAGATTTGGAGACTAGGGCATTCGATTCACCATAACAATCCAATTCTAGGTTATAAGGATTCAAGTGACAAATATAATTCAGATTCAAAGTTTGATTCTAGCTAAAGTATGATTAAGCCATGGTGTTTGATCCTAACCTTGTATTTCCAATTCCCTAATTAAGTCCTTATTGTCGAAGTTAAATCAAGCATTAGAAATCCATTAAGCATTGAAGAATGTTTTAAACAACCAAGCATGCATCTAATTCCTATTGGCGAATGTCCATACATACTCATCTTATTCATAGTTCAATTGAAACAAAAGCATAAGGTGTCTACTTCAATTTCAACCAAAATACACAAATCTCAATGGTAGCTGGGCATTCAGATTAGCATATAAGTAGGTAGACGTAATGAATAAGAGCAGGAATCTTGAATCAAATTTGAAACTTGAAATTTATAAACCCAGAATATTCATGTTAGGTTACATCAAAGCCCTAGTTATGGATTTAGCTACTCATAATGGGAAAGAAACTTAAACATAAATGAGGAAACATAATGAATGCAACAAGAGTAGAAAAACCCTTTTCTGAAGTTCTTGTGGTGTCCAATGCTTCTCCAAGTGCTTCCCCACGTCTAGAAGGGATGTATGAAGGTTAAGGAGATGATTTGAGATGAGTTTGGGTGAGTGGTGATGGATGAGAAAGAGGAAATTCGTAGGAAAATGTAAGGAAGGCTTGCAGGGACTGTTTTGGTGATTTGAGGCTGTTTAGAGTGTTGGGTTGATGTCTGGAGTGTTTGGGGTTGTGGGAGTGTTTGAGAGTGATTTTTGAATGTGTTTGGGGAATGATAGGAGTGTGGAGGATGGAATGAAGGATGGATCGGTTGTGGGAGTGTTTGAGAGTGATTTCTGAATGTGTTTGGGGAATAATGGGAGTGTGGAGAATGGAATGAAGGATGGATCAGTTGTGGGAGTGTGACTCGCAGGATGTATGTTATGGAATGAATGATAAAATGAAAAATGTTCCCTTCTCTTCAGCTGATGCCCTCTTTTATAGAGTGTTTAAGTCTTCCATTCATTCTCCCCTTTGGCTTCTGAAGCATACCTCTTTCAGCTACCTCATTAAATGCTATGTAACTGCCATGTAAATGCAATGTAATTGCTCCAGCTGCCCAATACATGCATCTGGTAGAATTTGGATTGGTGCAGAACATCCCTTAAAATGCATGGATTGCATTGAATGTAGTATTGTCCTCTTCATTATGTTTGCCCATTAATACTCCACTTGAGTTGTAAACAACAATTTAGCTGACCTAACTTTGTCACCAACAACAAGCAACTTCATTGGATCAGAAATTGGGCTTCCATTCCTCATATAACGACTTTGAGCCCTTCATCTTGCAGTTCAAAATGTCATCCCTTCATCTTGCAGTTCAGAATGTCATCTTTTCAACCACATAAAGATGTTAAGGCTGAAACGAATTGCTAACCCAGTCTGCATGTTTTTGCACATTTTCCTATCCAAAGCCACCATTGTTACCTATAGCTTAATTAACTGAATGACAAACACAATTGAAAATTAAAAGCATAAGTTTAACTCAAAAACATAACAAAATCATATGCTAGAACCATATTATGAGGGTGCCCAACTTTTGGGCTCGATCCGAAATCAATTGGTCAAAGAAAAGGGACACTTCATGTTCGTACGAAGTTCGTACTGTATACGGAGTGGAAGTAGGATTGCATAGTTCTAGTGACTGGATTTCTCTCAAACACACCAAATGACACCTTCCACCATATTACGATGTTGCCCAAGTTTTGGGCTCGATCCGAAATCAATTGGTCAAAGAAATTGCACTGTTCAAGTTCGTACGAAGTTCGTATCGTAAATGGATTGGTTGGTGCATTGCATAGTTCTAATGACTGGATTTCACTCGAAACCCACCAAATGACTCCTCCCACCATATTATGTTGTTGTCCAAGTTTTGGGCTTGATCCGAAATAAATTGCTCAAAGAAATTGGACAATTCAAGTTCGTACGAAGTTCGTACAGTAAATGGAGTGGTTGGTGCTTTGCACCGTTCTAGTGATTGGATTTCACTCAAAACTCACCAAATGACTCCTCTCACCATCTTATGATGTTGCCCATGTTTTGGGCTCGATCCGAAATCAATTGGTCAAAGAAAAGGGACACTTCATGTTCGTACGAAGTTCGTACTGTACACGGAGGAGTTGTAGGATTGCAAAGTTCTAGTGATTGGATTTCGCTCAAAACTCACCAAATGCCTCCTCCCACAATATTATGATGTTGCCCAAATTTTGGGCTCAATCCGAAATCAATTGGTCAAAGAAAAGTGACACTTCATGTTCGTACGAAGTTCGTAATGTAGACGGAGTGAAAGTGGCATTGGGTAGTCCTAGTGACTGGATTTCATTCAAAACTCACCAAGTGACTCCTCCCACCGTATTATGATGTTGCCCAAGTTTTGGGCTGGATCCGAAATCAATTGGTCAAAGAAATTGGATATTTCAAGTTCGTCCATTTCATGGTGTGGTTGTAGGATTGCAAAGTTCTAGTCATTTGATTTCACTCAAAAATCACCAAATGACTCCTCCCACCATATTATGATGTTGCCCAGGATTTGGGCTCTATCCGAAATCAATTGGTCAAAAAAATTGGACACTTCAAGTTCGTACGAAGTTTGTACTGTGCACGGAGTGGTTGTACGATTGCATAGATCTAGAGATTGGATTTCACTCAAAACTCACCAAATGACACCCCCAACCATATTATGATGTTGCCCAAGTTTTGGGCTCGATCAGAAATCAATTGGTCAATGAAATTTGACACTTCATGTTTGTTCGAAGTTCAAACCGTACACGAAGTGGTTGTGGGATTGGATCGTTCTAGTGATTGTATTTCACTCAAAAGTTACCAAATGACTCCTCCCACCATATTGTGATGTTGGCCAAGTTTTGTACTCGATGCGAAATCAATTAGTCAAAGAAATTGGACACTTCAAGTTTGTACGAACTTCGTACTGTAAATGGAGTTGTTGGTGCATTGCATAGTTCTAGTGATTGGATTTCACTCAAAAATCTCCAAATGACTCCTCCCACCAAATTATGATGTTGCCCAGGTTTTGAACTCTATCTGAAATCAATTAGTCAAAGAAATTGGACACTTCAAGTTGGTACGAACTTCGTACTGTAAATGGAGTTGTTGGTGCATTGCATAGTTCTAGGGATTAGATTTCACTCAAAACTCACCAAATGACTCCTCCTACCATATTATGATGTTGCCCAAGTTTTGGGCTCGATCCGAAATCAATTCGTCAAATAAATTGGACACTTCAAGTTCGTACCGCACATTGAGTGGTTGTTGGATTGCATTGTTGTAGTGATTGGATTTCACTCAAAACTCACAAAATGACTCCACCAACCATATTATCCTGTTGCCCAGGATTTAGGCTCTATCCGAAATCAATTGGTCAAAGAAATTGGACACTTGAAGTTCGTACGAAGTTCCTACTGTGCACGGAGTGGTTGTAGGATTGCACAGTTCTAGTGATTGGATTTCACTCAAAACTCTCCAAATGACTCCTCACACTATATTATGACATTACCCATGTTTTGGGCTCAATCCAAAATCAATTAGTCAAAGAAAAGTGACACTTCAAGTTCGTACTGCACACGGAATGGTTGTAGTATTGCTTAGTTCTAGTGATTGGATTTCACTCAAAACTCACCAATTGACTCATCCCACCATATTATGACATTACCCAAGTTTTGGACTCGATCCAAAATCAATTAGTCAAAGAAATGTGACACTTCAAGTTCGTGCTGTACACGAAGTGGTTGTAGGATTGCACAGTTCTAGTGATTGGATTTCACTCAAAACTCTCCAAATGACTCCCCCAACCATATTATGATGTTACCCACGTTTTGGGCTCGATCCGAAATCAATCGGTCAAATAAATTGGACACTTCAAGTTCGTACCGCACATGGAGTGGTTGTTGGATTGCATTGTTGTAGTGATTGGATTTCACTCAAAACTCACAAAATGACTCCACCAACCATATTATCATGTTGCCCAGGATTTAGGCTCTATCCAGATTCAATTGGTCAAAGAAATTGGACACTTGAAGTTCGTACGAAGTTCCTACTGTGCACGGAGTGGTTGTAGGATTGCACAGTTCTAGTGATTGGATTTCACTCAAAACTCTCCAAATGACTCCTCACACTATATTATGACATTATCCAAGTTTTGGGCTCGATCCAAAATCAATTAGTCAAAGAAAAGTGACACTTCAAGTTCGTACTGCACACGGAATGGTTGTAGTATTGCTTAGTTCTAGTGATTGGATTTCACTCAAAACTCACCAATTGACTCATCCCACCATATTATGACATTACCCAAGTTTTGGACTCGATCCGAAATCAATTAGTCAAAGAAATGTGACACTTCAAGTTCGTACTGTACACGAAGTGGTTGTAGGATTGTTTAGTTCTAGTGATTGGATTTCACTCAAAACTCACCAATGGACACATCAAGTTCGAATGAAGTTTGTACTGTAAATGGAGTGGTTGGTCTGTTACATAGTTCTAGTGATTGGATTTCACTCAAATCTCACCAAAATGACTCCTCCCACCATATTATGTTGCGTCTCAAGTTTTCGGCTCGATTCGAAATCAATTGGTTAGAGAAATTGGACACTTCAAGTTCGTACAAACTTCGTACAGTAAATGGAGTAGTTGGGGTGTTGCATAGTTTTGGTGATTGGATTTCACTCAAAACTCCCCAAATGACTCCTCCCACAATATTATAACGTTGCCCAAGTTTTTGGTTCGATCCGAAATCAATTAGTGAAAGAAAAGTGACACTTCAAGTTCGTACGAAGTTCGTACTGTACACGGAGTGGTTGGATGATTGCATCGTTCTAGTGATTGGATTTCACTCAAAACTCACAAAATGACTCCTCGCACCATATTATGATGTTGCCCAAGTTTTGGGCTCGATCTGAAATCAATTGGTCAAAGAAAAGGGACACTTCAAGATCGTACGAAGTTCGTATTGTACACGATTTCACTCAAAACTCACAAAATGACTCCCTCAACCATATCATGTTGTTGCCCAAGTTTTGGGCTCGATCCGAAATCAATTGGACACTTCATGTTCGTACGAAGTTCGTACTGTACGCTGAATGGATTTCACACAAAACTCACCAAAGGAATCCTCCCACCATATTATGATGTTGCCCTAGTTTTGGGCTCAATCCAAATCAATTGGTCTAAGAAATTAGATACTTCAAGTTCGTACTGTACATGGACTGGTTGTAGGACTGCGTCGTTCTAGTAATTGGATTTCACTCAAAACTCACGAAATGAATCCTCCCACCGTATTATGATGTTACCTAAGTTTTGGGCTGATCCGAAATCAATTGGTAAAACAAATAGGATACACTAAGTTCGTGCCTTTCAAGGAGTGGTTGTAGGATTGCGTGGTTCTAGTTATTGGATTTGACTGAAAACTCACCAAATGACTCCTCCCACCATATTATGATGTTGCCCAAGTTTTGGGCTCGATCCGAAATCAATTGGTCAAAGAAATTGGGCACTTCATGTTCGATCGAAGTTCGAACCGTACAAGGAGTGGTTGGAGGATTGCATAGTTTTAGTGATTGGATTTCACTCAAAAATCACCAAATGATTCCTCCCACCATATTATGATGTTGCCTAGGTTTTGGGCTCGATCCGAAATAAATTGGTCAAAGAAATTGGAAACTTCAAGTTCGTACGAAGTTCGCACCTTGAATGGAGTGGTTGTTCGACTGCATAGTTCTAGTGATTGGATTTCACTCAAAACCAACCAAATGACTCCTCCCACCATATTATGATGTTGCTTAACTTTTGGGCTAGATCCGAAATCTTTTGGTCAAAGAAATTGGAAACTTCAAGTTCGTACGAAGCTCGCACCTTTCATGGAGTGGTTGTAGGATGGCATTGTTTTAGTAATTGGATTTGACTCAAAACTCAACAAGTGACTCCTCCCACCATATTATGATGTTGCCCAAGTTATGGGCTTGATCCGAAATCAATTGGTCAAAGAAATTGGATACTTCAAGTTCGTACGAAGTTCATACATTTCGTGGAGTGGTTTTAGGACTGCATAGTTCTAGTGGTTGGATTTCACTTAAAACTCACCGAATGACTCCTCCCACCACATTATGATGTTGCCCAAGTTTTGGGCTCGATCCGAAATCAATTAGTCAAAGAGACGGGACACTTCTTGTTCTTACGAAGTTCGTACTGTACATGAAGTTTGTTCATACGAAGGTCGTACTGTACACGAGTGGTTACTGGACATGAAGTTTGTTCGTACGAAGTTCGTACTGTACACGAAGTGGTTGTAGGATTGCATCGTTCTAGTGATTGGATTTCATTCAAACCTCACCAAATGACTCCTTCAACCATATTTTGATGTTGCCCTAGTTTTGGACTCGATCCGAAATCAATTGGTCAAAGAAATTGGATACTTCAAGTTCGTACGTTTCATTGGATGGTTGTAGGATTGCATCGTTCTAGTGATTGGATTTTACTTAAAACTCACCAAATGACTCCTCCCACCATATTATGATGTTGCCCAAGTTTTGGGCTTGATCCGAAATCAATTGGCCACATAAAAGAGACACTTGAGGTTCGTACGAAGTTCGTAGTGTACACGGAGTGAAAGTGGGATTGCATAGTCCTAGTGACTGGGTTTCATTCAAAACTCACCAAGTGACTCCTCCCACCATATTATGATGTTGCCCAAGTTTTGGGCTGGATCCGAAATCAATTGGTCAAAGAAATTGGATATTTCAAGTTCATACATTTCATGGAGTGGTTGTAGGATTGCAAAGTTCTAGTGATTTGATTTCACTCAAAACTCACCAAATGACTCCTCCCACCATTTTATGATATTGCCCAAGTGTTGGGCAAGATCCGAAATCAAATGATCAAAGAAATTGGACACTTCATGTTCTTACGAAGTTTGTACCTTTCAAGGAGGGGTTATAGGATTGCAAAGTTCTTGTGATCTGATTTCACTCAAAACTCACCAAATGACTCCTCCCACCATATTATGATATTGCCCAAGTTTTGGGCAACATCCGAAATCAAATGATCAAAGAAATTGGACACTTCATGTTCCTACAAAGTTCATACCTTTCATGCAGTGGTTGTAGGATTGCATAGTTCTAGTGATTGGATTTCACTCAAAACTCGCTAAATGACTCTTCGCACCATATTGTGAGGTTGTCTAAGCTTTCGACCCGATCCGAAATCAATTGGTCATAGAAAAGAGACACTTGAGGTTCGTACGAAGTTCGTACAGTACACGGAGTGGTTGTAGGGTTGCAGTGTTCTAGTGATTGAATTTCACTCGAAACTCACCAAATGACAACTCCAACCAAATAATGATGTTGCCCAAGATTTGGGTTCGATCCGAAGTCAATTGGTCAAAGAAATTGGATACTTGAAGTTTGTACCTTTCATGTAGTGGTTGTAGGATTGCATAGTTCTGGTGATTGGATTTCACTCAAAACTCAAAAAATGAATCCTCCCACCATATTATGATGTTGCCCAAGTTTTGGGCTTGATCCGAAATCAATTGGTCACCGAAAAGAGACACTTGAGTTTCTTACGAAGTTCGTACACTACACAGAGTGGTTGTAGGGTTGCAGTGTTCTAGTGACTGAATTTCACTCGAAACTCACCAAATGACAACTCCAACCATATAATGATGTTGCCCAAGTTTTGGGTTCGATCCGAAATCAATTGGTCAAAGAAATTGGATACTCGAAGTTCGTACCTTTCATGGAGTGGTTGTAGGATTGCAGTTCTGGTGATTGAATTTCACTCAAAACTCAACAAATGAATCCTCCCACCATATTATGATGTTGCACAAGTTTTGGGCTCGGTCCAAAATCAATTGGTCGAAGAAAAGGGACACTTCTTGTTTTTACGAAGTTCGTACTGTACACGGAGTGGTTGCAGGATTGCATCATTCTAGTGATTGGATTTCACTCCAAACTCACCAAATGACACCTCCCACAGTATTATGATGTCTCCCAAGTGTTTAGCATGATCCGAAATCAATTTGTCAAAGAAAATACACACTTCAAGTTCGAACCGTAAATGGAGTGGTTGGTGCATTGCATATTTCTAGTGATTGGATTTCACTAAAAACTCACCAAAAGACTCGTCCCACCATATTATGATGTTGCCTAAGTTTTGGGCTCGATCCGAAATCAATTGGTCAAAGAAATTGGACACTACAAGTTCGTACGAAGTTTGTAACGTAAATGGAGTGTTTGGTGCATTGCACAGTTCTAGTGATTGGATTTCACTCAAAACTTCCCAAATGACTCCTCCCACCAGATTTTGATGTTGCCCAATATTTTGGCTCGATCCGAAATCAATTGGTCAAAGAAATTCGACAATTCAAGTTCGTACGAAGTTCGTAACTTTCATTGTGTGGGTGCGGGATTGCATACTTCTAGTGATTGGATTTCACACAAAACTCACCAAATGACTCCTCCCACCATATTATGATGTTGCCCAAGATTTGGGCTCAATCCGAAATCAATTGGATAAAGAAATTGGATACTTCAAGTTCGTACATTTCATGGAGTGGTTGTTGGACTACATAGTTCTAATGACTGGATTTCACTCAAAACTCACCAAATGACTCCTCACACCATATTATGATGTTGCCCCAAATTTGAGCTCGATCCAATATCAATTGGATAAAGAATTTGGATACTTCAGGTTGTACGAAGTTCGTACATTTCATGGAGTTGTGGTCGGACTGCATAGTTCTAATGACAAGATTTCACTCAAAACTCACCGAATTACTCCTCCCACCATATTATGATGTTGCCCAAGATTTGGGCTCGATCCGAAATCAATTGGATAAAGAAATTGGATACTTCAAGTTTGTACGAAGTTCGTACATTTCATGGAGTTGTGGTAGGACTGCATAGTTCTAATGACAGGATTTCCCTTAAAACTTCCCAAATGACTCCTCCCACCATATTACAATGTTGCCCAAGATTTGGGCTCGATCCAAAATCAATTGGATAAAGAAATTGGATGCTTCAAGTTCGTACGAAGTTCATACATTTCATGGAGTGGTTGTTGGACTGCATAGTTCTAATGACAAGTTTCACTCAAAACCCATCAAATGACACCACCCACCATATTATGATGTTGCCCAAGTTTTGGGCTCGATCCAAAATCAATTGGTCAAAGAAAAGAGACAATTGAGGTTCGTACGAAGTTCGTACTGTACACGGAGTGGTTGTAGGACTGCATTGTTCACGTGATTGAATTTCACACAATCCTCACCAAATGACTCCTCCCACCATATTATGATCTTGCCCAAGTTTTGGGCTCGATCCGAAATCAATTGGTCAAAGAAAAGAGACAGTTGAGGTTCGAACGAAGTTCGTACTGTACACGGAGTGGTTGTAGGATTTCATTGTTCAAGTGATTGAATTTCACACAATCCTCACCAAATGACTCCTCCCACCATATTATGATCTTGCCCAAGTTTTGGGATCGATCCGAAATCAATTGGTCAAAGAAATTGGACACTTAAAGTTCGTAGCATAAATGGAGTGGTTGGTGCATTGCATAGTTCTAGTGATTGGATTTCACTCAAAACTCCCCAAATGACTCCTCCCAACATATTATGATGTTGCCCATGTTTTGGGCTCGATCCGAAATCAACTGGTCAAAGAAATTGGATACTTGAAATTCGTACGAAGTTCATATCTTTCACGGAGTGGTTGGAGGATTGCATAGTTCTAGTGATTGGATTTCACTCAAAACTCACCAAATGACTCCTCCCAACAGATCATGAAGTTGCCCAAGATTTGGGCTCGATACGAAAGAAATTGGATCATTCAAGTTCGTACGAAGTTCGTACATTTCAGGGAGTGGTTGTAGGACAGCATAGTTCTAATGACTGGATTTCAATCAAAACTCACCATATTAAGGTGTTTTCCAAGTTTTGGGTTCGATCAGAAATCAAAGAAAAGAGACAATTGAGGTTCGTACTGTACACGGAGTGGTTGTAGGATTGCAATGTTCTAGTTATTGGATTTCACTCAAAACTCACCAAATGACTCCTCCCACCATAACCAAGATTTGGGCTCGATCCGAAATTAATTGGTCAAAGAAATCGGATACTTCAAACTCGTACGAAGTTTGTACTGTACACAGAGTGTTTGTAGGATAGCATAGTTCTAGTGACTGGATTTCACTCAAAACTCACCAACTGACTCCTCCCACCATATTATGATGTTGCCCAAGTTTTGGGCTCGATCCGAAATCAATTGGGCAAAGAAAACGGACACTTCATATTCGTACGACGTTCGTACTGTACACAGAGTGGTTGTATGATTGCATCGTTCTGGTGAATGGATTTCACTCAAAACTCACCAAATGACTCCTCCCACCATAACAAAATTTTGGGCTCAACCCAAAATCAATTAGTCAAAGAAATTAGACACTACAAGTTTGTACGAAGTTCGTACCGTAAATGGAGTGTTTGGTGCATTGCATAGTTCTAGTGATTGGATTTCACTCCAAACTCACCAAATGACTCCTCCCACCGTATTTTATGTTGCCCAAAATTTTGGCTTGATCCGAAGTTCATACCTTTCATGGAGTGAATGTAGGATTGCATAGTTCTAGTGATTGGATTTAACTCAGAACTCACCAAATGACTCCTCCCACCATATTATGGTGTTGCTCAAGTTTTGGGCTCGATCCGAAATCAATTGGTAAAAAAGAAAAGGGACACTTGATGCTCGTAAGAAGTTCGTACTGTACACAGAGTGGTTGTAGGATTGCATTGTTCTAATGATTGGATTTCACTCAAAACTCACCAAATGACTCGTCTCACCATATTATGATGTTGCCCAAGTTTTGGGCTCATTCCGAAATCAATTGGTCAAAGAAAGGGGACAGCTCTTGTTCATACGAAGTGGTTGTAGGATGGCATTGTTCTCGTGATTGGATTTCACTCAAAACTCACCAAATGACTCCTCCCCCCATATTATGATGTTGCCCATGAACGATGCTTCATGTTCAAGTTCGTACGAAATTCGTACATTTCATGGAGTGGTTGTAGGATTACAAATTATGTTGTTCCCGAAGATTTGGGCTCGATCCGAAATCAATTATGTTGTTCCCGAAGATTTGGGCTCGATCCGAAATGAATTGGTTAAAGAAATTAGATACTTCAAGTTCGTACGAAGTTCGTACTGTACACAGAGCGGTTGTAGGATTGCGTTGTTCTGGTGATTGAATTGCACTCAAAACTCACCAAATGACAACTGACATCGTAGAATGATGTTGCCCAAGTGTTGGGCTCAATCCCAAATCAATTGGTCAAAGAAATTGGATACTTCAAACTCGTACGAAGTTCGTATTGTACACGGAGTCTTTGTAGGATTGCATAGTTCTAGTGATTGGATTTCACTCAAAACTGATCGAATGACTCCTCCCACCATATTATGATGTTGCCCAATTTTTGGGCTCAATCTGCAATCAAAGAAAAGAGACACTTGAGGTTCGTACTATGTTCGTACTGTACACGGAGTGGTTGTAAGATTGCATTGTTCTAGTGATTGGATTTCACTCAAAACTCACCAAATGACTTGTCCCACCACATTATGACTTGCCCAAGTTTTGGGCTCCAAAATCAATTGGTCAAAGAAAAGGGACACTTCTTGTTCGTGCGAAGTTTGTACTGTACACGGACTGGTTGTAGGATTACATCGTTCTAGTGATTGGATTTCACTCAAAACACCCCACACGACTCCTCCCACCATATTATGATGTTGCCCAAGTTTTGGGATTGATCCGAAATCAATTGGTAAAAGAAAAGGGACACTTCATGTTCTTACGAAGTTCGCACTATACAGGGAGTGGTTGTAGGATTGCGTCATTCTAGTGTTGGATTTCACTCAAAACTCACCACCATATTATGACGTTGCCCAAGTTTTGGGCTCGATCCGAAATCAATTAATCAAAGAAAAGTGATACTTCAAGGTCGTACTGTACACGGAGTGGTTGTAGGATTACTTAGTTCGAGTGATTGGATTTCACTCAAAACTCACCAATTGACTCCTCCTGCCATATTATGTTGTTGCCCAAGTTTTGGACTCGATCCGAAATCAATTAGTCAAAGAAATTGGACACTTCAAGTTCGTACGAACTTCGTATAGTAAATGGAGTTGTTGGTGCATTGCATAGTTCTAGTGATTGGATTTCACTCAAAACTCTCCGAATCACTCCTCCCACCATATTATGATGTTGTGCAAGTTTTGGGCTCGATCTAAAATCAATTGGTCAAATAAATTGGACACTTGAAGTTCATACGAAATTCGTACCTCACATAGAGTGGTTGTTGGATTGCATTGTTCTAGTGGTTGGATTTCACTCCAAACTCACCAAAGGACTCCACCCACCATATTACGATGTTGCCCAAGATTTGGGTTCTATCCGAAATCAATTTGTCAAAGAGTTTGAACACTTCAAGTTCGTACGAAATTCGTACTGTGCACGGAGTGATTGTAGGATTGCATAGTTCTATTGATTGAATTTCAGTCAAAACTCACCAAATGACTCCCCCAACTATATTATGATGTTGCCCAAGTTTTGGGTCCAATCCGAAATCAATGGGTCAAAGAAATTGGAAACTTCATGTTCGTTCGAATTTCGAACCGTACACGAAGTGGTTGTAGGATTGCATCGTTCTAGTGATTGGATTGCACTCAAAAGTTATCAAATCACTCCTCCCACCATATTGTGATGTTGGGCAAGTTTTGGACTCAATCCGAAATCAATTAGTCAAAGAAATTGGACACTTAAAGTTCGTACGAACTTCGTACTGTAAATAGAGTGGTTGGTGCATTGCATAGTTTTTGTGATTGGACTTCACTCAAAACTCACCAAATGACTCCTCCCACCATATTGTGATGTTGGCCAAGTTTTGGACTCAATCCGAAATCAATTAGTCAAAGAAATTGGACACTTCAAGTTCGTATGAACTTCGTACTGTAAATAGAGTGGTTGGTGCATTCCATAGTTCTAATGATTAGATTTCACTCAAATCTCACCAAATGACTCCTCCCACCACATTATGATGTTGCCCAAGTTTTGGACTCGATCTGAAATCAATTATTCAAAGAAATTGGACACTTCAAGTTCGTAAAAACTTCGTACAATAATTGGAGTGGTTGGATTTAACTCAAAAGTTACCAATTGCTTAGTTCTAGTGATTGGATTTAACTCAAAAGTTACCAAACGACTCCTCCCACCATATTGTGATGTTGCCCAAGTTTTGGACGCGATCCAAAATCAATTAGTCAAAGAAATTGGACACTTCAAGTTCGTACGAACTTCGTACTGTAAATGATGTGGTTGGTGCATTGCATAGTTCTAGTGACTGGATTTCACTCAAAACTCAGAAAATGACTGCTCCCACCATATTATGATGCTGCCCAAGTTTTGGGCTCGATCTGAAATCAATTGGTCAAAGAAATTGGACACTTCAAGCTCGTATGAACTTGGTACAGTAAATGGAGTGGTTGGTGCATTGCATAGTTCTAGTGATTGGATTTCACTCAAAACTCATCAAATGACTCCTCCCACCATATTATGACGTTTCCTAAGTTTTGGGCTCTATCCAAAATCAATTAGGGTCATCGCTCAGTTATAGTGATTGGATTTCACTCAAAACTCACCAATAGTACCCACCATATTATGTTGTTGCTCAAGTTTTTGTATCAATCCGAAATCAATTGGTCAAAGAAATTGGACACTTCAAGTTCATACGATCTTCGTACAGTAAATGAAGTGGTTGGTGCATTTCATAGTTCTAGTGATTGGATTTCACTCAAAACTCATCAAATGACAACTCCCACCATATTATGATGTTGCACAAGTTTTGGGCTCGATCCGAAATCAATTGGTCAAAGAAAGGTGACACTTCAAGTTCCTACTATACACGGAGTGGTTGTAGGATTGCATAGTTCTAGAGATTGGATTTCACTCAAAACTCAAAAACTGACTCCGACCACCATATTTTGTTGTTGCCCAAGTTTTGGGTTCGATATGAAATCCATTAGTCAAAGAAATTGGACACTTCATGTTCGTACGAAGTTCGTACTACACAAGGAGTGGTTGTAGGATTGCATAGGTCTAGGGATTGGATTTCACTCAAAACTCACCAAAAGACTCCTCCCACCATATTATGACGTTGCCTAAGTTTTGGGCTCGATCCGAAATTAATTGGTCAAATAACTTGGACACTTCAAGTTCGTACGAAGGTAGTACCTCTAATAGAGTTGTGAAACGATTGCAAAGTTCTAGTGACTGGATTTCACTCAAAACTCACCAAATGACTCCTCCCACCAAATTATGATGTTGCCCAAGTTTTAGGCTCGATCTGAAATCAATTGGTCAAATAAATTGACCACTTAAAGTTCGTACAAAGTTCCTAACATAAATGGAGTGGTTGGTGCATTGCATATTTCTAGTGATTGGATTTCACTCAAAACTCACCAAATGTCTCCTCCCACCATATTATGAGGTTGCCCAAGTTTTTGCTCGATCCGAAATCAATTGGTCAAAGAAATTGGAGACTTCAAGTTCGCACGAAGTTCGTACCGCACATGGAGTGGTTGTTTGATTGCATGGTTCTAGTGATTTGATTTCACTCAAAAATCACTAAATGACTCCCACCATATTATGACGTTGCCCAAGTTTTGGGCTCGATCGGAAATCAATTAGTCAAAGAAAAGTGACACTTCAAGTTTGTACGAATTTCGTACTGTAAATGGAGTGGTTGTAGGATTGCATAGTTCTAGTGATTGAATTTTAGTCAAAACTCACCAAATGACTCCCCCAACTATATTATGATGTTGCCCAAGTTTTGGGTCCGATCCGAAATCAATGGGTCAAAGAAATTGGAAACTTCATGTTCGTTCGAATTTCAAACCGTACACGAAGTGGTTGTAGGATTGCATCGTTCTAGTGATTGGATTGCACTCAAAAATTATGAAATCACTCCTCCCACCATATTGTGATGTTGGCCAAGTTTTGGACTCAATCCGAAATCAATTAGTCAAAGAAATTGGACAGTTCAAGTTCGTACGAACTTCGTACTGTAAATAGAGTGGTTGGTGCATTCCATAGTTCTAATGATTGGATTTCACTCAAATCTCACCAAATGACTCCTCCCACCACATTATGATGTTGCCCAAGTTTTGGACTCGATCCGAAATCAATTACTCAAAGAAATTGGACACTTCAAATTCGTAAAAACTTCGTACAATAATTGGAGTGGTTGGTGCATTGCATTGTTCTAGTGATTGGATTTCTCTCAAAACTCACCAAATGAGTCCTTCCACCATATTATGTTGTTCCCAGGATTTGGGCTCGATCCGAATTCAATTGGTCCAAGAAATGGGATACTTCAAGTTTGTACGAAGTTCGTAACTTTCATGGTGTGGTTGTAAGATTGCATATTTCTAGTGATTGGATTTCACTCAAAACTCTACAAAGGACTCCTCCCACCGTATTATGATGTTGCCCAAGATTTGGGCTCGATCCGAATTCAATTAGTCAAAGAAAAGGGACACTTATTGTTCGTACGAAGTTCGTATTGTACGAGTGGTTGTATGATTGCATTGTTCTAGTGATTGGATTTCACTCAAAACTCACCAAGGGACTTCACCCACCATATTATGATGTTGACCAAGTTTTGGGCTCGATCCGAAATCAATTGGTCAAAGAAATTGGTCACATCAAGTTCGTACTGTGCACGGAGTAGTTGTAGGATTGCATAGTTCTAGTGATTGGATTTCACTCAAAACTCACCAAATGACTCCCCCAAACATATTATGATGTTGCCCAAGTTTTGGGCTCGATCTGAAATCAGTTGATCAAAGAAATTGGACACTTTAAGTTCGTATCGCACAAGGAGTGGTTGTTTGATTGCATAGTTCTAGTGATTGGATTTCACTCAAAACTCACCAAATGACTCCTCCCACCATATTATGACGTTGCCCATGTTTTGGGTTCGATCCGAAATGAATTAGTCAAAGAAAGTGACACTTCAAGTTCGTACTGTACACTGAGTGGTTGTAGGATTGCTTAGTTCTTGTGATTGGACTTCACTCAAAACTCACGAATTGACTCCTCCCACCATATTATGATGTTGCCCAAAATTTGGGCTCGATCCGAAATCAATTGGTTATAGAAATTGGATACGTCGAGTTCGTACGAAGGTCGTACCTTTCATTGAGTGGTTGAAGGATTGCATAGTTATGGTGATTGGATTTCACTCAAAACAATCCAAATGACTCCTCCCAGCGTATTATGATATTGCCCAAGTTTTGGGCTCGATCCGAAATCAATTGGTCAAAGAAATTGGATACTCCAAGTTCGTACGAAGTTCGTAACCTTTCATGGAGTCGTTGTAGGATTGCATAGTTCTAGTGATTCGATTTCACTCAAAACTCACCGAATGACTCCTCCCACCATATTATGATGTTGCCAAAGTTTTCGGCTCGATCTGAAATCAGTTGGTCAAAGAAAAGGGACACTTCATGTTCGTACGAAGTTCGTATTGTACACGGAGTGGTTGTGTGATTGCACCATTCGAGTGATTGGATTTCGCTCAAAACTCACCAAATCACTCCTCCGACCATATTATCATGTTGCCCAAGATTTGGGCTCAATCCGAAATCAATTGGTTAAAGAAATTGGGTACTTCATTTTCGTACAAAGGTCGTACCTTTCATGGAGTGGTGAAGGATTGCATAGTTCTAGTGATTGGATTTCACTTAAAACATACCAAAGGACTCCTCCCACCATATTATGATGTTGCCCAAGTGTTGGGCTCAATCCGAAATCAATTGGACTAAGAAAAGGGACACTTCATGTTTGTACGAAGTTCGTACTGTACGCGGAGTGTATATAGGATTGCATCGTTCTAGTGATTGGATTTCACTAAAAACTCATCAAATGACTCCTCCCATCATATTATGATGTTGCCCAAGGTGTGCGCTCGATCCGAAATCAATTGGTTAAAAAAATTGGATACTTCAAGTTCTTACGAAGGTCATACTATTCATGCCGTGGTTGAAGGATTGCATTGTTCTAGTGATTGGATTTCACTCAAAACTCACCAAGATACTCATCCCACCATATTATGATGTTTCCCATGTTCTGGATTCGATCCGAATTCAATTGGTCAAAGAAATTGGATACTTCAAGTTCGTACGTTTCAGGGAGTGGTTGTTGGATTGCATAGTTCTAGTGATTGGATTTCTCTCAAATCTCACCAAATGACTCTTCCCACCATATTATGATGTTGCCCAAGATTTGGGCTCGATCCGAAATGAGTTGGTTAATGAAATTGAATACTTCAAGTTTGTACGAAGGTCGTACCTTTCCTAAAGTGGTTGAAGGACTGCATAGTTCTAGTGACTGGATTTCACTCAAAACTCCCAAAATGACTCCTCCCTAAATATTGTGATGTTGCCCAAGTTTTGGGCTTGATCCGAAATCAATTGGTCATAGAAATTGGAAACTTTTAGTTCGTACGGAGTTCGCACCTTTCGTGGAGTGGTTGTATGATTGCACCGTTCTTGTGATTGGATTTCACTCAAAACTCACCAAATGACTCCTCCGACCATATTATGATGTTGCCCAAGATTTGGGCTCGATCCGAAATCAATTGGTTAAAGAAATTGGATACTTCAAGTTCGTACAAAGGTCGTACCTTTCATGGACTATGTGAAGGATTGCATAGTTCTTGTGATTGGATTTTACTTAAAACCCACTGAATGACTCCTCCCACCATATTATGAAGTTGCCCAAGTTTTGGGCTCGATCCGAAATCAATTGGTCAAAGAAATTGGAAACTTCAAGTTCCTACGAAGTTCGTACCTTTCATTGAGTGGTTGTAGGATTGCGTAGTTCTAGTGATTGGATTTCACTCAAAACTCACCAAAGGAATCCTCCCACCAAATTATGATGTTGCCCAAGTTTTGGGCTCAATCCAAAGTCAATTGGTCAAAGAAATTAGATACTTCAAGTTCGTACTGTACATGGACTGGTTGTAGGACTATGTCGTTTTAGTAATTGGATTTCACTCAAAACTCACCAAATGATTCCTCCCAACATATTATGATGTTACCCAAGTTTTGGGCTCGATCCGAAATCAATTGGTCAAACAAATATGATACTTCAAGTTCGTGCCTTTCAAGGAGTTGTTGTCGGATTGCATAGTTCTAGTGATTGGATTTGACTCAAAACTCACCAAATGACTCGTCTCACCATGTTATGTTGTTGCCCAAGTGTTGGGCTCGATCCGAAGTCAATTTGTAACATCCCGTCCCTAAATTAATATTTGAATCTTAAATTATTCAAGTGAAAGACATTTTTTCCCCCGAGAGTATGATAAGTTAAATAATTAAGTTGAGTTGACTAAATAAAAGAAAATAAATTGAAAGGTTTAAAAATTGATAAAATAAAATAAGATAAAATAATTAAGAATTTTGGGAATAAAATAACATTTAATATTTTATAAGGGCAAAAGGGTCATTTTGAGTTTGAGAAAGAATTTGGGGAAGTGAGCCATACCGTTATGTCGTTCTCGTCGATACGAGTTCGTGGGTATATTGTGGGCTCGAATCGGAGTTGTAACGAAGAAATGGCGATCAAAATTAGGATAGTGGCATAACTGTAAATATTTCGAAGTTAAGTTTTTATTTTTAAAAAACCCAGATTACCCTCTTCGAGCAACTCGACTAGTCGACTTTGGAGGGTGATTTCTCTCCACACCGACCTTCGTTTCAGGGAAGGCCGGTCCCACATGAACGAACACACTTCCCTCTTCACGCCCCAGCCCTTTGCCCCCTCGATCCGCCTCCGTAGTCGCCTGAATCAGCCACGAAACAGCCAGTTTCGGACAGATTTTTCTGAAACTTTGGCCCCTTCATTCTCCCTCCTCCGACCACCGATCGGGACAAGTAAGGTATGCTTTTCCACCTATTTTTCGTGCTCTAGCTGCTGGTTGGGTAGGTGCAGATCGAATTGTAGCTTAGGTAACTCAAATTTCGAAGTCACGGATACTCTGAAATTGCGAACCCTAGGATTAGGGTTACGGAAAATTATTCGACGGACCGATCGTGCGATCGTGAGCAATCCGACCTTCCGATCGAGGCCAAACTTTCGGGACGTGTGTCCTAGGCACATTGGAACCTTTAGGAACTTCTAGATCAAAATTTTGAGGTCATGGACCCCACGGGGTCCCGGGTTGACTTTTTGGGACTTGATCGCTTTTTGAGTCCCGAGGCACTTTGGTTTATTCTAAACATTAGAAAGCTTGGAACGTGTTGTGAAGGGACTTTAGTTTTATAAGTGGATCATATGCTGTAAAGTTCTATTAGATGTTTTTGAACGAATTATTCTGATTTGACGTTTCTTGAATTATGAGATTTTGTTTATAGTTGAATATCTATTTTTGGGAATTAGTTTATCTTATTGAAATTAATGGAGGAATTATTGATATTGATATTTGTTATTATATAGGGTACTTTTGAGAGCAAGTATATGGTTGGGTACTTTTGAACATTTGGGGAATTGATTTTGAGAGCAATATACTTAACTTATATAATTAAGTAGGAAAATGGATTTTTTTTTGGAGAAGGGTGATGATATTCAGATTAGATTTAGTTTTCAAACCCACCACAGGAGTACTCCCTGGCTACCTTCGAGATGGTGACCCAGTTATGATACGCCCCACGAGTCTCGGGGACGCCCGAACCGTGTGGAGCGAGGATGCGTTTCGGGTAGATTTGGTGTTCCCCGATTCAGTGAGGATACGCGTGCGGGCTGATCACCCGTACCTGCGAGGACGCGGCTCTAGTTGACTATGTGTCTCTTGAGTCTTGCGAGGACGCGGCTCTGGTTGACTATGTGTCTCCTGAGTCTTGCGAGGATACGCGACTTGGCCGACTTCGTGTCACTGAGTCTTGCGAGGAAATGGAATTGACGGCTAAAGGTTGGAATTGACGGAAAAACAAAGGATACGCACCTTAGGCTGACTATGTGTTCCCTGAGTGTTGCGAGGAATGCATCTCGGGCTGACTTTGTGTTCCCCGAGTACTGCGAGGATGTAACTTGTACATGATATATGGAATTGACGGATTATGATTGGGGGTACACCTGGGTGGAGGTTATGTACAGATTTGAGGTGTTTCAAACGGAAAAGTTATAATTTCATTTTGGATGCTTACGGGTGAAGATTTTATTATCTATTTTCATACTTATATGACAAATTATGGAAATTTTTTAAGTTTAAAGAGTTCTTGTGATTTATGGTTGGGTTAATCAAAATATATATATATATATATATATATATATATATATATACATAGCTTCAGCTCACGCGGACGAGGTTATTTTGGACGACGTTGAAATGTAATGTTTGGAACAATTGTAGCATGTAACAGATTGTATTAGATTGTTTGAGTTATAAGTTATAGAAAAAGAGCTACGTGTGGCTTTATCCCTCTTGAAGGGTACGTAGGCAGCCTAGGCCAATCTAGGTGCAGCCACGGGAAAAGATATTTCAGGTATTGGTTGGGCGTGATTTTGGAAATCTATTGAACTTGCTAGTTGAACTCAATCTGAACTGATGTGCGTGCTCAAAACCTGTTTGATATTTGAGATTTGAAGCTTGTTGATAATAAACTTCACGTATTGGATTTCCTTATGAAATGCTGTTATTAATGATGATGTGTTTGTTAATATATTAATTATTAAAACGAATATAGCTGAATGTTTGGCTAGGATTCCCCGGGGATAATATGTGATGATAAGACCGAATTGATATATCGAGAATTTATGAATTCAAGGGATGAATATGTTAGGTTAAAATTGATGATAACATTTATATTTTATTGTTATAAGGCCGGAGGCCATTTGGTTTAAATACTTTTAGATGGGTGATTATTGATCGGTTCATAATTGTATATCATTTTGTACCTTTCTAGCATATGATTTAGTTATGTTTTTGAGTTAAACTTGTGCTTTCGATCTCTTTTATGTTTGTCATTCAGTTAATTGAGCTTTAGGTAGCAATGGGGGCCCAAATATGCAAAATGATCCAAAAACGTGCAGACTGAGTTAGAAATTTGTTTCAGCCTTAACTCCTTCATCCGAACTTGGATTGGCCCAAATGATATGTGGTTGGAAAGATGACATTCTAAACTTGAAGATGGACGGCTCAATGTCATCAGTTGATTAAGGGAAGCCCAATTCGTGAGCCCATGAAGTTTCTTGGTCATGATGAGCTGTGCATGAGATGTGATTTGTGGTAGGGTTCTCCATTAGCTACATGTGGGAGCTGCACTAGCCAGAAAAGAAGGGAAACTGATTTTCTAATGCATTAGTGTGGTTAGTGGAGGCATTAATCAATTCAGAATTCTCCTTTCATTCTCCTTATAAATACCACTCTCATTCATTCCATAAGATACATCTTTCACATCCTTCAGATCCTTCACACATCATTCAGACATCCTTCACACCATCCTCCACACTCCCATAATTCCCCAAACACTCCAGACATCAACCCAACACTCTAAACAGCCTCAAATCACCAAAACTGTCCCTGCAAGCCTGCCTTCCATTTCCCTACGAATTTCCTCTTTCTCAACCATCACCATTCACCCAAACTCATCCCAAATCACCTCCTTAACCTTCATACATTCTTCTAGACGTGGGGAAGTGCTTGAAGAAGTATTAGGCGTGGAGAAGCTCTTGGAGAAGCGTTGGACACCACAAGAACTTCAGAAAAGGGTTTTCTATTCTTGTTGCATTCATTATGCTTTCTCATTTCTGTTTAAGTTTCTTCCCCATTATGAGTAGCTAAATCCATTACTAGGGCTTCGATGTAACCTAACATGAATATTCTGGGTTTATAAATTCCAAGTTTCAAGTTTGATTCAAGATTCATGCTCTTATTCATTATGCCTATCTACTTATATGCTAATCTGAATGCCTAGCTACCATTGAGATTTGTGTATTTTGGTTGAAACTAAAGTAGACACCTTATGCTTTTGTTTCAATTGAACTATGAATAAGATGAGTATGTATGGACATTCGTCAATAGGGATTAGATACATGCTTAGTTGTTTAAAACATTCTTCTATGCTTAATGGATTTCTGATGCTTGATTTAAGTTCGACAATAAGGACTTAATTAGGGAATTGGAAATACAAGGTTAGGATCAAACACCATGGCCTAATCATACTTTAGCTAGAATCAATCTTTGAATCTGAATTAGACTTGTCACTTGAATCCTTATAACCTAGAATTGGATTGTTATGGTGAATCGAATGCCCTAGTCTCCAAATCTGTTTCCAACCTCAAAACCACTCTTTGATACACTTGTTTACTTTGCCTTTGTTTACAATTTCGTTTTGTTTCATTTGTTTTCACAAAGTCAATCAATCTCTCTTTAAAATCTGTTTTAGACTTAACTTCTTGTTTCTAGAATTGGGTAATCTAAGTACATAACTAATTTGAACTTCTCAGTCCTCGTGGGTACGACCTCGTACTTGTCTTGCTATACTACTAATTGGCCCGTACACTTGCGAGTTAACAAAATTTTGGCGCCGTTGCCGGGGACTGAACGAAAGTTCTTCCCTGGTTATGTGCCCAAGGTTACCCTATTCTTTTAGTGTTTCTAATTAATTCAAAATTTTCTGTTTCAGGTAGTTTATGTCTAAAAGACCATTCATTGATCAAGTGAAGTCTTCATTTAGACATGCTAGATCAGTGGAAGGACGACCAACGTTGCAACCCAATCGAGTGATCTCTGAAATTCATAATCGACTAGAAAGAGAGTTGGCAACTGCAAAAGAGCAAGCCCTTGCCACATTCACAAGTCTTGCTCTCCACACTGACCTCCCCAGTTCTTCACTTTCAAATTCCGAAGCAAGTTCAGACCAAGAAGAAGAAGAGATGGCCGCAAATGTGATGATGGGAGACCTTGATATCCCAACAATCCCAGCATCTCCTTCAAGCATTTTGCTGCCTACCGAAGCTCGAAACTATGAGCTTAAATCTTCTCATCTTAATATGTTGCCTTCCTTTTATGGTTTACCTAATGAAGATCCATTAACTCATATAAAGGATATTATTATTGCTGTGAATTCTTTCCCCTTGACAGCTGTGACGGAAGATCAACTTCGAATGAGAGTGTTTCCTTATACTTTGAAGGATAAGGCGAAGTATTGGCTCAATTCCTTAAAGCCTGGTTCACTCACTACATGGGATGCCATTCAGAAGAAGTTCTTGGAGAAATACTTCTCCACGCAAAAGACCGACATGCTTAGGGACAAGATATTTTCATTTGCACAACAAGATGATGAATCGTTTTGTGAAGCATGGGAGAGATTCAATGCGCTGCTCAATCAATGTCCTCATCATGGGATTCCTTTGAAACTTCAAATGCGTATGTTTTATAAAGGACTAACCCCTTCTAGTCGTAATATTGTCACCAATTTTGCAGGTGGTTCTTATAAAACCAAGACTCCCGAAGAAACATATGAACTCTTTGAGGCGATAGCAATGGAGACCCAACACACTGATACAAGAGGTAAATGTGTTGTTAGTGGTTCTAATGATGCTTCTAGTGTGCAGATTTCAAAATTGGAACAAAAACTAGATGCTCTTCTTGCATTGAACTCAAGAAACCCTCCAAAGGAAGTGTGTAGCATATGTGAAACTCATGATCATGCTACCATAGCTTGTCCACTTGGGGCTGCATATCCAGAATTTGTGCAAGAGCAAGCTAAGTTGAATCAAGCCAATCCCTCTTCATTCCAAAGGCCACAACAATCATCATCATTGGAGGATATAGTGAAGCAAATGGCAATCAACCAATCTAATTTCCAACAAACTACACAAGCTGCCATCTCCAAATTGGAAATTCAAATAGGCCAAATAGCTGCGGAGATAACCCAAAGACAACCTGGGAAATTGCCAAGCCAAACCGTGATCAATCCAAATAACCAAGAAGCCAAGGCCATTCACGTGCTCAGATCAGGTAAGATGGTTGATAACAAAGTTAATTCTAATCTTTCAAATGATGTTGTGGTTGTAGAAGATGAAGAAGAGGAGGAGGAGACCACAGGTACCCAAGGGCAACAATCTGCTCCTAAGGCCAATTCAGATTCGCAGGGACCTAATCCATTCCAATTGCATAGAAGGGATGATAAATTTGTGCCACCACATCATCAAGAAGATAGATACGTACCACCCGCTCCATATGTTCCACCAATTCCATTTCCAGGCCGTCTAAAGAAAGCAAAGCAAGATAAGGCTTTTAAAGAGATTTATGATATTTTGAGTAAAGTTAATATCAATTTGCCTTTGCTTGATGTTATTGAACAGATGCCAGCATATGGAAAGTTCATCAAGAACTTGAAAACTCACAAGCTCAATTTTGCTCCAAATGAAGAAGTGAGGCTCAACAAGAATGTAAGTGCTGTGTTGCAAAGCAAGCTTCCACCAAAACTAGAAGATCCTGGCAGTTTTGACATTCCAATTAACATTGGAGACAAGATGGTTGGAAGAGCCATGTTGGACTTGGGAGCAAGCATCAATCTAATGCCATATTCAGTTTATCAAAAGCTTGGCTTAGAAGGAATGAAGAAGACTTCAGTGCGCCTTGAACTAGCTGATCATTCTATCAAATATCCAAAAGGTATTGTAGAAGATATCTTAGTTCAAGTTAATACACTAATCCTCCCTGCTGATTTTGTAGTGATGGACATGGAAGACAACCCAAATGGGGATCGTGTTGATCCTATCCTTTTAGGCCGGCCATTCATGGCTACTGCAGACACAATCATCAAAGTGAAAGATGGCACCCTCTCCATGACCGTTTTGGGTGAAACTGTTGAATTTAAAGTGTTTGATGCTCTAGCTCAACCCTCTATCTCTCTTGATACTTGTTTTTCAATTGATGTTGTGGATCATGAAGTTTCTTCCAAAATTTTGCAGGAAAAGTCCAATGATCCTCTAGAAGTTGTTCTAACACAAGAAGAGGAAGATCTTTGTGAACCGGAGTTCCAAGAAGTGGTAGCTGCCCTAGAAGCGTTCCAGCCATACCCATCCTCCACGAAATTAGAGCCATCCATTATCACACCACCAAAGCTAGAACTTAAACCTCTGCCTAGTCATCTTAAATATACTTATTTGGGTGTTAATGAAACTCTTCCTGTCATAATTGCTGCAGGTCTCACCTCACATGAAGAAGAGAGCTTAATCAAAGTTCTAAAGGAGCATAAAACTGCCCTTGGGTGGACCATAGCAGATATCAAAGGAATAAGTCCGAGCATGTGCATGCACCGGATTTTAATGGAAGAAGATAGCAAACCATCCCGTGATGCCCAAAGGAGACTAAATCCCAACATGAAAGAGGTGGTGAGAACCGAAGTTTTAAAGCTACTTGATGTAGGAATCATCTACCCAATTTCAGATTCTAAGTGGGTGAGTCCTGTACAAGTTGTTCCAAAGAAGTCCGGAATCACCGTTGTGAAGAATGAGCAGAATGAGCTAGTTCCTACACGAACTGTCACTGGTTGGAGAGTTTGTATTGATTACAGGAAGTTGAACACATCCACAAGAAAAGATCATTTTCCATTACCTTTTATTGATCAAATGCTTGAACGTTTATCTGGCCATGCTTACTATTGTTTTCTTGATGGGTATTCAGGTTATAATCAAATTCCCATTGCTCTGGAAGACCAAGAGAAGACCACATTCACATGCCCATTTGGTACATTTGCTTATAGAAGGATGCCATTTGGTTTGTGCAATGCTCCGGCAACTTTCCAAAGATGCATGATGGCAATCTTTTCAGATATGGTGGAACGATTCATTGAGTTATTTATGGATGATTTTTCAGTTTTTGGATCATCTTTTGATGAATGTCTTCACCATTTGTCTCTAGTGCTTAAAAGATGCCAGGAAACAAATTTGATTTTGAATTGGGAGAAATGTCACTTCATGGTGAAACAAGGTATTGTGCTAGGCCATGTGATCTCAAGCAAGGGAATTGAAGTGGACAAAGCCAAGATCGATCTCATATCGAATCTACCACCCCCTTCCTCAGTTAAAGGAGTTAGAAGTTTTCTAGGCCATGCAGGATTCTATAGAAGGTTCATCAAAAATTTCTCAAACATTACAAGACCATTGTGTAATCTTCTTGCTAAAGATGTTATTTTTGAGTTTGATGAAGCTTGCATAGAAGCTTTTACTACCTTGAAGAAGGAGCTAACTTCAGCCCCTATTATCATGGCTCCGGATTGGTCTTTACCTTTTGAAATAATGTGTGATGCTTCTGACTTTGCTATTGGTGCAGTTTTAGGTCAAAGGAAGAACAAGCTTCCCCATGTGATTTATTATGCTAGCCGGACCTTGAATGATGCTCAACTCAACTACTCCACAACAGAGAAGGAGTTGCTTTCTGTGGTTTTTGCTTTAGAAAAATTTCGTTCTTACCTTGTTGGTTCTAAAGTAATTGTTTATTCTGACCATGCAGCTCTTAGATACTTGCTCACTAAGAAGGACGCCAAACCACGCTTGATTAGATGGATTCTCTTATTGCAAGAGTTCGATTTGGAGATTCGAGACAAGAAGGGAAGTGAGAATGTGGTGGCCGACCATTTGAGTAGAATTGTGGTTGAAGAACAAGGAGAAGTTGTGCTACCCTTGAATGAGACTTTCCCAGATGAACAATTATATGTTGCCCAAGTCAAAGAGCCATGGTATGCTGATTTTGTTAATTATCTTGCTTGTGGTGTTATTAGAAATGATCTAACTTCTCAGGGCAAGAAGAAGTTCTTTTCCATGGTGAAACACTATATTTGGGATGAACCATTCTTATTCAAGCATTGCCCTGATCAAATCATTAGAAGGTGTGTTCCAGAAGAAGAGCAAGAAAGCATACTTAAGCATAGCCACGAATTGGCTTGTGGAGGTCACTTTGGAGCTAAGAAAACTGCACTTAAAATTCTGCAATCTGGTTTCTTTTGGCCCACTCTATTCAAAGATGCGTTTAATTTTTGTGTTAAGTGTGATAGGTGTCAAAGAATGGGGAACATAAGCCACAGGAATCAAATGCCATTGAACAACATACTCATTGTGGAACTCTTCGATGTTTGGGGTATTGATTTCATGGGACCATTCCCATCTTCATTTGGTTACAACTACATACTTGTTGCAGTTGATTATGTGTCTAAATGGGTAGAAGCCATACCAACCAAAACCAATGATCACAAGGTTGTGCTAAAATTTTTGAGGGACAATATTTTCACAAGGTTTGGAACTCCAAGGGCTGTCATTAGTGATGGAGGTAGCCACTTCTGTAACAAGCCATTCAAGCACTCATGAAAAAGTACAACATCACCCATCGTGTCTCTACACCATATCATCCTCAAACTTCTGGCCAAGTAGAGATAAGCAACAGAGAAATCAAGCACATCCTAGAGAAGGTTGTGAACAATACAAGGAAAGATTGGTCTGCCAAGCTCAATGATGCATTATGGGCTTATAGGACTGCATATAAGACTCCTATCGGAATGAGCCATTATCGTCTTGTGTTTGGGAAAGCTTGTCACCTGCCAATGGAGCTTGAACACAAAGCTCTTTGGGCCATCAAGAAGTTGAATTTTGATCTAGACAAGGCAGGCCAAGCTAGGAAGTTTCAGCTCAATGAATTGGAGGAGTTAAGACATGAGTCTTATGAGAATGCAAAGCTTTACAAAGAACGAACCAAGAGTTACCATGACAAAAACATTCAACGGAAAGAGTTCACCAAAGGTATGACAGTTCTTTTGTTTAACTCACGTTTGCGTCTTTTTCCAGGAAAATTGAAGTCAAGGTGGCTTGGCCCATTCACCGTGGTCAATGTTTCTCCCTATGGAGCTGTGGAGATTCAAAACCCTAAAGATGGCTCGACTTTCAAAGTAAATGGACAACGTTTAAAGCCATTCTATGAGGGAATTTCAGCTGGCATTCAAACTGGTCGTGTGGTGGATCAACTTCCCTTCATACCATCAACTTAGCTTGTTGCTTAATGTCTTGCCAAGACAGTAACTAAGGCGCTTCTTGGGAGGCAACCCATGTGTTCAAGAAGAAGGTGTTTAGTAGCGGTCGACCTAATCGCATCAAGGGGAGTTTCTCTAAATCCTTTCTTACCTTTCCACCTTATTATTTACAAGTTCTCAATCATCTGTGCTTCAAACATTGAGGACAATGTTTCATTTAAGTGTGGGGGGGAAGATTTTCAATTTGTTTTCTTTTGTCACTAATTTTTTTTTTTAGAATGTCATTCAATCAATGCTATGGAGCTGCCATTAAAGTTTTCATATCAGATTTTTGCACTCACAAAGCTTTTGCTCTTAGAATTCTGGTGGCTAAAGTACCATGCTCAAATTCTTGAAGGAGAATAGTGGAGACTACCCTAGTGAGCTATATCGAGCCTATTTGCTTTCTTGAGAGGGTTTAAAGTGTTTCTAATTCTCATCCCTACTTATTTCTTCAATTCACTCTAAATGATCTCATTGTTCCATTTTGATTGAATACTAAGGATGATTGTCTTTTGCAGATACCATGTGCTTGCTCTCACTCATGAATGAACTCATTGAAGTGATGCTAGGCTATGTGTGCTTAACCGTTCTATATGCTTTCTTTTCATCGTACCCATATGTGTGTTCCATCAGCCCTCTTGAAGCCAAACACTTCAAGCCTTTTTCTTCTACCACCCTCATCATTTCCCTACCTTTGTATCTCAATCTGAGATACTTAACCTTTATAGCCATACACTATAGCTTAGGAATCTACCAAGGTTTGCCAAGATGAAGTTTGAAGCAAGGAAGTTTTTCCCATGTACATGAAAGAAAATTGGTGTGAATCTATGCAATGAAGTTAAAGAAGAAGCAGATCAAATCAGAAAATAAGAAAAATAAAAGAGAAAGTGTTTCGATATGATCTAAGTGTGAAAAATAAGGTGTATGCCAAGTCATACCATCAAGTTTGCATCCATGCCATTATTATAAATCAAAGATACCTTGCAGATCAATGGAGAATGCAACCTTGGTATGTTCTTAAGTTACTTGTTTTCCCTTCCATTTCCTCCACTTTCCCTAACCGTAGCCCTTCATTACAACCTTGTGAAAGACCTAGCAGATCTTTGAGGATGTATTCATGGGTGCTTGTAAGTATGTGTGTATCTCTTTTCTTAGTATTTGATTCCTTTCATGAGATCTAACCAAAAATTGTGCTTCTCTGTCATATACTCACTTATGCTTGCTTGAGAGAATAAAACCATAGGTTCCGAGTGATTGAGTACTTTCTGCAAGAATTAGAGTCGAAGCATGTTCTTTCTTCAAATTTTGAGTGTGCTTGCTTTGAAGCCGTGTGCCTTTGAGCTATAGCTTCCACCTTACACACTGATTGATCACTTCTCTTGGCAACTCTATGGTGTTGGAGGTATGACTCAAGTTTTCTTTCATTTTCATTAGTTGATTTCAAAGGTTTTCTAACCGCTTTGTTTTGTAGAGTCGGAAAGCGTTTGTGGGTATCGTATCTGTTAAACCCTCAGGAGACACAACTCCTCCTACTAGGGATGCCTATAGGTTTAAAGGCTTGTTGCATATGCTCAATGCAATCGAGTTACCTGCGGAAGTGGTCTAGTTAACTTCTTGTTTTTGTTTTTACCTTTGTTTTGTTTTGTTTTGCTCGAGGACTAGCAAAATCTAGGTCTGGGGTATTTGATCGGTTCATAATTGTATATCATTTTGTACCCTTCTAGCATATGATTTAGTTATGTTTTTGAGTTAAACTTGTGCTTTTGATCTCTTTTATGTTTGTCATTCAGTTAATTGAGCTTTAGGTAGCAATGGGGGCCCAAATATGCAAAATGATCCAAAAACGTGCAGACTGAGTTAGAAATTTGTTTCAGCCTTAACTCCTTCATCCGAACTTGGATTGGCCCAAATGATATGTGGTTGGAAAGATGACATTCTAAACTTGAAGATGGACGGCTCAATGTCATCAGTTGATTAAGGGAAGCCCAATTCGTGAGCCCATGAAGTTTCTTGGTCATGATGAGCTGTGCATGAGATGTGATTTGTGGTGGGGTTCTCCATTAGCTACATGTGGGAGCTGCACTAGCCAGAAAAGAAGGGAAACTGATTTTCTAATGCATTAGTGTGGTTAGTGGAGGCATTAATCAATTCAGAATTCTCCTTTCATTCTCCTTATAAATACCACTCTCATTCATTCCATAAGATACATCTTTCACATCCTTCAGATCCTTCACACATCATTCAGACATCCTTCACACCATCCTCCACACTCCCATAATTCCCCAAACACTCCAGACATCAACCCAACACTCTAAACAGCCTCAAATCACCAAAACTGTCCCTGCAAGCCTGCCTTCCATTTCCCTACGAATTTCCTCTTTCTCAACCATCACCATTCACCCAAACTCATCCCAAATCACCTCCTTAACCTTCATACATTCTTCTAGACGTGGGGAAGTGCTTGAAGAAGTATTAGGCGTGGAGAAGCTCTTGGAGAAGCTTTGGACACCACAAGAACTTCAGAAAAGGGTTTTCTATTCTTGTTGCATTCATTATGCTTTCTCATTTCTGTTTAAGTTTCTTCCCCATTATGAGTAGCTAAATCCATTACTAGGGCTTCGATGTAACCTAACATGAATATTCTGGGTTTATAAATTCCAAGTTTCAAGTTTGATTCAAGATTCATGCTCTTATTCATTATGCCTATCTACTTATATGCTAATCTGAATGCCTAGCTACCATTGAGATTTGTGTATTTTGGTTGAAACTAAAGTAGACACCTTATGCTTTTGTTTCAATTGAACTATGAATAAGATGAGTATGTATGGACATTCGTCAATAGGGATTAGATACATGCTTGGTTGTTTAAAACATTCTTCTATGCTTAATGGATTTCTGATGCTTGATTTAAGTTCGACAATAAGGACTTAATTAGGGAATTGGAAATACAAGGTTAGGATCAAACACCATGGCCTAATCATACTTTAGCTAGAATCAATCTTTGAATCTGAATTAGACTTGTCACTTGAATCCTTATAACCTAGAATTGGATTGTTATGGTGAATCGAATGCCCTAGTCTCCAAATCTGTTTCCAACCTCAAAACCACTCTTTGATACACTTGTTTACTTTGCCTTTGTTTACAATTTCGTTTTGTTTCATTTGTTTTCACAAAGTCAATCAATCTCTCTTTAAAATCTGTTTTAGACTTAACTTCTTGTTTCTAGAATTGGGTAATCTAAGTACATAACTAATTTGAACTTCTCAGTCCTCGTGGGTACGACCTCGTACTTGTCTTGCTATACTACTAATTGGCCCGTACACTTGCGAGTTAACAATTATAATATGTGCATGAGGAACGATTGGGAATATTTATGTGTTTTACAGGTAAAAATATTTTGGGAAACGAGTAAATTACAGGGGAGACTTTGCCGAATTTTCGGCAGAAGTCAAACCTCAAAAAGAGATTTCTTTTGAGTTTTGGTTTAAAAAGGGCAATTTGGTCAATTGTGCCTGGTACCCGACGGGTGTCGGACACACACAAGGTCGAGTCCTATCAAAAGGGAATATGCTTCTTACCGTCAATGACGTCATAAGATGCGTCAAGCTTGTTTTGCAAGTCCGTAATCTTGGGAAACATAATAAGTGTTAAATTTGGGGTTAATAAGGTATATGTTAACAGTGAATTTTGATTATTTCGGTAGAGAAAAAGGGTGTTAATTTATTGAGTTAAGGGTGGCCCGAAGTAACTTTTGTGGTTGTAAAGTTGTCAAACTGAGGCCTAGCTAATTGGGCCCTAGGTTAACTTGCAAGTGAATTTGGAGTTAACTATCAGGGAAGACGTTCGGATGTCCAGGGAAAGTTTACAGAACGTTCGTATGAAATTGACTAATTGGTAGGGAAAAACACTAAGGAGGTGATGATATTCAGATTAGATTTAGTTTTCAAACCCACCACAGGAGTACCCCCTGGCTACCTTTGGGATGGTGACCCAGTTATGATACCCCCCACGAGTCTCGGGGACGCTCGAACCGTGTGGAGCGAGGACGCGTTTCGGTAGACTTAGTGTTCCCCGATTCAGCGAGGATACGCTTGCGGGTTGATCACCCGTACCTGCGAGGATGCAGCTCTAGTTGACTATGTGTCTCTTGAGTCTTGCGAGGACGCGGCTCTGGTTGACTATGTGTCTCCTGAGTCTTGCGAGGATACGCGGCTCGGTCGACTTCGTGTCACCGGGTCTTGCGAGGAAATGGAATTGACAGCTAAAGGTTGGAATTGACGGAAAATCAAAGGATGCGCACCTCAGGCTGACTATGTGTTCCAAAGATAAGCGACTCTTCATGTTGTTACGAAGTTCGTACTGTACACAGAGTGGATGTAGGATTGCATCGATCTAGTGATTGGATTTCACTCAAAACTCACCAAATGACTTCTCCCATCATATTATGATGTTGCCCAAGATTTGGGCTCCATCCGAAATCAATTGGTTAAAAAAATTGGATACTTCAAGTTCGTATGAAGGTGGAACCTTTCATGGACTGGTAGACAAATTGCATAGTTCTAGTGATTGGATTTCACTAAAAACCAACCAAATCACTCCTCCATCCATATTATGATGTTGCCCAAGTTTTGGGCTCGATCCGAAATCAATTGGTCAAAGAAATTGGAAACTTCAAGTTCGTACGAAGTTCGCACCTTTCATGGAGTGGTTGTAGGATTGCATATTTCTCGTGATTGGATTTCACTAAAAACTCACCAAAGGACTCCTCCCACCATACATTATGATGTTGCCCAAGTTTTGGTTTCAATCCAAAATTAGTTGGTCAAAGAAAAGGGACACTTCATGTTCGTACGAAGTTCGTACTGTACACGGAGTGGTTGTATAATTGCATAGTTCTAGTGATTGGATTTCGCTCAAAACTCACCAAATGAATCATCCCACCATATTATAATGTTGCCCAAGTTCTAGGCTCGATCCGAAATCAATTGGTCAAAGAAATTGGAATCTTAAAGTTCGTACGAATATCGTACCATTCATGGGGTGGTTGAAGGATTGCATAGTTCTAGTGACTGGATTTCACTCAAAACTCACCAAATCTCTCCTCCCACCATATTATGATGTTGCCCAAGCTTTGGGCTCGATCCGAAATCAATTGGTCAAAGAAATGGGACACTTTATATTTGTACGAATTTCGTACTATACACAAAGTGGTTGTAGGATTGCAACATTCTAGTGATTGGATTTCACTCAAAACAAAATGAATGACTCCTTCCACCATATTATGATGTTGCCCAAGTTTTGGACTCGATCCGAAATCAATTAGTAAAAGAAATTGGACACTTCAAGTTCGTACGAACTTTGTACTGTAAGTGGAGTGGTTGGTGCATTTCATAGTTCTAGTGATTGGATTTCACTCAAAACTCACTAATGACTCCTCCCAAAATATTATGATGCTGCCCAAGTATTGGGCTCGATCTGAAATCAATTGGTCAAAGAAATTGGACATTCAAGCTTGTATGAACTTTGTACAGTAAATGGAGTTGTTGGTGCGTTGCATAGTTCTATTGATTGGATTTCACTCAAAACTCACCAACTGACTCCTCCCGCCATATTATGATGTTGCCCGAGTTTTGGGCTCGATCCGAAATCAATTGGTAATTGGACACTTCATGTTTGTACGAAGTTCTTACCTTTCATGGAGTGGTTGTTGGATTGCATAATTCTAGTATTTGGATTTCACTCAAAACTCACAAAATTGCTCCTCCCACCATATTATGAGGCTGCCCAAGTTTTGGGCTTGATCCGAAATCAATTGGTCAAAGAAAAGGGACACTTCATGTTCATTTGAAGTTCAAACCGTACATGGAATGGTTGGAGGATTGCATCGTTTTAGTAGTCAAAGAAATTGGACACTACATGTTCGTTCAAAGTTCGAACCGTACACGAAGTGGTTGGAGGATTGCATCGTTCTAGTGTTTGGATTTCACTCAAAACTCACAAAATGACTGCTCCCACCATATTATGAGGCTTCCCAAGTTTTGGGCTCTTTCCGAAATCAATTGGTCAAAGAAATTGGACACTTCATGTTCGTTCAAAGTTCGAATCGTACACGGAGTGGTTGGAGTATTGCAAAGTTCTAGTGATTGGATTTCACTCAAAACTCACCAAATGACTCCTCCCACCATATTATGATGTTGCCCAAGTTTTGGGCTCGATATGAAATAAATTGGTCAAAGAAACTGGACACTTAAAGTTCGTATGAAGTTTGTACTGTACATGGAGTGTTTGGAGAATTTCATCATTCTAGTGATTGGACTTCACTCAAAAATCCGCAAATGACTCCTCTCACCACATTATGATGTTGCCCAATATTTGGGCACGTTCCGAAATGACTTGGACACTTTAAGTTCGTACGTAGTTTGTACTGTAAAAAGTGTCATAGGTGCATTGCATAGTTCTTGTTGTTGGACTTCACTCAAAACTTACCAAATGACACCTCCCACCATATTATGATGTTGCACAAGTTTTGGGCTCGATTCGAAATCAATTGGTCAAATAAATTGGACACTTCAAGCTCGTACTGTAAACGGAGTGGTTGTCAAATTGCATAGTTTAAGTAATCGGATTTCACTCAACTCACCAAATGACTCCTCCCACCATATTTCGATGTTGCCCAAGTTTTCGGTTCAATTCGAAATCAATTTGTCAAAGAAATTGCACAGTTCAAGTTCGTACGAAGTTGTATCGTAAATGGAGTGGTTGGTACATTGCATAGTCCTAATGATTGGATTTCACCCAAAACTCACCAAATGACTCCTCCCACCATATTATGATGTTGCCCAAATTTTGCACTCGATCCGAAATCAATTGGTCAAAGAAATTGGACACTTCAAGTTCGTACCGAACATTGAGTGGTTGTTGGATTGCATAGTTCTAATGATTGGATTTCACTCAAAACTCACCAAATGGCTCCTCCCACCATATTATGATGTTGCCCAAATTTTGGGCTCGATCTGAAATCAATTGGTCAAAGAAATTGTATACATCAAGTTTGTACAAAGTTCGTACCATTCATGGAGTGGTTGTGGGATTGCATAGTTCTCGTGGTTGGAATTCACTCAAAACACACCAAATGACTTCTCCCACGATATTATGTTGTTGCCCAAGTTTTGGGCTCGATCTGAAAGCAATTGGTCAAAGAAATTGGACACTTGAAGTTCGTACTGCAAATGGAGTGATTGTTGGATTGCATAGTTCTAACGATTGGATTTCACTCAAAACTCACCGAATGACTCCTCCCACCATATTATGATGTTGCCCAAATTTTGCGCTCGATCCGAAATCAATTGGTTAAAGAAACTGGACACTTCAAGTTCGTTCGAAGTTCGTACTGTACTCAGAGTGGTTATAGTATTGCATAGTTCTAGTGATTGGATTTCACTAAAAACTCACCAAATGACTCCCCCAACCATATTATGATGTTGCCCAAGTATTGGGCTCAATCCGAAATCAATTGGTCTAAGAAAAGGGACACTTCATGTTTGTACGAAGTTCATACTATACGCGGAGTGTATATAGGATTGCATCGTTCTAGTGATTGGATTTACATTAAAACTCATCAAATGACTCCTCCCATCATATTATGAGGTTGCCCAAGATGTGCACTCGATCCGAAATCAATTGGTTAAAAAATTGGATACTTCAAGCTCTTACGAAGGTCATACCATTCATGGTGTGGTTGAAGGATTGCATTGTTCTAGTGATTGGATTTCACTAAAAACTCACCAAATGACTCCTCCCACCAAATTATGATTATGCCCAAAATTTGGGCTTGTTTCGAAATCAATTGGTAAAAGAAATAGGACACTTCATGTTCGGTCGAAGTTCGAACCGTACTCGAAGTGGTTGTAGGATTGCATCGTTCTAGTGAATGGATTTCACTCAGAAGTCAAAAAATGACTCCTCCCACCATATTATGATGTTGCCCATGTTTTGGGCTCAATCCGAAGTCAATTGGTCAAAGAAATTGGACAGTTCAATTCGTAAGTTAATGGAGTGGTTGGTGCATTGCATATTTCTAGTGATTGAATTTCACTCAATACTCACTAAATGACTCCTCCCACCATATCATGATGCTGCCCAAGTTTTGGGCTCGATCCGAAATCAATTGGTCAAAGAAATTGGACACTTCAAGTTCGTTCGAAGTTCGAACCGTACATGGAGTGGTTCGAGAATTGCATCATTCTAGTGATTGGATTTCACTAAAAACTCACAATATGACAGTCGCACCATATTTTGGTGTTGCCAAAGTTTCTGGCTAGATCCGAAATTCATTGATCAAAGAAAGTTGACACTTCATGTTCGTTCGAAGTTCGAACCGTACATAAAGTGGTTGGTGGATTGCAACGTTCTAGTGATTGGATTTCACTCAAAACTCACAAGATGACTCCTCGCACCATATTATGATGTTGCCCAAGTTTGGGGCACGATCCGAAATCAATTGGTCAAAGAAAAGGGACACTTCAAGATCGTACGAAGTTCATACTGTACAAAGTGTGGTTATAGGATTGCAATGTTCTACTGATTGGATTTCACTTAAAACTCACCAACTGACTCCTCCCGCCATATTTTGATGTTGCCCGAGTTTTGGGCTCGATATGAAATCAATTGGTAATTGGACACTTCATGTTTGTGCGAAGTTCTTACCCTTCATGGAGTGGTAGTTGGATTGCATTGTTCTACTGATTGGATTTGAGTCATAACTCACCAAATGACTCCTCTCACCATATTATGATGTTGAACAAGTTTTGGATTCGAGTCATAACTCACCAAATGACTCCTCTCACCATATTATGATGTTGAACAAGTTTTGGATTTGAGTCATAACTCACCAAATGACTCCTCTCACCATCGTACTGTACATGGAGTGGTTGTAGGATTGCATAGTTCTAGTGATTGGATTTCAATTAAAACTCACCAAATGACTCCTCCCACCATATTATGTCGTTACCCAAGTTTTGGCCTCGATCCGAACTCAATTGGACAAAGAAAAGGGACACTTCAAGTTCCTATGAAGTTGTACTGTACACGGAGTGGTTGTAGGATTGCATAGTTCTGCTGATTGGATTTCACTCAAAACTCACCAACTGACTCCTCCCACCATATTATGATGTTGCCCAAGTTTTGGGCTCGATCCGAAATCAATTGGCCAAAGAAAAGGCACACTACAAGATCGTACGGAGTTCATACTATACACGGACTGGGTGTTGGATTGCATAGTTCTAGAGATTTTATTTCACTCAAAACTCACCAAATGACACCTCCCACAATATTAGGATGTTGCCCAAGTTTTCGGATTGATCCGAAATCAATTGGTAAAGAAATTGGACACTTAATGTTTGTACTAAGTTCTTTCCTTTCGGGGAGTGGTTGTTGGACTGTATAGTTCTACTGATTTGATTTCACTCAAAACTCACCAAATGACTCCCCTCACCATATTATGATGTTGCTCAAGTTTTGGACTCGATCCAAAATCAATTGGTCAAAGAAATTGGACATTTCAAGTTCGTTTGAACGTCGTACAGTAAATGGAGTGGTTGGTGCATTGCGTAGTTCTTGTGATTGGATTTCACTCAAAACTCACCAAACGACTCCTCTCACCAAATGACTCATCTCACCATATTATGATGTTTCTCAAGTTTTGGACTCGATCCGAAATCAATTGGTCAATGAAATTGGATACTTCGAGTTCGTACGAACTTCGTACAGTAAATGGAGTGGTTTGTGCATTGCATAGTTCAACAGATTGGATTTCACTCAAAACCAACCAAATGACTCCTCCCAACATATTATGATGTTTCTCAGGTTTTGGGCTCGTTCCGAAGTCAATTTGGTCAAAGAAATTGGACAGTTCGAGTTCGAACGTACTTCGTACAATAAATGGAGTGGTTTGTGCATTGTATAGTTCTAGTGATTGGATTTCACTCAAAACTCACCAAATGACTTCTCCCACCATATTATGATGTTGCCCAGGTTTTGGACTCGATCCGAAATCAATTGGTCAAAGAAATTGGACACTTAATGTTTGTACGAAGTTCTTACCTTTCATGGAGTGGTTGTTGGACTGCATAGTTCTATTGAATAGATTTCGCTCAAAACTCACCAAATGACTCTTCCCACCATATTATGTTGTTGCCCAATTTTTGGGCTCGATCTGAAATCAATTGGCGAAAGAAAAGGGACACTAAAAGATCGTACGGAGTTCATACTGTACACGGAATGGTTGTTGGATTGCATAGTTCTATTGATTTTATTTCACTCAAAACTCACCAAATAACTTCTCCCACCATATTATGATGTTGCTCAAGTTTTGGACTCGATCCGAAATCAATTGGTCAAAGAAATTGGACACTTCAAGTTCGTATGAACTTCGTACAGTAAATGGAGTGGTTGGTGCATTGCATAGTTCTAGTGATTGGATTTCACTCAAAACTCACCAACTGATTCCTCCCACCATATTCTAATGTTGCCCAAGTTTTGGGCTCGATCAGAAATCAATTGGTCAAAGAAATTGGACACGTAATGTTTGTACGAAGTTCGTTTGTAAGAAGTTCGTTCCTTTCATGGAGTGGTTGTTGGATTGCATAGTTCTACTGATTGGATTTCACTCAAAACTCCCCAAATGACTCCTCCCACCATATAATGATGTTGCCCAAGTTTTGGACTCAATCCGAAATCAATTGGTCAAAGAAAAGGGACACTTCAAGTTCGTACGGAGTTCGTACTGTACATGGAGTGGTTGTTGGATTGCATAGTTCTAGTGATTGCATTTCACTCGAAACTCTCCAATTGACTCCTGCCACCATATTATGATGTTGCCCAAGTTTTGGACTCGATCCGAAATCAATTGGTCAAAGAAATTGGACACTTAATGTTTGTACGAAGTTCTTACCTTTCATGGAGTGGTTGTTGGACTGCATAGTTCTATTGAATGGATTTCACTCAAAACTCACCAAATGACTCCTCCCACAATATTATGATGTTGCCCAATTTTTGGACTCGATCCGAAATCAATTGGCCAAAGAAAAGGCACCCTATAAGATCGTACGGAGTTCATACTATACAAGGAACGGTTGTTAGATTGCATAGTTCTAGTGATTTTATTTCAATCAAAACTTACCAAATGACTCCTCCCACCATATGATGTTGCTCAAGTTTTGGACTAGATCCGAAATCAATTGGTGAAAGAAATTGGACACTTCATGTTCATACGAACTTCGTACAGTAAATGGAGTGGTTGGTGCATTACATAGTTCTTGTGATTGGATTTCACTCAAAACTCACCAAATGACTCCTCCCATCATATTATGATGCTGCCCAAGTTTTGGGTTCGATCTAAAATAAATTGGTCAGAGAAATTGGACACGTCATGTTCGTTCGAAGTTCGAACAGTACAATGAGTAGTTGAAGGATTGCATCGTTCTAGTGATTGAATTTCACTAATAACTCACCAAATGACTCCTGTCACCATATTATGATGTTGCCCAAGTTTTGGGGTCGATCCGAATTCAATTTGTCAAAGAAAAGGGACACTTCAAGTTCGTACGAAGTTCGTACTGCACATGGAGTGGTTGTTGGATTGCATCGTTCTAGTGATTGTATTTCACTCAAAACTCACCAAATGACTCCTCCCACCATATCATGATGTTGCCCAAGTTTTGGGCTCTATCCGAAATCAATTGGTCAAAGAAAAGGGACACTTCATGTTCGTACTGTAGACAGAGTGGTTGTAGGATTGCATCGTTTTAGTGGTCAAATAAATTGGACACTTCCTATTCATACGAAGTTTTTACCTTTCATGGAGTGGTTGTCGGATTGCATAGTTCTAGTGTTTGGATTTCACTCAGAACTCACAAAATGACTCCTCCCCTCATATTATGAGGCTGCACAAGTTTTGGGCTCTTTCTGAATTCAATTGATCAAAGAAATTGGACACTTCATGTTCGTTCGAAGTTCAAACCGTAAAAAGAAAGATAGGTGCATTGCAAAGCTTGTGATTGGACTTCACCCAAAACATACCAAATCACTCTTCCTACCATAATATGTTGTTGCCCAAGTTTTGGGCTCGATCCGAAATCAATTGGTCAAAGAAAAGGGACAATTCAAGTTTGTACGAAGTTCATTCCCCACATGGACTGGTTGTAGGATTGAATAGTTCTAGTGATTGGATTTCTGTCAAAACTCACCAAATGACACCTCTCACCATATTATGATGTTGCCCAAGTTTTGGGCTCGATCCGTAATCAATTGGTCAAATAAATTGGACACTTCAAGTTCGTACGAAGTTCTTACCACACAAGGAGTGGTTGTTGGATTGTGTCGTTCTAGTGACTGTATTTCACTCAAAAGTCACCAAATGACTCCTCCCACCATATTATGACGATGCCCAAGTTTTGGGCTTGTTCTGAAATCAATTGGTCAAAGAAAAGGGACACTTCAAGTTTGTACGGAGTTTGTATCGTACATGGAGTGGTTGTTGGATTGCATAGTTCTAGTGATTGCATTTCACAGAAACTCTCCAATTGACTCCTGCCACCATATTATGATGTTGCCCAAGTTTTGGACTAGATCCGAAATCAGTTGGTCAAAGAAATTGGACACTTCAAGTTAAATGCGAACTTCGCACAATAAATAGAGTGGTTGGTGCATTGCATAGTTCTATTGAATTGATTTCACTCAAAACTCACCAAATGACTCCTCCCACCATATTATGATATTGCCCAATTTTGGACTCGATCCGAAATCAGTTGGTCAAAGAAATTGGACACTTCAAGTTCGTACAGTAAATAGAGTGGTTTGTGCATTGCATAGTTCTAGTGATTGGATTTCACTCAAAACTCACCAAATGACTCCTCCCACCATATTATGAGGTTGCCCAAGTTTTGGGCTCAATCCGAAATCAATTGGTCTAATAAATTGGACATTTTTAGTTTCTACGAAGTTCGTACATTTTATGGAGTGGTTGTAGTATTGCATAGTTCAAGTGATTGGATTTCACTGAAAACTCACCAAATGACTCCTATCACCATATTAGGATGTTGCCCAAGTTTTGGGGTCGATCCGAATTCAATTGGTCAAAGAAAAGGGACACTTAATGTTTGTACGAAGTTCTTACCTTTCATGGAGTGGTTGTTGGATTGCATAGTTCCAGTGATTGCATTTCACTCGAAACTCTCCAATTGGCTCCTGCCACCATATTATGATGTTGCCCAAGTTTTGGACTAGATCCGAAATCAATTGGTCAAAGAAATTGGACACTTCAAGTTCGTACGAACTTCATACAGTAAATAGAGTGGTTGGTGCATTGAATAGTTCTAGTGATTGGATTTCACTCAAAACTCAAAAATGACGCCTCTCACCATATTATGATGTTGCCCAAGTTTTGGGGTCGATCCGAATGCAATTGGTCAAAGAAATTGGACACTTCAAGTTCGTACGAACTTCGTACAGTAAATGGAGTGGTTGGTGCATTGCATAGTTCTAGTGATTGGATTTCACTCAAAGCTCACCAAATGACGCCTCCCACCATATTCTGATGTTGCCCAAGTTTTGGGCACGATCCGAAAATCAATAGGTCAAAGAAAAGGGATACTTAAAGTTCATACCTTTCATGGAGTGGTTGTAGGATTGCATATTATGATGTTGCCCGAGTTTTTGCTCAATCCGAAATAAATTGGTCAAAGAAATTGGACACTTCAAGTTTGTAGGAAGTTTGTACCGTAAATGGAGTGGTTGGTACATTGCATAGTTCTAGTGATTGAATTTCACAGATACCTCACCAAATTACTCCTCCCACCATATTATGATGTGGGCCAAGTATTTTGCTCGAACCGAAATCAATTGATCAAAGAAATTGGATACTTCAAGTTAAATGCGAAGTTCATACCGTATATGGAGTGGTTTGTGTATTGCATAGTTGTAATGATTGGATTCCACTCAAAACTAACCTTATGACTCCTCCCACCATATTATGATGTTGCCCGAGTTTTTTTCTCAATCCGAAATCAATTGGTCAAAAAAATTGGACACTTCAATTTCGTACCGTAAATAAGGTTGGTGCATTGCCTAGTTCTAGTGATTGGATTTCACTCAAAACTCACCAAATGGCTCCTCCCACAATATTATGATGTTGCCCGAGGCTTGAGCTCGATCTGAAATCAATTGGTCAAATAAATTGGATACTTCAAGTTCGTACGAAGTTCGTACCTTTCATGGAGTGGTTGTAGGATTGTATAGTTCTAGTAATTGGATTTCACTCAAAACTCACCAAATGACTCCTCCCACCATATTATGATGTTGCCCAATTTTTGGACTCGATCCGAAATCAGTTGGTCAAAGAAATTGGACACTTCAAGTTCGTACAGTAAATAGAGTGGTTTGTGCATTGCATAGTTCTAGTGATTGGATTTCACTCAAAACTCACCAAATGACTCCTCCCACCATATTATGAGGTTGCCCAAGTTTTGGGCTCAATCCGAAATCAATTGGTCTAATAAATTGGACATTTTTAGTTTCTACGAAGTTCGTACATTTTATGGAGTGGTTGTAGTATTGCATAGTTCAAGTGATTGGATTTCGCTGAAAACTCACCAAATGACTCCTATCACCATATTAGGATGTTGCCCAAGTTTTGGGGTCGATCCGAATTCAATTGGTCAAAGAAAAGGGACACTTCAAGTTCGTACTGTACATGGAGTGGTTGTTGGATTGCATAGTTCCAGTGATTGCATTTCACTCGAAACTCTCCAATTGGCTCCTGCCACCATATTATGATGTTGCCCAAGTTTTGGACTAGATCCGAAATCAATTGGTCAAAGAAATTGGACACTTCAAGTTCGTACGAACTTCGTACAGTAAATAGAGTGGTTGGTGCATTGAATAGTTCTAGTGATTGGATTTCACTCAAAACTCAAAAAATGACGCCTCTCACCATATTATGATGTTGCCCAAGTTTTGGGGTCGATCCGAATGCAATTGGTCAAAGAAAAGGGAAAATTGAAGTTCGTACTGCACACGGAGTGGTTGTAGGATTACATTGTTCTAATTGGATTTCACTCAAAGCTCACCAAATGACGCCTCCCACCATATTCTGATGTTGCCCAAGTTTTGGGCACGATCCGAAAATCAATAGGTCAAAGAAAAGGGATACTTAAAGTTCATACCTTTCATGGAGTGGTTGTAGGATTGCATATTATGATGTTGCCGAGTTTTTGCTCAATCCGAAATAAATTGGTCAAAGAAATTGGACACTTCAAGTTTGTAGGAAGTTTGTACCGTAAATGGAGTGGTTGGTACATTGCATAGTTCTAGTGATTGAATTTCACAGATACCTCACCAAATTACTCCTCCCACCATATTATGATGTGGGCCAAGTATTTTGCTCGAACCGAAATCAATTGATCAAAGAAATTGGATACTTCAAGTTCGTGCGAAGTTCATACCGTATATGGAGTGGTTTGTGTATTGCATAGTTGTAATGATTGGATTCCACTCAAAACTAACCTTATGACTCCTCCCACCATATTATGATGTTGCCCGAGTTTTTTCTCAATCCGAAATCAATTGGTCAAAAAAATTGGACACTTCAATTTCGTACCGTAAATAAGGTTGGTGCATTGCCTAGTTCTAGTGATTGGATTTCACTCAAAACTCACCAAATGGCTCCTCCCACAATATTATGATGTTGCCCGAGGCTTGAGCTCGATCTGAAATCAATTGGTCAAATAAATTGGATACTTCAAGTTCGATACGAAGTTCGTACCTTTCATGGAGTGGTTGTAGGATTGTATAGTTCTAGTAATTGGATTTCACTCAAAACTCACCAAATGACTCCTCCCACCATATTATGATGTTGCCCAATTTTTGGACTCGATGATCGGTGCATAATTACATATCATTTTGTACCCTTCTAACTTATGATTTGGTTATGTTTTTGAGTTAAACTTGTGCTTTTAATTTATTTTGTGTTTGTTTCAGAGTAATAAGCTTAAAACTCAATACATGCATTTTGGAGACATGTTAGCTCAAACGGTGTCTGCAGATCAGTCAACTTCACGGATTGGACTGTACTTGCTCAAGAAGAACCAGACAATGAGCCATACATCATTGGAAAGATACGGAAGTCTATTTTCTGGAGCATTTTACGGTTCATGATTCCGAGTCCTCTAGAGGAAGTTATGCAAGTTTTTGCAGCTTAAGGTCAAAATCGGCAGGATCTGCGTTACTGGGCCAAAAATCACATTTGAAGGTCTTTCCGATTTTTCCTTGAGCTGGGCTGCATATGCTTGGAAAGATAATTCAAAGAACTTCAAGATCCATATTTTTCCAGATTTTTCAGAATGGAGGAACAAGCCCAAAACGAGCCCAAAAGAAGACTGCAATGCATTGTCAAGCATGACATATGCATGATGAAATGTTATTGATTGTGGGAAAGTTTGGTGAAGCATATTCAATACATATAATTGGAGTGGAGTTTTGCAGCAGCCAAAAGAAGTAAAATAAGATGAAGTGGGAGTTGCAACACTAAGCTTAAAGACAAGAAGAATTGTTTTCAAATGCAATTGTGTGAATTAAGTGTTGTAAGTTGGTGAAGTGAGTTTGTAGGTAGAAGCAATACTTAATTCAGATTTTCACTTCCCCTAGGCCTATATATAGTGAGGTTCTCCAAACTTGTAAACACACCCCAAGGGGGGGAGCTCTCAAACATCTCTCTAGAGCTCCTCTCCCTTCTCTCCCTCAAATTCTCTTAGTTTTCTTTTTAGTTCTCAATTGTTTCCTTTAAGTTTTTCTTAGTTGTAATTTATTTTCCATTGTAATGTAATTTCTTTTCTTAAGTTTTCAAGTTTAATTAGTTTTCAAGTTTCAATTATAGTTCTTGTTCTTATTCATTATGCTTATAAGTTAATATGCTTGTTTGAATGATTGATCACCATTAAAACTTGTATGTTAGCTATCTTGGTTTGAATTAAGAGTAGACACCATGCATTAATTCAAATTGAACTATGAATAGGAAGAGTATGTATGGACATTCGACAATAAGGATTAGATACATGCTTGGTTGTTTAAAACATTCTTCTATGCTTAATGGATTTCTAATGCTTAATTTAGGTTCGACAACAAGGATCTAATTAGGGAATTAGGAATACAAGGTTAGGACCAAACACCATGGCTTAATCATATTTTAGCTAGAATCAATCCGTGAATCTAAATTGAACTTGGTAACTAATTAGCTTGGGTTAATTTCTTTTCTTTCTTTCTTGTTTTACTTATTTTCTTTTCATTTCTATTTTGTGCAAGGAATCAAATTGAATCAATCTATCATCAATCCTCGTGGGATCGACCTCGTACTTACACAAGCTATACTATCCAACGCCTCGTGCACTTGCGAGTTAACAACAATTTTGGCGCCGTTGCCGGGGATTGACGGCATAGTTTGGTTCTATTTTCTTTCCCTACTTATTTTGCTTTTGTATTTCCTTTTTCAATTCAGTTTTTATTCCTAATTATTTGAATTTTGTTTCAAGTTTTCTGTATTTGTTTTAGCAATATAAGATAGCTCAATAAAAAGAGAGAGAAGGAAACTTCAATCATAAGGATAAAAAGTATGGAGTAGTGGGAGGAGTAGCTACCTCCAAATGCATCCATGCTCGACCTAATCGCTTCAAGGGGGAGTATCCAATCCTTTCTCTTTTACTTGTATTGTTTTTATTTTAGTAATTTTAATTTTCTGTTTCTTTTTTTTAATTAAAAAAAATTAAAAAGATTTTTCATATGAGCTAACTTTTGGTAACTCCAGTAAGCAACCTCCGTCAATGCAGTGTCTAGGAGTTCTTTAGGCGACACCTTCGGTGTCTAAGAAGTTTGGGTTTTAAGCGGGACCATTGTGACCCCTCCAACCTTCCGGAACCCCATTTGTGTTTTACGAGGCCCTTAGCTGGTCATCCTAGAGTTGCTTGTATAATTGTGTTTTCTTAAAATAAATTTTTTTTTTACAATAATGGTTTAGTTTAAATAAAAATTTAAGTTTGGGTATTGTATTCTTGCTTAAATAATAATTACAATAAAAAAATATAAAAAAATTGCAATTTGGAACTTCTTTGTTTTCTTTTCTGTTTAGTTGTTTTATAGTCTGTGATTTTTTTATTATTTTAATTTTTATGTGGTGTGGTTAGTTTGTTTGTTTCTGTGTGTTAAAAATTAAAAAAAAATTTACTTTAAATAAAGCTGCATCACTAAAAACTTTAAAAAAAAACAAAAAAACAAAAAAACAAAACAAAAAAACAAAAAAACAAAAAACAAAAAAATACATAAAATACAACTACATAAAACTTCTTCTTCTTCTTCTTCGTCTTCTTCTTTCTTTCTTCTTCTTCTTCTTCTTCTTCTTCTTCTTCATCATCTTCGTCAGCATCAGCATCATCATGGCACGCTTCCGGATTCCAAAATTGGAAACTTTAGTTTAGCCTTCTGGACGTCGTCTTTTGGGTCTTCACGCACAGCCTCTTGGGGCCCATCACTTGAGCTCCCAAATATCGCACTTATGGCTGCACTCTTGGCTTGAGCACCACTTGTCTCGTGCTCTGGTTCCTTGCGCTTACCCGGTCGCCCAATAGACTCCAGCTTTGTGCGCATGTCTTTGGCGTACAAATCTACCATCGATGATAGCTGTTTATTCTCCGCCTGCAAACCTTCTAGCTGACGTCGATTAAACTCCACCATCCTTGTCCTCTCCTTTTTCAAGTCCCTTATAATGCCTTGACAATCCTCAACCACATTCTGCGATGCCGCCAATCGAGCCTTTACTAGCTCCAACTCACGGGATTTCGCAATTAGGCGATAACCCACGATTGCGATAGTGGTCGTGCTTTGTGCGGCCGGTGCCATGGCATCACTAACGATTCGATTGTCACACTTTGCGCCGAGCACTCGTGCATCTCTCGGGAGTCACTAAACTCCTTGCGACTCCAAGGGCAACCGTTGTCCATGAGTATTGTGTCATTCACTGTCACGGGCCCTCTTGCTGAGCCAAAATAAGGCATCCACGTTGGTGCTGCTCCTTGACTCGACGTCTGAATTGGTTGAGCTAGGTTAAGATCGAGCGAAAATGGGAAAGGAGACGACATTTTCTTTCTGCTTTCTTTTTCTTTTTTCTCTCTTCTCTCTTCTTTTTTTTCTTTTCTTTTCTCTCTTCTTCTTTCCTTTCTCTCTTCCGTGTGGCTGTAATTTTTGTTTTTCTCCCTTAGTTTCCTTTTATAGACTTCAAACCCTAGCACCACTCGAGCTCCACAGCCTTCTGGCTTTCCCCCGTCCCAAAAATAAATTTGTCGCGACGTACCCTTTCTGAACGAACGCGTTCAACAAAGTCTTCGCGCCTTTCCATGACGTCCGTAATTTACGCTTGGGAAAGCTCAAAAGCTCTGCGGCGCCTCTATGCGTCGACACGTCGCTCTTACTTCGTTGCCCGAGACGACATATGGACCCCCGTTTCAGAATCCACTTCCCACGTAAAATTAAAAATTAAAAATTAAAAAAAATAAATGTGTGGGCTTCGGATTTCATTGTGGGTCGGGTTTAACGATGGTTTGGATTTCAAAATTGTGGGCTTTGGGCTTCAAAGTTTTTTGGGTTTCAATTTGCGTAAGTTTGTGTGTTTAGGGCTTACTGTTTCGTTTTGCAATTTTTATTTTGTAATTATTTTATTTTGTTTTGTGATTTTATTTGTTTTAATACCTTTCATTTTTTGTTATGACATTGCTTGTGCCTAATTTTTAAACATTGAGGACAATGTTCATTTCTAAGTTTGGGGGTATTAGAGTTTAGTAAGTAAATTTGATTTTTCTTTAATTTTTTTTAAAAATTAAATTAAATTTTTTTTTTTCTTGTTTTTCTATTTTATTTTAGTCTTGCTTTGTTTTTATTTTATTTTTTTATTTTGAGTCACTTTCCGAACACATATGATGAGATTGTGATAAATGTTTGCATGACTTAAATAAAAATTGGATTTCTTTTTATTTCAAAAAAAAAATAAAAATTTAAAAAAAAAATTTAAAACTTTTGGCATCGTTCTAGCATGATATGTTCGAAACCCTCTTTACACTTGCCATTTGTTTCATAATTTTCCAATTAAAGGATTTGCATGATCCAAAGAATTGTATCAAGCATAAATTAAACTTGTATAACCATATAATGTGAGCTTTTGAGCCTTGTGCTTCATTTCATGAGTGTTATACACATACTCTTATTTTCTTGTCATCTAAGTTGTTGTTTGATCTCATTATTCATTGATTTGGTTGAACACTTAAAAGTCATTCATTCATATTCAATTTAATTACATGACATTTAAGAAATGATATTAAGGCCTTCTTTGGATCGTTTGTGCCTTTCAAGCTAACCTTATGCATGCTTAAGCATGATTTTTCCATTGTTAACCATTTTGAGCCTACATGTAAACCTTTTCTTTCATTTAACCAATTATATTTCCTCGCCTTAACCTGAAAAACAAGTATTTACCTTTTCTAAGGAACTCATGAGCTTTAATTGTGATGTGTTTTTCATGCTAAGTTTGGGAAGGGGTATTATATATTGAAAAAAAAATCACCCAATTGGTGGAAGAAAAGAGAATGTTGTGATTGTGGTTGATTGAAAATTCATTTTTGGGTTTCTTTATTGGCCTCAAAATAAATTGGTGGTTGTTCAATTAAAAGAAAGGAGTGTGAATCCTTATAAATGGAGGTAAAAGGAGTTTTGAAAAAAAAAAAAAAAAATCCTCATTGTGATGATTCAAGTCTTGGAAACAATTGTTTTATGCTCTTACATTGTGAGTTCTTTGGACTTTGTGTTATCCATACCTTTCATTTCTCACTCACCTTGCACCCTTAGCCCCATTACAACCTATGATAAAGACCTAAATTGATCCTAAATGTCATGTGATTGAATTGCATCCATTTTCCTACTTTTAAGTGTTTGGCATCCTTCTTGAGATCATATAATGCAAGTTCTTCATCTTTCAATTGTGAGTTAATTCCCTTATGGTTTAACTCTAATCTCATGTTTATAACTGAGTGTTGCATTGTAACCCTCTTCTAAGTGATTCATTTGTGAGAGAACAACTTTGGTGAGATTTGAAGTTGAATTTGTGCTTTGTATGATTTTTGAAATTGTGTGAATACTAAGATTGGAGAATTTGTTGCATTTGGCTATCACACTACTACACTTTGAGCATGTTATGTTTTGAACTTTGCCACATTGTGAATAATGTCCAAAAATGAGCTTTTATTGTTAAAACTTTTGAGTCATGTGCATGAGTCATTTCTCTTCAGAAAATGTTCGGAAATATTGTTTTTGTATTTGTTTTTGTTTTGTTTTTGTTTTCTAACTACTTTGTTTTTTTGTAGAGTCAGTAAAAGCGTTTGTGGGTATCGTATCTGTTAAACCCTCAGGAGACACAACTCCTCCTACTAGGGATGCCTAGAGGTTTAAAGGCTTGTTGCATATGCTCAATGCAATCGAGTTACCTGCGAAAGTGGTCTAATAAATTTATTTACTTATTTTGTTTTTATTTTTGTTTTCCTTTTGTTTTGCTCGAGGACTAGCAAAATCTAGGTTCGGGGTATTTGATCGGTGCATAATTACATATCATTTTGTACCCTTCTAACTTATGATTTGGTTATGTTTTTGAGTTAAACTTGTGCTTTTAATTTATTTTGTGTTTGTTTCAGAGTAATAAGCTTAAAACTCAATACATGCATTTTGGAGACATGTTAGCTCAAACGGTGTCTGCAGATCAGTCAACTTCACGGATTGGACTGTACTTGCTCAAGAAGAACCAGACAATGAGCCATACATCATTGGAAAGATACGGAAGTCTATTTTCTGGAGCATTTTACGGTTCATGATTCCGAGTCCTCTAGAGGAAGTTATGCAAGTTTTTGCAGCTTAAGGTCAAAATCGGCAGGATCTGCGTTACTGGGCCAAAAATCACATTTGAAGGTCTTTCCGATTTTTCCTTGAGCTGGGCTGCATATGCTTGGAAAGATAATTCAAAGAACTTCAAGATCCATATTTTTCCAGATTTTTCAGAATGGAGGAACAAGCCCAAAACGAGCCCAAAAGAAGACTGCAATGCATTGTCAAGCATGACATATGCATGATGAAATGTTATTGATTGTGGGAAAGTTTGGTGAAGCATATTCAATACATATAATTGGAGTGGAGTTTTGCAGCAGCCAAAAGAAGTAAAATAAGATGAAGTGGGAGTTGCAACACTAAGCTTAAAGACAAGAAGAATTGTTTTCAAATGCAATTGTGTGAATTAAGTGTTGTAAGTTGGTGAAGTGAGTTTGTAGGTAGAAGCAATACTTAATTCAGATTTTCACTTCCCCTAGGCCTATATATAGTGAGGTTCTCCAAACTTGTAAACACACCCCAAGGGGGGGAGCTCTCAAACATCTCTCTAGAGCTCCTCTCCCTTCTCTCCCTCAAATTCTCTTAGTTTTCTTTTTAGTTCTCAATTGTTTCCTTTAAGTTTTTCTTAGTTGTAATTTATTTTCCATTGTAATGTAATTTCTTTTCTTAAGTTTTCAAGTTTAATTAGTTTTCAAGTTTCAATTATAGTTCTTGTTCTTATTCATTATGCTTATAAGTTAATATGCTTGTTTGAATGATTGATCACCATTAAAACTTGTATGTTAGCTATCTTGGTTTGAATTAAGAGTAGACACCATGCATTAATTCAAATTGAACTATGAATAGGAAGAGTATGTATGGACATTCGACAATAAGGATTAGATACATGCTTGGTTGTTTAAAACATTCTTCTATGCTTAATGGATTTCTAATGCTTAATTTAGGTTCGACAACAAGGATCTAATTAGGGAATTAGGAATACAAGGTTAGGACCAAACACCATGGCTTAATCATATTTTAGCTAGAATCAATCCGTGAATCTAAATTGAACTTGGTAACTAATTAGCTTGGGTTAATTTCTTTTCTTTCTTTCTTGTTTTACTTATTTTCTTTTCATTTCTATTTTGTGCAAGGAATCAAATTGAATCAATCTATCATCAATCCTCGTGGGATCGACCTCGTACTTACACAAGCTATACTATCCAACGCCTCGTGCACTTGCGAGTTAACACTGATCCGAAATCAGTTGGTCAAAGAAATTGGACACTTCAAGTTCGTACAGTAAATAGAGTGGTTTGTGCATTGCATAGTTCTAGTGATTGGATTTCACTCAAAACTCACCAAATGACTCCTCCCACCATATTATGATGTTGCCCAAGTTTTGGGCTCAATCCGAAATCAATTGGTGTAATAAATTGGACATTTTTAGTTTCTACGAAGTTCGTACATTTTATGGAGTGGTTGTAGTATTGCATAGTTCAAGTGATTGGATTTCGCTGAAAACTCACCAAATGACTCCTATCACCATATTAGGATGTTGCCCAAGTTTTGGGGTCGATCCGAATTCAATTGGTCAAAGAAAAGGGACACTAAAAGATCGCACGGAGTTCATACTGTACACGGAATGGTTGTTGGATTGCATAGTTCTATTGATTGCATTTCACTCAAACTCTCCAATTGGCTCCTGCCACCATATTATGATGTTGCCCAAGTTTTGGACTAGATCCGAAATCAATTGGTCAAAGAAATTGGACACTTCAAGTTCGTATGAACTTCGTACAGTAAATAGAGTGGTTGGTGCATTGAATAGTTCTAGTGATTGGATTTCACTCAAAACTCAAAAACTGACGCCTCTCACCATATTATGATGTTGCCCAAGTTTTGGGGTCGATCCGAATGCAATTGGTCAAAGAAATTGGACACGTAATGTTTGTACGGTTCGTTTGTAAGAAGTTCGTTCCTTTCATGGAGTGGTTGTAGGATTACATTGTTCTAATTGGATTTCACTCAAAGCTCACCAAATGACTCCTCCCACCATATTCTGATGTTGCCCAAGTTTTGGGCACGATCCGAAATCAATAGGTCAAAGAAAAGGGATACTTAAAGTTCATACCTGTCATGGAGTGGTTGTAGGATTGCATAGTTCTAGTGATTGCATTTCACTCGAAACTCTCCAATTGACTCCTGCCACCATATTATGATGTTGCCCAAGTTTTTGACTCAATCCGAAATAAATTGGTCAAAGAAATTGGACACTTCAAGTTTGTAGGAAGTTTGTACCGTAAATGGAGTGGTTGGTACATTGCATAGTTCTAGTGATTGAATTTCATTCAGATACCTCACCAAATTACTCCTCCCACCATATTATGATGTGGGCCAAGTATTTTGGACTCGAACCGAAATCAATTGATCAAAGAAATTGGATACTTCAAGTTCGTACGAAGTTCATACCGTATATGGAGTGGTTTGTGTATTGCATAGTTGTAATGATTGGATTCCACTCAAAACTAACCTTATGACTCCTCCCACCATATTATGATGTTGCTCAAGTTTTTTTCTCAATCCGAAATCAATTGGTCAAAAAAATTAGACACTTCATGTTCATACGAACTTCGTACCGTAAATGGAGTGGTTGGTGCATTGCCTAGTTCTAGTGATTGGATTTCACTCAAAACTCACCAAATGGCTCCTCCCACAATATTATGATGTTGCCCGAGTTTTGAGCTCGATCTGAAATCAATTGGTCAAATAAATTGGATACTTCAAGTTCGTACGAAGTTCGTACCTTTCATGGAGTGGTTGTAGGATTGTATAGTTCTAGTAATTGGATTTCACTCAAAACTCACCAAATGACTCCTCCCACCATATTATGATGTTGCCCAATTTTTGGACTCGATCCGAAATCAATTGGTCAAAGAAATTGGACACTTCAAGTTCGTACGAAGTTCGTACTGCACATGGAGTGGTTTGTGCATTGCATAGTTCTAGTGATTGGATTTCACTCAAAACTCACCAAATGACTCCTCCCACCATATTATGATGTTGCCCAAGTTTTGGGCTCAATCCGAAATCAATTGGTCTAATAAATTGGACATTTTTAGTTTCATACGAAGTTCGTACATTTTATGGAGTGGTTGTAGTATTGCATAGTTCTAGTGATTGGATTTCACTGAAAACTCACCAAATGACTCCTATCACCATATTAGGATGTTGCCCAAGTTTTGGGGTCGATCCGAATTCAATTGATCAAAGAAAAGGGACACTTCATGTTCGTTCAAGTTCAAACCGTACATGGAGTGGTTGTTGGATTGCATAGCTTGTGATTGCATTTCACCCAAAACATACCAATTGGCTCTTCCTACCATATTATGATGTTGCCCAAGTTTTGGACTAGATCCGAAATCAATTGGTCAAAGAAATTGGACACTTCAAGTTTGACGAACTTCATACAGTAAATAGAGTGGTTGGTGCATTGAATAGTTCTAGTGATTGGATTTCACTCAAAACTCAAAAAATGACGCCTCTCACCATATTATGATGTTGCCCAAGTTTTGGGGTCGATCCGAATGCAATTGGTCAAAGAAAAGGGAAAATTGAAGTTCGTACTGCACACGGAGTGGTTGTAGGATTACATTGTTCTAATTGGATTTCACTCAAAGCTCACCAAATGACGCCTCCCACCATATTCTGATGTTGCCCAAGTTTTGGGCACGATCCGAAATCAATAGGTCAAAGAAAAGGGATACTTAAAGTTCATACCTTTCATGGAGTGGTTGTAGGATTGCATATTATGATGTTGCCCGAGTTTTTTGCTCAATCCGAAATAAATTGGTCAAAGAAATTGGACACTTCAAGTTTGTAGGAAGTTTGTACCGTAAATGGAGTGGTTGGTACATTGCATAGTTCTAGTGATTGAATTTCACAGATACCTCACCAAATTACTCCTCCCACCATATTATGATGTGGGCCAAGTATTTTGCTCGAACCGAAATCAATTGATCAAAGAAATTGGATACTTCAAGTTCGTACGAAGTTCATACCGTATATGGAGTGGTTTGTGTATTGCATAGTTGTAATGATTGGATTCCACTCAAAACTAACCTTATGACTCCTCCCACCATATTATGATGTTGCCCGAGTTTTTTTCTCAATCCGAAATCAATTGGTCAAAAAAATTGGACACTTCAATTTCGTACCGTAAATAAGGTTGGTGCATTGCCTAGTTCTAGTGATTGGATTTCACTCAAAACTCACCAAATGGCTCCTCCCACAATATTATGATGTTGCCCGAGGCTTGAGCTCGATCTGAAATCAATTGGTCAAATAAATTGGATACTTCAAGTTCGTACGAAGTTCGTACCTTTCATGGAGTGGTTGTAGGATTGTATAGTTCTAGTAATTGGATTTCACTCAAAACTCACCAAATGACTCCTCCCACCATATTATGATGTTGCCCAAGTTTTGGACTCGATCCGAAATCAATTGGTCAAAGAAATTGGACACTTAATGTTTGTACGAAGTTCTTACCTTTCATGGAGTGGTTGTTGGACTGCATAGTTCTATTGAATGGATTTTACTCAAAACTCACCAAATGATCGTACGGAGTTCTATTGAATGGATTTCACTCAAAACTCACCAAATGATCGTACGGAGTTCACTCAAAACTCAATTCGAAATCAATTGGCCAAAGAAAAGGCACCCTACAAGATCGTACGGAGTTCATACTATACACGGAATGGTTGTTGGATTGCATAGTTCTAGTGATTTTGTTTCAATCAAAACTTACCAAAAGACTCCTCCCACCATATTATGATGTTGCTCAAGTTTTGGACTCGATCCGCAATCAATTGGTGAAAGAAATTGGACACTTCAAGTTCGTACGAACTTCGTACAGTAAATGGAGTGGTTGGTGCATTGCATAGTTCTAGTGATTGGATTTCACTCAAAACTCACCAAATGATTCCTCCCACCATATGTTGTTGTTGCCCAAGTGTTAACTCGCAAGTGTACGGGCCAATTAGTAGTATAGCAAGACAAGTACGAGGTCGTACCCACTAGGACTGAGAAGTTAAAATTAGTTATGCACTTAGATTACCCACTTTTAGAAACAAGAAGTTAAGTCTAAAATAGATTTTGAAGAGAGATTGATTGACTTTGTGAAAGCAAATGAAACAAAACGAAATTGCAAACAAAGGCAAAGTAAACAAGTGTATCAAAGAGTGGTTTTGAGTTTGGAAACAGATTTGGAGACTAGGGCATTCAATTCACCACAACAATCCAATTCTAGGTTATAAGGATTCAAGTGACAAGTCTAATTCAGATTCAAAGATTGATTCTAGCTAAAGTATGATTAAGCCATGGTGTTTGATCCTGACCTTGTATTTCCAATTCCCTAATTAAGCAAAGAAGAATGTGTTAAACAACCAAGCATGTATCTAATCCATATTGGCGAATGTCCATACATACTCATCTTATTCATAGTTCAATTGAAACAAAAGCATAAGGTGTCTACTTTAGTTTCAACCAAAATACACAAATCTCAATGGTAGCTAGGCATTCAGATTAGCATATAAGTAGATAGGCGTAATGAATAAGAGCATGAATCTTGAATCAAACTTGAAACTTGGAATTTATACACCCAGAATATTCATGTTAGGTTACATCGAAGCCCTAGTTATGGATTTAGCTACTCATCATGGGAAGGAAACTAAAACAGAAATGAGAAAACATAATGAATACAAGAAGAGTAGAAAAACCCTTTTTATGAAGTTCTTGTGGTGTCCAATGCTTCTCCAAGAGCTTCCCCACGTCTAGAAGGATGTATGAAGGTTAAAGAGGTGATTTGGGATGAGTTTGGGGGAGTGGTGATGGTTGAGAAAGAGGAAATTCGTAGGGAAATGGAAGGCAGGCTTGCAGGGACAGTTTTGGTGATTTGAGGCTGTTTGGAGTGTTGAGTTGATGTCTGGAGTGTTTGGGGAATTATGGGAGTGTGGAGGATGGTGTGAAGGATGTGTGTTATGGAATGAATGATGAAAATTAGTTATCAGACCTCTCTATATATAGGCACAAGGGATGGGTGAATCAGAATTAACAATCAATTCTCTTCTCTTTTGGCTATTGCAGATCTCACATGCAGCTCACCCATGCTCCCACATGCAGCTATGGATACTTTTCTAGCTTTGCAGCTCACCCTATGCTCCCACATGCAGCTATGGATACTTTTCTAGCTTTTGCAGCTCCCACATGCAGCTCATGGATACTTTTCTAGCTTTGCAGCTCCCACATGCTACTCATGGATACTTTTCTAGCTTTGCAGCTCCCACATGCTACTATGGATACTTTTCTGGCTTTTGTAGCTCACCCTAGCTCCCACATGCTACTCACACATGCTCCCACATGCAGCTCCTGAGGCCAGTATGACTAGCAACTTCATGGGCTCACGAATTGGGCTTCCCTCAAGCAACTGATGACATTGAGCCGTCCATCTTCAAGTTCAAGATGTCATCTTTCCAACCACATGTGACTTGGGCCAATCCAAGTTCGGAGGAAGGAGTTAAGGCTGAAATAAATTGCTAACTCAGTCTGCACGTTTTTGGACCATTTTGCACATTTGGGCCCCCATTGCTACCTAAAGCTCAATTAACTGAATGACAAACATAAAAGAGATTAAAAGCACAAGTTTAACTCAAAAACATAACTAAATCATATGCTAGAAGGGTACAAAATGATATACAATTATGAACTGATCACCAAGTTTTGGGCTCGATCCGAACTCAATTGGTCAAAGAAATTGGACACGTAATGTTTGTACGAAGTTCGTTCCTTTCATGGAGTGGTTTTTGGACTGCATAGTTCTACTGATTGGATTTCACCCAAAACTCACCAAGTGATTCCTCCCACCATATTATGATGTTGCCCAAGTTTTGGACTCGATACGAAATCAATTTTTCAAAGAAATTGGACACTTCAACTTCGTATAGTAAATGGAGTGGTTGGTGCGTTGCATAGTTCTAGTGATTGGATTTCACTCAAAACTCTCCAACTGACTCCTCCCACCATATTATGATGTTGCCCAATTTTTGGGCTCGATCCGAAATAAATTGGTCAAAGAAATTGGACACGTGATGTTCGTTCGAAGTTCGAACCGTACAATGAGTGGTTGAAGGATTGCAACGTTCTAGTGATTGAATTTCACTAATAACTCACCAGATGACTCCTGTCATAAGATGTTGCCCAAGTTTTGGGGTCGATCCGAATTCAATTTGTCAAAGAAAAGGGACACTTCATGTTCGTACGAAGTTCATACCGCACATGGAGTGGTTGTTGGATTGCATCGTTCTAGCGATTGTATTTCACTCAAAACTCACCAAATGACTCCTCCCACCATATGATGATGTTGCCCAAGTTTTGGACTCGATCCGAAATCAATTGGTCAAATAAATTGGACACTTAAAGTTTGTACGAAGTTCTTACCTTTCGTGGAGTGGTTGTTGGACTGCATAGTTCTATTGAATGGATTTCACTCAAAACTCGCCAAATGACTCCTCCCACCATATTATGATGTTGCCCAATTTTTGGACTCGATTCGAAATCAGTTGGTCAGAGAAATTGCACACTTCAAGTTCGTACAGTAAATAGAGTGGTTTGTGCATTGCATAGTTCTAGTGATTAGATTTCACTCAAAACTCACCAAATGACTCCTCCCACCATATTATGATGTTGCCCAAGTATTGGACTCGATCCGAGATCAATTGGTCAAAGAAATTGGACACTTAATGTTTGTACGAAGTTCTTACCTTTCGTGGAGTGGTTGTTGGATTGCATAGTTCTATTGAATGGATTTCACTCAAAACTCGCCAACTGACTCCTCCCACCATATTATGATGTTGCCCAATTTTTGGGCTCGATCCGAAATAAATTGGTCAAAGAAATTGGACACGTGATGTTCGTTCGAAGTTCGAACCGTACAATGAGTGGTTGAAGGATTGCAACGTTCTTGTGATTGAATTTCACTAATAACTCACCAAATGACTCCTGTCATAAGATGTTGCCCAAGTTTTGGGGTCGATCCGATTTCAATTTGTCAAAGAAAAGGGACACTTCATGTTCGTACGAAGTTCATACCGCACATGGAGTGGTTGTTGGATTGCATCGTTCTAGCGATTGTATTTCACTCAAAACTCACCAAATCACTCAACGTTCTAGTGCTTCATGTTCGTACGAAGTTCGTACTACAGACAGAGTGGTTGTAGGATTGCATCGTTTTAGTGGTCAAATAAATTGGACACTTCCTATTCATACGAAGTTTTTACCTTTAATGAAGTGGTTGTCGGATTGCATAGTTCTAGTGTTTGGATTTCACTCAAAACTCACAAAATGACTCCTCCCCCCATATTATGAGGCTGCACAAGTTTTGGGCTCTTTCTGAATTCAATTGATCAAATAAATTGGACACTTCATGTTCGTTCGAAGTTCAAACCGTAAGAAGAAAGATAGGTGCATTGCAAAGCTTGTGATTGTACTTCACTCCTCCTACCATAATATGTTGTTGCCCAAGTTTTGGGCTCGATCCGAAATCAATTGGTCAAAGAAAAGGGACAATTCAAGTTTGTACGAAGTTCATTCCCCACATGGACTGGTTGTAGGATTGAATAGTTCTAGTGATTGGATTTCTGTCAAAACTCACCAAATGACACCTCCCACCATATTATGATGTTGCCCAAATTTTGGGCTCGATCTGAAATCAATTGGTCAAATAAATTGGACACCTTCTGTTCGTACGAAGTTCTTACTCTACACGGAGTGGTTGTAGGATTGCAAAGTTCTAGTGATTTTATTTCACTCAAAACTCACCAAATGACTCCTCCCACCATATTATGATGCTGCCCAAGTTTTGGGCGCGATCCGAAATCTATTGGTCAAAGAAATTGGACACTTCATGTTCGTTCGAAGTTCGAATCATACATGTAGTGGTTGGAGGATTGCATGGTTCTAGAGATTGAATTTCACTCAAAACTCACTGAATGATTCCTCCCACCATATTATGATGTTGCCCAAGTTTTGGGCTCGATCCGAAATCAATTGGTCAAATAAATTGGACACTTCAAGTTCGTACGAAGTTCGTACTGCACACGGAGTGGTTGTTGGTTTGTGTCGTTCTAGTGATTGGATTTCACTCAAAAGTCACCAAATGACTCCTCCAACCATATTATGACGATGCCCAAATTTTGGGCTCGATCCGAAATCAATTGGTCAAAGAAAAGGCACACTTCAAGTTCTTACGAACTCCTTTCATGGAGTGCTTGTAGGATTGTATAGTTCTAGTGATTGGATTTCAATCAAAACTCACCAAATGACTCCCCCCACCATATTATGATGTTGCCCATGTTTTGGGCTCTATCAGAAATCAATTGGTCAAAGAAATTGCATACTTCAAGTTCGTACCTTTCATGGAGTGGTTGTAGGATTGCAAAGTTCTAGTTATTTTATTTCACTCAAAACTCAACAAATGAATCCTCCCACCATATTATGATGTTGCCCAACTTTGGGCTCGATCCGATATCAATTGGTCAAAGAAATTGGATACTTCAAGTTCGTACGAAGTTTGTGCCATAAATGGAGTGCTTGGTGCATTACATAGTTGTAGTTATTGGATTTCACTCAAAACTCACCAAATCACTCCTCCCACCACATTATGATGTTTCCCAAGTTTTTTACTCCATTCGAAATCAATTGGTCAAAGAAATTGGGCACTTCAAGTTCGTACGAAGTTCGTACTTTTCATGGAGTGGTTGTAAGATTGCAAAGTTCTAGTGATTGGATTTCACTCAAAACTCACCAAATTACTCGTCCCACCAAATTATGATGTTGCAGATGTTTTGGTCTCAACCCGAAATAAATTGGTCAAATAAATTGCATACTTCAAGTTCGTACGAAGTTCGTAGCTTTCATGGAATGGTTGTAGGAGTGCAAAGTTCAAGTGATTGGATTACACTCAAAACACACCAAATGACTCCTCCCACCAGTTCTGATGTTGCCCAAGTTTTGGGCTCGTTCAGAAATCAATTGGTCAAAGAAATTGCATACTTCAAGTTCGTACGAAGTTCGTAACTTCCATGGAGTGGTTGTAGGATTGATAAGTTCAAGTGATTGGATTTCACTCGAAACTCACCAAATTACTCGTCCCACCATATTATGATGTTGCCCAAGTTTTGGGCTCGATCAGAAATCAATTGGTCAAACAAATTGGATACTTCAAGTTCGTACGAAGTTCGTACTTTTCATGGATTGGTCGGAGGATTGCGAAATGCTACTGATTGGATTACACTCAAAACACACCAAATGACTCCTCCCACCATATTTTGATGTTGCCCAACTTTTGTGCTCGATCCGAAATCAATTGGTCAAAGAAAAGGGATACTTCTTCTTCGTACTGTACACAGAGTGGTTGTAGGATTGCATTGTTCTAGTGATAGCATTTCACCCAAAACTCACCAAATCACTCCTCCCACCATATAATGATGTTGCCCAAGTTTTGGGCTCGATCCGAAATCAATTGGTCAAAGAAAAGGGACACTTCTAGTTCGTACGAACTTCGTACTGTGAACGAAGTTTGTTCGTATGAAGTTCCTACTGTACACGAAGTGGTTGGATTTCATTCAAAACTCACCAAATGACTCCTCCAACCATATTATGATGTTGCCCTAGTTTTTGGCTCTATTCGAAATCAATTTGTCAAACAAATTGGATACTTCAAGTTCGTACGAAGTTCGAATCTTACATGGAGTGGTTCTAGGATTGCATAGTTCTAGTAATTGGATTTCACTCAAAACTCACCAAATGACTCTTTCCACCATATTGTGAGGTTGTCTAATTTTTCGGTTCGAACCGAAATCAATTGGTCAAACAAATTGGTTCCTTCAAGTTCGTACGAATTTCGTACCTTTCATGGAATGGTTGTAGGATTGCATCGTTCTAGTGATTGGATTTCACTCAAAACTCACCAAATGACTCCTCCCACCATATTATGATGTTCCCCTGTTTTGGGCTCAATCCGAAATCAATTGGTCAAATAAAAGAGACAGTTGAGGTTCGTACGAAGTTCGTACAGTACACGGAGTGGTTGTAGGGTTGCATTGTTCTAGTGACTGAATTTCACTCAAAACTCACCAAATGACAACTCCCACCATATAATGATGTGGCCCAAGTTATGGGCTCGATCCGAAATCAAATGGTCAAAGAAATTGGATACTTGAAGTTCGTACGAAGTTCGTACCTTTCATGGAGTGGTTGTTGGATTGTATAGTTTTGGTGATTGGATTTCACTCAAAACTCACCAAATGACTCCTCCCACCATATTATGATGTTGTACAAGTTTTGGTCTCGGTTCGAAATCAATTGGTCAAAGAAAAGGGACACTGCTTGTTCATATGAAGTTCGTACTGTACACGGAGGGATTGTAGGATTGCATCGTTCTAGTGATTGGATTTCACTCCAAACTCACCAAATGACACCTCTGTTAACTCGCAAGTGTACGGGCAAATTAGTAGTATAGCAAGACAAGTATTAGGTCTTACCCAAGAGGACTGAGAAGTTAAAACTAGTTATGTACTTAGATTACCTAATTCAAGAGGCAAGAAGTTAAGTCTAAAACAGATTTTAGAGTGAGAGTGATTGATTTTTGTGAAAACAAATGAAGCAAAACTAAATTGCAATTAAAAACAAGTAAACAAGTGTATCAAAGAGTGGTTTTGAGGTTGGAAACAGATTTGAAGACTAGGGCATTCGATTCACCATAACAATCCAATTCTAGGTTATAAGGATTTAAGTGACAAGTCTAATTCAGATTCAAAGATTGATTCTAGCTAAAGTATGATTAAGCCATGGTGTTTGATCCTAACTCTGTATTTCCAATTCCCTAATTAAGTCCTTATTGTCGAACTTAAATCAAGCATCAGAAATCCATTAAGCATAGAAGAATATTTTAAACAACCAAGCATGTATCTAATCCCTATTGGCGAATGTCCATACATACTCATCTTATTCATAGTTCAATTGAAACAAAAGCATAAGGTGTCTACTTTAGTTTCAACCAAAATACACAAATCTCAATGGTAGCTAGGCATTCAGATTAGCATATAAGTAGATAGGCATAATGAATAAGAGCATGAATCTTGAATCAAACTTGAAACTTGGAATTTATAAACCCAGAATATTCATGTTAGGTTACATCGAAGCCCTAGTAATGGATTTAGCTACTCATAATGGGAAAGAAACTTAAACAGAAATGAGAAAGCATAATGAATGTAACAAGAATTGGAATGGATTGGATCCTCGAGAATCTGATTTGGCCTTAGAAGCAGATTTGGACGTTTTCTGTTGTTTCTCTTCTGTAGTTGTGATCTCCTCCTCTTCATCTTCATCTTCTACAACCACAACATCATTTGAAAGATTAGAATTAACTTTGTTATCAACTATCTTACCTGATCTGAGCACGTGAATGGCCTTGACTTCGTGGTTCTTTGGATTGATCACAGTTTGGCTTGGCCATGTCCCGGGCTCTCTTTGGTTGATCTCAGCAGCTATTTGGCCTATTTGAACTTCCAATTTGGAGATGGCAGCTTGTGTAGTTTGTTGGAAATTAGATTGGTTGATTGCCATTTGCTTCACTATATCCTCCAAAGATGATGATTGTTGTGGCCTATGGAATGAAGGGGGATTGGCTTGATTCTGTGTATTCCTCCATGAAAAGTTTGGATGATTCCTCCAACCTGGATTATAACTTTGAGAGTATGGATCATTTCTTGGACCTTGGTTGTAGGAGTTTACCAACTTAGCTTGCTCTTGCACAAATTCTGGATATGCAGCCCCTAGTGGACAAGCTGTGGTAGCATGATCATGAGTTTCATAGATGCTACGCACTTCCTTCAGAGGGTTTCTTGAGTTCAATGCAAGGAGGGCATCGAGTTTTTGTTCCAATTTTGAAATCTGCACACTAGAAGCATCATTAGAACCACTAACAAACGTTTACCTCTTGTATCAGTGTGTTGGGTCTCCATTGCTATCCTCCTCAAAGAGTTCATACGTTTCTTCGGGAGTCTTGGTTTTATAAGAACCACCTGCAAAATTGGTGACAATATTATGACTAGAAGGGGTTAGCCCTTTATAAAACATACGCATTTGAAGTTTCAATGGAATCCCATGATGAGGACATTGATTGAGCAGCCCATTGAATCTCTCCCATGCTTCACAAAACGATTCATCATCTTGTTGTGCAAATGAGAAGATCTTGTCCCTAAGCGTGTTGGTCTTTTGCGTGGATAAGTATTTCTCCAAGAACTTCTTCTGAATGGCAGCGCATGTAGTGAGTGAACCAGGCTTTAAGGAATTGAGCCAATACTTCGCCTTATCTTTCAAAGTATAAGGAAACACTCTCATTCGAAGTTGATCTTCTGTCACACCTGTCAAGGGGAAAGAACTCACAACATTAAAAATATCATTTATATGAGTTAATGGATCTTCACTAGGTAAACCATAAAAGGAAGGCAACATATTAAGATGAGAAGATTTAAGCTCATAGTTTCGAGCTACGGTAGGTAGCAAAATGCTTGAAGGAGATGCTGGGATTGTTGGGACATCAAGGTCTCCCATGATCTCATTCGCCGCCAGCTCTTCTTCTTCTTGGTCTGAACTTGCTTCGGAATTTGAAAGTGAAGAACTGGGGAGGTCAGTGTGGAGAGCAAGACTTGTGAATGTGGCAAGAGCTTGCTCTTTTGCAGTTGACAACTCTCTTTCTAGTCGATTCTGAATTTCAGAGATCACTCGATTGGGTTGCAACGTTGGTCTTCCTTCCAATGATCTAGAACGTCTAAATGAAGACCTCACTTGATCAATGAATGGTCTTTTAGACATAAACTACCTGAAATAGAAAAATTTTGAATTAATTAGAAACACTAAAAGAATAGGGTAACCAAGCACATAACCAGGGAAGAACTTTCATTCAGTCCCCGGCAACGGCGCAAAAATTTTGTTAACTCGCAAGTGTACGGGCCAATTAGTAGTATAGCAAGACAAGTACGAAGTCGTACCCACGAGGACTGAGAAGTTAAAACTAGTTATGTACTTAGATTACCTAATTCAAGAGACAAGAAGTTAAGTCTAAAACAGATTTTAGAGTGAGAGTGATTGATTTCTGTGAAAACAAATGAAGCAAAACTAAATTGCAATTAAAAAAAACAAGTAAACAAGTGTATCAAAGAGTGGTTTTGAGGTTGGAAACAGATTTGAAGACTAGGGCATTCGATTCACCATAACAATCCAATTCTAGGTTATAAGGATTCAAGTGATAAGTCTAATTCAGATTCAAAGATTGATTCTAGCTAAAGTATGATTAAGCCATGGTGTTTGATCCTAACCCTGTATTTCCAATTCCCTAATTAAGTCCTTGTTGTCGAACTTAAATCAAGCATCAGAAATCCATTAAGCATAGAAGAATGTTTTAAACAACCAAGCATGTATCTAATCCATATTGGCGAATGTCCATACATACTCATCTTATTCATAGTTCAGTTGAAACAAAAGCATAAGGTGTGTACTTTAGTTTCAACCAAAATACACAAATCTCAATGGTAGCTAGGCATTCAGATTAGCATTTAAGTAGATAGGCATAATGAATAAGAGCATGAATCTTGAATCAAACTTGAAACTTGGAATTTATAAACCCAGAATATTCATGTTAGGTTACATCGAAGCCCTAGTAATGGATTTAGCTACTCATAATGGGCAAGAAACATAAACAGAATTGAGAAAGCATAATGAATGTAACAAGAATAGAAAAACCCTTTTATGAAGTTCTTGTGGTGTCCAATGCTTCTCCAAGAGCTTCTCCACACCTAATACTTCTCCAAGAACTTCCCCACGTCTAGAAGAATGTATGAAGGTTAAGGAGGTGATTTGGGATGAGTTTGGGTGAGTGGTGATGGTTGAGAAAGAGGAAATTCGTAGGGAAATGGAAGGCAGGCTTGCAGGGACAGTTTTGGTGATTTGAGGCTGTTTAGAGTGTGGGGTTGATGTCTGGAGTGTTTGGGGAATTATGGGAGTGTGGAGGATGGTGTAAAGGATGTGTCTTATGGAATGAATGGGAGTGGTATTTATAAGGAGAATGAAAGGAGAATTATGAATTGATTAATGCCTCCACCAACAACACTCATTTCACCAACCACACTAATGCATTAGAAATATCAGTTTCTCTTCTTTTCTGGCTATTGCAGCTCCCACATGCAGCTCATGGACACTTTTCTAGCTTGTAGCTCCCACATGCAGCTCATGGATACTTTTCTAGCTTTTGTAGCTCCCACATGCAGCCCATGGATACTTTTCTAGCTTTTGCAGCTCCCACATGCAGCTCATGGATACTTCTCTGGTTTTTGCAGCTCTCACATGCTACTCACACATGCTCCCACATAAAGCTCCTCAGGCCAATATGACTAGCAACTTCATGGGCTCACGAATTGGGTTTCCCTCAAGCAACTGATGACATTGAGTTCAAGTAATTGGATTTCACACAAATCTCACCAAATGACTCCTCCCACCATATTATGATGTTGCCAAAGATTTGGGCTAGTTCCGAAATCAATTGGTTAAAGAAATTTGATACTTCAAGTTCGTGCGAAGTTCGTACATTTCATTGAGTGATTGTTGGATTGCATAGTTCTAGTGATTGGATTTCACTCAAAACTAAACAAATGACTCCTCCTACCATTTTATGATGTTGCCCAAGTTTTGGGTTCGATCCGAAATCAATTGGTCAAAGAAATTGGATACTTCAAGTTCGTACCTTTCATGGAGTGGTTGTAGGATTGCATAGTTCTAGTTATTGGATTTCACTCAAAACTCATCAAATGACTACTCCCACCATAATATGATGTTGCCCAGGTTTTGGGTTCGATCCGAAATCAATTTGTCAAAGAAATTGGACACATCAAGTTCGTACGAAGTTCGTACCGTAAATGGAGTGGTTAGTGCATCGCTCAGTTCTAGTGATTGGATTTCATTCAAAACTCAACAAATGACTCCTCCCACCATTTTTTTATGTTGCCGAAGTTTTGGGCACGATCCGAAATCAATTGGTCAAAGAAATTGGATAGTTCAAGTTGGTACGAAGTTCGTACCAAAAATTGGATACTTCATGTTCGTACAAACTTCATACCGTAAATGGAGTGGTTACAATTGCTTAGTTCGACTGATTGAATTTCACTCAAAACTCGCCAAATGAATCCTCCAACTATATTATGATGTTGCCCAAGTTTTGGGCTCAATCCGAAATCAATTGGTCAAAGAAATTGGATACTTCAAGTTCGTGCCTTTCATGGAGTGGTTGTAGGATTGCATAGTTCTAGTTATTGGATTTCACTCAAAACTCATCAAATGACTCCTCCCACCATATTATGATGTTGCCCAAGTTTTGGGCTCGATCCGAAATCAATTGGTCGATGAAATTGGACAATTCAAGTTCGTACGAAGTTCGTGCCTTTCATGGAGTGGTTGTAGGATTGCATCGTTCTAATATCCAAACTCAGTTCTAGTGATTGGATTTCACTCAAAACTCACAAAATGATTCCTCCCATCATACTATGATGTTGCCCAAATTTTGGTTTCGATCCGAAATCAATTTGTCAAAGAAATTGGATACTTCAAGTTCGTACCTTTCATGTAGTGGTTGTAGGATTGCATAGTTCTAGTTATTGGAATTCACTCAAAACTCATCAAATGACTCCTCCCACCATATTATGATGTTGCCCAAGTTTTGGGCTCGATTCGAAATCAATTGGTCCAAGAAATTGGACAATTCAAGTTCGTACGAAATTCGTACCTTTCATGGAGTGGTTGTAGGATTGCATCGTTCTAGTGATTGGATTTCGCTCAAAACTCTTCAAATGACTCCTCCCACCATAACCAAGATTTGGGCTTGATCCGAAATCAATTGGTCAATGAAATTGGATACTTCAAACTCGTACGAAGTTCGTACTGCACACAGAGTGTTTGTAGTATTGCATAGTTCTAGTGATTGGATTTCACTCAAAATTGATCGAATGACTCCTCCCACCATATTATGATGTTGGCCAACTTTTGGGCTCGATCCGAAATCAATTGGTCAAAGAAAAGGGACACTTCATGTTCGTACGACGTTCATACTGTACACGGAGTGGTTGTATGATTGCATCATTTTGGTGATTTGATTTCACTCAAAACACACAAAATGACTCCTCCCACCGTATTTTGATGTTGCCCAATATTTGGACTCGATCTGAAATCAATTGGTCAAAAACATTAGATACTTCAAGTTCGTACTGTAAATGAGGTGGTTGGTGAATTGCATAGTTCTAGTGATTGGATTTCACTCAAAACTCAAAAATGCCTCCTCCCATCATATTATGATGTTGCCCAAGTTTTGGGCACGATCCGAAATCAATTGATCAGAGAAATTGGACACTTTATGTTCGTACCGTAAAAAGAGTGATAGGTGCATTGCACAGTTCTAGTGATTGGATTTCACTCAAAACTCACCAAATAACTCCACCCCCTATATTATGATGTTGCCCAAGAATTGAGCTCGATTTGAAATCAATTGGTCAAACAAATTAGGTACTTCAAGTTCGTACCTTTCATGGAGTGGTTGTAGGATTGCATAGTTCTAGTAATTGGATTTCACTCAAAACTAACCAAATGACACCTCCCACCATATTATGATGCTACCAGAGTTTTGGGCTCGTTCCTAAATCAATTGGTCAAAGAAATTGGACAATTCAAGTTCGTACGAAGTTCGTACCTTGCATGGAGTGGTTGGATTTCACCCAAAACTAACCAAATGACTCCTCCAACCATAACCAAGATTTGGGCTCGATCCGAAATCAATTGATCAAAGAAATTGGATACTTCAAACTGGTACGAAGTTCGTACTGTGCACGGAGTTTTGTAGGATTGCATACTCCAACAATGATTGGATTTCACTCAAAACTGATCGAATGAGTCCTCCCACCACATTAATTGGCCAAAGAAATTGGACACTTCATGTTCGTACGAAGTTCGTACCGTCAAAGAGTGATAGGTGCATTGCATAGTTTGATCGGTTCATAATTGTATATCATTTTGTACCCTTCTAGCATATGATTTAGTTATGTTTTTGAGTTAAACTTGTGCTTTTGATCTCTTTTATGTTTGTCATTTAGTTAATTGAGCTTTAGGTAGCAATGGGGGCCCAAATATGCAAAATGGTCCAAAAACGTGCAGACTGAGTTAGAAATTTGTTTCAGCCTTAACTCCTTCCTCCAAACTTGGATTGGCCCAAATGATATGTGGTTGAAAAGATGACATTCTAAACTTGAAGATGGACGGCTCAATGGCATCAGTTGATTAAGGGAAGCCCAATTCGTGAGCCCATGAAGTTTCTTGGTCATGATGAGCTGAGCATGAGATGTGATTTCTGGTGGGATTCTCCATTAGCTGCATGTGGGAGCTGCACTAGCCAGAAAAGAAGGGAAACTAATTTTCTAATGCATTAGTGTGGTTAGTGGAGGCATTAATCAATTCAGAATTCTCCTTTCATTCTCCTTATAAATACCACTCTCATTCATTCCATAAGAGACATCTTTCAGACCTCCTCCACACCATCCTCCACACTGCCATAATTCCCCAAACACTCCTGTCATCAACCCAACATTCTAAACAGCCTCAAATCACCAAAACTGTCCCTGCAAGCCTGCCTTCCATTTCCCTACGAATTTCTTCTTTCTCAACCATCACCACTCACCCAAACTCATCCCAAATCACCTCCTTAACCTTCATACATTCTTCTAGACGTGGGGAAGTTCTTGGAGAAGTATTAGGCGTGGAGAAGCTCTTGGAGAAGCATTGGACACCACAAGGACTTCAGAAAAGGGTTTTTCTACTCTTGTTACATTCATTATGCTTTCTCATTTCTGTTTATGTTTCTTTCCCATTATGAGTAGCTAAATCCATTACTAGGGCTTCGATGTAACCTAACATGAATATTCTGGGTTTATAAATTCCAAGTTTCAAGTTTGATTCAAGATTCATGCTCTTATTCATTATGCCTATCTACTTATATGCTAATCTGAATGCCTAGCTACAATTGAGATTTGTGTATTTTGGTTGGAATTAAGAGTAGACACCACATGCCTTAATTCTAATTGAACTATGAATAAGATGAGTATGTATGGACATTCGCCAATAGGGATTAGATACATGCTTGGTTGTTTAAAACATTCTTCTATGCTTAATGGATTTCTGATGCTTGATTTAAGTTCAACAATAAGGACTTAATTAGGGAATTGGAAATACAAGGTTAGGATCAAACACCATGGCCTAATCATACTTTAGCTAGAATCAATCTTTGAATCTGAATTAGACTTGTCACTTGAATCCTTATAACCTAGAATTGGATTGTTATGGTGAATCGAATGCCCTAGTCTCCAAATCTGTTTCCAACCTCAAAACCACTCTTTGATACACTTGTTTACCTTGCCTTCGTTTGCAATTTCGTTTTGTTTCATTTGTTTTCACAAAGTCAATCAATCTCTCTTTAAAATCTGTTTTAGACTTAACTTCTTGTTTCTAAAATTGGGTAATCTAAGTACATAACTAATTTTAACTTCTCAGTCCTCGTGGGTACGACCTCGTACTTGTCTTGCTATACTACTAATTGGCCCGTACACTTGCGAGTTAACATAGTTCTAGAGATTGGATTTCACTAAAAACTCGTCAAATGATTCCTCCCACCATATTATGATGTTGGCCAAGTTTTGGGCTCGATCCGAAATCAATTTGTCAAAGTAATTGGATACTTCAAGTTCGTACCGTAAAAAGAGTGATAGGTGCATTGCATAGTTCAAGTGATTGGATTTCACTCAAAACTCACCAAATGACTCCTCTCACCATATTATGATGTCGACCAAGTTTTGGGCTCGATCCGAAATGAATTGGTCAAAGAAATTGGACATTTCATGTTCGTACGAAGTTCTTACCTTTCATGGAGTAGTTGTTGGATTGCATAGTTCAAGTGATTGGATTTCACTCAAAACTCTCCAAATGACTCCGCCCACCATATTATGATGGTGCCCAAGTTTTGGGCTGGATCCGAAATCAATTGGTCAAAGAAAAGGGACACTTCAAGATCGTACGAAGTTCGAACCGTAAATGGACTGGTTGGAGGATTGCATCGTTCTAGTGATTGGATTTCACTCAAAAGTCACCAAATGACTCCTCCCACCACATTATGATGTTGCCCAAGTTTTGGGCTCGATTGGAAGTCAATTGGTCATAGAAAAGGGACACCTCAAGATCGTACGAAGTTCGTATTGTACACGGAGTGGTTGTAGGATTGCATCGTTCTAGAGATTGGACTTCACTCAAAACTCACCAAAGGACTCCTCTCACCATATTGTGCTCGATCTGAAATCAATTGGTCAAAGAAATTCGACACTTCAAGTTCGTAGGAAGTTCGTACCGTAAAAAGAGTCATAGGTGCATTGCATAGTTCTTGTGATTGGAATTCACTCAAAACTTATCAAATAACTCCTCCAACCATATTATGATGTTGCCCAAGTTTGGAGCTAAATTTGAAATTAATTGGGCCAAGAAATTGGACACTTCATGTTCGTATGAAGTTCGTACTGTACATAGAGTGGTTGGAGAATTGCAATCAAAACTCACCAAATGATTCCTCCCACCATTTTATGATGTTGCCCAAGTTTTGGGCTCGTTCCGAAATCATTTGGTCAAAGAAATTGGACCGTTCATGTCCGTTCGAAGTTCGCACCGTATAGGGAGTGGTTGGAGGATTGCATCGTTCTAGTGATTGGATTTCACTCAAAACTCACCAAATGACTCCTCTCACCATATTATGATGCTGCCCAAGTTTTGAGGTCGTTGCGAAATCAATTGTTGAAAGAAATTGGACAGTTCATGTTCGTTCTAAGTTCTCACTGTATAGGGAGTGGTTGGAGGTTTGCATCGTTCTAGTGATTGGACTTCACTCAAAACTCATCAAATGACTCCTCGCACCATATTATGATGGTTCCCAAGTTTTAGGTTCGATCAGAAATCAATTGGTTAAAGAAATTGGACACTTCAAGTTCGTACGAAGTTCGTATTGTACACGGAGTGGTTGTAGGACTGCATGATTCTAGTGATTGGATTTCACTCAAAAATAACCAAATGACTCCTCCCACCATATTATGATGTTGCCCAAATTTTGGGCATGATCCGAAATCAATTAGTCAAATAAAAGGGACACTTCCAGTTCGTACTGTACACGGAGTGGTTGTAGGATTGCATAGTTCTAGTGATTGGATTTCACTCAAAACTCACCAAATGATTCCTCCCAACATTTTATGATGTTGCCCAAGTTTTGGGCTCGATCTGAAATCATTTGATCAAAGAAATTGGACAGTTCATGTCCGTTCGAAGTTCGCACCGTACAGGGAGTGGTTGGAGGATTGCATCGTTCTAGTGATTGGATTTCACTCAAAACTCACCACATGACTCCTCCCACCATATTACTATGTTGCCCAAGTTTTGAGCTCGATGCTAAATCAGTTGGTGAAAGAAATTGGACAGTTCATGTTCGTTCGAAGTTTGCACTGTACAGGGAGTGGTTGGAGGATTGCATCGTTCTAGTGATTGGATTTCACTCAAAACTCACCAAGTGACTCCTTGCACCATATTATGATGATGACCAAGGATCGGACTCGATCTGAAATCTATTGGTCAAAGAAGTTGGACATTTCATGTTCGTACGAAGTTCGTACCGCACATGTAGTGTTTGTTGGATTGCATAGTCCGTACGAAGTTCGTACTGTACATGGAGTGGTTGTAGGATTGCATTGTTCTAGTCATTGGATTTCATTCAAATCTCACCAAATGACTCCTCGCACCACATTATGATGTTGCCCTAGTTCTGGACTCAATCCGAAATCAATTGCTCATAGGCAAGGGACACTTCAAGTTCGTACTGTACAAGGAGTGGTCCAAGAATTGCAAAGTTCTGTGGATTGGATTTCATTCAAAACTCACAAAATGACTCATCCCACCGTATTATGACGTTCGTACGAAGTGTTGGACTCAATGCGAAATCAAATGGTCAAAGAAATGGGACACTTCAAGTTCGTACGAAGTTCGTACTATACACGGAGTGGTTGAAGGATTGTATAGTTCTAGCGATTGGATTTCACTAAAAATTCACCAAATGACTCCTCCCACCATATTATGATGTTGCCCAAGTTTTGGACTCGATCCGAAATCAATTAGTTAAAGAAATTGGACACTTCAAGCTCGTATGAACTTGGTACAGTAAATGGAGTGGTCGGTGCGTTGCATAATTTTAGTGATTGGATTTCACTCAAAACTCACCAAATGACTCCTCCCACCATATTATGACGTTGCCCAAGTTTTCGGCTCGATCCGAACTCAATTAGTCAAAGAAAAGTGACACTTCAAGTTCGTACGATGTTAGTACTGTACTGAGTGGTTCTTGGATTGCATAGTTCTCGTGATTGGATTTCAATCAAAACAAACCAAATGACTCCTCCCACCATATTATGACGTTGCCCAAGTTTTCGGCTCGATCCGAAATCAATTAGTCAAAGAAAAGTGCCACTTCAAGTTCGTACTGTACAGAGTGGTTCTTGGATTGCATAGTTCTCGTGATTGGATTTCAATCAAAACAAACCAAGTGACTCCTCCCACCATATTGTGATGTTACCCAAGTTTTGTACTCGATCCGAAATCAATTGGTCAAAGAAATTGGACACTTCATGTTGGTACGAAATTCCTTCGGTGCATAGAGTGGTTGTAGGATTGCATAGTTCTAGTGATTGGATTTATCTCAAAACTCACCAAATGACTCCTCACACGATGTTATGAGGTTGACCAAGTTTTGGGCTCAATTCGAAATCAATTGGTCAAAGAAATTGGACACCTCATGTTCGTACAAAGTTCTTACCTTTCATGGAGGGGTTGTTGGATTGCATTGTTCTAGTGATTGGATTGCACTCAAAACTTACCAAATGACTCCTCGCACCATATTATGATCCTGCCCAAGTTTTGGGCTCGATCAGAAGTCAATTGGTCAAAGAAATTGGACACTTTAAGTTCGTACGAAGTTCATACCGCACATGGAGTGGTTGTTTGATTTCATCGTTCTGGTGATTGGATTTCACTCAAAACTCACCAAATAGCTCCTCCCATCATATTATGATGTTGCCCAAGTTTTGGGCTTGATCCGAAATCAATTGGTCAAAGAAAAGGGACAGTTCAGGTTCGTACGAAGTTCGTACTGTACACGCAGTGGTTGTAGGATTGCATCGTTCTAGTGATTGGATTTCACTCAAAACTCACCAAATGACTCCTCCAACCATATTACTAGGTTTCCCAAGTTTTGGACTCGATCCGAAATCAATTGGTCAAAGAAATTGGACACTTAAAGTTCGTACGAAGTTCGTACCGCACATGGAGTGGTTGTTGGATTACATAGTTCTAGTGATTGAATTTCACTCAAAAGACACCAAATGACTCCTCCCACCATATTATGATGTTGCCCTAGTTTTGGGCTCGATCCGAAATCAAATGGTCAAAGAAATTGGACACTTCATGTTCATACGAAGTTCTTACCTTTCATGGAGTGGTTGTTGGATTGCATCGTTCTAGTGATTGGATTTCACTCAAAACTGAGCAAATGATTCCTCCCACCATATTATGATGTTGCCCAAGTTTTGGGCTCGATCCGAATTCAATTGGTCAAAGAAATTTGACATTTCAAGTTCGTACGAAGTTCGTACCTTCTAATGGAGTGGTTGTAGGATTGCATGGTTCTAGTAATTTGATTTAACTGAAAACTCACCAAATGACTCCTCCCACCATATTATGATGTTGCCCAAGTTTTGGGCACAATCCGAAATCAATTGGTAAAAGAAAAGGGACACTTAATGTTCGTACGAAGTTCGAACCTTTCATGGAGTGGTCGTTGGATTGAGTAGTTCTAGTGACTGGATTTCACTCAAAACTCGCCAAATGACTCCTGCCACCATATTATGATGTTGCCCAAGTTTTGCTCTCGATTCGAAATCAATTGGTCAAAGAAATTGGACACTTCAGGTTCGTACGAAGTTCGTACCTTTTAATGGAGTGGTTGTAGGATTGCATGGTTCTGGTAATTTCATTTAACTGAAAACTCACCAAACTCACTAAATCCGAAATCAATTGGTAAAAGAAAAGTGACACTTAATGTTCGTACGAAGTTCATAACTTTCATGGAGTGGTTGTTGGATTGAATAGTTCTAGTGATTGGATTTCACTCAAAACTCACCAAATGACTCCTTCCACCATATTATGATGTTGCCCAAGATTTGGGGTCGATCCGAAAACAATTGGTCAAAGAAGTAGGACACTTCAAGTTGGTACCGTAAATGGAGTGGTTGGTGCAGTGCATAGTTTTAGTGATTGGATTTCACTCGAAACTCCACAAATGACTCCTCCCACCATATTATGATGTTGCAAAAGTTTTTTTCTCGATCCGAAATCAATTGGTCGAAGAAATTGGACACTTGAAGTTCGTACGATATTCGTACCGTAAATGGAGCGGTTGGTCCATTTCATAGTTCTAGTGACTGGATTTCACACAAAACACACCAAATGACTACTCCCACCATATTATGATGTTGCCCAAGTTTTGGGCTCGATCCGAAATCAATTGGTTAAAGAAATTGGACACTTCAATTTCGTTCGAAGTTCGTACTGTAAATGGAATGGTTGGTGCATTGCAAAGTTCTTGTGATTGGATTTCATTCCAAACTCATCAAATCACTCCTCCTACCGTATTATGAAGTTGCCCAAGTTTTTTTCTCAATCCGAGATCAATTGGTCAAAGAAATTGGACACTTCAAGTTCGTATGAAGTTCGTACTGTACATGGTGTTATTGGTGCATTGCATAGTTCTATTGATTGGATTTCACTCATATCACCAAATGACTCTTCCCACCATATTATGATGTTGCCCAAGTTTTTTTCTCGATCCGAAGTCAATTGGTCAAAAAAATTTGACACCTCAAGTTCGTACGATGTTCGTACCGTAAATATAGTGGTTTGTGCATTGCATATTTCTAGAGATGAGATTTCACTCAAAACTCACCGAATGATTCCTACCACCATATTATGCTGTTACCCAAGTTTTGGGCTAGATCCGAAGTCAATTGGTCAAAGAAATTGCACACTTCAAGTTCGTACCATAAAAAGAGTGATAGGTGCATTACATCGTTCTAGTGAATCGATTTCAGTCTAAACTCACCAAATGACTCCTCCCACCTAATTATGTTGTTGCCCAAGGTTTGGGCTCAATCCGAAATCAATTGGTCAAAGAATATGTTGGTCCTTTTCTTGACAACTAAAATGAGTTGTTAAAAATAGCAACTTTAATTCTCGCAAGTGCATGAACCGTTTGTAGTATAGCTTTTGTAAATACGAGGTCGATCCCACGAAGAATGGTAACGTTGTTCCAAGTTAAACTACTTAGAATGCAGGGAAAAACAGAAAACAATGAAACAAAATAAATAGCTAAGGGCAAGGTCGAATTTCAACAATGCTCTTGGCTCGAACTCAAGTTCTAGGACAGAATCCAAGCAGCACACACACACTCGAAATGGGGGGTTTTGTTGTGAAATGAAAATATGAAAATGAAATGAAAAGGCTGGAAAGAAAACACTGACAGAAATCAACAAGTTGTAAAACAATGGTTGAGAGGTGTTAGAGCCTTGAAATCCACCACTAGTCTTCCTATTCAAGTTATGAATGCATAGAAATTGACTCAAGCTTCATTAACAATAGATTATCACATACAAGCCTATGGTATCTAGGTCAGGATGCATGATTCCCGTAAGGCATGTAGTTGTGCATGGTATCTACACAACACGTTATCTCTAATATGCAACCTAAGCATGGTATCTACTTAGAATAAAACATACAAGAGTCATTAAGCTCCATGAGAATATGATAATCACACAAGTCCTAGAACATGGTATCTGTCCTAGTCAACGTATGGTTATGTTACCCTTGAATGATTCTTAGGCCATTCATGTGTTGCTTGTGGAAGGGGAGTAGAATTGGTGAATATAAACCCCTTCCCAACCTTTGCTAAAATCCTAGTTAGCTACTCCAAGAAGACATACATCAAGCACATAATAAACTGGAGGGTAATAACTTGATAAAGAAAGAAAGGAAATCAATTAACTATGAAATCATCCATAACATTGAATATTCATGACTAGGGCTTCATCCTAAGCCCTAACTGAATGGATTAGCTAAACATAATTATGAACACAGAAAATAAGAAATACATAGGGCTAGAGAAGGGAAGAACTAGCTGGTGGTGGTAGCAAAGTAGTTTCCAGGACTGCTCCAAGCTCTTCTTGCTCTGCAACTAGATCTCTTATCTCTTTGTGGTGAATGAGTGTGTATGAGTAATGGATGAATGAGTCCCCCTCTCTCATCTGATGCCCTCTTTTATAGAGTATTTTTGTCTTCAATTTCGTTCTCCCCTTTGGCTTGTGAAGCACAACTCTTTCAGCTACCTCAATAATTGCACAGCTGTCCAATAAATGCTATGTAACTATTCAGCATGGTCTTCCAGTGCAAGGCTTGACTTTTGCTCCTTTTCTCTGAACTCCCAAGGCTAATTAGTCTCCCTTCTTTTCCAAGATATCTGCTCCCAATGGCATGTGCAGTTAGTAGTTGGTGAAGGTGACAGATCTGCAGAGACAGTTTGGAGCCATTTTGTCACTAGCAACAAGAAACTTCATTGGATTACGAATAGGGCTTCCATTATTCATATAACGACTTTGAATCCTTCATCTTGAAGTTCAGGATGTCATCTTTCCAACCACATATCATTTGGCCCAATCCAAGTTCGGAACCACATATCATTTGGCCCAATCCAAGTTCGGATAAAGACGTTAAGGCCGAAACAAGTTTCTAACTCAGCATCCAGCTTCTGCACGATTTGCACCCATAGCCACCATTGCTACACTTTTGCACTGGTCAGTCTTTAAGCTCACATTCCTCTCATTCAATTCATGCCTTAACATGCTTGAATTGCATGAATATGCTCCCTTGCTTTATTGACCTACAAAATACAAAAAGATAGGTAAGTGACTCAAAATAAAGAGAAACTAAACAAAAACACTAAGTAAAGAGGGAATGTAAATTTATGAAATTATGAACCTATCAGATACCCCCAAACTTAGATTTTGCTAGTCCTCAAGCAAAACAAAATAAAAAAACCACTTAGAAAACAGGAGATAAGCAGCTTGCCTTCCAAACAATACCCTCAAAGAATCACCGAAGTATATGGTTCCAAAGAAACACAACAATCATAATCTAAGTTCCACACATGATTCAAGAACTAGCAAAGCTCACAATGGCATCCTTAAGTGTAGTGTGTGAATGCCGAATCAGAACAACACCTGCCACTCATTATCATACCAGCTCTCCACAGTAATACCATACAATTCCAAGGATCAAACGGACTTTACAAGGGTTGTATTGAGGCTTAGGGTAGTGCTTGAATGAAAGAGGGGACATTTAGATATAACAACATCTTGAGCACAACTAAAGCATAATTAAGAGCATGAGAGATTACTGAACTTTGTAACATGCAAGGAACACATACATGAGCATATTTTCAACATAATTTCAGCACCTTCATAACTGTTTATTTGGCCTAATTTTGTTGCTCTTTACCCTAGATCACCATGATATTATCCTTATAACACCCTAGGGCCGTGACTACATTGGTCACACTTCATTACCTCTTTTGATTTGTTACCAATACCCCCAAACTTATTTCTTTTCAACACTTGGGTTATGGCACTAATGATTCACTTTTGCTCCTGTTAACTCGCAAGTGTACGGGCCAATTAGTAGTATAGCAAGACAAGTACGAGGTCGTACCCACGAGGACTGAGAAGTTAAAATTAGTTATGTACTTAGATTACCCAATTTTAGAAACAAGAAGTTAAGTCTAAAACAGATTTTAAAGAGAGATTGATTGACTTTGTGAAAACAAATGAAACAAAACGAAATTGCAAACAAAGGCAAGGTAAACAAGTGTATCAAAGAGTGGTTTTGAGGTTTGGAAACAGATTTGGAGACTAGGGCATTCGATTCACCATAACAATCCAATTCTAGGTTATAAGGATTCAAGTGACAAGTCTAATTCAGATTCAAAGATTGATTCTAGCTAAAGTATGATTAGGCCATGGTGTTTGATCCTAACCTTGTATTTCCAATTCCCTAATTAAGTCCTTATTGTCGAACTTAAATCAAGCATCAGAAATCCATTAAGCATAGAAGAATGTTTTAAACAACCAAGCATGTATCTAATCCCTATTGACGAATGTCCATACATACTCATCTTATTCATAGTTCAATTGAAACAAAAGCATAAGGTGTCTACTTTAGTTTCAACCAAAATACACAAATCTCAATGGTAGCTAGGCATTCAGATTAGCATATAAGTAGATAGGCATAATGAATAAGAGCATGAATCTTGAATCAAACTTGAAACTTGGAATTTATAAACCCAGAATATTCATGTTAGGTTACATCGAAGCCCTAGTAATGGATTTAGCTACTCATAATGGGGAAGAAACTTAAACAGAAATGAGAAAGCATAATGAATGTAACAAGAATAGAAAACCCTTTTCTGAAGTTCTTGTGGTGTCCAACGCTTCTCCAAGAGCTTCTCCACGCCTAATACTTCTCCAAGCACTTCCCCACGTCTAGAAGAATGTATGAAGGTTAAGGAGGTGATTTGGGATGAGTTTGGGTGAGTGGTGATGGTTGAGAAAGAGGAAATTCGTAGGGAAATGGAAGGCAGGCTTGCAGGGACAGTTTTGGTGATTTGAGGCTGTTTAGAGTGTTGGGTTGATGTCTGGAGTGTTTGGGGAATTATGGAAGTGTGGAGGATGGTGTGAAGGATGTCTGAATGATGTGTGAAGGATCTGAAGGATGTGAAAGATGTATCTTATGGAATGAATGAGAGTGGTATTTATAAGGAGAATGAAAGGAGAATTCTGAATTGATTAATGCCTCCACTAACCACACTAATGGATTAGAAAATCAGTTTCCCTTCTTTTCTGGCTAGTGCAGCTCCCACATGCAGCTAATGGAGAACCCCACCAGAAATCACATCTCATGCACAGCTCATCATGACCAAGAAACTTCATGGGCTCACGAATTGGGCTTCCCTTAATCAACTGATGACATTGAGCCGTCCATCTTCAAGTTTAGAATGTCATCTTTCCAACCACATATCATTTGGGCCAATCCAAGTTCGGATGAAGGAGTTAAGGCTGAAACAAATTTCTAACTCAGTCTGCACGTTTTTGGATCATTTTGCATATTTGGGTCCCCATTGCTACCTAAAGCTCAATTAACTGAATGACAAACATAAAAGAGATCAAAAGCACAAGTTTAACTCAAAAACATAACTAAATCATATGCTATAAGGGTACAAAATGATATACAATTATGAACCGATCAGCTCCATAAATCTTGCATTCTTTATGGCTCTCCTTTGAAGATAGCTTTAATTGCTCATAGAAAATGTAAGGATAAGAAAACAACGGTTCATTATGGTAGGAATGATTTACACAAAGAAAGGCTTAACTTAGGCTCAAATGGGTTGACTAGGGATGAAACGTGTAGAGGGATGGTTAGAAAGGCTCAAACGGTTCAAACATGGCCTAAATCACGTCCCAAGCATTGTATGGCAACAAAATGTCTCAAGAGATATTCAAATAAGTTATAGAGTACGAAACCAAGATCATGAGATAAGTAGAATTGCATAACGTCTCCAAGTAGCAAGAATTGGACTAACTCGGTAAAGTGCTCAATAAGTTCAAGGATGGCATGCAAGACAAAGTTAACTCAGAATCACACAAAGACCTAAACAATGATTATCAATTTCTGAAAACCATGTTAGTGTCAAATCCCAGTCTTATCATAGGTGTTTGAAAGAATAACAACACACAAAATCCTACGTTTTTAGAAACTAGATACACGCAAAAATTTAAAAATTTAAAAATTTGACAATTTGAAACAACATAACCAAATCCTTTCCCCCCAAACTTAAATGAAACATTGTCCTCAATGGTTAGAGTGAAGAAACACGCAATGCCTAAGAAATAAAAGGACCGAAAGATAGGAAAAGACATAACCAAAGATTAGAGTTCAGAAAAACTCCCCTTTGAGGCGATTAGGATGCAAGCAAGCTCCTTGCATGTTCTATCTTCTCCTTGTCACCTTGGGTTGCCTCCCAAGAAGCGCTAAGTTTCATGTCTTCAGCCGGATGTCCAAACTTTGGTGAGCTTCAATAGAGTGGTGGAGGCTCCTTGAGTGCTTGAGACTCAATATTGGCATCAAAGTTGGCATCAAAGTAAGGTTTCAACCGATATCCGTTCACCTTGAAGGTGCTGCCATCCTTAATGTTTTGAATCTCCACTGTGCCATGATCAAACACATTAGTAATAACAAAAGGGCCAATCCACCGAGAACGAAGCTTACCTGGGAAGAGCTTAAGGCGTGAATTGAATAAGAGAACCTTCTGCCCTTTCTCAAACATCTTCCTTAAAATTTTCTTGTCTTGATATTGCTTTGTTTTCTCTTTGTACAGCTTAGCGTTCTCATACACTTCATGTCGCAACTCCTCAAGCTCATTGAGTTGAAGCCTCCTCTTCTCACCAGCAGCTTTCATATCAAAATTGAAGGTCTTGATAGCCCAATAAGCCCTGTGCTCAAGCTCCACTGGTAAGTGACAAGGTTTACCGAAAACAAGTCTATAAGGAGACATGCCTATAGGGGTCTTATAAGCAGTCCTATAAGCCCACAATGCAACATCCAAACGGATGGACCAATCCTTCCTTGTGATGTTTACTGTCTTCTCAAGTATGTGCTTAATCTCCCGATTGCTTATCTCAACCTGCCCACTAGTTTGAGGATGATTGTGTGTTGCCACCTTATGAGTGATGCCATATTTCTTCAAGAGTGCTGCAAAAGCTTGGTTAACAAAATGGGAGCCACCATCACTAATGATTGCTCTAGGTGTGCCAAACCTTGTAAAAATATTTCCTTTGAGAAAACTGATCACAACCTTAGCATCATTAGTTCTAGTGGCAATGGAAACCCATTTGGAAACATAATCGACAGCAACTAATATATATTCAAATCCATAAGAGGTAGGAAAAGGGCCCATGAAATCAATTCTCCAAACATCAAATATGTCAATGATTAAGATATTAGTGAGAGGCATCTGATTTCTAGCATGCAAATTACCCATCCGTTGGCATCTATCACATGAAGCACAAAAAGCATAAGCATCCTTAAAAAGGGTAGGCCAAAAGAAACCTGATTGTAGCACTTTGCTGGCAGTCTTCTTCGCTCCAAAATGGCCTCCGCATGCATGGGAGTGACAAAACTCCATAATGCTCTTAAAATCACCTTCTGGCACACACCTTCGAATTACTTGCTCCGGACAATGCTTAAATAGATATGGATCATCCCAAAAGTAGTATCGTAATTGCTTTCTAAGCTTGTCACGTTGGAACGTAGATAACCCTGTGGGGAGTTCATTAGTGCACAAATAGTTAACAATATCAGCAAACCAAGGCAGTGGATTAAGAGAATTCAAAGCACAAATAGAGAAGAGTTGCTCATCAGGGAAGCTTTCACGTAATGGCAATGAATCCTCCTCTTCATTAGATATGTGCACCAATCTACTCAAGTGATCAGCCACCACATTCTCACTTCCTTTCTTATCTTTTATCTCCAAGTCAAACTCTTGCAACAAGAGAATCCATCTAATGAGGTGTGGCTTGGCATCCTTCTTAGCTAACAAGTACTTCAATGCTGCATGATCAGTGTAAACAGCAACCTTGTTAGTAATCAAATATGATCTGAACTTCTCTAAAGCAAAAATGACTGCTAACAACTCCTTCTCCGTGGTGGAATAGTTGAGTTGGGCATCATTGAGTGTTCTACTAGCATAGTAGATGGCATGTGGCTTCTTATCAACTCGCTGCCCCAAAACAGCTCCAACGGCATAATCTGAGGCGTCACACATCAGTTCAAAAGGCAAGCTCCAATCCGGTGGCATAATGACTAGGGCAGTTGTGAGCATCTTTTTCAAAGCATTGAAAGCATTCTCACAGTCTTGATCAAACACAAAATCCACGTCCTTAGCAAGGAGATTGCACAAAGGCCTTGCAATCTTAGAAAAATCCTTAATGAAACGCCTATAGAAACCTGCATGGCCAAGGAAAGAACGTACTTCTTTGACAAAAGTAGGTGAGGGCATAGAGGCAATTAAATCAATCTTAGCTTTATCTACCTCAATTTTTTTACTAGAGATGACATGACCTAGAACTATGCCTTGGTTAAGCATAAAATGACATTTTTCCCAATTAAGCACAAGGTTACTCTGTTCACATCTAGCCAACACCTTGGATAAATTATGCAAGCATTGGTCAAAAGAATCACCAAAGACAGAGAAGTCATACATGAATACCTCAATGAATCGTTCTACCATGTCTGAGAAGATGCTCATCATGCACCATTGAAAAGTGGCTGGGGCGTTGCAGAGACCAAAAGGCATCCTCCTATAAGCAAAAGTTCCAAAGGGACATGTGAAGGTCGTTTTCTCTTGATCCTCCGGGGCTATGGCTATTGGATTGTAGCCTGAATATCCATCAAGGAAGCAATAATGGCTATGGCCAGCCAATCTCTCAAGCATCTGATCAATGAATGGAAGAGGAAAGTGATCCTTGCTTGTTGCTGTGTTGAGCTTCCTATAATCAATGCACACTCTCCAGCCCGTGGTCATCCGTGTAGGTACAAGCTCGTTTGCTTCATTCTTCACCACTGTGGTACCTGATTTCTTGGGGACAACTTGCACTGGGCTCACCCATTTACTATCAGAAATAGGGTAATAATACCAACATCTAAAAGCTTCATTACCTCTTTCCTTACCACCTCCTTCATGTTTGGATTGAGACGTCTTTGGGCATCCCTCTTAGGCATTGCGTTGTCCTCCAATAATATTCTGTGCATGCACAATGTTGGGCTTATTCCTTTGATATCTGCAATGCTCCACCCAATTGTGGTTTTGTAATCTTTTAGAACTCTCAAAAGCTTCTTCTCATCATTTGGTTAAAGGTCTGAGGCAATGATGACAGGTAGAGTCTCTTTCTCACCTAAATAAACATATTTAAGGTGTTCTGGCAATTGCATTAATTCCAACTCCGGTGCCTGCACAATAGAAGGTAAAACCTTATTAGAAGGTGGGGGTAGCGATTCAAATTGGTTGGCATACCTCTTTCCAACTTCTATGTAGCTATCCATGTTGCAAACAAGTTCAAGAAGTAATGGAGAGATCACATCCTCTAAGCTGTCCACTTCTTCTTTCCGTATGCTTTGTGTGATGCATGCTTCAATAGGCTCCAAATAACTCATTGGCCGTGCTTCTTTCACCATAGTATCAATTGTATCAAGCTGGAAAACTTCATGCTCATCACTTGGAAACTTGGAGGCTTCAAACACTTTGAAAGCTATTGTCTCATCAAACACGTTCATGGTCAATGTACCCTTCTTCACATCAATAATAGCACCGGCAATTGCCATGAATGGCCGACCTAGAATGAGTGGTAACTGATTGTCATGAATTGGTGCTTCTTCCATTTCCAAAACTAAGAAATCTGCTAGCAAAATTAGCTCTTCCACTTTCACCAAAACATCTTCTAGAAAGCCCTTAGGGTACCTAATAGTTCTATCTGCCAATTGAATGCTCACAGATGTGGCTTGCAACTCACCAAGGTTAAGTTTCTCATAAACATGATAAGGCATAAGGTTTATAGATGCACCAAGATCAAGCAACGCTTTTTGAAACTTAAAATCACCAACTATGCAAGGTATAGAAAACGAACCTGGATCCTTTAGCTTGGGAGGCAGCTTTCTTTGTAAGACTGCACTTACCTCTTCACTCAATGCAACTTGCTCATGCTCTTTGAATCTCCTCTTGTTAATGCATAGGTCCTTCAAAATTTTTGCATACTTTGGAATCTGAGCAATGGCATTGAGCAATGGGATGTTGATTTGCACCTTCTTGAATGTTTCCATGATCTCATCCAATCCTTGATCTTTCTTTGACTTTGATAACCTGCTGGGAAAGGGTGCAATAGGCCTAAAAGAATTAGTTAAAATTGGAACTTGATTAGCATTTGAAGATACCTTAGGGCCTGTGCTCTTTCCAAAAGGATTGAGGGACAGTTTGTTTGAGGTTGTGGACTGCCCTTTTTGTGGCTCAATGATCTCTATGTTTTCTCCCTCTTCTTGCTCTTCATTGGCATCTCCAACTTTGTTTTCAACTTTTCTACCACTTCTCAAGATGTGCACTGCTTTAGCATTCTCTTGATGCCTTGGATTCACCTCCGTTTGGCTCGGAAAAGTTCCTGATGCTCTATTGCTTAAGGAGGATGCAGTCTGTCCAACTTGCACTTCTAGCTTGTTCACTGCATTTTGAAGACTCTGGTTGGTTTGCATTTGTTGCCCCATGAACTTCTTGAACATGTCTTGCAATTCTCCCATTTGATCACCCCTTTGCTCTTGCACTTGTTGGGGAGGTTGTTGGAATTGCCTTGGTTGTGTTTGGAATCCTGGGGGAAGTCCTTGAGATTGTTGCACATTTGGATTGTTGTTCCACCTGAAATTAGGATGATTTCTCCACCCCGGATTGTACGTGTTTGAGTAAGGATCATTATGAGGATTCCTTGCTTGAAGGGCATTTGCTTGTTCCAGCATATGCTCCACAAAAGATGGGTCTTGAACTTCCACTTTGTTTCCTAGAGGGCCAGTCACTGCCTGTTGAAGCAAAGAACACATAACATCAAGTTTTGCAGCAATCTCATTATTAGTATTTACCTCAAAGGCCACAGCTTTCTTAGGAGCTCCTCTTCCTCTATTGTAGCTCCATTGTTGAGAGTTGGCGCTCAAAGATTCAAAGAGAGTAAAAGCCTCATCTGTTGTTTTGTTCATCAGTCCTCCTCCACTCGTTGCATCTACAACCATCCTTTCGGAATCAAGGAAACCTTCATAGAAAGATTGCATTTGCATCCAACTCTCTATGTTGTGGTGTGGGCAGGAATTTGTCATCTCCTTGTACCTCTCCCAAAATTCATGAAAGGCTTCTCCTTCTCTTTGTGTAAAACCAAGGATTTCCTTTCTAATCTTGTTAGTCTTTTGAGCCGGAAAGAATTTCTGCAAAAACTTATTAGAAAGCTCATCCCAAGTATGAATTGAGGAATTAGGCAAAGAATATAACCAAGACTTAGCTTTATCTTTTAAACTGAATGGGAATAGCCTCATCTTAATCTGCTCATCATCAAGCCCTTGAATTTTGATTGTAGCACATATTTCAAAGAATTGCTTAATATGCATGTAAGGATCTTCAGTGGTATTACATAATAAGTTGGAAGAAGATGAATCATACCACTTCTAAGCTCAAACCTATCAATTGTGAGTTGAGGATAGATGATGCATGAAGGTTGATCAGTGACTTTGGGGATGGAAAACTCACGCAATGGTTTTCGAGGTTCGATAGCAAGCGCACCACCTCCTTCAACATTATTGTTTGGAAACTCTGCCATCTTACTTGAACTTTCAGATTCGTACCTCTCCGATTCCGTACTTGAAGAACTTTGATTCCTCCTCAAACCGTACTTGAAAGTGGCTCAGGTGAACTCTTCTCTCGTTCAGAGTCGGACATACATGCTTAAATAGAAAACTGAATGCTAAAAGAACAACCAATGAAAAGAAACGAAATAAACTAACAACAACACAAAACACTCAAAGTAATATCTAACTATAGCATCTTCGTTACCGGTTCCCCGGCAACGGCGCCAAAAACTTGTTGGTCCTATACTTGACAACTAAAATGAGTTATTAAAAATAGCAACTTTAATTCTCACAAGTGCACGAACCATTTGTAGTATAGCTTATGTAAATACGAGGTCGATCCCACGAAGAATGGTAACGTTGTTCCAAGTTAAACTACTTAGAATGCAGGGAAAAACAGAAAACAATGACACAAAATAAATAGCTAAGGGCAAGGTCGAATTTCAACAATGCTCTTGGCTCAAACTCAAGGTCTAGGAAAGAATCCTAGCACCACACACGCACTCGAAATGGGGGGTTTTGTTGTTGAAATGAAAATATGAAAATGAAATGAAAAGGCTGGAAAGAAAACACTAACAGAAATCAACAAGTTGTAAAACAATGGTTGAGAGGTGTTAGAGCCTTGAAATCCACCACTAGTCTTCCTATTCAAGTTATGAATGCATAGAAATTGACTCAAACTTCATTAACAATAGATTATCGCATACAAGCCTATGGTATCTAGGTCAGGATGCATGATTCCCCTAAGGCATGTAGTTGTGCATGGTATCTACACAACACGTTATCTCTAATATGCAACCTAAGCATGGTATCTACTTAGAATAAAGCATACAAGAGTCATTAAGCTCCATGAGAATATGATAATCACACAAGTCCTAGAACATGGTATCTGTCCTAGTCAACATATGGTTATGTTACCCTTGATTGATTCTTAGGCCATTCATGTGTTGCTTGTGGAAGGGGAGTAGAATTGGTGAATCTAAACCCCTTCCCAACCTTTGCTAGATGAATAAAATCCTAGTTAGCTACTCCAAGAAGACATACATCAAGCACATAATAAACTGGAGGGTACTAACTTGATAAAGAAAGAAAGGAAATCAATTAACTATGAAATCATCCATAACATTGAATATTCATGACTAGGGCTTCATCCTAAGCCCTAACTGAATGGATTAGCTAAACATAACTATGAACACAGAAAATAAGAAATACATAGGGCTAGAGAAGGGAAGAACTAGCTGGTGGTGGTATGAGTAATGGATGAATGAGTCCCCCTCTCTCATCTGATGCCCTCTTTTATAGAGTATTTTTGTCTTCAATTTCGTTCTCCCCTTTGGCTTGTGAAGCACAACTCTTTCAACTACCTCAATAATTGCACAGCTGTCCAATAAATGCTATGTAACTATTTAGCATGGTCTTCCAGTGCAAGGCTTGACTTTTGCTCCTTTTCTCTGAACTCCCAAGGCTAATTAGTCTCCCTTCTTTTCCAAGATATCTGCTCCCAATGGCATGTGCAGTTAGTAGTTGGTGAATGTGAAGGTGACAGATCTGCAGAGACAGTTTGGAGCCATTTTGTCACTAGCAACAAGAAACTTCATTGGATTACGAATAGGGCTTCCATTATTCATATAACGACTTTGAATCCTTCATCTTGAAGTTCAGGATGTCATTTTTCCAACCCCATATCATTTGGCCCAATCCAAGTTCGGATAAAGACGTTAAGGCCGAAACAAGCTTCTAACTCAGTATCCAGCTTCTGCACGATTTGCACCCAAAGCAACCATTGCTACACTTTTGCACTGGTCAGTCTTTAAGCTCACATTCCTCTCATTCAATTCATGCCTTAACATGCTTGAATTGCATGAATATGCTCCCTTGCTATATTGACCTACAAAATACACAAAGATAGGTAAGTGACTCAAAATAAAGAGAAACTAAACAAAAACACTAAGTCAAGTGGGAATGTAAATGTATGAAATTATGAACCTATCAGATACCCCCAAACTTAGATTTTGCTAGTCCTCAAGCAAAACAAAATAAAAAAACCACTTATAAAACAAGTGATAAGCAGCTAACCTTCCAAACAATACCCTCAAAGAATCACCGAAGTATATGGTTCCAAAGAAACACAACAATCATAACTCACCAAATGACTCCTCCCACCACATTATGTTATTGCCCAAGTTTTGGGCTCGATCCGAAATCAATTGGTCAAATAAATTGGACACTTCAAGTTCTTACCAAGTTTGTACCGCACATGGAGTGGTTGTTGGATTGCATCGTTCTAGTGATTGGATTTCACTCAAAACTCACCAAATGACTACTCCCACCATATTATGATGTTGCCCATGTTTTGGACTCAATCCGAAATCAATTGGTCAAATAAATTGGACACTTCAAGTTCGTACCGTACATGGAGTGGTTGTTGGATTGCATCGTTCTACAGATTGGATTTCACTCAAAACTCACAAAATGACTCCTCCCACCATATTCTGATGTTGCCCAAGTTTTGGGCACGATAAGAAATCAATTGGTCAAATAAATTGGTCACTTCAAGTTCGTACGAAGTTCGTATTGCACATGGAGTGGTTGTTGGATTGCATCGTTCCTGTGATTGGATTTCAATCAAAAATCACCAAATGACTCCTCCCAACATATTATGATGTTGCCCAAGTTTTGGGCTCGATCCGAAATCAATTGGTCAAAGAAAAGGGACACTTCAAGTTCGTACTATACACGGAGTGGTTGTAGGATTGCATAGTTCTGGTGATTGGCTTTCATTTAAAACTCACCAAATGACTTCTCCCACCATATTATGATGTTGCCCAAGTTTTGGGTTCTATCCGAAATCAATTGCTCAAAAAAAATGGACACTTCAAGTTTGTATGAAGTTCGTACCATAAATGGAGTGGTTGGTGCATTGCATAGTTCTAATGATTGGATTTCACTAAAAACTCACCAAATGATCCCTCCGACAATATTATGATGTTGCCCAAGTTTTGGGCTCAGTCCGAAATCAATTGGTCAGATAAATTGGACACTTCAAGTTCGTGCGAAGTTCGTACCGCACACGGAGTGGTTGTAGGATTGCATAGTTCTAGCAATTGGATTTCACTCAACACTCACCCAATGACTCCTCCCACCATATTATACTGTTGCCCAAATTTGTGGCTCGATCCGAAATCAATTGGTCAAAGAAATTGGATACTTAAAGTTCGTACGAAGTTCTTACCTTTCAGGGAGTGGTTGTAGGATTGAATAGTTCTAGTGATTGGATTTCACTCAAAACTCGCCAAATGACTCCTCCCACCACATAATGCTGTTAACCAAGTTTTAGGCTCGATCCGAAATCAATTGGTCAAAGAAATTGGACACTTTATGTTCGTTCGAAGTTCTTACCTTCCATGGAGTGGTGGATTGCATAGTTCAAGTAATTGGATTTTAGTCAAAACTCACCAAATGACTCCTCGCACCATATTATGTTGCTGCCCAAGTTTTAGGCTCGATCCGAAATTAATTGGTCAATGAAATTGGAAACTTCAAGTTCGTACAAAGTTCTTACCTTTCAAGGAGTGGTTGTTGGATTGCACAATTCTACTGATTGGATTTTAGTCAAAACTCACCAAATGAATCCTCCCACCATATTATAATGTTACCCAAGTTTTGGGCTCGATCCGAAATCATTTGGTCTAAAAAAAGGGACACTTCAAGTTAGTACGAAATAGTACTATACACGGAGTGGTTGGAGGATTGCATAGTTCTAGAGATTGGATTTCACTCAAAACACACCAAATGACTCCTCCCACCATATTATGTAGTTGCCCAAGTTTTGGGCTCAATCCGAAATCAATTGGTCAAAGAAAACGGACACTTCATGTTCGTACTATACACGTAGTGGTTGTACGATTGAATAGTTCTAGTGATTGGATTTCACTTGAAATCAATTGGTTAACGAAATTTGATACTTCAAGTTCATACGAAGTTCGTACATTTCATGGAGTGGCTGTAGGACTGCATAGCCCTGATGATTGGATTTCACTCAAAACTCACCAAATGGCTCCTCCCACCATATTTTGATATTGCCCAAGTTTTGGGCTCAATCTGAAATCAATTGGTCAAAGAAATTGGATACTTCAAGTCCGCATGAAGTTCGTACCTTTCAGATAATGGTTGGAGGATTGCGAAATTCTAGTGATTGGATTTCACTCAAAACTCACCAAAAGCTTCCTCCCACCATATTATGATGTCGCCCAAGTTTCGGTCTCGATCCGAAATCAATTGATCAAAGAAAAGGGACACTTGTTGTTCTTATGAAGTTCGTACTGTACACGAAGTGGTTGTAGGATTGCATCGTTCTAGTGATTGGATTTCACTCCAAACTCACAAATGACACCTCCCACCATATTATAATATTGCCCAAGTTTTTTGCCCGATCCAAAATCAATTGGTCAAAGAAATTGGACAGTACAAGTTCGTACCGTAAATGGAGTGCTTGGGGCATTGCCTAGTTCTAGTGATTGGATTTCACTCAAAACTCAACAAAAGACTCCACCCACCATATTAAGATGTGGCCCAAGTTTTGGGCTCGATCCGAAATCAATTGGTCAAAGAAATTGAACAATACAAGCTCGTACCGTAAATGGAGTGCTTGGTGCATTGCATAGTTCTAGTGATTGGATTTCACTCAAAACTTACAAAATGACTCCTCCCACCAGATTATGATGTTGCCCAAAATTTTGGCTAGATCCGAAATCAATTGGTCAAAGAAATTGGACACTTCAAGTTCGTACGAAGTTCGTACATTTCATGCAGTGGTTGGCGCATTGCATAGTTCTAGTGATTGGATTTCACTAAAAACTCACCAAAAGACTCCACCCACCATATTATGATGTTGCCTAAGTTTTGGGCTCAATCGGAAATCAATTGGTCAAAGAAAAGGGACACTTAATGTCCGTACGAAGTTCGTACCTTTCATGGTGTGGTTGTAGGATTGCATGGTTCTAGCGATTGGATTTCACTCAAAACTCTCCAAATGACTCCTCCCACCATATTATGATGTTGCCCAAATTTTGGGCTTGATCCGAAATCTATTGGTCAAAGAAATTGGACACTTCAAGTTCGTATGAAGTTCGTACCGTACATGGAGTGGTTGGAGGATTGCATCGTTCTAGTGATTAGACTTCACTCAAAACTCCCTAAATGACTCTTCTCGACATATTATGATGTTGCCCAAGATTTGGGCTCGATCCGAGATCAATTGGTCAAAGAAAAGGGACACTTCAAGTTCATTCGAAGTTCGTACCATAAGAGGAGTGGTTGTAGATTGCATCGTTCTAGTGATTGGATTTCACTCAAAACTCTCCAAGTGACTCCTCCCACCATATTATGATGTTGCCCAAGATTTGGGCTCAATCCGAAAACAATTGGTCAAAGAAATTGGACACTTCATGTTCGTACGAAGTTCTTACTATAAACGGAGTGGTTGTAGGATTGCATTGTTCTAGTGATTGGATTTCACTCAAAACTCACCAAGTAACTCATCCCACCATTGTAAGATCCCACATCGGCCAACGGAGAGGGGGTGATGTGCCTTATATGTACATGCCCACCTCCAAATAGCACGAGGCCTTTTGGGAGCTCTCTAGCTTCGGAGTTGTGGGAACTCCAAAGTTAAGCGAGTTTTGGCTTAGGGCAATCTCAGGATGGGTGACCTACTGGGAAGTTGCTCGTGAGTTCCCAAAAACAAAACCGTGAGGGCCTCGGCCCAAAGCGGACAATATCGTGCTGCGGCGGAGCGATCCCGGGATGTGACAACCATATTGTGATGTTGCCCAAGTTTTGGGCTCGATCCGAACTCAATTGGTCAAAGAAATTGGACACTTCATGTTCATACGAAGTTCGTACTGTACACGGTGTGGTTGTAGGATTGCATAGTTCTAGAGATTGGATTTCACTCAAAACTCACCAAATGACTCCTCCCACCATATTATTATGTTGCCCTAGTTTTGGGCTCGATCCAAAATCTATTGGTGAAAGAAATTGGACACTTCATGTTCGTACGACGTTTGTACCTTTCAGGGAGTGGTTGTTCGATTGCATTGTTCTAGTCATTGGATTTAAATGAAAACTCACCAAATGTTCGTACGAAGTTCATACCTTTCATGGAGTGGTTGTAGGATTGCATAGTTCTAGTGATTGGATTTCACTCAAAACTCACCAAGTGACTCCTCCCACCATATTATGATGTTACCCAAGTTTTGGGCTCGATCCGAACTCAATTGGTCAAAGAAATTGGACACTTCATGCTCATACGAAGTTCGTAATGTACACGAAGTGGTTGTAGGATTGCATAGTTCTAGTGAGTGGTTTTTACTCAAAACTCACCAAATGACTCCTCCCACCATATTATGATGTTGCCCTAGTTTTGGGCTCGATCCGAAATCTATTGGTCAAAGAAAAGGGACACTTAATGTTCGTACGAAGTTCGTACCTTTCTTGTAGTGGTTGTAGGATTGCATAGTTATAGTGATTGGATTTCACTCCAAAACTCTCCAAGTGACTCCTCCCACCATATGGTGTTGCCCAAGATTTGGGCTCGATCCGAAAACAATTGGTCAAAGAAATTGGATACTTCATGTTCGTACGAAGTTCTTACTGTACATGGAGTGGTTGTAGGATTGCATTGTTCTAGTTATTGGATTTCACTCAAAACTCACCAAATGACTCCTCCCACCATATTATGATGTTGCCCAAGTTTTGGGCTCGGTCCGAACTCAATTGGTCAAAGAAATTGGACACTTCATGTTCATATGTAGTTCGTACTGTACACGGAGTGGTTGTAGGATTGCATAATTTTAGTGAGTAGATTTCTCTCAAAACTCACCAAATGACTCCTCCCACCATATTATGATGTTGCCCTTGTTTTGGGCTCGATCCGAAATCTATTGGTCAAAAAAATTGGACACTTCATGTTCGTACGAAGTTCTTACCTTTCATGGAGTGGTTGTTGGGTTGCATTCTTCTAGTAATTGGATTTCACTCAAAACTCACCAAATGACTCCTCCCACCATATTATTATGTTGCCTAAGTTTTGGGCTCAATCTGAAATCAATTGGTCAAAGAAAAGGGACATTTAATGTTCGTACGAAGTTCGTACCTTTCATTGAGTGGTAGTAAGATTGCATAGTTCTAGTGATTTGATTTCACTCAAAACTCTCCAAATGACTCCTCCCACCATATTATGATGTTGCCCAAGTTTTGGGCTAGATCCGAAATCGATTGGTCAAAGAAATTGGACACTTCAAGTTCGTATGAAGTTCGTACCGTACATGGAGTAGTTGTTGGATTGCATCGTTCTGGTGATTAGATTTCACTCAAAACTCACCAAATGACTCCTCCCACAGTGTAAGACCCATGTCTTGGGGAATCAAGAACGGTGAGCAATCCCACATCGCTCGGGGAGGGAATGGTGAAATGCCTTATATGTGTGGGCATGTCTATTCCTAGCACAAGGCCTTTTGGGGGCTCACTGACTTCAGATTCCTTTGAACTCCGTAGTTAAGCGGGTTTGCGCTGGAGCAATCCCAGGATGGGTGACCCACTGGGAAGATATTGCTCGTGAGTTCCCAGAAACAAAACCGTGAGAGCGGAGGCCCAAAGCGGACAATATTGTGCTAGGGGAGTCGGGTTGTGAATTAATGGTATTAGAGCCTGACCCCGACCGGAAATGTGCCAGCGAGGACACTAGGCCCCAAGGGGGTGGATTGTAAGACCCGTGTCTTGGGGAATCAAGAACGGTGAGCAATCCCACATCGCTCGGGGACGGAATGGTGAAATGCCTTATATGTGTGGGCATGTCTATTCCTAGCACAAGGCCTTTTGGGGGCTCACTGGCTTCAGATTCCTTGGAACTCCGAAGTTAAGCGGGTTTGCGCAGGAGCAATCCCAGAATGGATGACCCACTAGGAAGATATTGCTAGTGAGTTCCCATAAACAAAACCGTGAGGGCGGAGGCCCAAAGCAGACAATATTGTGCTAGGGGAGTCGGGTTGTGACATAACAGCCTAAGTTTTGGGATCGATCCGAAATCAATTGGTCACAGAAATCGAACACATCATGTTCGTACTGTACACGGAGTGGTAGTTGGATTGCATCGTTCTAGTGATTGGATTTCACTCAATACTAACCAAATGACTCCTCCCACGATATTATGATGTTGCCCATGTTTTGGGCTCGATTCGAAATCAATTGGTCAAAGAAATTGGACTATTCAAGTTCGTACGAAGTTCGTACTGTAAATGGAGTGGTTGGACCATTGCATAGTTCTAGTGATTGGATTTCACTCAAAACTCACCAAACGACTCCTCGCACCATATTATGATGTTGCCCAAGTTTTGGGTTCTATCCAAAATTAATTGGTCAGAGAAATTGGACACTTCGGGTTCGTACGAAGTTCGTACTGTACAAGGTGTCACATCCCAGAATCGCTCCGTCGTAGCACGATATTGTCCGCTTTGGGCCGGGGCCCTCACGGTTTTATTTTTGGGAACTCACGAGCAACTTCCCAGTAGGTCACCCATCCTGGGATTGCTCTAAGCCACAACTCGCTTAACTTCAGAGTTCCCACAACTCCGAAGCCAGTGAGCTCCCAAAAGGCCTCGTGCTATTTGGAGGTGGGCATGTACATATAAGGCACATCACCCCCTCTCCGTTGGCTGATGTGGGATCTTACACAAGGAGTGGTTATAGGAATGCACAGTTCTAGTGATTGGATTTCACTCAAAACTCACCAAATGACTCCTCCCACCGTATTATGATGTTGTCTAAGTTTTGGGCTCGATCTGAAATCAATTGGTTAAAGAAATTGGATAATTCAAGTTCGTACGAAGATCGTACTATGCAAAGAGTGGTTGTAGGATTGCACAATTCTAGTGATTGAATTTCACTCAAAACTCACCAAATGACTCCCCTAACCATTTTATGATGTTACCAAGTTTTGGGCTCTATCCGAAATCAATTGGTCAAAGAAATTGGACACTTAAAGTTCGTACGAAGTTCGTACCGCACATGGAGTGGTTGTTGGATTGCATAGTTCTAGTGATTGGATTTCACTAAAAACTCACCAAATGATTCCTCCCACTATATTATGATGTTGCCCAAGTTTTGGGCTCAATCCGAAATCAATTATCAAAGAAAAGTGAAACTTCAAGTTCATACTGTACACGGAGTGGTTGTAGTATTGCTTAGTTCTAGTGATTGAATTTCACTGAAAGCTCACCAATTGACTCCTCCCACCATATTATGTTGTTGCCCAAGTTTTGGACTTGATCTGAAATCAATTATTCAAAGAAATTGGACACTTCATGTTCGTAAGAACTCCGTACATTAAATGGAGTGGTTGGTGCATTGCATAGTTGACAGGACCCGACCCGAATTCCACCCCGGAACCCGTGCCGAATCCTGTGGATAACCGACAATAACTCAATGTCGGGCCCAGTTACTAAAAGAAGCCCTCTTCAAAGAAATAAAGAGAAAATGGGACCAAAACTCATGCCGAAAAACGGGCAGAGTTTCCCCTGTAAAACGCACAAATCCCAAAGATTCAACCTGTTTAAAACATACATAAAATGTATATCCAAGTGCCAGCATGCAAACCACGCAACAAAAGGCCTCAGGCCGTCAAATTCAACCCTAATGGGCGATACAGAGCAATCTAAGAGTAATTCGAAAAGAAGCAGAAATAACGTGTTTACAAAATAGGGGCAAGTGCCCTACAGTCAAGTCGAGCCTGAGAAGAGGAGCGCTCGGACGAACAGCTCAGACGCTACGACTACGGCCTGGTGAGGCGCAAAACAGAAAGAGTGTGAGTGGACAAAAATAAGGTTTCATAAGTTAAAACAACATTGTATCCTCACCGTTTCAAAACCGATGCTGAAATCATGCAATTCAAAACATTTATATAACGGTTCAGTTATGAGAATCAAAACCCCAATATCATAGTATAACAGCATGAAAATCACATCATGAAACCAAATCCCATTCTCACATAACCACCGGCCCGTAGGCACGACTAGCGAGGAAAGATCCTCACCAATAACAATAAGAATACGAATATAATAACCCACGCATATACATATATACATATATATACATACAATAACAACTCAACACCAGATCAAGTGTACTGGGAAAACCATCCAACAGGGATAGTTTAACTGGATACGAGGATCGCACCGCGGTGGCCCCGCACCTGTGGTTAAGCCGTCCATAGTAATGGATTATGCTTCCCGACCGTATGGCAGAGTACGCATACTCAATACCCATACGTCCGAACTAGTCCATGCGCACGACTAAATACTCAATTAAGAGTCTACGACTACACCCCGTTAAGGTATGCACCGGATCGAACCATATCTCAGTAACCGTATCAGAACAGGAGGGGAGGTACATAACACGGTGTTTACAACACTCACAACCATTGCCCTGCAATAATGCATTTATACATATTCATATACTTTCACATTTCAACCCACAACCATGCACCCAACCCCAAATACAGTTACCCGGACCCAAGCGTCCAAAATTCAGTTCAACATATATATATTCAAAGTAGTCAATAGCGTTGAAAACATCAACTCATATGCATGTTGTTTAATCATTGACAAATATATGTATTTTGAAAACAAAGTCCACTCACTGGTAGTTCCAAGCAGCCTGACCCTGGGAGGGTCCTGCCTGCGTAGTAGGAGGTGCCTGCGTACCTAAATTCAAGAATACGAAAAGGGATTAACAACCGAGCCTTAGAACGACAACTTGAAAACAAACCCTTAACTAACCCCGTCTCAAAGGTACAAGCGTCTAACGAAGAATTCTAAGGTCTTACAACGTCTTTTAACCAAAGGGACCGCCCCGGGAGACTCACGGTCAACCGGCGGTCAAACACCCCTTTTTGGTCAACCCGGGCCCGCGAGGCCCACGACCTCCAGAAGGATCTGGACGAACCTAGAACTCCAACAAAGTCAACTACGCTGCAAGGCGACCAAGGCCTCGGTCAAACCTGGTCAAACTTGGTCAAACCGACCCGAGCGGGTCAAACCGGGCCCGTGGGTCCCATGACCTCCAAACTTCGATCCGAAAGTTCCTATAGGTTCACTACGGTTTCACGAACACGTCCCCAAAGTTTGGTCTCGATCCGACGGTCGGATTTCTCGCGATCGTACGATCGGACGGTTTCTAACAAACCTAACGCTAGGGTTGGTGATTCCGGAGTATCCGGGACTCCGAATCACGATCCGTCAAATCCTATAGGCTCCTAGAAATACGGGGATCAACATATCCAAGAATGGACGCGATCCGACCGTTCGATCCTATCGAACCCGTGAATCACGCAATAGGCGAGATCCGTTCGATGGTCAAACGATCTCCGAATTGAGATCCGTCAACTCCTACGCGCTCGTAGCGACACGAGGGTCTCAAAGGACCCAAGAACCGCCACCACCCCGCCACCACACGCGCCACCGTGGGTGGCGGGTGTCTTGAGTAGTTCAGGCCAAAACCAAAACGTCAACACGTCCTACACCGCCTACCCCAAACGACTCAGCAGCCCCTGGGAAGCTCAGAACCGGGCTGAGCCACCCCAGAACCGGCCGTGAACTGGCCGGAAAACTCGAACCAAAACCGGCCAATTCTAGGTTTCAGATCGAATGGTTTCAAGGCCAAAACGATCGAAACCAACCATGGAACAAGCTTCAGCACACTCAGAGGAGGAGGTTACACACCTTACGCGACGGCGAAAGCTGCCGGAGGCGCCGGGACGAAAACCCAGAAGTGGCCGGAAGTTGCAGAGGTCTGGGTCCGTCAACGCCGGCGAGTCAGCCTCCGAGAAGGGGTGGGTCAGGACCGCACGGTGACCAGCTTTCGAACGTGACCGGTGCCGTCCCCCGCCGTGGTCTGTGTCGCCGGATTCGAAGAGAGAGAGAGTGAGGGTCGGTGAGAGAGAACCGGAGAGGAGAGAGAGGGTCTGCGCGAGGAGAGAGAGAGAAAAGAGTTGATTGGGCTGTTGGGGTACTTTTATCAAAATATCGCTTTTGCGAAAAGACCAAAATGCCCCTCAAGCTCCCGACCTCCAATTGACACGTTCCGCCCGTCAACGGACTCGTCTCGACGATCCGGACGCAATGGCGCAACCCGTGTCGCCAAATTCCATCCCTAGAATTAAGTGAACCGTAAAACCCCTTTAATTTAATAATTTCTTATTAAATTCCAAAATTAATACTTAATTCACTTAATCCCTTTAAATTAAACAATTAAAATAAGCCCCGTCATTTATTTTAATTAAAATTCAAAATAAAGGTCAGGGACGTCACAATAGTTCTAGTGATTAGATTTCACTCAAAACTCACCAAATGACTCCTCCCACCATATTATGACGTTGCCCAAGTTTTGGGCTCGATTCGAAATCAATTAGTCATAGAAAAGTGACACTTCAACTTCGTACTGTACACGGAGTGGTTGTAGGATTGCTTAGTTCTTGTGATTGGATTTCACTCAAAATGTAAGACCCGTGAGCTTGGGGAAGCAAGAACGGTGAGCAATCCCACATCGCTCGGGGAGGGAAAGGTGAAGTGCCTTATATGTGTGGGCACTTCTCCTCCTAACACGAGGCCTTTTGGGAGCTCACTAGCTTCGGATTCCTTGGAATTTCGAAGTTAAGCGAGTTGGGGCTAGGGCAATCCCAGGATGGGTGACCCACTGGGAAGTTGCTCGTGAGTTCCCAGAAACAAAACCGTGAGGGCGGGGCCCGAAGCGGACAATATCGTGCTAGGAGAGTCGGGTCGTGACACAAAACTCACCAATTGACTCCTCCCACCATATTATGTTGTTGCCCATGTTTTGGAATCGATCCGAAATCAATTGGTCAAAGAAATTGGACACTTCAAGTTCGTACAGTAAATGGAGTGGTTGGTGCATTGCATAATTCTAGTGATTAGATTTTTGTTCTTCTTTTGATGATTGTCTTAACCATCTCTCTCTAGTGCTTCAAAGATGTCAGGAAACAAATTTGATTCTCAATTGGGAAAAGTGTCAACTTATGGTGAAACAAGGTGTTGTGTTGGGTTTCCAGCAAGGGTATTGAAGTTGACAAAGCAAAAATTGACATCATCTCGAATATGGCAGCCCCTACCTCAGTGAAAGGAGTGAGAAGCTTTCTAGGACATGCTGGTTTTTATCGTTGTTTCATTAAGGATTTTTCCAAGATCACTCATCCATTGTGCAATCTTTTGGCCAAAGATGTTGTATTTCACTTTGATAAAGATTGTATGAATGCATTTAATACCTTGAAATGTGAACTAACCTCTGCTCCTATTATTATGGCACCAGATTGGTCTTTGCCTTTTGAGCTAATGTGTGATGCCTCCGACTATGCTATTGGTGTTGTTTTAGGTCAAAGAGTAAATAAGCTGCCACACGTAATTTACTATGCAAGTCAGACATTAAACGATGCTCAACTCAATTACTCTACAACTGAGAAGGAGTTGCTTGCTGTTGTTTTTGCTTTAGAGAAATTTCGTTCATATCTTGTTGGCTCTAAAGTTATTGTTTACTCTGATCATGCAGCTCTTAGGTTTTTGTTGTCCAAGAAAGATGCTAAACCACGTTTGGTCAGATGGGTACTCTTGTTACAAGAGTTTGACCTAGAAATTCGAGACAAGAAAGGGAGTGAAAATGTGACCACTTGTCGCGCCTTGTTGATGAAAACCATGGAGATGGACAAATTTTGCCTCTCAACGAATCATTCCCGGATGAACAACTCTTTGTCATTCAAGATAAAGAGCCATGGTATGCTGATTTTGTCAATTATCTTGCGTCCGGTGTAATTAGAGATGATTTGACTTTTCAGGAGAGAAAGAAGTTCTTTTCAATGGTGAAACACTACATGTGGGATGAACCTTATTTGTTCAAGTATTGCCCTGACCAAATCATTCGAAGATGTGTTCCGGAGAGTGAGCAGCAAAGGATACAAACATTCAGTCATGCATTGGCATGCGGAGGTCATTTTAGTGCCAAAAAGACAGCTTTAAAGGTTTTACAATCTGGTTTCTTTTGGCCTACATTGTTTAAAGATGCTTTTGATTTTTGCTCTAAGTGTGATAGGTGTCAGAAAGTGGGGAACATCAGTCGTAGGAATGAAATGCCATTAAACAACATTTTAGTGGTGAAGCTGTTTGATGTGTGGGGAATTGACTTCATGGGACCATTCCCATCTTCTTTTGGATACATATACATACTAGTGGCAGTAGATTACATATCAAAATGGGCTGAGGCAACAGCTACACGAACTAATGATCACAAAGTTGTTTTAAATTTTCTCAAAGATATGATTTTTACTAGGTTTGGAACTCCGAGAGCTATCATTAGCGATGGTGGCAGTCACTTCTGCAACAAACCTTTCGAGGCATTGATGAAGAAGTACAACATCACACATAAAGTGGCAACTCCATCCTCAAACCTCTGGACAAGTGGAAATCAGCAATAGAGAAATAAAGAACATCTTGATGAAAACCGTCAGCCCTACAAGGAAGGATTGGTCACTAAGATTGAATGATGCACTTTGGGCTTATCGAACAACGTACAAGACCCCAATTGGAATGAGCCCTTATCGACTGGTGTTTGGAAAGGCATGTCATTTGCCAATGGAGCTTGAGCACCGTGCATATTGGGCCATAAAGAAGTTCAATTTTGATCTCAAAGAAGCTGGTACAGTGAGGAAGCTCCATGACAAAGCAATTATTAGGAAGGAGTTTCAACCAGGTATGAAAGTACTTTTGTATGACTCACGTTTGCGACTTTTTCCAGGTAAATTGAAGTCTAGATGGGTTTTACCATTCAAAGTGCTTCAAGTATTTCCCCATGGAGCTATGGAGATAGAAAACATCAAGAATGGCACCCGTTTTAAGGTCAATGGACAGCGTTTGAAGCCTTATTTGGAGAATGTTGCACAGGAGCAGGTTTATGTAGTTATGGATTCTCTCGAGTTTATGACAACTTAGACACACTACCATGTCTTGCCTAGACATTAAATAAAGCGCTTGCTAGGAGGCAACCTAGCTGGGTTTGTGTTCTTTCCTTTTATTTGTTTTTTTTTTTAATTTCATTCCATGCACACTCTGCCAATTTTCATTGCATCTATTCCATTCATTTGTTTTTAAGCATCGAGGACAATGCTTAGTTTAGGTATGGGGGTGTGGGTGTGGGATTTTCGTTTGTTTTTAGTTCTGGTTAAAGTTTGCTTTTGCTTACTAATGTGAATGTATATGAGGGCTATGGTTTACAATGAGGACTACTGTGTTGTCATGAAAAAGTTCGTATCATATATATATATATTTTTTGTTTACAAAGCTGTTACTCTTGGAATCATGGTGGTTAAAGTATCATGCTCAAATTCTGGAAGAAGAATAGTGGAGACTACCCTAGTGAGTGATTTTGAGCCTATTTACTTCTTTGGGAGGGTTTAAAGTGTTTGTGCTCCTGTCTTTTTGCTTCAATTTCACTTCAAATGATCTCATTATTTTTGTTTGATTGAACGCTAAGAATTGTTCTCTTTCGCAGATACCATGTGTTTGGTAACACTCATGAATGAACTCATTGAGACGATTTTAGGCTATGCATGTCTTAACCACCAAAAGGCCTAATTCCAGATGTGTGTGCCATTATCCCATTTCGAAGCCAATCGCTTTTAGCAGATATTTAGCCCATTACAGCTATACCCTACAGTTTGGGGTATACCAAAGTGATGAAGACAGAGATAATTCGAGCTCTACATCAAGAAAGTGGCGTGTACCAAGGTATGTGTGCTGGAATTGTAAAAAAAAAAAAGAAACAAATTTTAGAAAAATGAAAGAAAAGAAAAAGAATCAAAGAGGATGTAATTTCTCAATCCTTCCATTATCGCACGAGTCCTGGACGCCACGAACAAACAACAAAGATCAATTCAAGAGGAGAGCTTGATGCTTTCACAAGGAAGACACTTTGGTATGTCCCAAGCTTTAGTCTTTCCTATCCTTTCTTTCATAACCCCTGACCTAAGCCTTACATTACAAACTTTGTGAAAGACCAAGCTGATCTTTGAGGATGTATTCATGGGTGCTGCTAAATATGTCTGCTATCCATATTCTTAGTGTTTGATTCCTTTCATGAGATCTGTCCAGAAATTGTGCTTTTATTTCATATTTCATATGTGAGGATTTTGATTCCCTTTTAGATAACATCACTCACATATGTTTGTGGAGAGACCACACCTTAGGATCTGATTGAAAATTTGAGTGATATCTGTGAGGACTAGAGTTGAGGCGAATCCTATCTTTGGCATTTGAGTATGGTATCTTTGAAGTCATGGGACATGTAGTAATTTTATCTTTTTTACACTATACATATGATGTGATTCTTTGAAGTGGCAGACTATTGGTTCGAAAGTATGACTAAGCTTTCATTGGTTCTTATTAGTTTGCCATAAGTATGCTTTAACCAATTTGCTTGTAAGTATGTAGATGTTTGTGGGCGTCATCGCTGTAAACCCTCAGGAGACACAACTCCTCCTACCGGGGACACCTAGGGGTTTGAAGGCTTGTTGCACATGCTTAGTGCAATCGTTTAGCCAGCGAAAGTGGTCTAGTTAGATTTTAGGGTAAATTTCACTTTACTACCCGTAAGTTTCCCAAAATTCAGACTTTGCTACCCAAAGTTTTTTCCTTCTCACTTTCATACCCAAAGTTTACTTTTACTACTAATTTCATACCTCCGTCCGTGTTGTCGTCAGTACTTCCGTTAAACGCTGACGTGTCACATTTTTTAATTTTAAATTTATTAAAATATAAATAAAATATTTTAAAAAGCAACTAAAAATTAAAAAAATAATAATAATAAAAAATAACCCCATCATCATCTCTGTCTCTCAACTCTCTCCTCATCGTATCTCTCTTCGGTTGAATCCATTACCGACCAATTACCCAGTCTCCCAATCCCCAACAAAATTCAAACTAATCTAATGAATTTTCTTGATGCTAAGAACAACCTAACAAATCAAACAAAAGCTACTCAAAGCCCAATTGACTGACGACTATGTATGAGTACATCTTCAACCTCAGATGGCTCAAATCTAAACCCAAAATGAAACTCACTCGCCCTCATCGTCCTCTCACAAACTCTCTCATTCACTCAAAACCCAGAAATCTTTGCTCCTCTTCCAAACCCACCTCCCAAGATAATGACGAAAATGACAAGTTCCACTTCGTTTCGAGCCTAACCGACGTCGTTCGAGGAAAGCAGATCTGGAAAGTTGCCTTCAACGACCCCTTCATTTCAATCGTATTGAAGCCCCATCACGTTGAGAAGGTTCTAATCCAGAATGTAAGGAATCCCAAGTTAGCCTTGCGGTTTTTCAATTTCTTGGGCATGCACAAAAGCTTCAATCACTGTACGAAGTCGTTTTGCATTTTGATTCATGCTCTGGTTCACTCCAATCTCTTTTAGCCTACCTCCTTGCTTTTGCAGACCCTCTTGCTACGTGGGTTGAACCCAAATGAGGTTTTTCAGTCTTTGTTGAATTCGTATAGGAAACTTAACTACTCGTCGAGTTTGGGTTTTGATTTGTTGTAGGTCTGATTCATGGACTCTGCATTGCAAACGCCTTGAAGAAGCAGATAGCATGCTCTGGATATCCATAGGGGATGGGATTTGGGGTTTTTGGGATTTGCAGCTAAGGTGTTTGACGAATGGCCCAATCGATTTGCCTGGCTGTGCGATTTGGGGTGGGTTTGCCTGCCTGTGCAATTTAGTTGTTTGGGGTTGTATCTGGAGATGGGGCTGCTCCTGGGTTCATCCGAAGAGAGAGAGAAGGTGAGGAGATGGTGGTGTGCATGGAAGAGATGAGGTGCTAGGGTTTGGGGAAGAAGGTGGGGGCGGCTAGTGTGGTGGGGGAGGGTGCAGGGGTGATGGCGGAGGAGAGAGAAAGGGAGAGGGAGCGAAGCGTGCAAAGAGAGAGAGATGATGACAAGGCTTTATTTATTTATTTTTTTTCCTGATTTCTAGTTGGTTTTTTAATATTTTAATTAATTAAAAATTAAAAAAATGTGACATGTCAGCGTTTAACGGAAGTACTGACGGCAACACGGACGGAGGTATGAAATTGGTAGTAAAAGTAAATTTTGGGGATGAAAGTGAGAAGGAAAAAATTTTGGGTAGCAAAGTCTGAATTTTGGGAAACTTACAGGTAGTAAAGTGAAATTTACCCTAGATTTTATTGTCTTGTGTGTTTTTAGTTTCAGTTTTGCTCGAGGACTAGCAAAAAACTATGTTTTTAAGTTAAACTTGTTGCGTTTTATCATATTTTGTGTTAATATGCAGTTGCATCTACTTTAGGATCAATTTGAAGGCAAAAGAAGTGAAAACATGCCATTTTTGGAGCTGATCCTTATTCAAACGTGGAAACAAGTTTTGTGACCTGTTTTGAAGTTCAAATAAAGAATCCAATGCGAATCTGGCTTGTTTGAAGACTAAGAGCAAAACGGGAAAGTAATGACGATTTAGCCTGATTTGGAGGTGCCAAATAAGGCAAAAACGTGCAAAATAAAGGCTGATTTGCTAGGATCTCTTTGGAATATCATGTAGCCTCTTTTACCCCATAAAAACTTGCCTTTCAGCCACTTTTACAGGCCCTATTTATTATGGACGAATTTCACAACCCTAAATCCATCTGTTCTCTCTTTTCATGCACACAAAAACCTTAGCCGTTCCATATATTACCATCCATCAAGTCTCATCGCAGGAGGCTGTTCTTGGAGAAGTTCAACATCAGACTTGCTTCAAGGGTTTCCTCTCTTGAATTTATTTTCACTCATGTTGTTTATTTTCGTTTTAATCTCTGTGAACATGATATGTAACTAAATTCATAGCTGGGGATTTCGATGTAGCCTTGCAACTTTGATCCATGTTTCTAAGTTAAAGTATTTAGTTCATCAATCTGCGTCTTGTTTCATTCACTGAATCTATTGTTAAATTTGTGTGTTAATTTTAATGTTTGATCACCATTAGGGCTGCCTACAGATTATCTGAACAAGGTTATATAGTAAACATCATGCTTAATCTTGGTAGACATGTGAATGAATGAAGAGAATGCTATGCAAACATCCTGCCGTGTGTTCTCTTCGGTTCTTTAATGTTTTCTTGCATGCTAATGACTCTTAACTTGGAACCAAAGTTGAACATCCCAATTAGGTTGCAGATTACGAGAAGTTGATCAAAACCACACATCATATTGCTGATCATATATATGTAAAACGAACTCTGCAAACAAGTTGGTAGTTGAATACGGCTTAACTTTCTAAACATGGAATTGGTTTTGTGATGGTGAATTCGAAATCCCTGGTCTCTTCCCTATTCTTTCTACATCAATATATCATTCACTGCTACATTCTTTTGGCATTTTAAGTTATTTTTCATTTACAACACAAAAACTACTTTCAATCTGTCACTTTCGTTCTTTAGTTAGGGTTCTTTCAAAACTAGTAATTTATAGAGGATCAATCAGTCCCTGTGGTTCGACACCCTTACTTGTACCATTATACTAACCACATATTGGCACACGGAAGGAACACAACAACATGGAGTGGTTGTTGGATTGCATCGTTCTACTAATATGATTTCACTCAAAACTCACCAAATGACTCCTCCCACCATATTATGATGTTGCCCAAGTTTTGGGCTCGATCCAAAATCAATTGGTCAAATAAATTGGAAACTTCAAGTTCGTACCGCACATTGAGTGGTTGTTGGATTGCATCGTTCCTGTGATTGGATTTAACTCAAAAATCACCAAATGACTCCTCCCACCATATTAAGATGTTGCCCAAGTTTTGGGCTCGATCCGAAATCAATTGGTCAAAGAAAAGGGACACTTCAAGTTCGTACTATACACGGAGTGGTTGTAGGATTGCATAGTTCTAGTGATTGGATTTCACTCAAAACTCACCAAATGACTCCTCCCACCATATTATGATGTTGCCCAAGTTTTGGGCTCTATCCAAAATCAATAGCTCAAAGAAATTGGACACTTCAAGTTCGCACGAAGTTCGCACCGTAAATGGAGTGATTGGTGCATTGCATAGTTCTAAGGATTGGATTTCACTCATAACTCACCAAATGATCCCTCCCACCATATTATGATGTTGCCCAAGTTTTGAGTTCGATCCGAAATCAATTGGTAATATAAATTCGACACTTCAAGTTCGTGCGAAGTTCGTACCGCACACGGAGTGGTTGAAGGATTGCATAGTTCTAGAGATTAGATTTCACTCAAAACTCACCAAATGACTCCTCCCACCATATTATGATGTTGCCCATGTTTTGGGCTCGATCCGAAATCAATTGGTCAAAGAAATTGGACACTACAAGTTCGAACGAAGTTCTTACCTTTCATGGAGTGGTTGTTGGATTGCATAGTTCTAGTGATTGGATTTCACACAAAACTCACCAAATGACTCCTCCCACCATATTATGATGTTGCCCATGTTTGGGACTGAATCCGAAATCAATTGGTCTAAGAAAAGGGACACATCAGGTTCGTAAGAAATTCGTACTATACATGGAGTAGTTGTAGGATTGCATAGTTCTAGTGATTGGATTTCAGTCAAAACTTACCAAATGACTCCTCCCACAAAAAGTACAACATCACCCATCGTGTCTCTACACCATATCATCCTCAAACTTCTGGCCAAGTAGAGATAAGCAACAGAGAAATCAAGCACATCCTAGAGAAGGTTGTGAACCATACAAGGAAAGATTGGTCTGCCAAGCTCAATGATGCATTATGGGCTTATAGGACTGCATATAAGACTCCCATCGGAATGAGCCCTTATCGTCTTGTGTTTGGGAAAGCTTGTCACCTGCCAATGGAGCTTGAACACAAAGCTCTTTGGGCCATCAAGAAGTTGAATTTTGATCTAGACAAGGCAGGCCAAGCTAGGAAGTTTCAGCTCAATGAATTGGAGGAGTTAAGACATGAGTCTTATGAGAATGCAAAGCTTTACAAAGAACGAACCAAGAGTTACCATGACAAAAACATTCAACGGAAAGAGTTCACCAAAGGTATGACAGTTCTTTTGTTTAACTCACGTTTGCGTCTTTTTCCAGGAAAATTGAAGTCTAGGTGGCTTGGCCCATTCACCGTGGTCAATGTTTCTCCCTATGGAGCTGTGGAGATTCAAAACCCTAAAGATGGCTCGACTTTCAAAGTAAATGGACAACGTTTAAAGCCATTCTATGAGGGAATTTCAGCTGGCATTCAAACCGGTCGTGTGGTGGATCAACTTCCCTTCATACCATCAACTTAGCTTGTTGCTTAATGTCTTGCCAAGACAGTAACTAAGGCGCTTCTTGGGAGGCAACCCATGTGTTCAAGAAGAAGGTGTTTAGTAGCGGTCGACCTAATCGCATCAAGGGGGAGTTTCTCTAAATCCTTTCTTACCTTTCCACCTTATTATTTACAAGTTCTCAATCATCTGTGCTTCAAACATTGAGGACAATGCTTCATTTAAGTGTGGGGGGGAAGGTTTTCAATTTGTTTTCTTTTGTCACTAATTTTTTTTTAGAATGTCATTCAATCAATGCTATGGAGCTGCCATTAAGGTTTTCATATCAGATTTTTGCACTCACAAAGCTTTTGCTCTTAGAATTCTGGTGGCTAAAGTACCATGCTCAAATTCTTGAAGGAGAATAGTGGAGACTACCCTAGTGAGCTATATCGAGCCTATTTGCTTTCTTGAGAGGGTTTAAAGTGTTTCTAATTCTCATCCCTACTTATTTCTTCAATTCACTCTAAATGATCTCATTGTTCCATTTTGATTGAATACTAAGGATGATTGTCTTTTGCAGATACCATGTGCTTGCTCTCACTCATGAATGAACTCATTGAAGTGATGCTAGGCTATGTGTGCTTAACCGTTCTATATGCTTTCTTTTCATCGTACTCCATATGTGTGTTCCATCAGCCCTCTTGAAGCCAAACACTTCAAGCCTTTTTCTTCTACCACCCTCATCATTTCCCTACCTTTGTATCTCAATCTGAGATACTTAACCTTTTATAGCCATACACTATAGCTTAGGAATCTACCAAGGTTTGCCAAGATGAAGTTTGAAGCAAGGAAGTTTTTGCCATGTACATGAAAGAAAATTGGTGTGAATCTATGCAATGAAGTTAAAGAAGAAGCAGATCAAATCAGAAAATAAGAACGATAAAAGAGAAAGTCTTTCGATATGATCTAAGTGTGAAAAATAAGGTGTATGCCAAGTCATACCATCAAGTTTGCATCCATGCCATTATAAATCAAAGATACCTTGCAGATCAATGGAGAATGCAACCTTGGTATGTTCTTAAGTTACTTGTTTTCCCTTCCATTTCTTCCATTTTCCCTAACCGTAGCCCTTCATTACAACCTTGTGAAAGACCTAGCAGATCTTTGAGGATGTATTCATGGGTGCTTGTAAGTATGTGTGTATCTCTTTTCTTAGTATTTGATTCCTTTCATGAGATCAAACCAAAAATTGTGCTTCTCTGTCATATACTCACTTATGCTTGTTTGAGAGAATAAAACCATAGGTTCCGAGTGATTGAGTACTTTCTGCGAGAATTAGAGTCGAAGCATGTTCTTTCTTCAAATTTTGAGCGTGCTTGCTTTGAAGCCGTGTGCCTTTGAGCTATAGCTTCCACCTTACACACTGATTGATCACTTCTCTTGGCAACTCTATGGTGTTGGAGGTATGACTCAAGTTTTCTTTCATTTTCATTAGCTGATTTCAAAGGTTTTTCTAATCCCTTTGTTTTGTAGAGTCGGGAAAGCGTTTGTGGGTATCGTATCTGTTAAACCCTCAGGAGACACAACTCCTCCTACTAGGGATGCCTAGAGGTTTAAAGGCTTGTTGCATATGCTCAATGCAATCGAGTTACCTGCGGAAGTGGTCTAGTTAACTTCTTGTTTTTGTTTTTACCTTTGTTTTGTTTTGTTTTGCTCGAGGACTAGCAAAATCTAGGTCTGGGGGTATTTGATCGGTTCATAATTGTATATAATTTTGTACCCTTCTAGCATATGATTTAGTTATGTTTTTGAGTTAAACTTGTGCTTTTAATCTCTTTCATGTTTGTCATTCAGTTAATTGAGCTTTAGGTAGCAATGGGGGCCCAAATGTGCAAAATGGTCCAAAAACGTGCAGACTGAGTTAGAAATTTGTTTCAGCCTTAACTCCTTCTTCCGAACTTGGATTGGCCCAAATGATATGTGGTTGGAAAGATGACATTCTAAACTTGAAGATGGACAGCTCAATGTCATCAGTTGATTAAGGGAAGCCCAATTCGTGAGCCCATGAAGTTTCTTGGTCATGATGAGCTGTGCATGAGATGTGATTTCTGGTGGGGTTCTCCATTAGCTGCATGTGGGAGCTGCACTAGCAAGAAAAGAAGGGAAACTAATTTTCTAATGCATTAGTGTGGTTAGTGGAGGCATTAATCAATTCAGAATTCTCCTTTCATTCTCCTTATAAATACCACTCTCATTCATTCCATAAGACACATCTTTCACATCCTTCAGATCCTTCACACATCATTCAGACATCCTTCACACCATCCTCCACACTCCCATAATTCCCCAAACACTCCAGACATCAACCCAACACTCTAAACAGCCTCAAATCACCAAAACTGTCCCTGCAAGCCTGCCTTCCATTTCCCTACAAATTTCCTCTTTCTCAACCATCACCACTCACCCAAACTCATCCCAAATCACCTCCTTAACCTTCATACATTCTTCTAGACGTGGGGAAGTGCTTGGAGAAGTATTAGGCGTGGAGAAGCTCTTGGAGAAGCGTTGGACACCACAAGAACTTCATAAAAGGGTTTTCTATTCTTGTTACATTCATTATGCTTTCTCATTTCTGTTTAAGTTTCTTTCCCATTATGAGTAGCTAAATCCATTACTAGGGCTTCGATGTAACCTAACATGAATATTCTGGGTTTATAAATTCCAAGTTTCAAGTTTGATTCAAGATTCATGCTCTTATTCATTATGCCTATCTACTTATATGCTAATCTGAATGCCTAGCTACCATTGAGATTTGTGTATTTTGGTTGAAACTAAAGTAGACACCTTATGCTTTTGTTTCAATTGAACTATGAATAAGATGAGTATGTATGGACATTCGCCAATAGGGATTAGATACATGCTTGGTTGTTTAAAATATTCTTCTATGCTTAATGGATTTCTGATGCTTGATTTAAGTTCGACAATAAGGACTTAATTAGGGAATTGGAAATACAAGGTTAGGATCAAACACCATGGCCTAATCATACTTTAGCTAGAATCAATCTTTGAATCTGAATCAGACTTGTCACTTGAATCCTTATAACCTATAATTGGATTGTTATGGTGAATCGAATGCCCTAGTCTCCAAATCTGTTTCCAACCTCAAAACCACTCTTTGATACACTTGTTTACTTTGCCTTTGTTTGCAATTTCGTTTTGTTTCATTTGTTTTCACAAAGTCAATCAATCTCTCACTCTAAAATCTGTTTTAGACTTAACTTCTTGTTTCTTGAATTAGGTAATCTAAGTACATAACTAATTTTAACTTCTCAGTCCTCGTGGGTACGACCTCGTACTTGTCTTGCTATACTACTAATTGGCCCGTACACTTGCGAGTTAACAGATCGTACGAAGTTCGTACTGTACACAAAGTGGTTGTAGGATTGCATAGTTCATGTTGTTGGATTTTACTCAAAACTCACCAAATGACTTCTCCCACCATATTATGCTGTTAACCAAGTTTTGGGCTCGATCCGAAATCAATTGGTCAAATAAATAAGACACTTTATGTTCGTTCGAAGTTCTTACCTTCCATGGAGTGGTTGTAGGATTGCATTGTTCTAGTGATTGGATTTCACTCAAAACTCGCAAAACGAATCCTCCCACCATATTATGATGTTGCTTAAGTTTTGGACTCGATCCGAATCAATTGGTTAAAGAAATTGGACACTTTATGTTCGTTCGAAGTTCTTACCTTCCACGGAGTAATTGTAGTATTGCATAGTTCTAGTGATTGGATTTTTCTCAAAACTCACCAAATGACTCCTCCCACCATATTATGCTGTTAACCAAGTTTTGGGCTCAATCCGAAATCAATTGTTCAAAGAAATTGGACACTTTATGTTCGTTCAAAGTTCTTACATTCCATGGAGTGGTTGTAGGATTGCAAAGTTCTAGTGATTGGATTTCACTCAAAACTCTCCAAACGAATCCTCCCACCATATTATGATGTGGCCCAAGTTTTGGATTCTATTCGAAATCAATTGGACAATTTAAGTTCGTACGAACTTCGTACAGTAAATGGAGTTGTTTGGGCATTGCATAGTTCTTGTGATTCGATTTCACTCAAAACTCACCAGATGACTCCTCGCACCCTATTATTATGTTGCCCAAGTTTTGGGCTCGATCCGAAATCAATTGGTCAAATAAATTGGACACTTCAAGTTCGTACGATGTTCTTACCGCACATAGAGTGGTTGTTGGATTGCATCGTTCTAGTGATTGGATTTCCTTCAAAACTCACCCAATGACTGTATTATGATGTTGCCCAAGGTTGGGAATCTATCTGAAATCATTTGGTCAAATAAATTGGACACTTCAAGTTCGTACAAAGTTCGTACCACACATGGAGTGGCTGATGGATTGCATCGGTCTAGTGATTGGATTTCACTCAAAACTCACCAAATGACTCCCCCCACCATATTATGATGCTGCCCAAGTTTTGGGCCCGATCCGAAATCAATTGGTCAAAGAAATTCGACACTTCAAGTTCGTACGAAGTTCGTAACTTCCATCGTGTGGGTGCAGGATTGCATACTTCTAGTGACTAGGTTTCACTCAAAATTAACCAAATGAATCCTCGCACCATATTATGATGTTGCCCAAGTTTTGGGCTCGATCCAAAATCAATTGGTCAAAGAAAACGGAAACTTCAAGATCATACGAAGTTCGTACTGTACACGGAGTGGTTGTAGGATTGCAAAGTTCTTGTTATTGGATTTTTGTCAAAACTCACGAAATGAATACTCCCACCATATTATGCTGTTACCAAGTTTTGGGCTCGATCCGAAATCAATTGGTCAAATAAATTGGACACTTCAAGTTCGTACCGGACATGGAGTAGTTGTTGGATTGCATAGTTCTTGTGATTGGATTTCACTCAAAACTTACCAAATGACTCCTCCCACCATATTATGATGTTGCCTAAGTTTTGGGCTCGATCCAAAATCAATTGGTGAAAGAAAAGGGACACTTGAAGTTCGTACCGCACATGGAGCGGTTGTTGGATTGCATCGTTCTAGTGATTGGACTTCACTCAAAACTCACAAAATGACTCCTCCCACCATATTATGATATTGCCCAACTTTTGCGCTAGATCCGATATAAATTGGTCAAAGAAAAGGGACACTTCAAGTTCGTACGAAGTTTATACTTTACACGGAGTGGTTGTAGGATTACATCGTTCTAGTGATTGGATTTCACTCAAAACTCACCAAATGATTCCTCCCACCATATTATGATGGTGCCCAAGTTTTGGGCTCAATCTGAAATCAATTGGTCATAGAAAGGGGACACTTCAAGTTCGTACTGTGCACGGTGTGGTTTTTGGATTGCATAGTTAAAGTGATTGGATTTCACTCAAACTCAACAAATGACTCCTACCACCATATTATGATGTTGCCCAAGTGTTGGGCTGGATCCGAAATCAATTAGTCAAATAAATTGGACACTTCAAGTTCGTACGAAGTTCGTACCGCACAGGGAGTGGTTGTGGAATTGCATCGTTCTAGTGATTGGATTTCACTCAAAACTCACAAAATGACTCCTCCCACCATATTATGTTGTTGCCCAACTTCTGGGATAGATCCGAATTCAATTGGTCAAAGAAAAGGGACACTTCAAGTTCGTACAAAGTTCGTACTGTGTTAACTCGCAAGTGCACGTGCCATTGCATAGTATAGCATGATTAAGTACGAGGTCGATCCCACGAGGTGGTTGTAGGATTACATAGTTCTAGTGATTGGATTTCGCTCAAAACTCACCAAATGAATCCTCCCCCCATATTATAATGTTGACCAAGTTTTGGGCTCGATCCGAAATCAATTGGTCAAAGAAATTGGAAACTTCAAGTTCGTACGAAGGTCATACCTTTCATGGAGTGGTTGAAGGATTGCATGGTTCTAGTAACTGGATTTCACTCAAAACTCACCAAATCACTCCTCCCACCATATTATGATGTTTCCCAAGTTTTGGGATTGATCCGAAATCAATTGGTCAAAGAAATGGGACACTTCATGTTCGTACGAAGTTCGTAATATACACGAAGTGGTTGTAGGATTGCAACATTCTAGTGATTAGATTTCACTCAAAACTCACCAAATGACTCCTCCCACCATATTATGATGCCGACGTTTAGGGCTCGATCCGAAATCAATTGGTCAAAGAAATTGGATACTTCAAGTTCGTACGAAGTTCGTACCTTTCATGGAGTGGTTGTAGGATTGTATAGTTTTAGTGGTTGGATTTCACTCAAAACTCACCAAATGACTCCTCCCACCATATTATGATGCCGAAGTTTAGGGCTCGATCCGAAATCAATTGGTCAAAGAAATTGGATACTTCAAGTTCGCATTTAAGTTCGTACCTTTCATGGAGTGGTTGTAGGATTGAATAGTTTTAGTGGTTGGATTTCACTCAAAATTCACCAAATGACTCCTCCCACCATATTATGATGTTGCCCAAGTTTTTTGCTCGATCCGAAATCAATTGGTCAAAGAAATTGGAAACTTCAAGTTCGTACGAAATTCGTACCTTACATGGACTGGTTGGTGCATTGAATAGTTTTAGTAATTGGATGTCACTCAAAACACACAAAATGACTCCTCCCAATATATTTTGATGTTGCCCAAGTTTTTTGCTCGATTCGAAATTAATGCTCAAAGAAATTGGACACTTCAAGTTCGTTCGAAGTTCGTACCGAAAATGGTGTGGTTGGTGCATTGCATTGTACTAGTGATTGGATTTCACTCAAAAATCACCAAATGACTCCTCCCTCCATATTATGATGTTGCCCAAGTTTTGTGCTTGACCCGAAATCAATTGGTCAAAGAAATGGGACAATTGATGTTCGTACGAAGTTCGAACTGTACACGGAGTGGTTGTGGGATTGCATTGTTCTAATGATTGGATTTCACTCAAAACTCACCAAATGACTCCTCCAACAATATTATGATGTTGCCCAAGATTTGGAATCTATTCGAAATCAGTTGGTTAAAGAAATTTGATACTTCAAGTTCGTGCGAAGTTTGTACATTTCACGGAGTGGTTGCAGGACTGCATCGTTCTAGTGACTAGATTTCGCTCAAAAGTGACCAAATGACTCCTCCCACCATATTACAATGTTGCCCAAGTTTTGAGCTCGATCTGAAATCAATTGGTCAAAGAAATTGGATACGTCAAGTTCATAAGAAGTTCATAGCTTTCATGGAATTGTTGTAGTATTGCGAAATTCTGGTGATTGGTTTTGACTCAAAACTCACCAAATGAATCCTCCCACCATATTATGATGTTGCCCAAGTCATGGAGTGGTTGGTTCATTTCATAGTTCTAATGATAGGATTTCACTCAAAACTCACCAAATGACTCCTCCCACCATATTATGGTGCCCAAATTTTGGGCTCGATCCGAAATCAATTGGTCAAAGAAATTGGATAGTTCAAGTTCGTACAAAGTTCGTACCTTTCATGGAGTGGTTGTAGGATTGCATAGTTCTATTGGTTGGATTTCACTCAAAACTCACCAAATGACTCCTCCCACCATATTATGATGTTGCCCAAGTTTTGGGCTCGATCAGAAATCAATTGGTCAAAGAAAAGGGACACTTCATGTTCGTACTGTACACAGAGTGGTTGTTGGATTGCAATGTTCTAGTGATTGGATTTCACTCAAAACTCACCAAATGACTCCTCCCACCATATTATGTTGTTGCCCAAGTTTTGGACTTGATCCGAAATCAATTGATCAATGAAACGGGACACTTCAAGTTCGTACAAAGTTTGTACCTTTCATGGAGCATAGTTCTAGGGGCTGGATTTCAATCAAAACTCACCAAATGACTCCTCCCACCATATTATGATGTTGCCCCAGTTTTGGGCTTGATCCGATATCAATTGGTCAAAGAAATTGGACACTTCAAGTTCATACCGTAAAAGAGTGATAGGTGCATTGCATCATTCTAGTGAACGGATTTCAATCAAAACTCGCCAAATGAATCCTTGCACCATAATATGATGCCCAAGATTTGGGTTCGATCCAAAATCAATTGGTCAAAGAAATAGGAGACTTCAAGTTCGTACGAAGTTCGTATAGTAAATGAAGTGGTTGGTGCATTGCTTAGTTCTAGGGATTGGATTTCACTCAAAACTCACCAAATGACTCCTACAACCATATTACGATGTTGCCCAAGTTTTGGGCTCGATCTGAAATCAATTGGCCAAAGAAATTGCACAGTTCATATTCGTACGAAGTTCGTATCGTAAATGGAGTGGTTGGTGCATTGCATAGTTTTAGGGATTGGATTTCACTCAAAACTCACCAAATGACTCCTCGCACCAAATTATGATGTTGCCCATTTTTTGGGGTCGATCCGAAATCAATTGGTCAAATAAATTGGATACTTCAAGTTCGTACCTTTCATGGAGTGGTTGTAGGATTGCATAGTTCTAGTGATTGGATTTCACTCAAAACTCACCAAATGACCGCTCCCACCATATTACGATGTTGCCCAAGTTTTGGGTTCGATCCAAAATCAATTGGTCAAAGAAATTGAATACTTCACGTTCATACGAAGTTTGTACCTTTTATGGAGTGGCTGTAGGACTGCATCGTTCTAGTTATTGGATTTCACTCAAAACTCACCAAATGACTCCTCCCACCATTTTTTGTAGTTGCCCAAGTTTTGGGCTTGATCCGAAATCAATTGGTCAAAGAAATTGGACACTTCAAGTTCGTACCGTAATCAATTGAGATTTGTGTATTTTGGTTGAAATTGATGTAGACACCTTATGCTTTTGTTCCAATTGAACTATGAATAAGATGAGTATGTATGGACATTCGCCAATAGGGATTAGATGCATGCTTCGTTTTTTAAAACATTCTTCTATGCTTAATGGATTTCTAATGCTTGATTTATGTTCGACAATAAGGACTTAATTAGGGAATTGGAAATACAAGATTAGGATCAAACACCATGGCTTAATCATACTTTAGCTAGAACCAATCTTTGAATCTGAATTAGATTTGTCACTTGAATCCTTATAACCTAGAATTGGATTGTTATGCTGAAAAACCACTCTTTGATACACTTGTTTACTTTGGTTTTGTTTGCAATTTCGTTTTGCTTCATTTGTTTTCTCAAAAATCAATCACTCTCGTTTTCAATTCTGTTTTAGACTTAACTTTCTGTTTTCTCGAATTTGGTAATCTAAGCACGTAACTAATTTGAACTTCTCAGTCCTTGTGAGTACGACCTCGTACTTGTCTTGCTATACTGCTAATTGGCCCGTACAATTGCAAGTTAAGAAAATTTTTGCGCCGTTGCCGGGGATTGAATGAAAGTTCTTCCCTGGTTATGTGCACAAGGTTACCCTATTCTTTTTAGTGTTTCTAATTAATTCAATTTTCTGTTTCAGGTAGTTTCTGTCAACAAGACCATTCATTGAACAAGTGAGGTCTTCGTTGCAACGTTCAAGATCTTTGAACGCAGGACCATCATTGCAACCCAACCGGGTGATCTCTGAAAATCAATGTCGATTAGAAAGAGAGTTGTCCACTGCAAAAGAGCAAACTCTTGCCACATTTACAAGTCTTCCACTCCACACTGACATTCCTGGTTCTTCACCTTCAAATTCGGAAGCAAGTTCAGACCAAGTAGAAGAACATGAGATGGCTGCCAACAATTCAAGCATGAGATGGTTGTACGATTGCATAGTTCTAGTAATTGTATTTCACTCAAAACTCACCAAATGACTCCTCCCACCATATTATGAAGTTGCCCAAGTTTTGGGATCGTTCCGAAATCAATTGCTCAAAGAAATTGGACAGTTCATGTTCGTACGAAGTTCATACCGTAAATGGAGTGGATGGTTCATTGCGTAGTTCCAGTGATTGGATTTCACTCCAAACTCACCAAATGAGTCCTCCCACCATTTTATGATGTTGACCAAGTTTTTTGCTCAATACGAAATCAATTGGTCAAAGAAATTGGACAGTTCATGTTTGTACAAAGTTCATACCGTAAATGGAGTGGTTGGTGCATTGCATAGTTCTAGTGATTGGATTTCACTCAAAACTCACCAAATGATTCCTCCCACCGTATTTTGATGTTGCCCAACTTTTGGGCTCGATCCGAAATCAATTGGTCAAATAAATTGGATACTTCAAGTTCGTTCAAACTTCGTACCTTTCATGGAGTGGTTGTAGGATTGCATAGTTCTAGTGATTGGATTTCAGTCAAAACTCACCAAATGACTCCTCCCACCATATTACGATGTTGCCCAAGTTTTGGGCTCGATCCAAAATAAATTCGTCAAAGAAATTGCACACTTCAAGTTCGTACGAAGTTCGTACCGTAAAAAGATTGATAGGTGCATTGCATCGTTCTAGTGATTGGATTTCACTCAAAACTCACCAAATGACTCCTCCCACCTTATTATGTTGTTGTCCAAGTTTCGGGCTCGATCTGAAATCAATTGGTCAAAGAAATTGGATAATTCAAGTTCGTACGAAGTTCGTACCTTTCAAGGAGTCGTTGTAGGATAGCATAGTTCTAGTGATTGGATTTCACTTAAAACTCACCAAATGACTCCTCCCACCATATTATGATGTTGCCCATGTTTTGGGCTCGATCCGAAATCAATTGGTTAAAGAAATTGGGCACTTCAAGTTCGTATCGTAAATGGAGTGGTTGGTACATTCCATAGTTCTAGTGATTGGATTTCACTCAAAACTCACCAAATGACTCTTCCCAGCACATTATGATGTTGCCCAAGTTTTTTGCTCAATCCGAAATCAATTGGTCAAAAAAACTGGACACTTCAAGGTCGTACGAAGTTCGTCCCTCAAATGGAGTTGTTGGGGCGTTGCAGAGTTCTAGTGATTGTATTTCACTTGAAACTCACCAGAAGACTCCGCCCACTATATTATAGTGTTGCCCAAGTTTTGGGCTCGATCCGAACTCCGGTGGTCAAAGAAATTGGATAATTTAGGTTCATACGAAGTTCGTACCTATCATAAAGTGGTTGTAGGATTGCATAGTTCTAGCGATTGGATATCTCTCAAAAATCACCAAATGACTCCTCACACCTGAAGTGTCCAATTTCTTTGACAAATAGATTTCGGATCTAGTCCAAAACTTGGGCAACATCATAATATGGTGGGAGGATTCGTTTGGAGAGTTTTGCGTGAAATGCAATCACTAAAACTATGCAATCCTACAACCACTCCAAGGAAGGTAAGAACTTCGAACGAACATAAAGTGTCCAATTTCTTTGAAAAATTGATTTCGGATCGAGCACAAAACTTGGTTAACTGCACAAGAACGATGAAATCCTACAACCACTTCGTGTACAGTACGAACTTCATACAATCTTGAAGTGTCACTTTTCTTTGAATAATTGATTTCGGATCGAGCCCAAAACTTGGGCAAAATAATAATATGTAGGAGGAGTCATTTTTTGAATTTTGAGTGAAATCCAATCCCAAGAACGATGCAATCCAACAACCACTCCTAGTGCGGTACGACATTCGTACGAAAATGAAATGACCTATTTCTCTGACCTATTGATTTCAGATCGAGTCCAAAATTTGAGCAAAGTCATAATATAGTGGGAGGACTAATTTGGTGAGTTTTGAATGAAATCCAATTACTAGAACTATGAAATCCAACAACCACTCCGTGTACAGTACGAACTTGAAGTGTCCCTGTTCGTTGACCAATTGATTTCGGATAGAGCCCAAAAATTGAGCAACATCATAATTTGGTGGGAGGAGTCACTTGGTGAGTTTTTATTGAAATCCAATCACTAGAACTATTCAATCCAACAACCACTCCAAGAAAGGTAAGAACTTCGTACGAACATGAATTGTCCAATTTCTTTGACCAGTTGATTTCAAATTGAGCCCAAAACTTGGGCAACATCATAATATGGTGGGAGGAGTCATTTGGTGAGTTTTGAGTAAAATCCAATCACTAGAACTATGCAATCCTACAACCACTCCATGAAAGGTACGAACTTTGTACGAACTTGAAGGGTCCCATTTATTTGACCAATTGAATTCGAATAGAGGCCAAAACTTGGGCAGCATCATAATATGGTGGGAGGAGTCATTTGGTGAGTTTTGAGTGAAATCCAATCACTAGAACTATGCAATCCTACAACCACTCCATGAAAGGTACGAACTTCGTACGAACGTGAAGGGTCCCATTTATTTGACCAATTGATTTCGAATAGAGGCCAAAACTTGGGCAGCATCATAATATGGTGGGAGGAGTCATTTGGTGCGTTTTGAGTGAAATCCAATCACTAGAACTATGCAATCCAACAACCACTCCATGAACGGTAAGAACTTCGTACGAACGTGAAGTGTCCAATTTCTTTGACCAAATGATTTCAAATCGAGCCCAAAACTTGGGGAACATCATAATATGGTGGGAGGATTCATTTGGTGAGTTTTGAGTGAAATCCAATTACTTGAACTATGCAATCCAATAACCACTCCGTGTATAGTACGAACTTGAAGTGTCCCTTTTCTTTGACCAATTGATTTTGGATCGTGCCCAAAACTTGGGCAAAATCATAATATGGAGGGAGGAGTCATTTGGTGAGTTTTGAGAGAAATCCAATCACAAGAACGATGCAATCCTACAACCACTCCATGTGCGAGTTTTGACCAATTGAATTCGGATACAGCCTAAAATTTGGGCAGCATCATAATATGGTCGGAGGAGTCATTTGGCGAGTTTTGAGTGAAATCCAATCACTAGAACTATGCAATCCAACAACCACTCCATGAAAGGTAAGAACTTCGTGCGAACACGAAGTGTCAAATTTCTTTGACCAATTGATTTCGGATAGAGCCCAAAACTTGGGCAACATCATAATAGGGAGGGAGGAGTCATTTGGAGAATTTTGACTGAAATCCGAGCACTAGAACTATGCAATCCAACAACTGCTCCGTGTACAGTACGAACATCTTACGAACTTGAAGTGTCCAATTTCTTTGAAGAATTGATTTAGCATCGAGTCCAAAACATGGGCAACATCATAATATGGTGGGAGGAATCACTTGGTGAGTTTTGAATGAAAACCAATCACTAGAACTATGCAATCCAACAACCACTCCATGAAAGGTAAGAACTTCGTACGAACACGATGTGCCAAATTACTTTGACCAATTGATTTCGGATCGAGCCCAAAACTTGGGCAACATCATAATATGGTGGGAGGAGTCATTTGGTGAGTTTTGACTGAAATTCGATCACAAGAACTATGTAATCCAACAACTGCTCCGTGTACAGTACGAACTTCTTACGAACCTGAAGTGTCCAATTTCTTTGACCAATTGATTTCGGATCCAGTCCAAAACATGGGCAACATCATAATATGGTGGGAGGAGTCATTTGGTGAGTTTTGAGTGAAATCCAATCACAAGAACTATGCAATCCTCTCCATGACAGGTAAGAACTTCGTACGAACTTGAAGTGTCCCTTTTCTTTGACCAATTGATTTCGGATCGAGCCCAAAACTAGGGCAACAACATAATATGGTGGGAGGAGTCATTTGGTGAGTTTTGAGTGAAATCCAATCACTAGAACTATGCAATCCTACAACCACTCCGTCTATAGAAGAACTTCGTACGAACATGAAGTGTCCAATTTCATTGACCAAATGATTTCGAATCGAGCCAAAAACTTGGGCAACACCATAATATGGTGGGAGGAATCTTTTGGTGAGTTTAGAGTGAAATTCAATCAGTAGAACTATGCAATCCAACAACCACTCCGTATATAGTACGAACTTGAAGTGTCCCTTTTCTTTGAACAATTGATTTCGGATCGAGTAGAAAACATGGGCAACATCATAATATGGTGGGAGGAGTCATTTGGTGAGTTTTGAGTGAAATCCAATCACCAGAACTATGCAATCCAACAACCACTCCATGAAAGTTATGAACTTCGTACGAACATGAAGTTTCCAATTTCTTTGACCAAATGATTTCGAATTGACCCAAAAACTTGGGCAACACCATAATATGGTGGGAGGATTCATTTGGTGTGTTTTGAGTGAAATCCATTCACTAGAACTATGCAATCCAACAACCACTCCGTGTATAGTACGAACTTGAAGTGTCCCTTCTCTTTGACCAATTGATTTCGGATCGAGTCCAAAACATGGGCAACATCATAATATGGTGGGAGGAGTCATTTGGTGAGTTTTGAGTGAAATCCAATCACCAGAACTATGCAATCCAACAACCTCTCCATGAAAGGTATGAACTTCGTACGAATATGAAGTGTCCAATTTCATTGACCAAATAATTTCAAATCGAGCCGAAAACTTGGGCAACACCATAATATGGTGGGAGGATTCATTTGGTGAGTTTTGAGTGAAATCCAATCACTAGAACTATGCAATCCAACAACCACTCCGTGTATAGTACGAACTTGAAGTGTCCCTTTTCTTAGACCAATTGATTTCGCATCGAGTCCAAAACATGGACAACAAAATAATATTGTGGGAGGAGTCATTTGGTGAGTTTTGAGTGAAATCCAATCACTAGAACTATGCAATTCAACAACCACTCCATGAAAGGTGAGAACTTCGTACGAAGATGAAATGTCCAATTTCTTTGAACAATTGATTTCAAATCGAGCCCAAAACTTGGGCAACATCATAATATGGTGGGAGGAGTTATTTGGTGAGTTTTGAGTGAAATCCATACAGTAGAACTATGCAATCCGACAACCACTAAATGAAAGGTAAGATCATCGTATGAATATGAAGTGTCCAATTTCTTTGACCACTAAAACGAAGCAATCCTCCAACCACTCCATGTACAGTTCGAACTTCAAACGAACACGAAGTGTCCCTTTTCTTTGACCAATTGATTTCGGATCGAGCCCAAAACTTGGGCAGCCTCATAGTATGGTGGGAGGAGTCATTTGGTGAGTTTTGAGTGAAATCCAATCACTAGAACAATGCAATGCATCAGCCACTCCATTTACGGTTCGAACTTCGTACGAACCTGTAGTGTCCAATTTCTTTGACCAATTGATTTCGAATCGACCCCAAAACTTGGGCAACATCATAATATGGAGGGAGGAGTCATTTGGTGAGTTTTGAATGAAATCCAATCACTAGAACTTTGCAATCCAACAACCACTCATTGAAAGGTAAGAACTTCGTACGAACATGAAGTGTCCAATTTGTTTAACAAATTGATTTCGGATCGACCCCAAAAATTGAGCAACATCATACTATGGTGGGAGGAGTCATTTGGTGAGTTTTGAGTGTAATCCAATCACTAGAACCATGCTATCCTACTACCACTCCGTGTACAGTTCGAACTTCGTACGAAAATAAAGTGTCCAATTTCTTTGACCAATTGATTTCGGATCGAGTCCAAAACATGGGCAACATCATAATATGGTGGGAGGATTTATTTGGTGAGTTTTGAGTGAAATCCAACCACTAGAACTATGCAATCCAACAACCACTCCATGAAAGGTAAGAACTTCGTACGAACATTAAGTGTCCTTTTCTTTGACCAATAGATTTCGGATCGAGTCCAAAACATGGGCAACGTCATATTATGGTGGGAGGACTCATTTGGTGAATTTTGAGTGAAACCCAGTCACTAGAACAATGCAATCCTACAACCACTCCGAGTACAGTATGAACTTCGTACAAACTTGAAGTGTCCATTTTCGAAGACCAATTGATTTCGCATCGATCCCAAAACTTGGGCAACATCATAATATGGTGGGAGGAGTCATCTGGTGAGTTTTGAGTGAAATTCATTCACTAGAACTTTGCAATCCAACAACCACTCCGTTTACAGTACGAACTTGAAGTGTCCCTATTCATTGACAAATTGATTTCGGATCGAGCCCAAAACTTGGGCAAAATCATAATATGGTTGGAGGAGTCATTTGGTGAGTTTTGAGAGAAATCCAATCACTAGAACAATGCAATCCGACAACTACTCCGTGTACAGTACGAACTTCATACGAACTTGAAGTGTCTTTTCTTTGAGCAATTAATTTCGGATCGAGCCCAAAACTTGGGCAAAATCATAATATGGTGAGAGGAGTCATTTGGTGAGTTTTGACTGAAATCCAATCACTAGAACTTTGCAATCCAACAACCACTCCATGAAGTGTTCATTTTCTTTGACCAATTGATTTCTCATCGAGCCCAAAACTTGGGCAACATAATAATATGGTAGGAGGAGTCATTTGGTGAGTTTTGAGTGAAATCCAATCCCTAGAACTTTGCAATCCTACAACCACTCCGTTTACAGTACGAACTTGAAGTGTACAATTTCTTTGACCAATTGATTTCGGATCGAGTCCAAAACATCGGCAACATCATAATATGGTGGGTGTTGAAATCTCATCACTAGAACTATGCAATCTAACAACCACTCCATGAAAGGTGTGAACTTCATCCGAACATGAAGTGTCCATTATCTTTGACCAATTGATTTCGGATCGAGCCCAAATCCTGTGCAACATCATAATATGGTGGGAGGAGTTATTTGGTGAGTTTTGAGTGAAATCCAATCACTAGAACTGTGCAATCCTACAACCACTAGGTTTACAGTACCAACTTGAAGTGTCCCTTTTCTTTGACTAATTGATTTCGGATCTTGCCCAAAACTTGGGTAACAGCATAATATGATGGGAGGAGTCATTTGGTGAGTGTTGAAAGAAATCCAATCACTAGAACTATGCAATCCTACAACCGCTCCGAGTATAGTACGAACTTCGAACGAACTTGAAGTGTCCCTTTTCTTTGATCAATTGATTTCGGATCGAGCCCAAAAAATGGTTAACATCATAATATGGTGGGAGGAGTCATTGGTGAGTTTTCAGAAAAATCCAATCACTAGAACTATACAATCCAACAACCACTCCGTGTACAGTACTAACTTCGTACAATCTTGAAGTGTCCCTTTTCTTCGACCAGTTGATTTCGAATCGAGCCCAAATTTGGGCAACGTCGTAATATGGTGGGAGGTGTCATTTGGTGAGTTTTGAGTGAAATTCCATCACTAGAACTATGCAATCCTACAACCGTTCCGTGTATAGTACGAACTTTGTACGAACTTGAAGTGTCCCTATTCATTGACCAATTGATTTCGGATCGAGCCCAAAACTTGGGCAACATCATAATATGGTGGGAGGAGTCATTTGGTGAGTTTTCAGTGAAATCCAATCATAAGAACTTTGCAATCCAACAACCACTCCATGAAAGTTAAGAACTTCGTACAAACATGAAGTATCCATTCTCTTTGACCAATTGATTTCACATTGAGCCCAAAACTTGAGCAACATATGGCAGGAGGAGTCATTTGGGGAGTTTTGAGCACAATCCAATCACTAGACCTATGCAATCCTACAACCACTCCGTGTACAAAGCGAACTTCGTACGATCTCGAAGTGTCCCTTTTCTTTGACCAATTCATTTCGGATAGTGTCTAAAACTTGGGCAACATCATAATACGGTGCGAGGAGTCATTTGGTGAGTTTTAAGTGAAATCCAATCACTGGAATGATGCAATCCTCCAACCACTCCATGTACGGTTCGAAATTCGAACGAACATGAAGTGTCCAATTTCTGTGACCAATTAATTTCAGATCGAGACGAAAACTTGGGAAGAAATATAATATGGTGTAGCAGTCATTTGGTGAGTTTTGAGTGAAATCCAATCACTAAAACTGTGCAATCCCCCAACCACTCAATTTTCTGGACGAAGTTCGTACAAACTTGAAGTGTCCAATTTCTTTGACCAATTGATTTCGGATCGAGTCCAAAACTTGGGCAACCTCATAATATGGTGGGAGGAGTCATTTGGTGAGTTTTGAGTGAAACAATCACTAGAACTATGCAATCCTACAACCACTCCGTGTAGAGTACGAACTTCATACCAACTTGAAGTGTCCCATTTCTTTGACCAATTGATTTCGTATCGAGCCCAAAACTTGGGCAACATCATAATATGGTCGAAAGAGTCATTTGGTGAGTTTTGAGTGCAATCCAATTATAAGAACGATGCAAACCTACGACCACTTCGTGTACAGTACGAACTTCGAACGATCTTAAAGTGTCCCTTTTCTTTGACCAATTGATTTCGGATCGAGCCCAAAACTTGGGCAACATCATAATATGGTCAGAGGTGTTATTTGGTGAGTTTTCAGTGAAATTCAATCACTACAACTATGCAATCCTACAACCACTCCGTGTATAGTACGAATTTCGTATGAACTAAGTGTCCATTTTCTTTGACCAATTGATTTCGGGTCGAGCCCAAAACTTGGGCAGCCTCATAATATGGTGGAAGGAGTCATGTGGTGAGTTTTGTGTGAATTTTGTACCCTTCTAGCATATGATTTAGTGATGTTTTTGAGTTAAACTTATGCTTTTAATCTCTATTGTGTTTGTCATACAGTTAATTGAGCTTTAGGTAGCAATGGTGGCTTTGGATAGGAAAATGTGCAAAAACGTGCAGACTGAGTTAGCAATTCGTTTCAACCATAACATCTTTATCCAAACTTGGATTGGGCCAAATGATATGTGGTTGAAAAGATGACATTCTGAACTGTAATAAGAGACATTCAATGCAATCCATGCATTTTAAGGGATGTTCTGCACCTAACCAAATTCCACCAAATGCATGTATTGGGTAGCTGGAGCAGTTACATAGCATTTACATGGCAGTTACATAGCATTTAATGAGGTAGCTGAAAGAGGTATGCTTCAGAAGCCAAAGGGGAGAACGAATGGAAGACTTAAACACTCTATAAAAGAGGGCATCAGCTGAAGAGAAGGGAACACTTTTTATTTTATCATTCATTCCATAACATACATCCTGCGAGTCACACTCCCACAACTGATCCATCCTCCACACTCCCATCATTCCCCAAACACATTTAGAAATCACTCTCAAACACTCCCACAACCCCAAACACTCCACCAATCAACCCAACACTCTAAACAACCCCAAATCACCAAAACAGTCCCTACAAGCCTTCCTTACATTTTCCTATGAATTTCCTCTTTCTCATCCATCACCACTCACCCAAACTCATCTCAAATCATCTCCTTAACCTTTATACATCCCTTCTAGACGTGGGGAAGCACTTGGAGAAGCATTGGACACCACAAGAACTTCAGAAAAGGGTTTTTCTACTCTTGTTGCATTCATTATGTTTCCTCATTTATGTTTAAGTTTCTTTCCCATTATGAGTAGCTAAATCCATAACTAGGGCTTTGATGTAACCTAACATGAATATTCTGGGTTTATAAATTTCAAGTTTCAAGTTTGATTCAAGATTCATGCTCTTATTCATTACGCCTACCTACTTATATGCTAATCTGAATGCCTAGCTACCATTGAGATTTGTGTATTTTGGTTGAAATTGAAGTAAACACCTTATGCTTTTGTTTCAATTGAACTATGAATAAGATGAGTATGTATGGACATTCACCAATAGGGATTAGATGCATGCTTGGTTGTTAAAAACATTCTTCAATGCTTAATGGATTTCTAATGCTTGATTTAAGTTCGACAATAAGGACTTAATTAGGGAATTGGAAATACAAGATTAGGATCAAACACCATGGCTTAATCATACTTTAGCTAGAACCAATCTTTGAATCTGAATTAGATTTGTCACTTGAATCCATATAACCTAGAATTGGATTGTTATGGTGAATCGAATGCCCTAGTCTCCAAATCTGTTTTCCAACCTCAAAAACCACTCTTTGATACACTTGTTTACTTTGGTTTTGTATGAAACTTCGTTTTGCTTCATTTGTTTTCACAAAAATCAATCACTCTCGTTTTCAGTTCTGTTTTAGACTTAACTTTATGTTTTCTCGAATTGGGTAATCTAAACACGTAACTAATTTGAACTTGACAGTCCTCGTGGGTACGACCTCGTACTTCTCTTGCCATACTACTAATTGAGCAACATCATAATATAGTGGGAGGAGTCATTTGGTGAGTTTTGAGCGAAATCCAATCAGTAGAACTTTGCAGTCCAACAACCAATCCATGAAAGGAAAGAACTTCGTACAAACAATAAGTGTCCAATTTCTTTGACCAATTGATTTTGGATCGAGCCCAAAACTTGGGCAACATCATAATATGGTGGGAGGAATCATTTGGTGAGTTTTGAGTGAAATCCAATCAGCAGAACTATGCAATCCTACAACCACTCCATGGAAGGTAAAAACTTCGAACGAACTTGAAGTGTCCAATTTCTTTGACTAATTGATTTCGGATCAAGCCCGAAACTTGGGCAACATCACAATATGGTTGGAGGAGTCATTTGGTGAGTTTTGAGCGCAATCCAATCACTAGAACTATGCAATACTACAACCACTCCGTGTACAGTACGAACTTCATTCGAACATGAAGTGTCCCTTTTCTTTGAACATTTGATTTCTGATAGAGCACAAAACTTGGGCAACATCATAATATGGTGGGAGGATTCTTTTGCTGAGTTTTGAGTGAAATCCAATCACTAGAACGATGCATTCCTACAACCACTCCATGTGTGTAACGAACTTCGTACGAACATGAAGTGTCCAATTTATTTGACCAATTGATTTCGGTTCGAGCCCAAAACTTGGGCAACATCATAATATGGTGGGAAGAGTCATTTGGTGAGTTTTGAGTGAAATTCAATCACTACAACGATGCAATCCTACAACCTTTCCGTGTACAGTACGAACTCCGTATGATCTTGTAGAGTACCTTTTCTTTCACCAATTGAATTCAGATCGATCCCAAAACTTGGAAGACATCATAATATGGTGCGAGGAGTCATTTGTTGAGGTTTGAGAGAAATCCAATCACTAGAACTACGCAATCCTAGAACCACTCCGTGTACAGTACGAACTTCGTACGAACATGAAGTGTCCCTTTTCTTTGACCAATTAATTTCGGATGGAGCCCAACTCCTGGGCAACATCATAATATGGTGGGTGGAGTCATTCGGTAAGTTTTGAGTGAAACCCAATCACTACAACAATGCAATCCAACAACCACTCCATGTGCGGTACGAACTTGGGCAATATCATTATATGGTGGGAGGAGTCATTTGGTGAGTTTTGAGTGAAATCCAATTACTAGAACTATGCAATGCACTAACCACTCCATTTACTGTACGAACATGAAGTGTCCAATTTATTTGACCAATTGATTTCGGATCAAGCCCAAAACTTGAGCAACAACATAATATGGTGGGAGGAGTCAATTGGTGAGTTTTGAGTGAAATCCAGTCACTAGTACTATGCAATGCACCAACCACTCCATTTACAGTACGAAGTTCATACGAACTTTGACTAATTGATTTCGGATCGAGTCCAAAACTTGGGCAAAATCATAATATGGTGGGATGAGTCATTTGGTAACGTTTGAGTGAAATCCAATCACTAGAACGATGCAATCCTATAACCACTTCGTGTACGGTTCGAACTTCGAACGAACAAGATGTGACCAATTTCTTTGACCAATTGATTTCGGATCGAGCCGAAAACTTGGGCAACATCATAATACGGTTGGGGAAGTAATTTGGTGAGTTTTGAGTGAAACCCAATCACTAGAACTATGGTATCCTACAACCACTCGTGCATAGTACGAACTTCGTACGAAATGAAGTGTCCAATTTCTTTGACCAATTGATTTCAGATCGAGTCCAAAACTGGGGCAACAAGATATTATCTGGAGGAGTCATTTGGTGTGTTTTGAGTGAAATCCAATCACTAGAACAATGCAATTCTACAACCACTCTGTGTACAGTACGAATTTCGAACAAAATGAAGTGTCCAATTTCATTGACCAATTGATTCGGATCGAGTCCAAAACTTGGGCAACATCATAATATGGTGGGAGTAGTTATTTCGTGAGTTTTGAGTGAAATCGAATCACTAGAACTATGCAATCCAACAACCACTCTGTGTACAGTACGAACTTCGTACGGACATGAAATGTCCAATTTCTTTCACCAATTGATTTCGGATCAACCCCAAAACTAGGGAAACATAATAATATGGTGGGAGGAGTCATTTGGTTAGTTTTGAGTGAAATCCAATCACTAGAACTATGCAATCCTGCAACCACACCATGTATAGTACGAACTTCGTACGAACATGAAGTGTCCAATTTGTTTGACCAATTGACTTCAGATTGAGCCCAAAACTAAGGAAACATCATAATATGGTGGGAGGAGTCATTTGTTGAGTTTTGAGTGATATCCAATGACTAGAACTATGCAATCTTCCAGCCACTCCGTGTACAGTCCGAACTTCGAACGAAATGAAGTGTCCAATTTCTTTCACCAATTGATTTCGGATCTAGTCCAAAACCTAGGCAACATCATAATATGGTGGGAGGAGTAATTTAGTGACTTTTGAGAGAAATTCAATCAGTAGAACTATGCAATCCTACAACCACTCCTTGTACAGCACGAACTTCGAATGAAATGAAGTGTCTAATTTATTTGACCAATTGATTTCGGATCGAGCCCAAGACTTGGGCTACATCATAATATGGTGGGAGGTATAATTTGGTGTGTTTTGAGTGAAATCCAATCACCAGAATGATGCAACCCTACAACCACACCGTGTATAGAACGAACTTCGTGCGAACTTGACGTGTCCAATTTATTTTTCCAATTGATTTCGGATCGAGCCCAAAACTTAGGCAATATCATTATATGGTGGGAGGAGTCATTTGGTGAGTTTTGAGTGAAATCCAATCACTAGAACTATGCAATGCACTAACCACTCCATTTACTGTACGAACATGAAGTGTCCAATTTCTTCGACCAATTGATTTCGGATCGAGCCCAAAACTTGGCCAACATCATAATATGGTTGGAGGAGCCATTTGGAGAGTTTTGAGTGAAATCCAATCACTAGAACAATGAAATTCAACAACCACTCCATGAAACGTAACAACTTCGTACGAACATGAAGTGTCCAATTTCTTTGACAAATTGATTTCTGATCGAGCCAAAAACTTGGGCAACATCATAATATGTTGGGAGGAGTAATTTGGTAAATTTTGAGTGAAATCCATTCACTAGAACGATGCAACCCAACAACCACTCCGTCTACATTACGAACTTCGTGCGAACTTGAAGTGTCCAATTTATTTGACTAATTGATTTCGGATCGAGCCCAAAACTCTGTCAACAACATAATATGGTGGGAGGAGTCATGTGGGAAGTTTTGAGTGAAAAGCAATCACTAGAACGATGCAATCCCACAACCACTCCATGTGCAGTACGAACTTCATACGAACTTGAAGTGTCCAATTTCTTTGACCAATTGGTTTAGGATCAAACCAAAAACTTAGACAACTTCATAATATGGTGGGAGGAGTCACTATGTAATCCTACAACCACTCCATGAAAGGTACGAAATTCGTACGAACATTAAGGGTCCCTTTTCTTTGACCAATTGATTTCGGATTGAGCCCAAAACTTGGGCACCATCATAATATGGTGGGAGGAGTCATTTGGTGAGTTTTCAGTTAAATCTAGTCACAAGAACTTTTAATCCTACAACCACTCCCTGAGTGGTACGAAGTTCGTACGAACTTGAAGTATCCAATTTCTTTAACCAATTAATTTCGGATCGAGCCCAAAACTTAGGCAACATCATAATAAGGTGGGAGGAGTTATTTGGTGAGTTTTGAGTGAAATCCAATCACTAGAACTATGCAATCCTTCAACTCCATGTACAGTACGAAGTTCTTACAAACCTGAAGTGTCCAATTTCTTTGACCATTTAATTCTGGATAGAACCCAAAACTTGGGCAACATCATAATATGGTGCGAGGAGTCATTTGGTGAGTTTTGAGAGAAATCCAATCACTAGAACTATGCAATGCTCCAACCACTCCATTTACAGTACGAACTTTGAATTGTCCAACTTCTTTGAGCAATTCATTTCAGATTGAGCCGAAAACTTGGGCATAATCATAATATGGTGGGAGGAGTCTTTTGGTGAGTTTAGAGTGAAATCCAATCACTAGAAGAATGGAATCCAACAACCACTCCATGAAAGGTAAGAACTTCGTACGACCATGAAGTGTCCAATATCTTTGACCAATACATAATATGGTGGGAGGAGTCATTTGGTGAGTTTTGAGTGAAATCCACTCACTAGAACAATGCAATCCTACAACCACTCCGTGTACAGTACGAACTTCTTATGAACATGAAGTGAACAATTTCTTTCAACAATTGAGTTTGTATCGAGCCCAAAACTTGGGCAACATCATAATATGGTGGGAGGAGTCATTTGGTGAGTTTTGAGTGAAATAAAATCAATAGAACTATGCAATCCTACAACCACTCCATGAATGGTACGACCTTCGTACGAAAATTAAGTGTCCCTTTTCTTTGACCAATTGATTTCGGATCGAGCCCAAAACTTGGGCAACATCATACTATGGTGGGAGGAGTCATTTGGTGAGTTTTGAGTTAAATCCACTCACTAGAACAATGCAATCCAACAACCACTCCATGAAAGGTAAGAATTCGTACGAACATGAAGTGTCCAATTTCTTTGACCAATGGATTTCGGATCGAGCCCAAAACTAGGGCAACATCATAATATGTTGGGAGGATTCATTTGATGAGTTTTCAATGAAATCCACTCACTAGAACTATGCAATCCTACAACCACTCCGTGTACAGTACGAACTTCGTATGAACATGAAGTGTCAAATTTCTTTCACCAATTGAGTTCGTATCGAGGCCAAAACTTGGGCAACATCATAATATGGTGGGAGGAGTCATTCGGTGAGTTTTGAGTGAAATCCAATCACTAGAACAATGCAATCCTGCAACCACTCCGTGTACAGTAAGAACTTTGTACGAACATGAAGTATCCAATTTCTTTGACTATTTGTTTTCAGATCGAGCCCAAATCTTGGGCAACATCATAATATGGTGGGAGGAGTCACTTGTAGAGTTTTGTGTGAAATCCAATCACTAGAACTATGTAATCCTACAACCACTCCACGACAGGTACGAACTTCGTACTAACATTAAGTGTCCCTTTTCTTTTACCAATTGATTTCGGATCGAGCCCAAAACTTGGACAACATCATAATATGGTTGGAGGAGTCATTTGGTGAGTTTTGAGTGAAATCCAATCACTAGAACAATGCAATCCTGCAACCAATCCGTGTATAGTAAGAACTTCGTACGAACATGAAGTATCCAATTTCTTTGACCAATTGTTTTCGGATCTAGCCCAAATCTTTGGCAACATCATAATATGGTGGGAGGAGTCACTTGGAGAGTCTTGAGTGAAATCCAATCACTAGAACTATGCAATCCTACAACCACTCCATGAAAGGTACGACCTTCGTACGAACATTAAGTGTCCCTTTTCTTTGACCAATTGATTTCGGATCGAGCCCAAAACTTGGGCAACATCATACTATGGTGGGAGGAGTCATTTGGTGAGTTTTGAGTTAAATCCAATCACTAGAACAATGCAATCCAACAACCACTCCATGAAAGGTAAGGACTTTGTACGAACATGAAGTGTCCAATTTCTTTGACCAATGGATTTCGGATCAAGCCCAAAACTAGGGCAACATCATAATATGGTGGGAGGATTCATTTGGTGAGTTTTCAATGAAATCCACTCACTAGAACTATGCAATCCTACAACCACTCCGTGTACAGCACAAACTTCGTATGAACATGAAGTGTCCAATTTCTTTCACCAATTGAGTTCGTATCGAGCCCAAAACTTGGGCAACATCATAATATGGTGGGAGTAGACATTTGGTGAGTTTTGAGTGAAATCTAATCACTAGAACAATGCAATCCTGCAACCACTCCGTGTACAGTAAGAACTTCGTACGAACTTGAAGTATCCAATTTCTTTGACCAATTGTTTTCGGATTGAGCCCAAATCTTGGGCAACATCATAATATGGTGGGAGGAGTCACTTGGAGAGTTTTGAGTGAAATCCAATCACTAGAACTATGCAATCCTACAACTACTCCACGAAAGGTAAGAACTTCGTACGAACATTAAGTGTCCATTTTCTTTGACCAATTGATTTCGGATCGAGCCCAAAACTTGGGCAACATCATAATTTGGTGGGAGGAGTCATTTGGTGAGTTTTGAGTTAAATCCAATCACTAGAACAATGCAATCCAACAACCACTCCATGAAAGGTAAGAATTTCGTACGAACATGAAGTGTCCAATTTCTTTGACCAATGGATTTCAGATCGAGCCCAAAGCTAGGGAAACATCATAATATGGTGGGAGGAGTCATTTGGTGAGTTTTCAGTGAAATCCACTTGCTAGAACTATGCAATCCTACAACCACTCCGTGTACAGTACGAACTTCGTATGAAAATGAAGTGATAGGATCCGACCCAAATTCCACTTTGGAATCCGATCCGGGCCCTGTGAGTGTCTGACACCTGTCGGGTGTTGGGCACACTTGACCAAATTGCCCTTTTTAAAACCAAACTCAAGAAAACAACTTTTGAAGGTTTGGCTTCTGCCGAAAATTCAGCAGAACTTCCCCTATAATTAGCTCGTTTCCCATCATCAATAACAAAAGCATTTCATAAGAAAATTCAATACTTGAAGTTCATTCTCAACAAGCTTTATATCTCAAATATAAATCAAGCATTGAGTCCACACATCCGTTCTGATTTCATTCAATTAAGATATTCAATAGATTTCCAATTCAAGCCCATAACTAAATTTCATAGTATCCTCGCTCGTGGCTGCTCCTAGATTAGTCTAGGCTGCCTACATACCCTCTAAGAGGGATCAAGCCACACGTAGCTCTTAACATGACTAAAGTTCGCACCATAAAGTACCTGAATTAATATTCCCACATATTTTCAATTATTAAACTGTCCCAACTATAATCAATCAATTAAAACCAGAATAAAACCGAGTGGTTTCACAACGATCTCAAGATTCAAGTAAACAGTTATAAATAGTATAGCATCTTTTACTCTGAAAAACTCTCATTCTTTACCTCATAAATATGAAAATATATAATAAAGTTCCCACCAATAAGTATCCAAGGTCAAATCATTAATTTCTATTTAAAAACATCTTTGAATCTCAAAATACTCCTCACCCAGGTGTACCCTCAATCATATCCGTCAATGCCCAGTATCATACATGTCACATCCTCGCAGAACTCGGGGAACACAAAGTTAGCCCAAGACTCGTTATCCGTCAATTCCCAAGTATCAATCCGTCAATTCCATATATCATGTATCAGTTACATCCTCGCGACACTCAGGGACCACGTAATCAGCCTGAGATGCGTATCCTTTGATTTTCCGTCAATTCCAACCTTTAGCAGTCAATTCCATTTCCTCGCAAGACTCGGTGACACGAAGTCTGTCCGAGCCGCGTCCTCACAAGACTCAGGAGTCACAAAGTCAACCTAAGCCGCGTCCTCGCAAGAACGGGTGATCAGCCCGAACGCGTATCCTCGCTGAATCGGGGGACACCAAGTCTACCCAAAACACATCCTCGATCCACACGGTTCGGGCGTCCCCAAGACTCGTGGGGCGTATCATAAATGACAAATCTGTTTTCAAGACAACAGGGGGTACTCTGAATAACAATAATAATAATAAATAAATAAATAAATAAATAAATAATAAAACTAATACTAAATAACCAAAAGAAATCCCTGTCTCAATGGACTACTTTCATGATCAAACCCGTAACAATATTCACCATTAAACATAAATGGACCATTAACTAAATAAATAAAACCTCATCTTTCCGAATCATTCAAGTTCCACAAGATCAAAATCCAAATCTCAATTCCAGACCAATTCCAAGCTTAGACCAATATTCATAACAATATTTCAAATAAAACAATTGAGTTCAGTTCCAGGCTTCTAACACATAAATCATAATAGTTTATTTACGAGTATTTGATAAAATCATTTATTAAATTAAGTAGCTCGGCACGATTATTTTATTAGAAACCCGACCCCCAGACCTTAAAGTGCTCATACTAGCTAGAAAGTGTCTCTAGGCCCATTTAACTCCGTTCTACCCGATAAATCAATTTAATAATCCCCGGAATGAATTATCCGATTAAAATATTAATTTAATCAAATCCGGTCACCCGTAGGGTTTGTGACCTCCAATAGGCGATCCAAGAGTTTCCAAGACTTCAATAGAATTTATAAAGCTTATCCCGAAAGTTTAGTCTCGGTCGAACAGTCGGATTGCTCACGACCGCACGATCGGACGGTTACGGTAAACCTAACCCTAGGGTTCGCATTTTCGGAGTATCCGGGACTCCGATTCACGATCCGTTGAATCATACACGGTCCTAGAATTGCCTAGATCAATATACTAAGAATTGGGACCGATCCAACGGTCCGAACACATTGAACCCAGATAAAGCGCAATAGGCGTAAATCCGTTCGACTGTCGTACCAAGACCAAATTGAAATCCGAGCACGCCTACGTGCTCATGACTACATAAGAATAATTTAGGATTAAAGATTGACAATTATAAGTGGGCCGGCGCGTGGGAACACGCGCTGGCAGATCCGGAGCCTAAAAAGCGATAAAATTGGGCGTCGATCAAATTTCAAACCAAGGGCCCTCCTTCCACATCCAACTAGTTCTCGACCTCCCGAATACTTTCTTCAACTACGGAAAGGTCCAATTTGAACCCTAAGTAGCTCAAAACCTAACCTCCAAACCGACTGAAACTTTAACTCGAAGATTGATCTATCTACGCTACCAATCGATCAAAACCTACTCAACCATAAGCTAGAGCATGAAAAATAGATGGAAAAGCATACCTCACTTTTCCCGATCGGTGGCCGGAGGAGGGAGAACGAAGATGGTGAAGTTTGAGCTGAAATCCTGCCAAAAATGGCATTTTCCGGCGGCTCTCGCGGCGACAGCGGAGGAAGGAAGGTCGGGGTAGGGAGCTGGGGTGGTGGTGGTTGGTTTAAGTCCAACCCCGTGGCCGGTGGCAGCTGGTGGTGGTCATGGTGGCTTGAAGAAGCCATTGTTCCAAGAAGAAGAAAAACCCAGAAATTTAAGCAGCCCGATTACTGTAGCACGTACTGTAGCTATAGTGCCATAATCAGAATTTTTTTTTTCTCTTTCTTCTTTTCCTTTTTCTTTCCTTGACAACTTCATTATTTAATTATCATACTCTTGGGGCAAAAATATCTTTTACTTGAATAATTTAATATTTAAATATTAATTTAGGAACGGGATGTTACAGGAAGTGTCCAATTACTTTGACCAATTGAGTTCGGATCGAGCCCAAAACTTGGGCAACATCATAATATGGTGGGAGGAGTCATTTGGTGAGTTTTGAGTGAAATCCAATCACTAGAACAATGCAATCCTACAACCACACCGTCTACAGTAAGAACTTCGTACGAACATGAAGTATCCAATTTCTTTGACCAATTCTTTTTGGATCGAGCCCAAATCTTGGGCAACATCATAATATGGTGGGAGGAGTCACTTGGAAAGTTTTGAGTGAAATCCAATCACTAGAACTACGCAATCCTACAACCACTCCATGAAAGGTATGAACTTCGTACGAACATTAAGTGTCCCATTTCTTTGACCAATTGATTTCGGATCGAGCCCAAAACTTGGGAAACATCATAATATGGTGGGAGGAGTCATTTGGTGAGTTTTCAGTTAAATCTAATCACTAGAACAATGCAATCCAACAACCACTCCATGAAAGATAGGAACTTCGTATGAACATGAAGTATCCAATTTCTTTCACCAATAGATTTCGGATCGATCCCCAAACTAGGGCAACATCATAATATGGTGGGATGAGTCATTTGGTGAGTTTTGAGTGAAATCCACTCACTAAAACTATGCAATCCTACAACCACTGCGTGTACAGTACGAACTTCGTATGAACATGAAGTGTCCAATCACTAGAACGATGCAATCTTACTACTACACCATGAAAGGTACGAACTGCGTACGAACATTAAGTGTCCCTTTTCTTTGACCAATTGATTTCAGATTGAGCCCAAAACTAGGGCAACATCATAATATGGTGGGAGGAGTCATTTGGTGAGTTTTGAGTGAAATCCACTCACTAGAACTATGCAATCCTACAACCACTGCGTGTACAATACGAACTTCGTATGAACATGAAGTGTCCAATCACTAGAACGATGCAATCTTACTATCACACCATGAAAGGTGAAGTGCCTTATATGTGTGGGCACGTATCTTCCTAGCACGAGGCCTGTTAGGAACTCACTGGCTTCGGATTCCTTGGAACTCCGAACTTAAGTGTGTTGGGGCTAAAGCAATCCCAGGATGGGTGACCCACTGGGAAGTTGCTCGTGAGTTCTCAGAAACAAAACCATGAGGGCCGGGCCCAAAACGGACAATATCGTGCTAGGAGAGTCGGGTCGTGACATAATGGTATCAGAATTGGACCCCGACCTGAAGTGTGCCAGCGAGGACGCTGGGCCCCAAGGGGGGTGGATTGTAAGACCCGTGAGCTTGGGGAAGCAAGAACGGTGAGCAATCCCACATCGCTCAGGGAGGGAAAGGTGAAGTGCCTTATATGTGTGGGCACGTATCTTCCTAGCACTAGGCCTTTTGGAAGCGCATTGGCTTCGGATTCCTTGGAACTCTGAAGTTAAGTGTGTTGGGGCTAGCGCAATCCCAGGATGGGTGACCCACTGGGAAGTTGCTCGTGAGTTCTCAGAAACAAAACCGTGAGGGCCGGGCCCAAAGCGGACAATATCGTGCTAGGAGAGTCGGGTCGTGACACATTTGGTGAGTTTTCAGTGAAATCAAATCACTAGAACAATGCAATCCTACAACCACTCCATGATCAGTACGAACTTTGTACGAACATTAAGTGTCCCTTTTCTTGGACCAATTGATTTCGGATTGAGCCCAAACTTGGGCAACATCATAATGTGGGACAAGTCATTTGGTGAGTTTTCAGTGAAATCCAATCACTAGAATGATGCAATCCAACAACCACTCCTTGTACGGTACGAACATTCATACGAACTTGAAGTGTCCAATTTCTTTGACCAATTGATTTCGGATCAAACCAAAAACATGGGCAATTTCATAATATGGTGGGAGGAGTCATTTGGAGAGTTTTGAGTGAAATCCAATCACTAGAACTATGCAATCCTACAACCACTCCATGAAAGGTACGAACTTCGTACGAACATTAAGTGTCCCTTTTCTTTGTCCGACTAATTTTGGATTGAGCCCAAAACTTGGGCAACATCATAAAATGGGGAGAGGAATCATTTGAGGAGTTTTGAGTGAAGTCCAGTCACTAGAGTGATGCAATTCTCCAACCACTCCATGTACGGTACGAACTTCATACGAACTTGAATTGTCCCTTTTCTTTGACCAATTGATTTCGGATCGAGCCCAAAACTTGGGCAACATCATAATACGGTGGGAGGAATCATTTGATGAGTTTTGAGTGAAATCCAATAACTAGAACTATGCAATCCTACAACCACTCCATGAAAGGTGAACTTGAAGTATCCAATTTCTTTGACCAATTGAGTTCGGATTGAGCCCAAAACTTGGGCAACATCATAATATGATGGGAGGAGTTATTTGGTGAGTTTTGAGTGAAATACAATCAGTAGAACTAAGCAATGGTAACCACTCCATTTACAGTACGAACTTCGTACGAACATGAAGTGTCCAATTTGTAACACCCCGTCCCTAAATTAATATTTAATCATTAAATTATTCAAGTAAAAGACATTTTTACCCCCGAGAGTATAGTAAATTAAATAATTAATTTGAGTTGACTATAGAAAAGAAAATTAATTTGGGAATAAAATAACATTTAATATCATAGAAGGGTAAAAAGGTCATTTTGAGTTTGAGAAAGAATTTGGGGAAGTGAGCCACACCGTTATGTCGTGCTCATCGATACGAGTTCGTGGGTATATTGTGGGCTCAAATCGGAGTTGTAACGAAGAAATGGCGATCAAGATTAGGCCAGTGGCATAACCGTAAATATTTCGAAGTTCAGTTTTTTAAAAACCCAGATTTCTCCTTCGCCAGGAACCAACTTCAGATCGTGTTTTCTCCCATCTCCGACCTCCGTTCCGGGCAAGGTCAGTCCCAAACGAACCACCACACTTCCCTCTTCCAACCCCAGCCCGTCGCCGCCTCCATCAGCAGCCGTAGTTGCCGGAATCAGCCACGTAACAGGCGGTTCCGACAGTTTTTCTGGAAATTTCGGGAGCTCATTTCTCCCTCCTCCGGCCACCAATTCGGTCGAGTTAAGTATGCTTTTCTACCTATTTTTCATGATATAGCTGATGGTGGGGTAGTTTTTGAACGATTTGTAGCGTAGGTAACCCAAATCTCGAGTTAAAGTTTCAACCGGTTTTGAGGTTAGGTTTTGAGCCACTTAGGGTTCGAATTGGACTTGCCCGTAGTTGAATAAAGTGTTCGGGAGGCCGAGAACTAGTTGTATGTGGAAGGAGAGCTTTTGGTTTGGAGTTTGACCGATCGCCCAATTTTATCGCTTTTTATGCCTTCGGGACTGCCAGTGCGGGTTCCCACGCGTAGGCCCACTTTTCACTGCCAACCTTCATTCCTAATTTATTTTTACGTTGTCATGAGCGCGTAGGCGTGCTCGGATTCCATTTTGGAGTTCGTATAACAGTCGAACGGATTTATGCATATTGCGCGTTATCCGGGTTCAATAAGTTCGGACCGTTGGATCGGTCCCAATTCCTAGTATGTTGTTCCCCGTATTTCTAGGATCGTGTAGGAATTGACGGATTGTGGATCGGAGCCCCAGATGCTCCGGATCATTGACTTAAAGTTTAATTAACGGAAACCGTCCGATCGTACGATCGTGAGAAATCCGACCGTTCGATCAAGACCCAATCTTTGGAATGTGAGTAGTTGACCTCATTGGAATTTTAGGAGCGTTCAGACTGAATTTGGAGGTCGTGGGCCCCGCGGGCCCGGTTGACCAAAATGGAGAGTTTGACCACTAAGTTTATCGGGCGGTTTCCGAGGCCATTTAATCTTTCGGAAAGTACTAAAATGATCCAAGGACTTGGGGATGTTTGTTTATTGAGTTGTATTACTGAGATTCTTATTATTGTCTTTATGTGATTTTATTTGCTATATTAATACCTTGAGGTTATACTTTACTTATTTAATGGTTAGTATATGTTATTAATTGTTATAATCATTAATACAATTATTATTGAGTGATTGTTCTCATGATTCAATTATATTGTATTTGTAGGTTGGAATTAGTGAAATGTTAACTTTGCATGGATATATGAGTAAGGGTAAGGAATAATTAAATGGGTAAGGATATGCTACTTAAATTATGCTCGATGTTTAGTTGGGATATCGAATTGTGCTGAGAATTAGAATTGGTGTAATTCTTGGATAATTATTTTAGCGGGCGTGGTCTCCTAAATAATGATTTGTACATGCCTTGTATGTCAATATTGAGATTATGATATTGTTAAACTATAGTATCGGATAGACGTATTTTGGATTGAAAACTAACTTAGTTGAGTAAGTGGAGACTTGGAATTCTAAGGGTTATTTATTCTTATTAATCAAATATTATTTGGTATTATTGTAATTTATTTAAGTGATAAGTTATTCATATAAATATACATATGTTGAATAATTTGGAACTGAATTGTTGCCTTCGGAATTATCGATGTCTTCGGACATCTCGGTTGCCTACGGATTATATATTGTTGCCTTCGGATATAATGATGTCTACGGACATCCTAGTGGCTTTCGGATATAAAATGTCTTCGGACAAATGTTGCCTTCAGATAATGATATGTCTACGGACAGTTATGGCTATCAGTATCAGTTATGTCTGCGCGCGTATGACATTACGCCCCACGTGTCTCGGGGATGCCCGAACCGTGAGGAGCGAGGACGCGGCTCAGGTTTGACTATATGTCCCCTGAGTCTTGCGAGGACGCGGCTTGGGTTGACTATATGTCTCTTAAGTTTTGCGAGGACGCGGCTTGGGTTGACTATATGTCTCCCAAGTCTTGCGAGGATGCGACTCAGGTCGACTTTGTCGCCGAGTCTTGCGAGGAAATGGAATTGACGGTTTAATGGAAATTATATGAAATTGATGGGCTGCGTTCTCGGGTTGACTTTGTGTCCCCGAGTTCTGCGAGGATATAAAAGGATATTGTTCACTACCCTGCTTCTATTTTCTGCACAGGGTTGGCCAGGATCCCTAGCCACCTGCCCGATTTTACTGCACAGGTGGTTAGCCAGTTTTTCCCTCCCCCGGTTGCCTTCGGAATAAGTGGTATACCCTTAATGGGTGATAACATATATGTTCACGCGGATGATTACAGGTATGGCTTAAAAGTATAAAGATTGGCTAAATATATAATTGAATGGGTAAGGGTACATTAATTATAGTTGAAGAGTTGATACAAGGAAAAGGACTAAGATGATAGATTCACATACTGTATGATATGAACTTGTGCCTTGTGGAAGAGCTACGTGTGGCTTGATCACTCAAGGAGGGTACGTAGGCAGCCTAGATTAATCTAGGTGCAGCCACAAAAGGGTTTATTATATAAGTTGTGTTGGAGTTGAGTTTGAGATCTACTTAACATCTTAATTGATTTCAATCCGAATTTATGTGCGGGCTCAAGGCCCGATTGATTGTTGAATTATATGTCTTGGTTGTTGATGAATTCTTATCTGATTTCTGCATTTAATGGCAATGATTGAGATTCTTGTTGGGATATTATAAGATGACATAAAATGATGACTTTGTTGTCGAATCGTTATATTGAGAATTGATGCTTTCCATGGTTGAGAATCGAAGATTGAATTGTTGAGAAGTGTGTGGTCCGGGTCGTTTTTAAGGCCGTATGCTATTTAGAACAATTGCTTTTAGTTAAGTGTGTTTTTAACTTGTGCATGCTGAACGTTTGAGAATATTAAACTATCTATCTTACAGGTGGAATAAATGGGGAATTGTCCAAATTACAGGGAAGACTCTGCCAAATTTTCGGCAGAAGTAAAACCTAAAAAAGAGATTTCTTTCGAGTTTTGGTTTAAAAAGGGCAATTTGGTCAATTGTGCCCAGCACCCAACGGGTGTCGGACACGCACAGGGTTCGACACGAATTCCAAAGTGGAATTTGGGTCGGGTCCTGTCAAATTTCTTTGACCAATTGTTTTCAGATCGAGCCCAAAACTTGGGCAACAACATAATATGATGGGAGGAGTCACTTGGTGAGTTTTGAGTCAAACCCAATCAGTAGAACTAAGCAATGCACCAACTACTCCATTTACGGTATGCACTTCATACGAACTTGAAGTATCCAATTTCTTTCACCAATTGATTTCAGATCAAGCCAAAAACATGGGCAACATCATAATATGGTGGGAGGAGTCATTTGATGAGTTTTGAGTGAAATCCAATAACTAGAACTATGCAATCCTACAACCACTCCATGAAAGGTACGAAGTTGAAGTATCCAATTTCTTTGACCAATTAATTTCGGATCGAGCCCAAAACTTGGGCAACATCATAATATGGTCGGAGGAGTCATTTGGTGAGTTTTGAGTGAAATCCAATCACTAGAACCGGCACCAACCACTCCATTTACTGTATGAACTTCGTACGAACTTGAAGTGTCGAATTTCTTTGACCAATTGATTTCGGATCGAGCTCAAAACTTGGGCAACATCATAATAGGGTGGGAGGAGTCATTTGATGAGTTTTGAGGGAAATCCAATAACTAGAACTATTCAATCCTACAACCACTCCTTGTAACGTACGAACTCGAATTGTCCAATATCTTTGACTAATTGATTTCGGATCGAGCCCAAAACTTGGGCAACATCATAATATGGTGGGAGGAGTCATTTGATGAGTTTTGAGTGAAATCAAATAACTAGAACTATGCAATCCTGCAACCACTCCATGAAGGGTACGAACTTGAAGTATCCAATTTCTTTAACCAATTGATTTCGGATCAAGTCCAAAACTTGGGTAACATCATAATATGGTGGGAGGAGTCATTTGATGAGTTTTGAGTGAAATCCTGTCATTAGAACTATGCAGTCCTACAACCACTCCATGAAATGTACGAACTTCGTACGAACTTGAAATTGAAGCATCGTTCTTGGGCAACATCATAATATGGTGGGAGGAGTCATTTGGTGAGTTTTGAGTGAAATCCAATCACTAGAACGATGCAATCCTACAACCACTCCGTTTACAGTACGAACTTCGTACGAACTTCAAGAGTCTCTTTTCTTGCACCAATTGATTTCGGATCGAGCCCAAAACTTGGGCAACATCATAATATGGTGGGAGGAGTCATTTGGTGAGTTTTGAGTGAAATCCAATCAGTAGAACTATGCAATCCTACAACCACTCCTTGAAAAGTACGAACTTCGTACAAACTTGAAGTATCCAATTTCTTTGACCAATTGATTTCGGATCGAGCACAAGACTTGGGCAACATCATAATATGGTGGGAGGAGTCATTTGGTGTGTTTTGAGTGAAATCACTAGAACTATTCAATGCACCAACCAGTCCATGTATGGTACGCATTTCGTACGAACTTGAAGTGTCCAATTTCTTTGACCAATTGATTTCGGATCGAGCAAAAAACTTGGGCAACATCATGATATGGTGGGAGGAATCATTTGGTGAGTTTTGAGTGAAATCCAATCACTAGAACTATGCAAAGAACCAACCACTCCATTTATGTAACGAACTTCGTACGAACTTTACGTGTCCAATTTCTTTGACCAATTGATTTCGAATCGTGGCCAAAACTTGGGCAACATCATAATATGGTAGGAGATGTCATTTGGTGAGTTTTGAGTGAAATCCAATCACTAGAACAATGCAGTCCAACAACCACTCCATTTACGGTACGAACTTGAAATATCCAATTTCTTGGACCAATTAATTTCGCATCGAGCCGAAAACTTGGGCAACTTCATAATATAGTGGGAGGAGTCATTGGTGAGTTTTGAGTGAAATCCAGTTACTAGAACTATCCAATCGTTCAATGACTCCATTAGAGGTACGACCTTCGAACGAACTTGAAGTATCCATGTTATTTGACCAATTGATTTCGGATCGAGCCCAAAACTTGGTCAACATCATAATTTGGTGGGAGGAGTGTTTTGGTGAGTTTGGAGTGAAATCCAATCAGTAGAACGATGCACCAACCACTCCATTTATGGTACAAACTTCGTACGAACTTGAAGTGTCAAATTTCTTTGACCAATTGATTTCGGATCGAGCACAAAACTTGGGCAACATCATAATACGGTGGGAGGAGTCATTTGGTGAGTTTTGAGTGAAATCCAATCACTAGAACTATGCAATCCTACAACCACTCCATGTAAGGTCCGAACTTCGTACGAACTTGAAGTATCCAATTTCTTTGACCAACTGATTTCGGATCGAGCCCAAAACTTGGGTAACATCATAATATGGTGGGAGGAGTCAATTGGTGAGTTTTGAGTGAAATCCAATCACTACTACTATACAATCCTACAACCGCTCCGTGAAATGTACGAACTACGTAAGAACTTGAACTTGAAGCATCATTCTTGGGCAACATCATAATATGGTGGGAGGAGTCATTTGGTGACTTTTGTGTGAAATCCAATCACACGAACAATGCAATCGTTCAACGACTGCATTAGAGGTACGACCTTCGTACGAACTTCAAGTATCCATGTTGTTGGACCAATTGATTTCGTATTGAGCCAAAAACTTGGGCAACATTATAATACGGTGGGAGGAGTCTTTTAGTGAGTTTTGAGTGAAATCCAACCAGTAGAACTAAGTAATGAACCAACCACTCCATTTACGGTACGAACTTCATACGAACTTGAAGTGTCATATTTCTTTGACCAATTGATTTAGGATCTATCCCAAAACTTGGGCAACATCATAATACGGTGAGAGCAGTCATTTGGTGAGTTTTGAGTTAAATCCAATCACTAGAACTATGCAACCCTACAACCACTCCATGAAAGGTATGAACTTCGTACGAACTTGAAGTATCCAATTTCTTTGTCCAACTGATTTCGGATCGAGCCCAAAACTTGGGTAACATCATAATATGGTGGGAGGAGTCATTTGGTGAGTTTTGAGTGAAATCCAGTCGTTATAACTATGCAGTCCTACAACCACTCCATGAAATGTACGAACTTCGTACGAACTTGAACTTGAAGAATCGTTCTCAGGCAACATCATAATATGGTGGGAGGAGTCATTTGGTGAGTTGTGAGTGAAATATAATCACTAGAACGATGCAATCCTACAACCACTCCGTGTACAGTACGAACTAGAAGTGTCCCATTTCTCTGACCAATTGATTTCAGATCGAGCCCAAAACTTGGGCAACATCATAATATGGTGGGAGGAGTCATTTGGTGAGTTTTGAGTGAAATCCAATCATTAGAACAATACAATCCTACAACCACTCCGTGTACAGTACGAACTTCGTACGAACATCAAGTGTCACTTTTCTTGCACCAATTGATTTCGGATCGAGCCCAAAACTTGGGCAAAATCAAAATATGGCTGCAGGAGTCATTTGGTGAGTTTTTAGTGAAATCCAAACACTAGAATTATGCAATCCTGCAACCACTCCTTGAAAAGTACGAACATCGTACGAACTTGAACTATCCAATTTCTTTGACCAATTGATTTCAGATCGAGCCCAAAAATTTGGAAACATCATAATATGGTGGGAGGAGTCATTTGGTGAGTTTTGAGTGAAATCCAATCACTAGAACTAGGCAATCCTACAACCACTCCATGAAAGGTACGAACTTCGTACGAACTTGAAGTATCCAATTTCTTTGACCAATTGATTTCGGATCGTACCCAAGACTTGGGCAACATCATAATATGGTGGGAGGAGTCATTTGGTGTGTTTTGAGTAAAATCCAATCACTCGAACTGTGCAATCGTTCAACGACTCCATTAGAGTTACGACCTTCGTACGAACTTGAAGTATCCATGTTATTTGACCAATTGATTTTGGATCGAGCCCAAAACTTGGCCAACATCATAATATGGTGAGAGGAGTCTTTTGGTGAGTTTTGAGTGAAATCCAATTAGTATAACTAAGCAATGCACCAACCACCCCATTTGCGGTACGAACATCGTACGAACTCGAAGTGTCAAATTTCTTTGACCAATTGACTTCGGACCGAGCCCAAAACTTGGGCAACATCATAATACGGTGGGCGGAGTCATTTGGTGAGTTTTGAGTGAAATCCAATCACAAGAACTATGCAATCCTACAACCACTCCGTTAAAGGTACGAACTTCGTACGAACTTGAAGTATCCTATTTCTTTCACCAACAGGATTCGGATCGAGCCCAGAACTTGGGTAACATCTTAATATGGTGGGAGGAGTCATTTGGTGAGTTTTGAGTGAAATCCAATCACTACAACTTTGCAATCCTACAACGGCTCCGTGAAATGTACGAACTTCGTACGAACATGAACTTGAAGCATCGTTCTTGGGCAACATCATAATACGGTGGGAGGAGTCATTTGGTGAGTTTTTAGTGAAATTCAATCACTAGAACTATGCAATCCCACATCCACTCCATGAAAAGTACGAAGTTGAAGTATCCAATTTCTTTGACCAATTGATTTTGGATCGAGCCCAAATCTCGGGTAATATGATAATATGGTGGGAGGAGTCATTTGGTGTGTTTTGAGTGAAATCCAATCACTAGAACTTTGCAATCCTACGACCACTCCATGAAAGGTACGAACTTCGTACGAACTTGAAGTATCCAATTTCTTTGACCAATTGATTTCGGATCGATGCCAAATCTTGGGCAACATCTTAATATGGTGGGAGGATTCATTTGGTGAGTTTTGAGTGAAATCTAATCACTAGAACATTGCAATGCACCTATCACTCTTTTTATGGTACGAACTTCGTACGAACATGAAGTTTCCAATTTCTTTGAGCAATTGATTTTGGATCGAGCCCGAAACTTGGGCAACATCATTATATGTTGGGAGGAGTCATTTGGTGAGTTTTTAGTGAAATCCAATCACTAGAACTTTGCAATCCTATAACCACTCCATGAAAGGTACGAACTTCGTACGAACTTGAGGTATCCCATTTCTTTGACCAATTTATTTCGGATAGTTGAAAAATCTTGGGCAACATCATAATATGGTGGGAGGATTCATTTGGTGAGTTTTGAGTGCAATCCAATGATAGGACCGGACCCAAATTCCATTTTGGAATCCAAGCCGAACCCTGTGCGTGGCCGACACCTAGCAGGTGCCGGGCACAAATGACTAAAATGCCCTTCTAATTAAAATTCAAAAAATTTTAAGGTTTGACTTCTGCCGAAAATTCGGCAGAGTCTCCCTATAAATTGAACGTTTCCCAAAATTTTCACCTGTCAAACAAGCATATAAATATTCAACCCAACTGCCAGCATGCGCAAGTTAAGTTCTCAAGCCAACAACCGTAAAAACAGTAAGGCATCAGGTCTTACAATAGTCTAGACATCAACGTTGTCACCAGGTCAATCTCAATATTCTTATTCAATGAAATCTTCAAGTCTCAAATATTAATTCGTCATTAGTATCAACATTTCTTAACATCTTTTTGTATTCAAAGTGGACCGTAACTAATCATCCAGCTACAATCATTTCAGTGGTTATTATATTAACATGCACATCAACATTATATGAAAAAAATTCTATTAAGTAGAATCATTATTGAACAAGCCTCACAACTCAATTAACACTTGGCCTTGGGCCCACACAAAGGTTTAGATTCTATTCAATTTAGATGTTAATAGATTCCCCATTTCAAGCCCATAGACCAATTCTTAAATATCCTTTCTCGTGGTTTCACCCAGATTATTCTAGGCTGCCTACGTACCCTCTGAGAGGGATCAAGCCACACGTAGCTCTTCCCAACCCAAGTACATCTACGGGGAAAAACTGTCGACCCTGTGTAGTAATTCAGGTAGGGTGGCAGAGAAACATCCTGGGCAACATCACTGGCCGGACACTCGTACTTGTGATACGAGTACAGCCAATAATCTCAAGGCAACCTGGGGATGGGGGAAACTGGCCAATCACCCGTGTAGTCAATCGGGCAGGTGACTGGGGAAGGTATCATGGTCGGACACCTAAAGAGCAAGCTCGATGTAGGTACAAGCATTTACACATATACTGGCCGGACACCCACAGAGTAGTCTCCATGCGGGTACAGGCAATAAACAATTCACTGGCCGGACACCTGTGTGATCAGCACAAGTACAGACAATAATCTCAAGGCAACCTGGGGATGGGGGAAGATGACCAATCACCTGTGTAGTCAATTGGGCAGGTGACTGGGGAAAATATCATGGCCGGACACCTACAGAGCAAGCTCGATTATCTAATCTATTCTCAAAATCAATCCATTATATATAACATTCTATATAAAAACTAATATTTTCAAATTATCCTTTCAAAGGTATAGACATATAATTAAGTATAATAAATAACAAAGATACTAATAATAATAATTAATAACAATCACAGAAATCCCTGGAAATTCCATAATTCTATAGTTAGTAAATAAATTCCCAACTCCTTTATGGCATTCTAAATGCCACCATAGACCGAAACGTATACCACAACTCACAACCAATACCACTTTCATACAAAACGAAAACTAACATTCGAGTACACAATAAACATAATAACTTGCGATAACCCAATGGGCATTCATACCCCCAACTAATATCCAATTAGATCACTACCTCCAAATTATACTATTCTAATCATAAAAATAATCAATATCATCTTGATCACACTTATTTGATAACCCCAGAAATTCTCCAATTCTGTTCGACTGTCATACGAGCTCCAAATTGCAATCTGAGCACGCGTACGCGCTCGTGACGACGTAAGGGTAATAGTACCAGAAAGTTTGACAATTAAAAGTAGGCCAACACGTGGGAACATGCACTGGCAGATTCGAGGGCCAAAAAGCGATAAAATTGGCGTTCGGTCAAACATCAAAACGGAAGTTATCCTTCCGGTAACCACAAGTTCTCGGCCTCCTGAACACAAAACTACAGGAAAGTCAATTTCGAACCCTAAGTGGGTCAAAACCTAAGCTCAAAGTCGGCTGAAACAAAAATTCAGAATTGAATTACCTACGCTACGATTCGATCAGCACCTACCCAACCATCAGCTAGAGCATGAAAAATAAGTGGAAAAGCATACCTTACTTGTCCCGATCAGTGGCCGGAGGAGGGAGAACGAAGGGGCCAAAGTTTCAAAAAAATATGTCCGAAACCGCCTGTTTCGTGGCTGATTCCGGCTACTACGGCGGCGAATCGAGGCGGCGAAGGGCTGGGGCTTGAAAAGGGAAGTATGGTCCTTCATTCGGGACCGACCTTGCCTAAAACGGAGGTCGGTGTGGAGAGAAATCATCCTCCAAAGTCGGCTCGTCCCCCTGCTCGAAGAGAAATCTGGGTTTTAAAAAAAACTGAACTTCGAAATATTTACGATTATGCCACTGGCCTAATCTTGATCGCCATTTCTTCGTTACAACTCCGATTCGAGCGTACAATATACCCACGAATCTTGGTCGCCATCACTTCCCCAAATTCTTTCTCAAACTCAAAATGACCTTTATACCCTTCTATAATATTAAATGTTATTTTATTCCCAAAATTCTTAATTACTTTATCTTATTTTATTTTATCAAATTTTAAGCCTTTCAATTTATTTTCTGTTCTATTCTTACTTGAATAATTTAATGATTAAATATTAATTTAGGGACGTGGTGTTACATCCAATCACTAGAACAATGCAATGCACCTATCACTCTTTTTACAATACTAACTTCGTACGAACATGAAGTGTCTAATTTCTTTGAGCAATGGATTTCGGATCGAGCCCAAACCTTGGGCAACATCATAATATGTTGGCAGGAGTCCTTTGGTGACTTTTTAGTCAAATCCAATCACTAGAACTTGGGAATCCTACAACCACTCCATGAAAGGTACGAACTTCGTACGAACTTGAAGTATCCAATTTATTTGACCGATTGATTTCGGATCAAGCCCAAAAATTGGGCAACATCATAATATGGTGGGAGGAGTCATTTGGTGAGTTTTGAGTGAAATCCAATCACTAGAACGATGCAATGCACCTATCACTCTTTTTACTACGAACTTAAATGCATTTAACTTGAAGTGTCCAATTCCTTTGACCAATTGATTTAGGATCGAGCAAAAGACTTGGGCAACATCATAATATGGTAGGAGGAGTCATTTGGTGAGTTTTGAGTGAAATCCAATATCTAAAACTTTGCAATCCAACAACCACTGCATGAAAGGTACGAACTTCGTACGAACTGGAAGTATCCAATTTCTTTGACCAATTGATTTCGGATCGAGCCCAAACCTTGGGCAACATCATAATATGTTGGGAGGAGTCGTTTGGTGAGTTTTGAGTGAAATCCAATCACTAGAACTTTGCAATCCAACAACCACTCCATGAAAGGTACGAACTTCATACGAACTGGAAGTATCCAATTTCTTTGACCAATTGATTTCTGATCAAGCCCAAATCTTCGGAACCAAGATAATATGGTGGGAGGAGTGTGTTTTGAGTGAAATCATAGAACTTTGCAATCCTACAACCACTCCATGAAAGGTACAAACTTGAAGTATCCAATTTCTTTGACCAGTTGATTTCGGATCGAGGACAAATCTTGGGCATGATCATAATATGGTGGGCGGAGTCATTAGGTGAATTTTGAGTGAAATCCAGTCACTAGAACGATGCAATGCACCTATCACCCTTTTTACGATACGAACATCGTACGAACTTGAAGTGTCCAATTTCTTTGTCCAATTGATTTCGTATCCAGCAAAGGACTTGGGCAACATCATAATCTGGTAGGAGTTGTCATTTGGTGAGTTTTCAGCGAAATCCAATCTCTAGAACTTTGCAATGCACCAATAACTACATTTACGGTACGAACTTCGTATGAACTGGAAGTATCCAATTTCTTTGACCAATTGATTTCTGATCGAGCCCAAATCTTGGGCAACATGATAATATGGTGGGAGGAGTCATTTGGTGTGTTTTGAGTGAAATCATAGAACTTCGCAATCCTACAACCACTCCATGAAAGGTACGAACATCGTACGAACTTGAAGTGTCCAATTTGTTTGAGCAATTGATTTCGGATCAAGCCCGAAACTTGGGCAACGTCATAATATGGTGGCAGGAGTCAGTTGGTGAGTCTTGAGTGAAATCCAATTTGTAGAACTATGCAATGCTCGAACCACTCCATTTACGGTATGGACTTGAAGTGTGCAATTTCTTTGACCAATTGAGTTCGGATCTATCCCAAAACTTGGGCAACATCGTAATATGGTGGGAGGAGTCATTTGGTGAGTTTTGAGTGAAATCCAATCACTAGAACTATGCAACGCACCAACCACTCCATTTACTGTACGAACTTGAAGTGTCCAATTTCTTTGAACAACAAAAAGGCAAAAAGACGCCGAAAAAACAACGTCAATACAAATAAATACCGACGTTGAGTTTAGAAAGACGACGGTAACATAAAACCGACATGGATACGTACCTTAAATATCTACAAAATGGATATCCATTTTCGTATTTACAAAACACGACAGACTGAAATTCAAAAACGACGTCTTATTAATCGTGATTCTAAAGAAGTGAATTCTGAACCAATTAAACAACGATAGCATATACGAAACTACCGCCGTATAAAGTAAAGACGTCGTTTATTCAATATACTGATGTGTTAAATTTTAGTATAACACGTCGAATTATTCTCAATAAGCGACGTATAATTTTAAAATAATCCACGTCGGTAAATTCATGTTATGCAACGTATTAAAGACCTATACCACGTCGGTAAGGATTAAATTGCTCACGTATTAAGATCATGAACTACGGCGGTACCTAATACCTAACTGTCGTATAGAACAAAAGCGAACAACGACACTTTTTGTGGTAGAATAGAACGTTAAATTTTTAAATATCCATGTCGGTTTATTCACCTAAAGCGACTTTAAAATTACATTTAGACGTCAGTCATTATTTGATTACGGTCATATAAATTTTTTTTTTGTTTTTTGAAATTTATTTTCTGGATTTTGATTACCTACGACAGTAGATCAACAAAATGACAATTATGGAGTAAAAAAACTAAGGTTTACATGCGATATCCAAACATGGAGATAGTAATTGGAGTCAATCGAATTTTCTGGTTTTATTCGTAAATATATGGTTATTATAACTAACCACGTCGGTTAATTTTTAAATAGACAAATGTTAAAAAATAACCTCCACGTCATTTACGGAACATAAAAGACGTTTGACATTTATACAAAAAAGCCGTTTAATTTCCCAATAAAACTGACCTTATTATAAACCACGGTGGTTAATTTAAAAACCGCTGTACTAACTCAAAATACCACGTCATATAAAGTAATATTTCGCCGTATAAAATTGTAAATAACCACGTCGGTTTCTGAATACGAAAAGTCGTTTGACTTTATTAATATCAACATCGGTTTATTTAAAACCGACGTGTAACTCAACTTCGCGATTGTATATAAACTCTTTCGACGCCTGACCTAAATTTTTACGTTCTGTCTTACTGAGAAAATAGTTCAGTTTTCTATCCAAAAGCGGCGTGTCTGAATCTAGTCATCTTCCTCTCCATCTCGTCGTCGTCTCCAAATATCCAAGGTTACGTCTGAAGCAAACATTCTTTTACCACCAAAAGGTTTTTCTTTCTCAAATTAATTTTTATCATTTTAAGTTTCTTTGGTCAAATCATTTAAAGTTTTTTATGCAAAATGATTTTGAAATAAAGTGAACGAAAACAAGACTTCGTTTTCAAAATATCTTAGTCTTGCATGTTTTTTATTAGTATCAGAAGTCACTCAAGTTCACGATATGTTAAGACGTCGTTTTTGTCTTCTTCACGACGTGTTAATTTCTCACCACGTCAGTTAACTAAAAACTTTCTTTTGCATATATCAAGTTTGTAAAGTATCACCGACGTGGTGTTTGAATTAAAACGACATAGAAAATAAAAAGCCAAGTAATAAATATAGTTTACCACAGCTGTATTTAATTATGTCATTTTATTTAACATATAACGTCGGTATGTGTATATACCGCCTTGTTAAATATAATATTACGTCCGTTTTTGTTAAATAACCGCCGTTGTTTTATCTTGCAGGTTTTATTACTTTCTAAACATGGTTTCCAATTCTCAAACCAAGGTGGCTCAAGGTTCTAAAGCTCAAAGTAAGGACCTTCCAGTTTCAAGGGCTCAAAGTAAGTCACTTCCTGTTTTAGGGGCACAAAGTATGGACCTTCCTGTCCAAATCAAACCCTCGAAGAAGATGAGATTTACTTCGACTGCCGTGAATGACCCTAACTCAACAACGTCATTTGATGAGGAGCCAAAGTCTACTCGCAGCATCACCACAATGCCGTGTTGTGAAAAGGAATATGCATAAGGTTAAACGCGTAGTGGAGTACAATAGAAGGGGCAAACCACATGGCAAGGCTGCTACTGAGATGCAATCGTATATTGGTGTTTTGGCACACACCAGAGTCCCTCTTGTGGACACGAATTTTAAAAAATTGCCTAAGGATATAAGAGAGCGGCTTTGGGAAACAGTTGATAAGGCCTATGCTGTTGGGCAGGGGGCAAGAAATGGTGCTATCGTCTGCCGTCAAAAAATGGATGGATTTCAAGACTTCCTTAACGAGGAAATTTATCCTTCCATATAAAAATAACAAGGAAAGGTTAAGTCGAACCCCTCAGCTATATGAATTCATAGAGCAATCGCAATGGGAGGCTTTTGTAGCTTCAAGGCTAAGCCCAGCATTTGAGGTGGTGCATAAAGAGCAGAAAGAGAGAAGGGAAAAATGCGAGTACAATCATAGGTTGTCTCGGAAAGGGTATGTTGGTTTGGAGGACCAATTGGAAGAAACCATGCCCATTGAAGAAATTGATCGTTCTCTGCTATGGAGGAAGGCTAGGGAAGATAAACAGGGAAACATCCCAGATCCAAAGGTTGCAGAGAAAGCCAAAAAAATCGTAAGCCTCTATCACTCTGTTTTAAATTTTAAAAACAGAGCATTTTAAATTAATTCAGACGTCGTTATATTTATTAGCAACGTGTTAAAACGATTACAACGTCTGTATTTATTTACCGACGTTTTAAATATTTACAACATCATTTATTTCAAGGTACCGACGTCTGTAGTCTAAACAACGTCGGTTTATATTTTTATTTTAAATGCTTTTTTTAAAGGATTAACGATCTGTCTTCTTCTACTAACACACACAGACACAAAATCTCTCTTAATATCTCTCTCTTTCTCTGCAATAGATTTATAATCTATTCTGCTAAAGAATGTTAAACTCTGATTTATATGACGGTTTTTCCTTCTACCGACGTTATAAATTTTTTCAACGTCGGCATTTTTTACTGCCGTAGTAAATTATATAAGACGTCAGGATTTTAAATAAACCGACGTCTTATGTGTTATACAACGTCGGTTTATTTTTAAGTTATTTTACATTATTTTAACTTCACTCTCTAACATTATCTCTCTCCCTCTCTCTCTCTTTTAGGATGAATTAAAAAAGCAAGTCTCCGAGGGCACTCTCTCTGTCTCTGGTAGTAATGATATTTTGACTTTGGCATTGGGAACCCCAGAGCATGGTGGGAGAGTTAGAGGTATGGGAGCTGGGGTTTCCCCAAGTCAATTCTTCCAGTTGCCAAAACAAAGCTGAGTAAAGTTTACTGACAAAATAACACAAACTGTTTTGGAGGCAGTCAGAGAAGAGAACTTGAGGAATGAGGCTAAAACATTGGAATTGTTAAAGGCTGAGAGGGAATATTTGTTCAAATAATTCAGCCAACTAATTCCCAATTTTGATCCCAGCATGCTCAAAAGTCCTATTAACCCAATTATACCAATGACCCCAACAATTGCCCCAATTACTATACTGCCTGAAGATCAAAGCCCCAAAAATCCAATGTCTGACAAAGCAAGCTGCTCGGCTCCGACGAATGTGAGACCGCTTGATTTGGATGAAGAAAATACCAAGATGAAACAAAAGAAAGATGAAACGGTAAAATCTCTAAAATTTGAGTTTTTTTTGCTTTTTAAATTTTAAATATATGTCGTTATTTTAATTTCCCATCGTTGGAATTGTAAAACAACGACGGTAAATATTTACTAACGTCTTACGTCGGTTTGCATTTGTTTAACCGCTGTCTAAATTCTTTACTACGTCGATGTTTTAAGTAACCGTGGTTTGTATTTAAATACCATGATGGTTTAATTGTTTATTTCCTCTCTTTTATTTTACTTTTGTATTTGCAATTTATAAAAGTTTCTTTATTTCTTCCAACAGGATTCCGTTGGTCATGCTGCTGCAACTGAACAAAAGCAAGATGAAACGGTAAAATCACTAAAATTTGCTTTTTTTTGCTTTTTAAATTTTAAATATACGTCGTTATTTTAATTTCCCGACGTTGGAAATTTAAAACAACCACGGTAAATATTTACAACGTCTTACGTCGGTTTGCATTTGTTTAACCGCCGTCTAAATTCTGTACTACGTCGGTTTTTTAAGTAACCGTCGTTTGTATTTAAATACCACGACGGTTTAATTGTTTATTTCCTCTCGTTTATTTTTTTTTGTATTTGCTATTTCTACAAGTTTCTTTATTTCTTAGAACAGGATTTCTCAAAGCTAGACCTTCCACCTCCTCTGTTAGCCCTTTGCCAATATGCTGAGAATACATTGAAGGCTTCGGACCTAACTTTGAGAATTTCAATGGCAGAGGATGTGTTTGGGTTTGAGCATGATGCCTACATCTTGTATGAAGATATTTTGCAGTTTGGATCCATGGTTGAGATAGGAGCCACTGTGATTGTAGTGTACATGAGGTAAACCTCAAAATCCAGTTTTCATTTTCCATTTTGTTTCTTTTATATTAAATAACTCAATTGAGTTTATATATTTAGGTACCTATTTGACTATTTACAAATGGCAAATATGGTAAACCTTGTTGGCCTTTTCGACCCTGCACAAGTGAGCTCTCAATCTGGATCGTTGTCTCACAGATCAAAGAATCTGGCAAACAGACTGCAAACGGCGGCAGGTTTTGAACAAATTTTCTTGGTCCCTTATAATACAGGGTTAGTACCATTAACAATATTTTGTTTGTAATTAGGCAACTTTAAACTATATTTAACCTATATCCTATCATTTTGTGTAGGGGTGATCGGTGCATAATTACATATCATTTTGTACCCTTCTAACTTATGATTTGGTTATATTTTTGAGTTAAACTTGTGCTTTTAATTTATTTTGTGTTTGTTTCAGTGTAATAAGCTTAAAACTCAATAAATGCATTTTGGAGACATGTTAGCTCAAGCGGTGTCTGCAGATCAGTCAACTTCACGGATTGGACTGTACTTGCTCAAGAAGAACCAGACAATGAGCCATACATCATTGGAAATATACGAAGTCTATTTTCTGGAGCATTTTACGGTTCATGATTCCGAGTCCTCTAGAGGAAGTTATGCAAGTTTTGCAGCTTAAGGTCAAAATCGGCAGGATCTGCGTTACTGGGCCAAAATCACATTTGAAGGTCTTTCCGATTTTCCTTGAGCTGGGCTGCATATGCTTGGAAAGATAATTCAAAGAACTTCAAGATCCATATTTTTCCAGATTTTTCAGAATGGAGGAACAAGCCCAAAACGAGCCCAAAAGAAGACTGCAATGCATTGTCAAGCATGACATATGCATGATGAAATGTTATTGATTGTGGGAAATTTTGGTGGAGCATATTCAATACATAAAATTGGAGTGGAGTTTTGCAGCAGCCAAATGAAGTAAAAATAAGATGAAGTGGGAGTTGCAACACTAAGCTTAAAGACAAGAAGAATTGTTTTCAAATGCAATTGTGTGAATTAAGTGTTGTAAGTTGGTGAAGTGAGTTTGTAGGTAGAAGCAATACTTAATTCAGATTTTCACTTCCCCTAGGCCTATATATAGTGAGGTTCTCCAAACTTGTAAACACACACCCCAAGGGGGAGCTCTCAAACATCTCTCTAGAGCTCATCTCCCTTCTCTCCCTCAAATTCTCTTAGTTTTCTTTTTAGTTCTCAATTGTTTCCTTTAAGTTTTTCTTAGTTGTAATTTATTTTCCATTGTAATGTAATTTCTTTTCTTAAGTTTTCAAGTTTAATTAGTTTCCACGTTTCAATTATAGTTCTTGTTCTTATTCATTATGCTTATAAGTTAATATGCTTGTTTGAATGAGTGATCACCATTAAAACTTGTATGTTAGCTATCTTGGTTTGAATTAAGAGTAGACACCATGCATTAATTCAAATTGAACTATGAATAGGAAGAGTATGTATGGACATTCGACAATAGGGATTAGATACATACTTGGTTGTTTAAAACATTCTTCTATGCTTAATGGATTTCTAATGCTTAATTTAGGTTCGGCAACAAGGATCTAATTAGGGAATTAGGAATACAAGGTTAGAGACCAAACACCATGGCTTAATCATATTTTAGCTAGAATCAATCCGTGAATCTAAATTGAACTTGGTAACTAATTAGCTTGGGTTAATTTCTTTTCTTTCTTTCTTGTTTTACTTATTTTATTTATCATTTCTATTTTGTGCAGGGAATCAAATTGAATCAATCTATCATCAATCCTCGTGGGATCGACCTCGTACTTACACAAGCTATACTACCCAACGCCTCGTGCACTTGCGAGTTAACAAAATTTTGGCGCCGTTGCCGGGGATTGACGGCATAGTTTGGTTCTATTTTCTTTCCCTACTTATTTTGCTTTTGTATTTCCTTTTTCAATTCAGTTTTTATTCCTAATTATTTGAATTCTGTTTCAAGTTTTCTGTATTTGTTTTAGCAATATAAGATAGCTCAATAAAAAGGGAGAGAAGGAAACTTCAATCATAAGGATAAAAGTATGGAGTAGTGGGAGGAGTAGCTACCTCCAAATGCATCCATATTCGACCTAATCGCTTCAAGGGGAGTATCCAATCCTTTCTCTTTTACTTGTATTGTTTTTATTTTAGTAATTTTAATTTTCTGTTTCTTTTTTTTAATTAAAAAAATTAAAAGATTTTTCATATGAGCTAACTTTAGGTAACTCCAGTAAGCAACCTTCGTCTATGCGGTTGTCACCTTCGATTGTCTAAGAAGTTTGGGTTTTAAGCGGGACCATTGTGACCCCTCAGCTTCCGGAACCACTGTTTGTGTTTTAAAGGGCCCTTAGCTGGTCATCCTAGAGTTGCTTGTATAATTGTGTGTTCTTAAAATAAATTTTTAAAAAAAAAAAGATTTCTTGTTTTTCTGTTTTATTTTATTCTTGCTTTGTTTTTATTTTGAGTCACTTTCCGAACACATATGATGAGATTGTGATAAATGTTTGCTTGACTTAAATGAAAATTGGATTTCTTTTATTTCAAAAAAAAAAATTTAAAAAAAAACAAAATTAAAACTTTGGCATCGTTCTAGCATGATATGTTCAAAACCCTCTTTACACTTGCCATTTGTTTCATAATTTTCCAATTAAAGTTTGCATGATCCAAAGAATTGTATCAAGCATAAATTAAACTTGTATAACCATATAATGTAAGCTTTTGAGCCTTGTGCTTCATTTCATGAGTGTTATACACATACTCTTATTTTCTTGTCATCTAAGTTGTTGTTTGATCTCATTATTCATTGATTTGGTTGAACACTTAAAAGTCATTCATTCATATTCAATTTAATTACATGACATTTAAGAAATGATATTAAGGCATTCTTTGGATCGTTTGTGCCTTTCAAGCTAACCTTATGCATGCTTAAGCATGATTTTTCCATTGTTAACCATTTTGAGCCTACATGTAAACCTTTTCTTTCATTTAACCAATTATATTTCCTCGCCTTAACCTGAAAAACAAGTATTTACCTTTTCTAAGGAACTCATGAGCTTTAATTGTGATGTGTTTTTCATGCTAAGTTTGGGAAGGGGTATTATATATTTAAAAAAAAAAATCACCCAATTGGTGGAAGAAAAGAGAATGTTGTGATTGTGGTTGATTGAAAATTCATTTTTGGGTTTCTTTATTGGCCTCAAAATAAATTGGTGGTTGTTCAATTAAAAGAAAGGAGTGTGAATCCTTATAAATGGAGGTAAAAGGAGTTTTGAAAAAAAAAAAAAAAAATTCCTCATTGTGATGATTCGAAGTCTTGGAAACAATTGTTTTATGCTCTTACATTGTGAGTTCTTTGGACTTTGTGTTATCCATACCTTTCATTTCTCACTCACCTTGCACCCTTAGCCCCATTACAACCTATGATAAAGACCTAAATTGATCCTAAATGTCATGTGATTGAATTGCATCCATTTTCCTACTTTTAAGTGTTTGGCATCCTTCTTGAGATCATATAATGCAAGTTCTTCATCTTTCAATTGTGAGTTAATTCCCTTATGGTTTTAACTCTAATCTCATGTTTATAACTGAGTGTTGCATTGTAACCCTCTTCTAAGTGATTCATTTGTGAAGAACAACTTTGGTGAGATTTGAAGTTGAATTTGTGCTTTGTATGATTTTTGAAATTGTGTGAATACTAAGATTGGAGAATTTGTTGCATTTGGCTATCACACTACTACACTTTGAGCATGTTATGTTTTGAACTTTGCCACATTGTGAATAATGTCCAAAAATGAGCTTTTATTGTTAAAACTTTTGAGTCATGTGCATGAGTCATTTCTCTTCGAGAAAATGTTCGGAAATATTGTTTTTGTATTTGTTTTTGTTTTGTTTTTGTTTTCTAACTACTTTGTTTTTTTGTAGAGTCAGTAAAACGTTTGTGGGTATCGTATCTGTTAAACCCTCAGGAGACACAACTCCTCCTACTAGGGATGCCTAGAGGTTTAAGGCTTGTTGCATATGCTCAATGCAATCGAGTTACCTGCTGAAAGTGGTCTAATAAATTTATTTACTTATTTTGTTTTTATTTTTGTTTTCCTTTTGTTTTGCTGAGGACTAGCAAAATCTAGGTTTAAGGGTATTTGATCGGTGCATAATTACATATCATTTTGTACCCTTCTAACTTATGATTTGGTTATATTTTTGAGTTAAACTTGTGCTTTTAATTTATTTTGTGTTTGTTTCAGTGTAATAAGCTTAAAACTCAATAAATGCATTTTGGAGACATGTTAGCTCAAACGGTGTCTGCAGATCAGTCAACTTCACGGATTGGACTGTACTTGCTCAAGAAGAACCAGACAATGAGCCATACATCATTGGAAATATACGGAAGTCTATTTTCTGGAGCATTTTACGGTTCATGATTCCGAAGTCCTCTAGAGGAAGTTATGCAAGTTTTTGCAGCTTAAGGTCAAAATCGGCAGGATCTGCGTTACTGGGCCAAAATCACATTTGAAGGTCTTTCCGATTTTTCCTTGAGCTGGGCTGCATATGCTTGGAAAGATAATTCAAAGAACTTCAAGATCCATATTTTCCAGATTTTTCAGAATGGAGGAACAAGCCCAAAACGAGCCCAAAAGAAGACTGCAATGCATTGTCAAGCATGACATATGCATGATGAAATGTTATTGATTGTGGGAAATTTTGGTGGAGCATATTCAATACATAAAATTGGAGTGGAGTTTTGCAGCAGCCAAATGAAGTAAAATAAGATGAAGTGGGAGTTGCAACACTAAGCTTAAAGACAAGAAGAATTGTTTTCAAATGCAATTGTGTGAATTAAGTGTTGTAAGTTGGTGAAGTGAGTTTGTAGGTAGAAGCAATACTTAATTCAGATTTTCACTTCCCCTAGGCCTATATATAGTGAGGTTCTCCAAACTTGTAAACACACCCCAAGGGGGAGCTCTCAAACATCTCTCTAGAGCTCATCTCCTTCTCTCCCTCAAATTCTCTTAGTTTTCTTTTTAGTTCTCAATTGTTTCCTTTAAGTTTTTCTTAGTTGTAATTTATTTTCCATTGTAATGTAATTTCTTTTCTTAAGTTTTCAAGTTTAATTAGTTTCCACGTTTCAATTATAGTTCTTGTTCTTATTCATTATGCTTATAAGTTAATATGCTTGTTTGAATGAGTGATCACCATTAAAACTTGTATGTTAGCTATCTTGGTTTGAATTAAGTAGACACCATGCATTAATTCAAATTGAACTATGAATAGGAAGAGTATGTATGGACATTCGACAATAGGGATTAGATACATACTTGGTTGTTTAAAACATTCTTCTATGCTTAATGGATTTCTAATGCTTAATTTAGGTTCGACAACAAGGATCTAATTAGGGAATTAGGAATACAAGGTTAGACCAAACACCATGGCTTAATCATATTTTAGCTAGAATCAATCCGTGAATCTAAATTGAACTTGGTAACTAATTAGCTTGGGTTAATTTCTTTTCTTTCTTTCTTGTTTTACTTATTTTATTTATCATTTCTATTTTGTGCAGGGAATCAAATTGAATCAATCTATCATCAATCCTCGTGGGATCGACCTCGTACTTACACAAGCTATACTACCCAACGCCTCGTGCACTTGCGAGTTAACAAAATTTTGGTGTAGGGGTCATTGGGTGTTGGTGATTGTGAGACCAGAAAAGGAGACGGTATATTATATGGATTCATTGCCAAAGCTCTCCATTAACAAGGAACTCAAAAATGTTGTGAATACGTAAGTTGATCTACTACATTGTGTGTTCGTACTCTAAAATATTTTTCATTAACAAAGTGTTGTCTTCAAACAGTGCAATCAAAATCTATAACGCACACGTAGGCAAACAAGGTCGTAAATCAGCCATATGGAAAGTTCTACAAGGCACTCCTCGACAACCATCCAATCTAAAGTGTGGCTACTACGTCATGCGTTTTATGAGAGATATAATCTAGGATCCCACACTATCATTTGAGAAGAAGGTATTAAACTAAATTTAAGTTAAATTTCTCATTTTTTAAAACTAAGATGAGAGTAATTGAAAAATCGACGTTTGAGACGTCACTAATTTTATGAAAGTGTCGTCTAAGGTTGTCGATTTTGCCTTTTTATGAAGCTTTTATTGTTATTAGACGTTGGTTGTGTTAATCTAAATGACGTAGTATTTATTAACAACGGCGGTTTCATTATATTAATTGCCGTAAGATATGTTATAAACGTCGTTAAATTAATTATTTGGGAAGTGGTAAACGTTTTTTTACGTCGGTGAAGTTTGATTAAGGGACATGTAATTGGCTTTATACGTCGATATTATTCTAGAAGCGACGTATAATGTACGAGAAATTTTCCTTTATGTGTTTTTGTAGTAATTAGACGTCGGTATCGTTGACTTTTTACCGTGGTTCATTTATCTGACGGCGCTAACAATGGAATTTTGGACTTGTAAAGCCTTTGAGACGTCACTAATTTTATGAAAGCGGCGTCTAAGGTTGTCGATTTTGCCTTTTTATGAAGCTTTTATTGTTATTAGACGTCGGTGTTGTTATTATAAATGACGTAGTTTTCCTTAACAACGTCGGTTAATAACCGTCGTGGGTTTATGCATAATAGATGTTGGTCGATTTCACGGCGATTTTGAATCACCCTAGACAGCGGTGGATTCCCGTCGTCTATTTCGATTTTTGTAGTAGTGTGTTTACTTTGTTTTGGACAATGCAAGTATCAAATCTTCTCAAACTTCATAGGATTGACTTTGTGGGATTAGCTAATGACAATGTTAATGTACTAGAATCATTTTGAATAATAGAAATATAATTTAGAGTATTTGCCTTTGTGTCTTTAATTTTGCTTTTATATATTAATTTATTTCTGCATAATTAAAATGATGGGATATATATATATATATATATATATATAGATTAAGAATTTTTATTTTAAAAAAATTAAATAATTTCAACAACGTCTAAACTGTGTCATGAAAAAAATTTCAATGACGTCTCATCAACGTCGTTAAGTTCAATGACGCCAAGTCCGCGTAATTGAAACCCCATTCCATGACGCGGAAAAGATGTCATGTTTTGAAAAAGTTTCAACGACACACAATCCGCGTCATTGAAACCCCATTCCATGATGCGGAAAAGACGTCGTGTTTTGAAAAAGTTTCTATGACGCGCTATCCACGTCATTGAAATCGCATTCAATGACGCGAGACAGACGTCATGTTTTGATAAAGGTTCCACCACACGCTATCCGCGTCATTGAAACCCCATTCCATGACGCGGAATACACGTCGTTTTTTGAAAAAAGTTTCCATGACCCCCCCTTACTATGACGTAGGTTACGACGCCTAATCCACGTCATTAAATGCCTTCCATGATGCAAATCAGACGTCATAGAAGGGTTTTTGTGTTGTAGTGTCATGTTCGTACGAAGTTCGTGCTGTACACGGAGTGGTTGTTGGATTGCATAGTTCTATTGATTGGATTTTACTCAAAACTCGCCAAATGACTCCTCTCACCACATTATGATGCTGCCCAAGTTTTGGGCTCGATCCAAAATCAATTGGTCAAAGTAATTGGACACTTCATGTTTGTTCGAACTTCGAACCGTACATGGAGTGGTCGGAGGATTGCATAGTTCTAGTTATTGGATTTCACCCAAAACTCACCAAATGATTCCTCCCACCATATTATCATGCTGCCCAAGTTTTGGGCTCGATCTGAAATCAATTGGTCCAAGAAATTGGACACTTCATGTTCGTTCAATGTTCGAACCGTACATGGAGTGGTCGGAGGATTGCATAGTTATAGTGATTGGATTTCACCAAAAACTCACCAAATGATTCCTCCCACCATATTATGATGTTGCCCACGTTTTGGGTTCGATCCGAAATCAATTGGTCAAATAAATTGGACACTTCAAGTTCTTACTGGACATGGAGTGGTTGTAGGATTGCATAGTTCTTGTGATTGGATTTTTCTCAAACTCACCAAAAGACTCCTCCCACCATATTATGATGTTGCCCAAGTTTTGGGCTCAATCTGAAATCAATTGGTTAAAGAAAAGGGACACATCAAGTTCATAAGAAGTTCGTATTGTACACGGAGCAGTTGTAGGATTGCATAGTTCTAGTGATTGGATTTCAGTCAAAACTCACCAAATGATTCCTCCCACCATTTTGTGATGTTGTCCAAATTTTGGGCTCGATTAGAAATCAATTGGTTAAAGAAATTGGACACTTCATGTTCGATTAGGAATCAATTGGTTAAATGATTCCTCCCACCATTTTGTGATGTCAACCAAGTTTTGGATTCGATTCGAAATCAATTCGGTTCCAGGCTTGTAACACATAAATCATAATAGTTTATTTACGAGTATTCGATAAAACTATTTATTAAATTAAGTAGCTCGGCACGATTATTTTCTTAGAAACCCGACCCCCAGACCTTAAAGTGCTCATACTAGCTAGAAAGTGTCTCTAGGCCCATTTAACTCCGTTCTACCCGATAAATCAATTTAATAATCCCCGGAATGAATTATCCGATTAAAATATTAATTTAATCCAATCCGGTCACCCGTAGGGTTTGTGACCTCCAATAGGCGATCCTAGAGTTCCAAAGACTTCAATAGAATTTATAAAGCTTATCCCGAAAGTTTAGTCTCGGTCGAACGGTCGGATTGCTCACGACCGCACGATCGGACAGTTACGGTAAACCTAACCCTAGGGTTGGCATTTTCGGAGTATCCGGGACTCCAATTCACGATCTGTTGAATCATACACGGTCCTCGAATTACCTAGATCAACATACTAAGAATTGGGACCGATCCAACGGTCCGAACACATTGAACCCGTATAACACGCAATAGGCGTAAATCCGTTCGACTGTCGTACCAAGTCCAAATTGCAATCCGAGCACGCCTACACGCTTGTGACTACGTAAGGATAATTAAGGATTAAAGATTGACAATTATAAGTGGGCCGGCACGTGGGAACATGCGCTGGCAGATCTGGAGCCTAAAAAGTGATAAAATTGGGCGTCGGTCAAATTTCAAACCAAGGGCCCTCCTTCCACATCCAACTAGTTCTCGACCTCCCGAACACTTTCTTCAACTACGGGAAGATTGATCTATCTACGCTACCAATCGACTGAAACTTTAACTCGAAGATTGATCTATCTACGCTACCAATCGATCAAAACTTACTCAACCATCAGCTAGATCATGAAAAATAGGTGGAAAAGCATACCTCACTTGTACCGATCGGTAGCCGGAGGAGAGAGAACGAAGCTTGAGAAAATCTGCCAAAAATGGGTCAAAACCGATTCTTGGGCCCTGTTTTCGATCGATTTTCTGGTTAAATCCCTTAGAACTATGGCTAGATATGGTTATGTATGGCAAGTTGTTGCACCCGATTTGGTGGCTGGACGGAGGAGAAATCGGAATTTGAAAATGGCTCCCCCCAAACTCGCGAAAATCTGTGTATTTTGGGAAAACTGAACTTCAAAATATTTACGGTTATGCCACTAGCCAATTTTTGATCGCCATTTCTTCGTTACAACTCCGATTCGAGCCCACAATATATCCACGAACTCGTATCGACTAGCCGGATGTAATAGCGTAGCTCATTTCGTCAAATTCCCTTCCAAAATTAACATTGAATATTTTGCCCCTTTAAATATTAAATATTATTTTTATTTCTTAAATTTTAATTAATTTAGACTATTTTATTTCTTTATTTCATTTCTAATTTACTTATCTATTCTACTTCTCCGAACCAAAGTTAATTTAAAACCCATTAGAATATTCTCGGGATAAAATCGTCTTTTACTTGAATACTTTAATATTTGAATATTAATTTAGGAACGGGATGTTACATGATGAGTTTCGACGGAAATCCAATCACTAGAATTATGCAATCCGACAACCACTCCATGAAACGTACGAACTTCGAACAAACTTGAAGTATCCAATTTATTTGACCAATTGATTTCGAATCGAGCCCAAGAATTGGGCAACATCAAAATTTGGGGGGAGGAGTCATTGGGTGAGTTTTGACGGAAATCCGATTACTAGAACTATGCAATCCGACAACCACTCCATGAAAGGTACGAACTTCGTACAAACTTGAAGTATCTAATTTATTTGACCAATTGATTTCGGATCAAGCCCAAGACTTGGGTAACATCATAATAAGGGGGGAGAAGTCATTTCGTAAGTTTTGAGTGAAATCCAATCACTAGAACTATGCAATGCACCAACCACTCCATTTACGGTACGAACTTTGTACGAACTTGAAGTGTCTAATTTCTTTGACCAATTGATTTCGGATTGAGCCCAAAACTTGGGCAATATCACAATATGGTGGGAGGAGTCATTTGGTAAGTTTGGAGTTAAATCCAATCACTAGAACGATGTAATCATACAAACACTCCATGTACAGTACGAACTTCCTACAAACATGAAGTGACCCTTTTCTTTGACCAATTGAATTCGGATCAAGCCCAAAACGTGGGCAACATCATAATATGGTGGGAGGAGTCATTTGGGGAGTTTTGAGTGAAATCAAATCACTAGAACTATGCAATGCACCAACCACTCCATTTACTGTACGAACTTCGTACAAACTTGAAGTCTCCAAATTTCTTTGAGCAATTAATTTCGGATTGAGCCCAAAACTTGGGCAACATTATAATATGGTGGGAGGAGTCATTTAGTGAGTTTTGAGTGAAATCCAATAGCTAGAACTATGGAATCCAACAACCACTACGTGTACAGTACAAACTTCGTACGAACATGAAGTGTCCCTTTTCTTTGGCCAATTGATTTCGGATCAATCCCAAAACTTGGGCAACATTATAATATGGAGGAAGGAGTCATTTGGTCAGTTTTGAGTGAAATCCAATCACTAGAACAATGCAATGCACCAACAACTCCATTTACGGTACGAACTGTGTACGAACTTGAAGTGTCTAATTTCTTTGACCAATTGATTTTGGATCGAGCCCAAAATTTGGGCAATATCACAATATGGTGGGAGGAGTCATTTGGTGAGTTTGGAGTTAAATCCAATCACTAGAACGATGCAATCCTACAAACATGAAGTGACCCTTTTCTTTGACCAATTGAATTCGGATCGAGCCCAAAACGTGGGCGACATCATAATATGGTGGGAGGAGTCATTTGATGAGTTTTGAGTGAACTCCAATCACTAGAACTATGCAATGCACCAACCACTCCATTTATTGTACGAACTTTGTACAAACTTGAAGTGTCCAATTTCTTTGAGCAATTGATTTCAGATTGAGCCCAAAACTTGGGCAACATTATAATATGGTGGGAGGAGTCATTTGGTGAGTTTTGAGTGAAATCCAATCACTAGAACTATGCAATCCTACAACCACTCTATGTACAGTACAAACTTCGTACGAACATGAAGTGTCCCTTTTCTTTGGCCAATTGATTTCGGATCAATCCCAAAACATGGGCAACATCATAATATGGAGGGAGGAGTCATTTGGTTAGTTTTGAGTGAAATCCAATCACCAGAACTATGCAATGCACCAACCACCCCATTTACAGTACGAACTTTGTACGAACTTGAAGTGTCCAATTTCTTTGACCAATTGATTTCGGATCGAGCAAAAAACTTAGGCAACATCATAATATGGTGGGAGGAGTCATTTGGTGAGTTTTGAGTGAAATCCAATCACTAGAACTTATGCAACCCTAGAGCCACTCCATGAAAGGTACGAACTTCGTACGAACTTGAAGTATCCAATTTCTTTGACCAATTGATTTCGTATCAATCCCAAAACTTGGGCAACATCATAATATGCGATCTGTGCGTAATTGTATATCATTTTTTACCCTTCTAGCATATGATTTAGTTATGTTTTTGAAGTAGACACCTTATGCTTTTGTTTCAATTGAACTATGAATAAGATGAGTATGTATGGAAATTCGCCAATAGAGATTAGATGCACGCTTGGTTGTTTAAAACATTCTTCTATGCTTAATGGATTTCTAATGCTTGATTTAAGTTCGACAATAAAGACTTAAATTAGGGAATTGGAAATACAAGGTTAGGATCAAACACCATGGCTTAATCATACTTTAGCTAGAATCAATCTTTGAATCAGAATTAGATTTGTCACTTGAATCCTTATAACCTAGAATTGGATTGTCATGGTGAATTGAATGCCCTAGTCTCCAAATCTGTTTTCCAACCTCAAAAACCACTCTTTGATACACTTGTTTACTTTGGTTTTGTTTGCAATTTCGTTTTACTTCATTTGTTTTCACAAAAATCAATCACTCTCGTTTTCAATTCTGTTTAGGACTTAACTTTCTGCTTTCTCGAATTGAGTAATCTAAGCACGTAACTAATTTGAACTTCTCAGTCCTCGTGGGTACGACCTCGTACTTGTCTTGCTATACTACTAATTGGCCCGTACAATTGCGAGTTAACAATATGGTGAGAGGAGTCACTTGCTGAGTTTTGTGTGAAATCCAATCATTAGAACTATACAATGCACCAACCACTCCATTTACGGTACGAACTTCGTACGAGCTTGAAGTGTCCAATTTCTTTGAGCAATTGATTTCGGATCAATCCCAAAACTTGGACAACATCATAATATGGAGGGAGGAGTCATTTGGTCAGTTTTGAGTGAAATTCAATCGCTAGAACTATGCAATGCACCAACCACCCCATTTACGGTACGAACTTTGTACGAACTTGAAGTGTCCAATTTCTTTGACCAATTGATTTCGGATCGAGCAAAAACTTGGGCAACATCATAATATGGTGCGAGGAGTTATTTGGTGAGTTTTGAGTGAAATCAAATCACTAGAACTTATGCAACCCTAGAGCCACTCCATGAAAGGTACGAACTTCGTACGAACTTGAAGTATCCAATTTCTTTGACCAATTGATTTCGTATCGATCCCAAAACTTGGGCAATATCATAATATGTGATCCGTGCATAATTGTATATCATGTTTTACCCTTCTAGCATATGATTTAGTTATGTTTTTGAGTTAAACTTATGTTTTTGAAGTAGACACCTTATGCTTTTGTTTCAATTGAACTATGAATAAGATTAGTATGTATGGACATTCGCCAATAGAGATTAGATGCATGCTTGGTTGTTTAAAACATTCTTCTATGCTTAATGGATTTCTAATGCTTGATTTAAGTTCGACAATAAGGACTTAATTAGGGATTGGAAATACGAGGTTAGGATCAAACACCATAGCTTTATCATACTTTAGGTAGAATCAATCTTTGAATCTGAATTAGATTTGTCACTTGAATCCTTATAACCTAGAATTGGATTGTTATGGTGAATTGAATGCCCTAGTCTCCAAATCTGTTTTCCAACCTCAAAAACCACTCTTTGATACACTTGTTTACTTTGGTTTTGTTTGCAATTTCGTTTTGCTTTATTTGTTTTCACCAAAATCAATCACTCTCGTTTTCAATTCTGTTTAAGACTTAACTTTCTGTTTTCTCGAATTGGGTAATCTAAGTACGTAACCAATTTGAACTTTTCAATCCTCGTGGGTATGACCTCGTACTTGTCTTGCCATTCTACTAATTGGCCCGTACAATTGCGAGTTAACAATATGGTGAGAGGAGTCACTTGCTGAGTTTTGTGTGAAATCCAATCATTAGAACTATGCAATGCACCATCCACTCCATTTACGGTACGAACTTCGTACGAGCTTGAAGTGTCCAATTTCTTTGAGCAATTGATTTCGGATAGAGCCCAAAACATGGGAACCATCATAATATGGTGGGAGGAGTCATTTGGTGAGTTTTGAGTGAAATCCAATCACAAGAACTATGAAATTCTACAACCACTCCGTGTACAGTACGAACTTCGTAAGAATATGAATTGTCCCTTTTCTTTGGCCAATTGATTTCGTATTGTGCCCAAAACTTGGGCAACATGATATTGTGGTGGGAGGAGTCATTTGGTGAGTTTTGAGTGAAATCCAATCACTAGAATAATGCAATGCACCAACCACTCCATTTACGGTACGAACTTCGTACGAACTTGATGTGTACAATTTCTTTGACCAATTGATTTCGGATCGAGCCCAAAACTTGGGCAACATCATAAAATGTTGGGAGGAGTCATTTGGTGAGTTTGAGTGAAATAAAATCACTAGACCTATGCAATCCTACAACAACTCCATGAAAGGTACGAACTTCGTACGAACTTGAAGTATCCAATTTCTTTGACCAATTGATTTCGGATCGATCCCAAATCTTGGGCAACATCATAATGTGGTGGGAGGAGTCATTATGTGAGTTTTGAGTAAAATCCAATAACTAGAACTATGCAATCCTAAAACCACAAAATGAATGGTACGAACTTCGTATGAACTGGAAGTATCCAATTTCTTGGAGCAATTGATTTCGGATCGAGCCCAAATCTTGGGCAACATCAAAATATGGTGGGAGGATTCACTTGGGTGAGTTTTGAGTGAAATCCAATCACTAGAACTATGCAATCCTACTATGACTCCGTGTACAGTACGAACTTCGTAAGAACATGAAGTGTCTCTTTTCTTTGACCAATTGATTTTAGATCGAGCCCAAAACTTAGGAAACATCATAATATGGTAGGTGGTGTCATTTGGTGAGTTTTGAGTGAAATCCAATCGCTTGAACTATGCAATGCACCAACCACTCCAATTACGGTACGAACTTCGTACGAACATGAAGTGTCCCTTTTCTTTGGCCAATTGATTTCGGATCGTGCCCAAAACATTGCCAACATCCTAATATGGTGGGAGGAGTAATTTGGTGACGTTTGAATGAAATCCAATCACTAGAACTATGCAATCCTACAACCACTCCATTCACGCTACGAACTTCGTACGAACTTGAAGTGTCCAATTTCTTTGACCATTTGATTTCGAAACGATCCCAAGACTTGGGAAACATCATAATATGGTGGGAGGAGTCGTTTGGTGAGTTTTGAGTGAAATCCAATCACTAGAACTATGAAATGCACCAACCACTCCATTTAAGGTACGAACTTCGTACGAACTTGAAGTGTCCAATTTCTTTGACCAATTGATTTCGGATCGAGCCCAAACTTGTACAACATCATAATATGGTGGGAGGAGTGATTTGGTGTGTTTTGAGTGAAATCCAATCACTTGAACTATGCAATCGTACAACCACTCCATTTACAGTACGAACTTGAAGTGTCCAATTTTTTGACCAATTCATTTCGGATCGATCCCAAGAGTTGGGCAACATCATAAAATGGTGGGAGGAGTCATTTGGTGAGTTTTGAGTGACATCCAATCACTAGAACTATGCAATGCACCAACCACTCCATTTAAGGTATGAATTTGAAGTGTCCAATTTCTTTGACCAATTGATTTCGGATCGAGCCCAAAAGTTCGGCAACATCATAATATGGTGGGAGGAGTCATTTGGTGAGTTTTGAGTGAAATCCAATCACTAGAACTATGCAATCCTACAACCACTCCTTGAAAGGTACAAACTTCGTACTAATTTGAAGTATCCAATTTCTTTGACCAATTGATTTCGGATCGATCCCAAAACCTGGGCAACATCATAATATGGTGAGAGGAGTCATTTGGTGAGTTTTGAGTGAAATCCAATCTTTAGAACTATGCAATGCACCAACCCCTCCATTTACGGTATGAACTTCGCATTTAAACTTTAAGTGTCCAATTTCTTTGACCAATTGATTTTGGATAGAGGAAAAAACTTGGGCAACATCATAATTGATCAGTGCATAATTTTATATCATTTTGTACCCTTCTGGCATATGATTTAGTTATGTTTTTGAGTTAAACTTGTGCTTTTAATCTGTGTTGTGTTTGTCATTCAGTTAATTGAGGTTTAGGTAGCTATGGTGGCTTTGGATTGAAAAATGTGCAAAATGGTGCAAAAACGTGCAGACTGAGTTCGCAATTCATTTAAGTCTTAACATCTTTATCCGAACTTGGATTGGGCCAAATAATATGTGGTTGGAATGATGACATTCTGAATTACAAGATGAAGGGCTCAAAGTCGTTATATGAGGAATGGAAGCCCAATTCGTGATCCAATGAAGTACTTGTTCCTGGTGACAAAGTTAGGTAAGCTAATTGTTGTTTACAACTGAAATGGAGTATTAATGGGCAGACATAATGAAGAGGACAACAAGAGACATTCAATGCAATCCATGCATTTTAAGGGATGTTCTGCACCTAACCAAATTCCACGAAATGCATGTATTGGGCAACTAGAGCAGTTACATAGCATTTACATAGCAGTTACATAGCATTTAATGGGGTAGCTGAAAGAGTTGTGCTTCAGAAGCCAAAGGGGAGAACGAATGGAAGACTTAAACACTCTATAAAAGAGGGCATCAGATGAAGAGAAAAAAACACTTCCATTTTATCATTCTTTCCATAACATACATCCTGCGAGTCACAATCCCACAACTGATCCATCTTTCATTCCATCCTCCACACTCCCATCATTCCCCAAACACATTCAGAAATCACTCTCAAGCACTTCCACAACCCCAAACACTCCGCCAATCAACCCAACACTCTAAACAGCCCCAAATCACCAAAACAGTCCCTGCAAGCCTTCCTTACATTTTCCAACGAATTTCCTCTTTCTCATCCATCACCCCTCACCCAAACTCATCCAAAATCATCTCCTTAACCTTCATACATCCTTCTAGACGTGGGGAAGCACTTGGAGAAGCATTGGACACCACACGAACTTCAGAAAAGGGTTTTTCTATTCTTATTACATTCATTATGCTTTCCCATTTCTGTTTATGTTTCTTTCTCATTATGAGTAGCTAAATCCATTACTAGGGCTTGATGTAACCTAACATGAATATTCTGGGTTTATAAATTCCAAGTTTCAAGTTTGATTCAAGATTCATGCTCTTATTCATTATGCCTATCTACTTATATATGCTAATCCGAATGCCTAGCTACCATTGGAGATTTGTGTATTTTGGTTGAAACTAAAGTAGACACCTTATGCTTTTGTTTCAATTGAACTATGAATAAGATGAGTATGTATGGACATTCGCCAATAGGGATTAGATACATGCTTGGTTGTTTTAAAACATTCTTCTATGCTTAATGGATTTCTAATGCTTGATTTAAGTTCGACAATAAGTACTTAATTAGGAATTGGAAATACAAGGTTAGGATCAAACACCATGGCTTAATCATACTTTAGCTAGAATCAATCTTTGAATCTGAATTAGATTTGTCGCTTGAATCATATAACCTAGAATTAGATTGTTATGGTGAATCGAATGCCCTAGTCTCCAAATCTGTTTTCCAACCTCAAAAACCACTCATGTGATATAATTGTATACCATTTTGTACCCTTCTAGCATATGATTTAGTTATGTTTTGAGTTAAACTTGTGCTTTTAATCTCTTTTATGTTTGTCATTCAGTTAATTGAGCTTTATGTAGCAATGGGGGCCCAAATGTGCAAAATGGTCCAAAACGTGCAGACTGAGTTATCAATTTGTTTCAGCCTTAACTCCTTCCTCCGAACTTGGATTGGCTCAAATAACATGTGGTTGGAAAGATGACATTCTAAACTTGAAGATAGATGGCTCAATGTCATCAGTTGCTTAAGGAAGCCCAATTCGTGAGCCCATGAAGTTGCTTGGTCATGATGAGCTGTGCATGTGATGTGATTTCTGTGATTCTCCATGAGTTGCATATGGGAGCATAGGGTGAGCTGCAAAAGCCAAAAAAGTATCCATGAGCTGCAAAAGCCAAGAAAAGTATCCATGAGCTGCATGTGGAGCTGCAATAGCCAGAAAAGAAGAGAAACTGATTTTCTAATGCATTAGTGTGGTTGGTGAAATGAGTGTTGTTGGTGGAGGCATTAATCAATTCAGAATTCTCCTTTCATTCTCCTTATAAATACCACTATCATTCATTCCATAACACACATCCTTCACACCACCCTCCACACTCCCATAATTCCCCAGACACTCCAGACATCAACCCAACACTCCAAACAGCCTCAAATCACCAAAATTGTCCCTGCAAACCTGCCTTCCATTGCCCTACGAATTTCCTCTTTCTCAACCATCACCACTCACCCAAACTCATCCCAAATCACCTCCTTAACCTTCATACATTCTTCTAAACGTGGGGAAGTTATTGGAGAAGTATTAGGCGTGGAGAAGCATTGGACACCACAAGAACTTCAGAAAAGGGTTTTTCTATTCTTGTTACATTCATTATGCTTTCCCATTTCTGTTTATGTTTCTTTCTCATTATGAGTAGCTAAATCCATTACTAGGGCTTCGATGTAACCTAACATGAATATTCTGGGTTTATAAATTCCAAGTTTCAAGTTTGATTCAAGATTCATGCTCTTATTCATTATGCCTATCTCTATTTATATGCTAATCGAATGCCTAGCTACCATTGAGATTTGTATATTTGATTCAAGAGTTCATATGTTTCTTGGGGAGTCTTGGTTTTATAAGAACCACCTGCAAAATTGGTAACAATATTACGACTAGAAGGGGTTAGTCCTTTATAAAACATACGCATTTGGAAGTTTCAAAGGAATCCCATGATGAGGACATTGATTGAGCAGCGCATTAAATCTCTCCCATGCTTCACAAAACGATTCATCATCTTGTTGTGTAAATGAGAATATCTTGTCCCTAAGCGTGTCGGTCTTTTGCGTGGAGAGTATTTCTCCAAGAACTTCTTCTGAATGGCATCCCATGTAGTGAGTGAACCAGGCTTTGGGAATTGAGCCAATACTTCGCCTTATCCCTCAAAGTATAAGGAAACACTCTCATTCGAAGTTGATCTTCCGTCACACCTGTCAAGGGGAAAGAACTCACAGCATTAATAATATCCTTTATATGAGTTAATGGATCTTCATTAGGTAAACCATAAAAGGAAGGCAACATATTAAGATGAGAAGATTTAAGCTCATAGTTTTAGAGCTACGGGGGTAGCAAAATGCTTGAAGGAGATGCTGGAATTATTGGGATATCAAGGTCTCCCATTAACTCATTGGCAGCCATCTCTTCTTCTTGGTCTGAACTTGCTTCGAATTTGAAAGTGAAGAACCAGGGAGGTCAGTGTGGAGAGCAAGACTTGTGAAAGTGGCCAGAGCTTGCTCTTTTGCAGTTGACAACTCTCTTTCTAGTCGATTCTGAATTTCAGAGATCACTTTCGATTAAGGTTGCAACTTTGCTCTTCCTTCCAATGATCTAGAATGTCTAAATGAAGACCTCACTTGATCAATGAATGGTCTTTTAGACATAAACTACCTGAAACAGAAAATTTTGAATTAATTAGAAACACTAAAGAATAGGGTAACCTTGGGCACATAACCAGGAAGAACTTTCGTTCAGTCCTGCAACGGCGCCAAAATTTTGTTAACTCGCAAGTGTAATGCGGGCCAATTAGTAGTATAGCAAGACAAGTACGAGGTCGTACCCACAAGGACTGAGAAGTTCAAATTAGTTATGTACTTAGATTACCCAATTCTAGAAACAAGAAGTTAAGTCTAAAACAGATTTTAAAGAGAGATTGATTGACTTTGTGAAAACAAATGAAACAAAACGAAATTGCAAACAAAGGCAAAGTAAACAAGTGTATCAAAGAGTGGTTTGAGGTTGGAAACAGATTTGGAGACTAGGGCATTCGATTCACCATAACAATCCAATTCTAGGTTATAAGGATTCAAGTGACAAGTCTGATTCAGATTCAAAGATTGATTCTAGCTAAAGTATGATTAAGCCATGGTGTTTGATCCTAACCTTGTATTTCCAATTAAGCCCTTATTGTCGAACTTAAATCAAGCATTAGAAATCCATTAAGCATAGAAGAATGTTTTAAACAACCAAGCATGTATCTAATCCCTATTGACGAATGTCCATACATACTCATCTTATTCATAGTTCAATTGAAACAAAAAGCATAAGGTGTCTACTTTAGTTTCAACCAAAATACACAAATCTCAATGGTAGCTAGGCATTCAGATTAGCATATAAGTAGATAGGCATAATGAATAAGAGCATGAATCTTGAATCAAACTTGAAACTTGGAATTTATAAACCCAGAATATTCATGTTAGGTTACATCGAAGCCCTAGTAATGGATTTAGCTACTCATAAAGGGAAAGAAACATAAACAGAAATGAGAAAGCATGATGAATGTAACAAGAGTAGAAAAACCCTTTCTCAAGTCCTTGTGGTGTCCAATGCTTCTCCAAGAGCTTCTCCACGCCTAATACTTCTCCAAGAACTTCCCCACGTCTAGAAGAATGTATGAAGGTTCAGGAGGTGATTTGGGATGAGTTTGGGTGAGTGGTGATGGTTGAGAAAGAGGAAATTGTAGGAAATGGAAGGCAGGGCTTGCGGGGACAGTTTTGGTGATTTGAGGCTGTTTAGAGTGTTGGGAGTGTGTCTGGAGTGTTTGGGGAATTATGGGAGTGTGAAGGATCTGAAGGATGTGAAAGATCTGAAGGATGTGAGAGATGTCCCTTATGGAATGAATGAGAGTGGTATTTATAAGGAGAATGAAATGAGAATTCTGAATTGATTAATGCCTCCACTAACCACACTAATGCATTAGAAAATCAGTTTCCTTCTTTTACGGCTAGTGCGGCTCCCACATGCAGCTAATGGAGAACCCCACCAGAAAATCACATCTCATGCACAGCTCATCATGACCAAGAAACTTCATGGGCTCACGAATTGGGCTTCCCTTAATCAACTGATGACATTGAACCGTCCATCTTCAAGTTTAGAATGTCATCTTTCCAACCACATATCATTTGGGCCAATCCAAGTTCGGAGGAAGGAGTTAAGGCAAACAAATTTCTAACTCAGTCTGCACGTTTTTGGACCATTTTGCATATTTGGGCCCCCATTGCTACCTAAAGCTCAATTAACTGAATGACAAACATAAAAGAGATCAAAAGCACAAGTTTAACTCAAAAACATAACTAAATCATATGCTAGAAGGGTACAAAATGATATACAATTATGAACCGATCAAATACCCCAGACCTAGATTTTGCTAGTCCTCGAGCAAAACAAAACAAAACAAAGGTAAAAACAAAAGCAAGAAGTTAACTAGACCACTTCCGCAGGTAACTCGATTGCATTGAGCATATGCAACAAGCCTTTAAACCTATAGGCATCCCTAGTAGGAGGAGTTGTGTCTCCTGAGGGTTTAACAGATACGATACCCACAAACGCTTTCCGACTCTACAAAACAAAGCGGTTAGAAAACCTTTGAAATCAACTAATGAAAATGAAAGAAAACTTGAGTCATACCTCCAACACCATAGAGTTGCCAAGAGAAGTGATCAATCAGTGTGTATGGTGGAAGCTATTGCTCAAAGGCACACGGCTTCAAAGCAAGCACACTCAAAATTTGAAGAAAGAACATGCTTCGACTCTAATTCTCGCAGAAAGTACTCAATCACTCGGAACCTATGGTTTTATTCTCTCAAGCAAGCATAAGTGAGTATATGACAGAGAAGCACAATGTTTTTTGGTTAGATCTCATGAAAGGAATCAAATACTAAGAATAGAGATACACACATACTTACAAGCACCCATGAATACATCCTCAAAGATCTGCTAGGTCTTTCACAAGGTTGTAATGAAGGGCTACGGTTAGGGAAAATGGAAGAAATGGAAGGGAAAACAAGTAACTTAAGAACATACCAAGGTTGCATTCTCCATTGATCTGCAAGGTATCTTTGATTTATAATGGCATGGATGCAAACTTGATGGTATGACTTGGCATACACCTTTTTTTTCACACTTAGATCATATCGAAACACTTTCTCTTTTATTTTTCTTATTTTCTGATTTGATCTGCTTCTTCTTTAACTTCATTGCATAGATTCACACCAATTTTCTTTCATGTACATGGCAAAAACTTCCTTGCTTCAAACTTCATCTTGGCAAACCTTGGTAGATTCCTAAGCTATAGTGTATGGCTATAAAGGTTAAGTATCTCAGATTGAGATACAAAGGTAGGGAAATGATGAGGGTGGTAGAAGAAAAGGGCTTGAAGTGTTTGGCTTCAAGAGGGCTGATGGAACACACAAATGGGTATGATGAAAAGAAAGCATATAGAATGGTTAAGCACACATAGCCTAGCATCACTTCAATGAGTTCATTCATGAGTGAGAGCAAGCACATGGTATCTGCAAAAGACAATCATCCTTAGTATTCAATCAAAAGGGAACAATGAGATCATTTAGAGTGAATTGAAGAAATAAGTAGGGATGAGAATTAGAAACACTTTAAACCCTCTCAAGAAAGCAATAGGCTCGATATAGCTCACTAGGGTAGTCTCCACTATTCTCCTTCAAGAATTTGAGCATGGTACTTTAGCCACCAGAATTCTAAGAGCAAAAGCTTTGTGAGTGCAAAAATCTGATATGAAAACCTTAATGGCAGCTCCATAGCATTGATTGAATGACATTCTTAAAAAAAATTAGTGACAAAAGAAAACAAATTGAAAACCTTCCCCCCCACACTTAAATGAAGCATTGTCCTCAATGTTTGAACCATAGATGATTGAGAACTTGTAAATAATAAGGTGGAAAGGTAAGAAAGGATTTAGAGAAACTCCCCCTTGATGCAATTAGGTCGACCGCTACTAAACACCTTCTTCTTGAACACATGGGTTGCCTCCCAAGAAGCGCCTTAGTTACTGTCTTGGCAAGACATCCAACTGTTTATGATGAATTGGGGGGCTTCGGCTCAATCGCCTCTTTATGCATGGCTAGATAGTTTACCCAGCTTCTTCTTCTTTTCCTACGCTTCCTTTGTTTTTTTCCTTTTCTTTTTCTTCATGTGTGTAGGGAGTGCAACATTGAACATTATGGTGACCATGGATGGTTCCAATTTGGTAGAGGATTTTCCAAGAGGCTCGAGTGGTGGCCCAAAAGATGGTGGGTATGGCTGGAATACTTCTAGGGCAGTTACCACTTCCTGAAACTCCGGTTCAACATGACCTTCCTCTTCTTGTGAAAGGACAACTTCTATAGCATCATTGGACTGTTTCTGCAAGGTCTTGGAAGAAATTTCATCATTCACAATATCAATTGAAAAACAAGTATCAAGAGAGGTAGAAGGTTGAGATGGAGGATCAAACACTTTAAATTCAGCAGTTTCACCCAATACAGTCATGGAGAGGGTGCCATCTTTCACATTGATGATTGTGTTTGCAGTGGCCATGAATGGCCGGCCTAAGAGAATAGGATCAACACGATCTCCATTTGGGTTGTCCTCCATGTCCATCACTACAAAATCAACAGGGAGAATTAGTGTATTAACTTGAACTAAAATATCTTCTACGATACCTTTTGGATATTTGATAGAATGATCAGCTAGTTCAAGTCGCATTGAAGTCTTCTTCATCCCTTCTAAGCCAAGCTTTTGATAAACTGAATACGGCATTAGATTGATGCTTGCTCCCAAGTCCAACATGGCTCTTCCAACCTTCTTGTCTCCAATGTTAATGGGAATGTCAAAGCTGCCAGGATCTTCTAGTTTTGGTGGAAGCTTCCTTTGCAACACTGCACTTACATTCTTGTTCAGCTTGACTTCTTCATTTGGAGCAAAATTGAGCTTGTGATAGTTTTCAAGTTCTTGATGAACTTTCCATATGCAGGAATCTGTTCAATAACATCAAGCAAAGGCAAATTGATATTAACTTTACTCAAAATATCATAAATTTCTTTAAAAGCCTTATCTTGCTTTGCTCTCTTAAGACGCCCTGGAAATGGTATTGGTGGAACATATGGAGCGGGTGGCACATATCTATCTTCTTGATGATGTGGGGGCACAAATTTGTCATCCCTCCTATGCAATTGGAATGGATTAGGTCCCTGCGAATCTGAATTGGCCTTAGGAGCAGATTGTTGCCCTTGGGTACCTGTGGTCTCCTCCTCCTCTTCTTCGTCCTCTACAACAACAACATCATTTGAAAGATTGGAATCAACTTTGTTATCAACTATCTTACCTGATCTGAGCACGTGAATGGCCTTGACTTCGTGGTTCTTTGGATTGATCACAGTTTGGCTTGGCCATGTCCCGGGCTCTCTTTGGTTGATCTCAGCAGCTATTTGGCCTATTTGAACTTCCAATTTGGAGATGGCAGCTTGTGTAGTTTGTTGGAAATTAGATTGGTTGATTGCCATTTGCTTCACTATATCCTCCAATGATGATGATTGTTGTGGCCTTTGGAATGAAGAGGGATTGGCTTGATTCTGTGTATTCCTCCATGAAAAGTTTGGATGATTCCTCCAACCTGGATTATAACTTTGAGAGTATGGATCATTTCTTGGACCTTGGTTGTAGGAACTTACCAACTTAGCTTGCTCTTGCACAAATTCTGGATATGCAGCCCCAAGTGGACAAGCTATGGTAGCATGATCATGAGCTTCACAGATGCTACACACTTCCTTCAGAGGATTTCTTGAGTTTAATGCAAGAAGAGCATCTAGCTTTTGTTCTAATTTTGAAATCTGCACACTAGAAGCATCATTAGAACCACTAACAACACGTTTACCTCTTGTATCAGTGTGTTGGGTCTCCATTGCTATCGCCTCAAAGAGTTCATATGTTTCTTCGGGAGTCTTGGTTTTATAAGAACCACCTGCAAAATTGGTGACAATATTACGACTAGAAGGGGTTAGTCCTTTATAAAACATACGCATTTGAAGTTTCAAAGGAATCCCATGATGAGGACATTGATTGAGCAGCGCATTGAATCTCTCCCATGCTTCACAAAACGATTCATCATCTTGTTGTGTAAATGAGAATATCTTGTCCCTAAGCGTGTCGGTCTTTTGCGTGGAGAAGTATTTCTCCAAGAACTTCTTCTGAATGGCATCCCATGTAGTGAGTGAACCAGGCTTTAAGGAATTGAGCCAATACTTCGCCTTATCCCTCAAAGTATAAGGAAACACTCTCATTCGAAGTTGATCTTCCGTCACACCTGTCAAGGGGAAAGAACTCACAGCATTAATAATATCCTTTATATGAGTTAATGGATCTTCATTAGGTAAACCATAAAAGGAAGGCAACATATTAAGATGAGAAGATTTAAGCTCATAGTTTCGAGCTACGGGGGGTAGCAAAATGCTTGAAGGAGATGCTGGAATTATTGGGATATCAAGGTCTCCCATTAACTCATTGGCAGCCATCTCTTCTTCTTCTTGGTCTGAACTTGCTTCGGAATTTGAAAGTGAAGAACCAGGGAGGTCAGTGTGGAGAGCAAGACTTGTGAAAGTGGCCAGAGCTTGCTCTTTTGCAGTTGACAACTCTCTTTCTAGTCGATTCTGAATTTCAGAGATCACTCGATTGGGTTGCAACTTTGCTCTTCCTTCCAATGATCTAGAATGTCTAAATGAAGACCTCACTTGATCAATGAATGGTCTTTTAGACATAAACTACCTGAAACAGAAAATTTTGAATTAATTAGAAACACTAAAAGAATAGGGTAACCTTGGGCACATAACCAGGGAAGAACTTTCGTTCAGTCCCCGGCAACGGCGCCAAAATTTTGTTAACTCGCAAGTGTACGGGCCAATTAGTAGTATAGCAAGACAAGTACGAGGTCGTACCCACAAGGACTGAGAAGTTCAAATTAGTTATGTACTTAGATTACCCAATTCTAGAAACAAGAAGTTAAGTCTAAAACAGATTTTAAAGAGAGATTGATTGACTTTGTGAAAACAAATGAAACAAAACGAAATTGCAAACAAAGGCAAAGTAAACAAGTGTATCAAAGAGTGGTTTTGAGGTTGGAAACAGATTTGGAGACTAGGGCATTCGATTCACCATAACAATCCAATTCTAGGTTATAAGGATTCAAGTGACAAGTCTGATTCAGATTCAAAGATTGATTCTAGCTAAAGTATGATTAAGCCATGGTGTTTGATCCTAACCTTGTATTTCCAATTAAGCCCTTATTGTCGAACTTAAATCAAGCATTAGAAATCCATTAAGCATAGAAGAATGTTTTAAACAACCAAGCATGTATCTAATCCCTATTGACGAATGTCCATACATACTCATCTTATTCATAGTTCAATTGAAACAAAAGCATAAGGTGTCTACTTTAGTTTCAACCAAAATACACAAATCTCAATGGTAGCTAGGCATTCAGATTAGCATATAAGTAGATAGGCATAATGAATAAGAGCATGAATCTTGAATCAAACTTGAAACTTGGAATTTATAAACCCAGAATATTCATGTTAGGTTACATGAAGCCCTAGTAATGGATTTAGCTACTCATAAAGGGAAAGAAACATAAACAGAAATGAGAAAGCATGATGAATGTAACAAGAGTAGAAAAACCCTTTTCTGAAGTCCTTGTGGTGTCCAATGCTTCTCCAAGAGCTTCTCCACGCCTAATACTTCTCCAAGAACTTCCCCACGTCTAGAAGAATGTATGAAGGTTCAGGAGGTGATTTGGGATGAGTTTGGGTGAGTGGTGATGGTTGAGAAAGAGGAAATTCGTAGGGAAATGGAAGGCAGGCTTGCAGGGACAGTTTTGGTGATTTGAGGCTGTTTAGAGTGTTGGGAGTGTGTCTGGAGTGTTTGGGGAATTATGGGAGTGTGAAGGATCTGAAGGATGTGAAAGATCTGAAGGATGTGAGAGATGTCCCTTATGGAATGAATGAGAGTGGTATTTATAAGGAGAATGAAAGGAGAATTCTGAATTGATTAATGCCTCCACTAACCACACTAATGCATTAGAAAATCAGTTTCCCTTCTTTTCTGGCTAGTGCAGCTCCCACATGCAGCTAATGGAGAACCCCACCAGAAATCACATCTCATGCACAGCTCATCATGACCAAGAAACTTCATGGGCTCACGAATTGGGCTTCCCTTAATCAACTGATGACATTGAACCGTCCATCTTCAAGTTTAGAATGTCATCTTTCCAACCACATATCATTTGGGCCAATCCAAGTTCGGAGGAAGGAGTTAAGGCTTAAACAAATTTCTAACTCAGTCTGCACGTTTTTGGACCATTTTGCATATTTGGGCCCCCATTGCTACCTAAAGCTCAATTAACTGAATGACAAACATAAAAGAGATCAAAAGCACAAGTTTAACTCAAAAACATAACTAAATCATATGCTAGAAGGGTACAAAATGATATACAATTATGAACCGATCAAATACCCCCAGACCTAGATTTTGCTAGTCCTCGAGCAAAACAAAACAAAACAAAGGTAAAAACAAAAGCAAGAAGTTAACTAGACCACTTCCGCAGGTAACTCGATTGCATTGAGCATATGCAACAAGCCTTTAAACCTATAGGCATCCCTAGTAGGAGGAGTTGTGTCTCCTGAGGGTTTAACAGATACGATACCCACAAACGCTTTCCCGACTCTACAAAACAAAGCGGTTAGAAAACCTTTGAAATCAACTAATGAAAATGAAAGAAAACTTGAGTCATACCTCCAACACCATAGAGTTGCCAAGAGAAGTGATCAATCAGTGTGTATGGTGGAAGCTATTGCTCAAAGGCACACGGCTTCAAAGCAAGCACACTCAAAATTTGAAGAAAGAACATGCTTCGACTCTAATTCTCGCAGAAAGTACTCAATCACTCGGAACCTATGGTTTTATTCTCTCAAGCAAGCATAAGTGAGTATATGACAGAGAAGCACAATGTTTTTGGTTAGATCTCATGAAAGGAATCAAATACTAAGAATAGAGATACACACATACTTACAAGCACCCAAAGAGAGCCTGGGAGATTACCAAGCCAAACCGTGATCAATCCAAAGAACCAAGAAGCCAAGGCCATTCATGTGCTCAGATCAGGTAAGATTGTTGATAACAAAGTTGGTACTAATCTTTCTAATGATGTTGTGGTTGCAGAAGATGAAGAAGAGGAGGAGGAGACCACAGGTACACAAGGGCAACAATCTGCTTCTAAGACCAAATCAGATTCTCAGGGACCCAATCCATTCCAGTTGCATAAAAGGGATGACAAATTCGTGGCACCACATCTTCAAGAAGATAGATACGTGCCACCATCTCCATATGTTCCACCAATTCCATTTTCAGGTTGTCTTAAGAAAGCAAAGCAAGATAAGGCTTTTAAAGAGATTTATGATATTTTGAGTAAAGTTAATATCAATTTTCCTTTGCTTGATGTTATTGAACAGATGCCAGCATATGGAAAGTTTATCAAGAACTTGAAGACTCACAAGCTCAATTTTGCTCCAAATGAAGAAGTAAGGCTCAACAAGAATGTAAGTGCTGTGTTGCAAAGGAAGCTTCCACCAAAACTAGAAGATCCTGGCAGTTTTGACATTCCAATTAACATTGGAGACAAGAAGGTTGGAAGAGCCATGTTGGACTTGGGAGCAAGCATCAATCTAATGCCATATTCAGTTTATCAAAAGCTTGGCTTAGAAGGGATGAAGAAGACTTCAGTGCGACTTGAACTAGCTGATCATTCTATCAAATATCCAAAAGGTAATGTAGAAGATATTTTAGTTCAAGTTAATACACTAATTCTCCCTGCAGATTTTGTAGTGATGGACATGGAGGACAACCCAAATGGAGACTGTGTTGATCCCATTCTCTTAGGCCGGCCATTCGTGGCTACTGCAGACACAATCATCAAAGCGAAAGATGGCACCCTTTCCATGACCATTTTGGGTGGAACTGTAGAATTTAAAGTGTTTGATGCTCTATCTCAACCCTCTAGCTCTCTTGATACTTGTTTTTCAATTGATGTTGTGGATCATGAAGTTTCTTCCAAAATTTTGCAGGAAAAGTACAATGATCCTCTAGAAGTAGTCCTAACACAAGAAGAGGAAGATCTTTGTGAACCGGTGTTCCAAGAAGTGGTAGTTGCCCTAGAAGTGTTCCAGCCACACCCACCATCATTTAGGCCACCACTCGAACCTCTTGGACCATCGTCTACAAAATTGGAGTCATCCATTGTCACCCCACCAAAGCTAGAACTTAAACCTCTGCCCAATCATCTTAAATATACTTATTTGGGTGTTAATGAAACTCTTCCAGTTATAATTGCTGCAGGTCTCACCTCACATGAAGAAGAGAGCTTAATCAAAGTTCTAAAGGAGCATAACACAGCCCTTGGGTGGACCATAGCAGATATCAAAGGAATAAGTCCAAGCATGTGCATGCACCGGATTTTAATGGAAGAAGATAGTAAACCGTCCCGTGATGCCCAAAGGAGACTAAATCCCAATATGAAAGAGGTGGTTAGAACTGAAGTTTTAAACCTATTTGATGTAGGAATCATCTACCCAATTTCAAATTCTAAGTGGGTGAGTCCTGTACAAGTTGTTCCAAAGAAGTCCGGAATCACTGTTGTGAAGAATGAGCAGAATGAGCTATTTCCTACACGAACTATCACTAGTTGGAGAGTTTGTATTGATTACAGGAAGTTGAACACATCCACAAGAAAAGATCATTTTCCATTACCTTTTATTGATCAAATGCTTGAACGTTTATCTGGCCATGCTTACTATTGTTTTCTTGATGGTTATTTAGGTTATAATCAAATTCCCATTGCTCCGGAAGACCAAGAGAAGACCACATTCACATGCCCATTTGGTACATTTGCTTATAGAAGGATGCCATTTGGTTTGTGCAATGCTCCAGCAACTTTCCAAAGATGCATGATGGCAATATTTTCAGATATGGTTGAATGATTTATTGAGGTATTTATGGATGATTTTTCAGTTTTTGGATCATCTTTTGATGAATGTCTTCACCACTTGTCTCTAGTGCTTAAAAGATGCCAGGAAACAAATCTGATTTTGAATTGGGAGAAGTGTCACTTCATGGTGAAACAAGGCATTGTACTAGGCCATGTGATCTCAAGCAAAGGAATTGAAGTGGACAAAGCCAAGATCGAGCTCATATCAAATCTACCACCGCCTTCCTCAGTTAAAGGAGTTAGAAGTTTTCTAGGCCATGCTGGATTTTATAGAAGGTTCATAAAAAATTTCTCAAATATTACAAGACCATTGTGTAATCTTCTTGCTAAAGATGTTGTTTTTGAGTTTGATGAAGCTTGCATAGAAGCCTTTACTACCTTGAAAAAGGAGCTAACTTCAGCCCCTATTATCATGGCTCCGGATTGTTTACCATTTGGAATAATGTGTGATGCTTCTGACTTTGCTATTGGTGCAGTTTTAGGTCAAAGGAAGAACAAGCTTCCCCATGTGATTTATTATGCTAGCCGGACATTGAATGATGCTCAACTCAACTACTCCACAACAGAGAAGGAGTTGCTTGCTGTGGTTTTTGCTTTAGAAAAATTTCATTCTTACCTTGTTGGTTCTAAAGTAATTGTTTATTTTGACCATGCAGCTCTTAGATACTTGCTCACTAAGAAGGACGCCCACGCTTGATTAGATGGATTCTCTTGCTGCAAGAATTCGATTTGGAGATTCGAGACAAGAAGGGAAGTGAAAATGTGGTGGCTGACCATTTGAGCAGAATTGTGGTTGAAGAACAAGGAGAAGCTGTGCTACCTTTGAATGAGACTTTCCCGGATGAACAACTATATGTTGCTCAAGTCAAAGAGCCATGGTATGCTGATTTTGTTAATCATCTTGCATGTGGTATTATTCGAAATGATCTAACTTCTCAGGATAAGAAGAAGTTTTTTTCCATGGTGAAACATTATATTTGGGACGAACCTTTCTTATTCAAGCATTGCCTTGATCAACTCATTAGAAGGTGTGTTCCAGAAGAAGAGCAAGAAAGCATACTTAAGCATAGCCATGAATTGGCTTGTGGAGGTCATTTTGGAGCTAAGAAAACTGCATTTAAAATTCTGCAATCTGGTTTCTTTTGGCCCACTCTATTCAAAGATGCGTTTAATTTTTGTGTTAAGTGTGATAGGTGTCAAAGAATGGGGAACATAAGCCGCAGGAATCAAATGCCATTGAACAACATACTCATTGTGGAACTCTTCGATGTGTGGGGAAGTTGTTGCTGTTGATTATGTGTCTAAATGGGTAGAAGCCATACCGACCAAAACCAATGATCACAAGGTTGTGCTAAAATTCTTGAGGGACAATATTTTCACAAGGTTTGGAACTCCAAGGGCTGTCATTAGTGATGGAGGAAGCCACTTCTGTAACAAGCCATTCGAAGCACTCATGAAAAGGTACAACATCACCCATCGAGTCTCTACACCATATCATCCTCAAACTTCTGGTCAAGTAGAGATAAGCAACAGAGAAATTAAGCACATCCTAGAGAAGATTGTGAACCATACAATTAAAGATTGGGCTGCCAAGCTTAATGATGCATTGTGGGCTTATAGGACTGCATATAAGACTCCCATCGGAATGAGCCCTTATCGTCTTGTGTTTGGAAAAGCTTGTCATCTGCCAATGGAGCTTGAACACAAAGCTCTTTGGGCCATCAAGAAGTTGAATTTTGATCTAGACAAGGCAGGTGAAGCTAGGAAGTTTTAGCTCAATGAATTGGAGGAGTTAAGACATGAGTCTTACGAGAATCCAAAGCTTTAAAAAGAAAGAACCAAGAGTTATCATGACAGAAACATTCAACAGAAAGAGTTCACCAAAGGTATGACAGTTCTTTTGTTTAACTCACGTTTGCGTCTTTTTCCAGGAAAATTGAAGTCTAGGTGGCTTGGCCCATTGATCGTGGTCAATGTTTCTCCATATGGAGCTGTAGAGATTCGAAACCCTAAAGATGGCTTGACTTTCAAAGTAAATGGACAACATTTAAAGCCATTCTATGAAGGAATTTCAGCTGGCATTCAAACTGGCCATGTGGTGGATCAACTTCCATTCATACCATCAACTTAGCAGATTGCTTAATGTCTTGCCAAGACAGTAACTAAGGCGCTTCTTGGGAGGCAACCCATGTGTTCAAGAAGAAGGTGCTTGGTAGCGGTCAACCTAATCTTATCAAGGGGGAGTTTCAATAAACCTTTTTCTTAAATTTTCCCCTTATAATAGTTCTCAATCATCTTTACTATGCTTTAACATTGAGGACAATGTTCAATTCAAGTCTGGGGGGAAGGTTTTCAATTTGTTTTCGTTTGTGGTTTTTCAATTTGTTTTCATTTGTCACTAATTTTTTTTTAGAATGTCATTCAATCAATGCCGTGGAGCTGCCATTAAGGTTTTCATATCAGATTTTTGCACTTCACAAAGCTTTTGCTCTTAGAATTCTGGTGGCTAAAGTACCATGCTCAAATTCTTGAAGGAGAATAGTGGAGACTTCCCTAGTGAGCTATATCGAGCCTATTTGCTTTCTTGAGAGGGTTTAAAGTGTTTCTATTTCTCATCCCTACTGATTTCTTCAATTCACTCTAAATGATCTCATTGTTCCATTTTGATTGAATACTAAGGATGATTCTCTTTTGCAGATATCATGTGCTTGCTCTCACTCATGAATGAACTCATTGAAGTGATGCTAGGCTATGTGTGCATAACCATTCTATGTTCTTTCTTTTCACCCTACCCATATGTGTGTTCCATCAGCTCTCTTGAAGCCAAACACTTCAAGCCTTTTTCTTCTATCACCCTCATCATTCCCCTACCTTTGTATCAAAATTTGAGATATTTAACCCACTGTAGCCATACCTTATAGCTTAGAAATATACCAAGGTGTGCCGAGATAAAGTTTGAAGTAAGGAAGTTGCTGCCATATACCTAAATGAAAAATTGGTGTGAATCTGTGCATTGAAGTTAAAGAGGATGCAGATCAAATCAGAAAATGAGAAAGATAAAAGAGAAAGTGTTTCGATATGATCTAAGTGTGAAAAATAAGGTCTATGCCAAGTGATACCATGAAGTTTGCAGCTATGCCATTCTAAATAAATGATACCTTGCAGATCAATGAAGAATGCAACCTTGGTATGTTCTTAAGTTTTACCTGTTTGTCCTTCCCATTCTTCCATTTCCCCTAACCTTAGCCTTTCATTACAACCTTGTGAAAGACTTAGCTGATCTTTGAGGATGTATTCATGGGTGCTAGTAAGTATGTGTGTCTCCTTATTCTTACTATTTGATTCCCTTCATGAGATCTAACCAAAAATTGTGCTTCTCTGTCATATACTCACTTATGCTTGCTTGAGAGAATAAACCCATAGGTTCTGAGTGATTGAGTACTATCTGCGAGAATTAGAGTCGAAGCATGTTCTTTTTTCAAGGTTTGAGTGTGCTTGCTTTGAAGCCGTGTGCCTTTGAACTATAGCTTCCACTTTACACACTGATTGGTCACCTCTCTTGGCAACTCTATGGTGTTGGAGGTATGACTAAAGGTTTCATTCATTTTTCATTAGTTGATTTCAAAGGTTTTCTAACCACTTTGTTTTGTAGAGTCGGTAAAGCATTTGTGGGTATCGTATCTATTAAACCCTCAGGAGACACAACTCCTCCAACTAGGGATGCCTAGAGGTTTAAAGGCTTGTTGCATATGCTCAATGCAATCGAATTACCTGCGAAAGTGGTCTAGTTGACTTCTTGTTTTGTTTTGTTTTGCTCGAGGACTAGCAAAATCCAGGTCTGGGGGTATTTGATTAGTGCATAATTGTATATCATTTTGTACCATTCTAGCATATGATTTAGTTATGTTTTTTAATTAAACTTGTGCTTTTAATCTCTGTTGTGTTTGTCATTCAGTTAATTGAGCTTTAGGTAGCAATGGTGGCTTTGGATAGGAAAATGTGCAAAATGGTGCAAAAACGTGCAGACTGAGTTAGCAATTCATTTCAGCCTTAAACATCTTTATCCGAAATTGGATTGCACCAAATAATATGTGGTTGGAAAGATGACATTCTGAATTACAAGATGAAGGGCTCAAAGTCATTATATGAGGAATGGAAGCCCAATTCGTGATCCAATGAAGTACTTGTTCCTGGTGACAAAGTTAGGTCAGCTAATTGTTGTTTACAACTGAAATGGAGTATTAATGGGCAGACATAATGAAGAGGACAACAAGAGACATTCAATGCAATCCATGCATTTTAAGGGCTGTTCTGCACCTAACCAAATTCCACCAAATGCATGTATTGGGTAACTAGAGCAGTTACATAGCATTTAATGGGGTAGCTGAAAGAGTTGTCCTTCAGAAGCCAAAGGGGAGAACGAATGGAAGACTTAAACACTCTATAAAAGAAGGCATCAGCTGAAGAGAAAAAAACACTTCCATTTTATCATTCATTCCATAACATACATCCTGCGAGTCACAATCTCACAACTGATCCATCCTTCATTCCATCCTCCACACTCCCCTCATTCCCCAAACACATTCAGAAATCACTCTCAAACACTCCACCAATCAAACCAACACTCTAAACAGCCCCAAATCACCAAAACAGTCCCTGCAAGCCTTCCTTACATTTTCCTACGAATTTCCTCTTTCTCATCCATCACCACTCACCCAAACTCATCCAAAATCATCTCCTTAACCTTCATACATCCTTCTAGACATGGGGAAGCACTTGGAGAAGCATTGGACACCACAACAACTTCAGAAAAGGGTTTTTCTACTCTTGTTGCATTCATTATGTTTCCTCATTTTTGTTTAAGTTTCTTTCCCATTATGAGTAGCTAAATCCATAACTAGGGCTTTGATGTAACCTAACATGAATATTCGGGATTTATAAATTTCAAGTTTCAAGTTTGATTCAAGATTCATGCTTTTATTCATTACGCCTACCTACTTATATGCTAATCTGAATGCCTAGCTACCAATGAGATTTGTGTATTTTGGTTGAAATTGAAGTAGACACCTTATGCTTTTGTTTCAATTGAACTATGAATAAGATGAGTATGTATGGACATTCGCCAATAGAGATTAGATGCATGCTTGGTTGTTTAAAACATTCTTCTATGCTTAATGGATTTCTAATGCTTGATTTAAGTTCGACAATAAGTACTTAATTAGGGAATTGGAAATACAAGGTTAGGATCAAACACCATGGCTTAATCATATTTTAGCTAGAATCAATCTTTGAATCTGAATTAGATTTGTCACTTGAATCCTTATAACCTAGAATTAGATTATTATGGTGAATCGAATGCCCTAGTCTCCAAATCTGTTTTCCAACCTCAAAAACCACTCTTTGATACACTTGTTTACTTTGGTTTTGTTTGCAATTTCGTTTTGCTTCATTTGTTTTCACAAAAATCAATCACTCTCGTTTTCAATTCTGTTTTAAACTTAACTTTCTATTTTCTTGAATTGGGTAATCTAAGCACGTAACTAATTTGAAGTTCTCAGTCCTTGTGGGTATGACCTCGTACTTGTCTTGCTATACTACTAATTGGCCCATACAATTGCTAGTTAACAATAATATGGTGGTTTGGTGAGTTTTGTGTGAAATCCAATCACTAGAACAATGCAATGCACCAACCACACCATTTACGAACTTCCAAAACTTGGTAAACATCATAATATGGTGGGAATAATCATTTGGTGAGTTTTGAGTGAAATCCAATTGTTAACTCGAAAGTGCACGAGGCGTTGGGTAGTATAGCATGTGTAAGTACGAGGTCGATCCCACGAGGATTGATGATAGATTGATTCAATTTGATTCCCTGCACAAAATAGAAATGAAAAGAAAATAAATACAATAAGAAAGAAAGAAAAGAAATTAACTCAAGCAAATTAGTTACAAAGTTCAATTTAAATTCACAGATTGATTCTAGCTAAAATATGATTAAGCCATGGTGTCTGGTCCTAACCTTGTATTCCTAATTCCCTAATTAGATCCTTGTTGTCGAACCTAAATTAAGCATTAGAAATCCATTAAGCAAAGAAGAATGTTTTAAACAACCAAGCATGTATCTAATCCCTGTTGTCGAATGTCCATACATACTCTTCCTATTCATAGTTCAATTTGAATTAATGCATGATGTCTACTCTTAATTCAAACCAAGATAGCTAACATACAAGTTTTAATGGTGATCACTCATTCAAACAAGCATATTAACTTATAAGCATAATGAATAAGACCAAGAACTATAATTGAAACTTGGAAACTAATTAAACTTGAAAACTTAAGAAAAGAGTTTACATTACAATGAAAAATAAATTACAACTAAGAGAAACTTAAAGGAAAATTTAGCAAAAGGATTTTGTTACAACAATTGAGAACTAAAAAGGAAAACTAAGAGAATTTGAGGGAGAGAAGGGAGAGGAGCTCTAGAGAGATGTTTGAGAGCTCCCCCCCTTGGGGTGTGTTTACAAGCTTGGAGAAACTCACTATTTATAGGCCAAGGGGAAGTGAAAATCTGAATTAAATATTGCTTCTACCTACAAAACTCATTTCACCAACTTACAACACTTAATTAACCAACTTTACCTAACACACAATTGCATTTGAAAACAATTCCTCTTGTCTTTAAGCTTAGTGTTGTAGCTCCCACTTCATCTTCTTTTACTTCATTTGGCTGCTGCAAAACTCCACTCCAATTATAAGTATTGAATATGCTTCACCAAACTTTCCCACAATCAATAACATTTCATCATGCATATGTCATGCTTGACAATGCATTGCAGTCTTCTTTTGGGCTCGTTTTGGGCTTGTTTCTCAATTCTGAAAAATCTGGAAAAATATTTATCTTGAAGTTCTTTGAATTATCTTTCCAAGCATATGCAGCCCAGCTCAAGGAAAAATCGGAAAGACCTTCAAATGTGATTTTTGGCCCAGTAACGCAGATGCTGCCGATTTTGACCTTAAGCTGCCAAAACTTGTATAACTTTCTCTAGAAGACTCGGAATCATGAACCGTAAAATTCTTCAGAAACTAGACTTCCGCATCTTTCCAATGATGTATGGTTGATTATCTGGTTCTTCCTGAGCAAGTACAGTCCAATCTGTGAAGTTGACTGATCTGCAGACACCATTTTGAGCTAACTTGTCTCCAAAATGCATTTAATGACTCATAAGCTTATTACACTGAAATAAACACAAAATAGATTAAAAGCACAAGTTTAACTCAAAAACATAACCAAATCATAAGTTAGAAGGGTACAAAATGATATGTAATTATGCACCGATCACCAATCACCAGAACGATGCAATCCTACAATCACTCCGTCTACAGTACAAACTTCGTACGTACATCAAGTGTCCCTTTTCTTTGGCCAATTGATTTCGGATCGAGCCCAAAACTTGGGCAACATCATAATATGGTGGGAGGAGTCTTTTGATGAGTTTTGAGAGAAATCCAATCACTTGAACTATGCAATGCACCAACCACTCCATTTATGCCATCCTACCACCACTCCATGAAAGGTACGAACTTCGTACTAACTTGAAGTATCCAATTTATTTGACCAATTGATTTCGGATCGTGCGCAAGACTTGGGCAACATCATAATATGGTGGGTGGAGTCATTTGGTGAGTTTTGAGTGAAATACAATCACCAGAACAATGCAATGCACCAACCACTCCATTTACGGTACGAACTTCGTACGAACCGGAAGTGTCCAATTTCTTTGACCAATTGGTTCCGAATCGAGCCCAAAACTTGGGCAACATCATAAAATGGTGGGAGGAGTCATTTGGTGAGTTTTGAGTGAAATCGAATCACAAGAACGATGCAATCCTACAACCACTGCTGCTACAGTACGAACTTCGTACGAACATGAAGTGTCCCTTTTCTTTGGCCAATTGATTTCGGATCGGGCCAAAAACTTGGAAAACATCATAATATGGTGGGAGGAGTTTTTTGGTGAGTTTTGAGTGAAATCCAATCACTAGAACTATGCAATGCACCAACCACTCCATTTACGGTACGAACTTCGTATGAACTTGAAGTGTCCAATTTCCTTGACTAATTGGTTCCGGATCGTGCCCAAAACTTGGGCAACATCGTAATATGGTGGGAGGGGTCAGTTGGAGAGTTTTTAGTGGAATCCAGTTAGTACAACTATGCAATCCTACAACCACTTCATGATAGGCACGAACTTCGTACGAACTTGAAGTATCCAATTGATTTCTGATCGATCCCAAAACTTGGGCGACATGATAATATGGTGGGAGGAGTCATTTGGTGAGTTTTGTGCGAAATCCAATCACAAGAACAATGCAATGCCCCAACCACTCCATTTACGGTACGAACTTGAAGTGTACAATTTCTTTTACCAATTGACTTCGGATCGAGCCCAAAACTTGGGCAACATCAGAAAATGGTGGGAGGAGTCATTTGATGAGTTTTGAGTGAAATCAAATCACTAGAACTATGCAATCCTACAGCAATTCCATGAAGGGTACGAACTTCGTACGAACTTGAAGTATAAAATTTCTTTGACCAATTGATTTCGAATCGAGCCCAAATCTTGGGCAACAACATAATTTGGTGCGAGGAGTCATTTTTTGAGTTTTGAGTAAAATCCAGTAACTAGAACTATGCAATCCTAAAACCACAAAATGAAAGGTATGAACTTCGTACGAATTAGAAGTATCAAATTTATTTAAGAAATTAGTTTCGGATCGTGCCCAAATCTTGGGCAACATCTTAATATGGTGGGAGGAGTCACTTGGTGAGTTTTGAGTGAAATCCAATCACTAGAACTATGCAATCCTACTACCACTCCGTGTACAGTACGAACTTCGTAAGAACATGAAGTGTCCCTTTTCTTTGACCAATTGATTTCAGATCGAGCCCAAAACTTAGACAACAACATAATATGGTGGGAGGAGTCATTTGGTGAGTTTTGAGTGAAATCCAATCACTTGAACTACGCAATGCACCAACCACTCCATTTACGGTATGAACTTCGTACGAACATGAAGTGTCCCTTTCCTTTGGCTAATTGATTTCGAATCGTGCCCAAAACATGGGCAACATCATAATATGGTGGGAAGAGTCATTTGCTGAGTTTTGAATGAAATCCAATCACTAGAACTATGCAATCCTACAACCACTCCATTCACGGTACGAACTTCGTACGAACTTGAAGTGTCCAATTTCTTTGACCAATTGATTTCGGATCGATCCCAAGACTTGGGCAATATCATAATATGGTGGGAGGAGTCATTTGGTGAGTTTTGAGTGAACTTCAATCACTAGAACTATGCAATCCTACAACCACTCCATGAAAGGTACGAGCTTCGTACGAACTTGAACCCAAAACCTAGGCAACATCATAATATCGCGAGTGGAGCCATTTGGTGAGTTTTGAGTGAAATCCAATCTTTAGAACTATGCAATGCACCAACCACTCCATTTACGGTACGAACTTCGTACGAACTTGAAGTGTCCAATTTCTTTGACCAATTGATTTTGGATAGAGCAAAAAACTTGGGAAACATCATAATATGGAGGGAGGAGTCATTTGGTGAGTCTTGTGTGAAATCCAATCACTATAACTATGCAATGCTCCAACCACACCATTTACGAACTTCCAAAACTTGGCAACAACCATAATATGTTGGGAATAATTACTTGGTGGGTTTTCAGTGAAATCCAATCACCAGAACGATGCAATCCTACAGTCACTCCTTCTACAGTACAAAATTCGTGCGAACATGAAGTGTCCCAACCACTCCATTTACGGTACGAACTTGAAGTGTACAATTTCTTTTACCAATTGATTTCTAATCGAGCCCAAAACTTGGGCAACAACATAATATGGTGGGAGGAGTCATTTGGTGAGTTTTGAGTGAAATCTAATCACTAGAACTATGCAATGCACCAACCACTCCATTTACACTACGAACTTCGTACGAACTTGAAGTGTCCAATTTCTTTGACCAATTGGTTCCGGATCGAGCCCAAAAGTTGGGCAACATCGTAATATGGTGGGAGGTGTCATTTGGTGAGTTTTGAGTGGAATCCAATCAGTAGAACTATGCAATCCTACAACCACTCCATGATAGGTACGAACTTCGTACGAACTTGAAGTATCCAATTGATTTCTGATCGATCCCAAAACTTGGGCAACATGATAATATGGTGGGAGGAGTCATTTGGTGACTTTTGTGTGAAAGCCAATCACTAGAACAATGCACCAACCACTCCATTTACGAACTTCGAACGAACTTGAGGTGTCCAATTTCCTTGAGCAATTGATTTCGGATCGATCCCAAAACTTGGGCAACATCATAAAATGGTAGTGGGAGTCATTTGGTGAGATTTGAGTGAAGTCCAATCACAAGAACTATGCAATCCTACAACCACTCCATGAAAGGTACGAACTTCGTACGAACGTGAAGTATCCAATTTCTTTGACCAATTGATTTCGGATCGAGCCCAAGACTTGGGCAACGTCATAATATGGTGGGAGGAGTCACTTGGTGAGTTTTGAGTGAAATCCAATCTCCAGAACAATGCAATGCAAAAACCACTCCAATTACGGTACGAACTTCGTACGAACTTGGAGAGTCCAATTTCTTTGACCAATTGAATTTGGATCGAAACCAAAACTTGTGCAGCAACATAAAATGGTCGGAGGAGTCATTTGGTGAGTTTTGAGTGACATCCTATCACTAGAACTATGCAATCCTACAGCCACTCCATGAAAGGTATGAACTTCGTACCAACTTGAACTATCCAATTTCTTTGACAAATTGATTTTTGATTGATCCCAAATCTTGGGCAACATCATAATCTGGTGGGAGGAGTCATTTGGTGAGTTGTGAGTGAAATCCAATCACCAGAACAATGCAATGCACCAACCACTCCATTTTCGGTACGAACTTCATACGAACTTGAAGTGTCCAATTTGTTTGACCAACTGATTTCGGATCGAGCAAAAAACTTGGGCAACATCATAATATGGTGGGAGGAGTCATTTGGTGAGTTTTGTGTGAAATCCAATCACAAGAACTACGCAATGCACCAACCACCCCATTTACGAACTTCCAAAACTTGGGAACCATCATATTATGGTGGGAGGAGTGATTTCGTGAGTTTTGAGTGAAATCCGATCACCAGAACGATGCAATCCTACAACCACTCTGTCAACAGTACGAACTCCGTACGAACATGAAGTGTCCTTTTCTTTGGCCAATTGATTTCAGATCGAGCCCAAAACTTGGGCAACATCATAATATGGAGGGAGGAGTCTTTTGGGGAGTTTTGAGTGAAATCCAATCACTAGAACAACGCAAACGCACCAACCACTCCAATTACGGTACGAACTTGAAGTGTCCAAGTTCTTTGACCAATTGATTTCGGATCGGGCCCAAAAGTTGGGCAACATCATAATATGTTGGGAGGAGTCATTTGGTGAGTTTTGAGGGAAATCCAATCACTAGAACTATGCAGTCCTACAACCACTCCATGAAAGGTACGAACTTTTTACGAACTTGAAGTATCCAATTTATTTGACCAAATGATTTCGGATCGAGCCCAAAACTTGGGAACATCATAAAATGGTGAGAGGAATCGTTTGTGAGTTTTGAGTGAAATCCAATCACCAGAACTATGCAATGCACCAACCAATCCATTTACGTTACGAACTTCGGACGAACTTGAAGTGTCCAATTTCCTTGACCAATTGACTTCAGATCAAGCCCAAAACTTGGGAAGCGTCACAAAATGGTGGGAGGAGTCATTTGGTGAGTTTTGAGTGAAATCCAATCAATAGAACTATGCAATCTTACAGCCACTCCAAGAAAGTTACGAACTTTAGAAGTGTCCAATTTCTTTGACCAATTGATTTCGGATCGAGAAAAAAATTTGGGAAACATCATAATATGGTGGGAGTAGTCATTTGATGAGTTTTGACTGAAATCCAATCTTTTGAACTATGCAAAGCACCAACCACTCCATTTACGACACGAACAACGTACGAATTTGAAGTGTCCAATTTCTTTCACCAATTAATTTTGGATAGAGCAAAACACTTGGGCAACATCATAATCTGGTGGGTGGAGTCATTTGGTGAGTTTTGATTGAAATTCAATCATTAGAACTATGCAATGCACCAACCACTCCATTTACGGTACGAACTTCGTACGAATTTGAAGTGTCCAAATTCTTTGTCCAATTGATTTCGGATCAAGCCCAAAAGTTGGATAACATCATAATATGTTGGGAGGAGTCAATTGCTGAGTTTTCAGTGTAAAACAATCACTATAACTATGCAATCCTACAACCACTCCATGAAAGGTACAAACTTCCAACGAACTTGAAGTATCCAATTTCTTTTACCAATAATTCGGATCGTGCCCAAAACTTGGGCAACATCATAATATGGTGGGAGGAGTCATTTGGGGAGTTTTGAGTGAAAAACAATCACTAGAACTATGCAATCCTACAACCACTCCATGAAAGGTACGAACATGCTACGAACTTGAAGTATCCAATTTCTTTAACCAATTGATTTCGGATCGAGCCCAAAACTTGGGCAACATAATAACATGGTGGGAGGAGTCATTTGGTGAGTCTTGAGTGAAATCCAATCACTAGAACGACGCAATCGTACAACCACTACAGTCACAGTACGAACTTCGTACAAACTTGAAGTGTCCAGTTTCTCTGACCAATTCATTTCGGATCGAGCCCAAAACCTGGGCAACATCATAATATGGTGGGAGGAGTCATTTGGTGAGTTTTGAGTGAAATCCAATCACTAGAACGACGCAATCGAACAACCACTCAAGTCACAGTACGAACTTCCTACAAACTTGAAGTGTCCAGTTTCTCTGTCCAATTGATTTCGAATCGAGCCCAAAACTTGGGCAACATCATAATTGACAGGACCTGACCCAAATTCCACTTTGGAATTCGCGCCAAGCCCTGTGCTTGTCCGACACCTATCAGGTGTCGGGCACAATTGACCAATTTGCCCTTTTAAACCAGAATTCAAAATAAAAACTTCCTTTTTAAGAGTCGACTTCTGCCGAAAATTCGGCAAAGTCTCCCCTATATTTTGCTCATTCCCCAAATTTAAACACCTGCAATAAAAGTCCCAATGAAGACCCAAACGTTCAGCATGCACAAGGTAAGTTCACACACAAACAAAACAGTAAGAAATGGCCTCAGGCCTACAGAAATTCAGGGCAATTGTCAGAGCCTCTAAACTAATTTAAATTTACAAAGTTCTTCGGGTTGGGTTCCTACACAAAAGTCTCGGAAGGTGGTGGTGGTGCAGAAGGCCGGTGGTGGTGCTCATCCGATCTACAGCCTGGGGGCGCAAAACATTGGAAAAGGTGAGTGGACTCAAAAAGAAAGTTTGTGAAAATAGTGTAAGAACATACTAACCCCCTGTTAAAACATTTAAAAGAAAAAAAATCTAATAAATTGTACTAAAAAGAACCAGCATGCGCAATATAAATATATAATAATATATGTATAGTTTACGAAACCAGAAATTCTCGTTTCATAACAGAAACCAATTCCATTCAATAAATGGCCAATGAAATAAGAATATCCAAAACAATCTTTATGTGAACTTCAAAGCATAGAATTCCTCCGTGTATAACCAAAACGTTTTAATCCAGCAAACAAATAATTAAAATAAGAATTTCCGGATAAAACTTTTAGATTTCCACCTAGGTGTACCCTTCCTCAATTTTCCGTCAATTCCAATATTTATCCGTCAATTCCATATCCTCGTAAGACTCGGGACACAAAGTCAATCCGAGCCACGTCCTCGTAAGACTCGGTGACACAAAGTCGATCCGAGCCACGTCCTCGTAAGACTCGGTGACACAAAGTCGATCCGAGCCACGTCCTCGTATAGTCATGCGCGCAGACTTAATCCGAAGGCAGCATTGGTCCGTAGACCGGGAAAATCACCAATAACCAAATTATATCGTAGGCAACATGTCATCCGAAACAACAATAGGGTACCTAGGGTTTGAAAACCTTCCTTTCCAAAACCATAAACCCAAAAATCATAAATTTCAATCCAATTCTAACCTTCCGAGCCGTTCAAATCCTCAAATCACTTTTATAACCCTTATTCCCCGAAAATCAATCATAAGTTCGGAATAGAATTCATAAATAGATATTCAAGGAAATCAATTTAATTCAATTAATAAACTTATAAATAGAGTTGAAACTCATAACCATAATATTTCAGGAATAAACATTTAAATAAACATTACTATATAAATATCATTCCCGATTTAATTCCAATACCTATCATAGGCTCGGAATGAAAAGCATATATATAGATATTTACGAAAATTAGTTAAGTTCAATTGAGCATTTCTAATTAACTTGATTAATAATCAAATCCAGAATAAATGTTTAATAAATCTTTATTGTATAAAACAAATTCTAGAAGTAAAAGTCCACTCACAAATTGTCCGAGCTCGCTTGGCTCTTCAAAGGTCCTTCCCGTAATTTCGGCAGAGCTGGAGTACCTATTTAAAATTAAAACCATTTAGTACTTAAAAATAGCTCGGCAAAGTAATTTATTAAATAAACCGATCCCCGGGCTCAAAATGCTCAAACTTTGGATAAAAAGGGTTCCCGGGCCTAAAAGTGTTCAATTTTGATTAGAACGGTTTCCCGGGCCCATTTGATTCTAATTTAAGCCGTTTAATTAACTTGGAACTCCCCGGGATTAACCATTCGATTAAATCCTTTATTAGGTTCGATTCGTTCGTTCAATAGGTTTCCGACCTCCAATTTACGTTCCGTAAATTTCTATAGGCTTCTAAAAATCCCAATTACTCAATCTCCAAGTTTCGTTACGATCCAACGGTTAGAACTTATCGATCCTAAGTTAACCTTAGTTAAACCTAACCGGTAAACATGGCTCTTTGTTAACTCGCAAGTGCACGGGCCATTGGATAGTATAGCTTGTGTAAGTACGAGGTCGATCCCACGAGGATTGATGATAGATTGATTCAATTTGATTCCCTGCACAAAATAGAAATGAAAAGAAAATAAATACAACAAGAAAAAAGAAAAGAAATTAAATTAAATAACTCAAGCAAATTAGTTACCAGTTCAATTCATATTCTTAGATTGATTCTAGCTAAAGTATGATTAAGCCATGGTGTCTGGTCCTAACCTTGTATTTCTAATTCCCTAATTAGATCCTTATTTTCGAACCTAAATTAAGCATTAGAAATCCATTAAGCATAGAAGAATGTTTTAAACAACCAAGCATGTATCTAATCCATGTTGTCGAATGTCCATACATACTCTTCCTATTCATAGTTCAATTTGAATTAATGCATGGTGTCTACTCTTAATTCAAACCAAGATAGCTAACATACAAGTTTTAATGGTGATCAATCATTCAAACAAGCATATTAACTTATAAGCATAATGAATAAGAACAAGAACTATAATTGAAACTTGAAAAGTAATTAAACTTGAAAACTTAAGAAAAGAATTTACATTACAATGAAAAATAAATTACAACTAAGAGAAACTTAAAGGAAAATTTAGCAAAAGGATTTTGTTACAACAATTGAGAACTAAAAGGAAAACTAAGAGAATTTGAGGGAGAGAAGGGAGAGGAGCTCTAGAGAGATGTTTGAGAGCTCCCCCCCTTGGGGTGTGTTTACAAGTTTGGAGAACCTCACTATATATAGGCCTAGGGGAAGTGAAAATCTGAATTAAGTATTGCTTCTACCTACAAACCAACTTACAACACTTAATTCACACAATTGCATTTGAAAACAATTCTTCTTGTCTTTAAGCTTAGTGTTGCAACTCCCACTTCATCTTATTTTACTTCATTTGGCTGCTGCAAAACTCCACTCCAATTATATGTATTGAATATGCTCCACCAAAATTTCCCACAATCAATAACATTTCATCATGCATATGTCATGCTTGACAATGCATTGCAGTCTTCTTTTGGGCTTGTTTTGGGCTTGTTCCTCCATTCTGAAAAATCTGGAAAAATATGGATCTTGAAGTTCTTTGAATTATCTTTCCAAGCATATGCAGCCCAGCTCAAGGAAAAATCGGAAAGACCTTCAAATGTGATTTTTGGCCCAGTAACGCAGATCCTGCCGATTTTGACCTTAAGCTGCAAAAACTTGCATAACTTCCTCTAGAGGACTCGGAATCATGAACCGTAAAATGCTCCAGAAAATAGACTTCCGTATCTTTCCAATGATGTATGGCTCATTGTCTGGTTCTTCTTGAGCAAGTACAGTCCAATCCGTGAAGTTGACTGATCTGCAGACACCGTTTGAGCTAACATGTCTCCAAAATGCATTTATTGAGTTTTAAGCTTATTACACTGAAACAAACACAAAATAAATTAAAAGCACAAGTTTAACTCAAAAACATAACCAAATCATAAGTTAGAAGGGTACAAAATGATATGTAATTATGCACCGATCAAATACCCCAAACCTAGATTTTGCTAGTCCTCGAGCAAAACAAAAGGAAAACAAAAATAAAAACAAAATAAGTAAATAAATTTATTAGACCACTTTCGCAGGTAACTCGATTGCATTGAGCATATACAACAAGCCTTTAAACCTCTAGGCATCCCTAGTAGGAGGAGTTGTGTCTCCTGAGGGTTTAACAGATACGATACCCACAAACGTTTTACTGACTCTACAAAAAAGTAGTTAGAAAACAAAAACAAAACAAAAACAAATACAACAACAAATACAAAACAATATTTCCGAACATTTTCTGAAGAGAAATGACTCATGCACATGACTCAAAAGTTTTAACAATAAAAACTCTTTTTTAGACATTATTCACAATGTGGCAAAGTTCAAAACATAACATGCTCAAAGTGTAGTAGTGTGATAGCCAAATGCAACAAATTCTCCAATCTTAGTTTTCACACAATTTCAAAATCATACAAAGCACAAATTCAACTTCAAATCTCACCAAAGTTGTCCTCTCACAAATGAATCACTCAGAAGAGGGTTACAATGCAACACTCAGTTATAAACATGAGATTAGAGTTAAACCATAAGGGAATTAACTCACAATTGAAAGATGAAGAACTTGCATTATATGATCTCAAGAAGGATGCCAAACACTTAAAAGTAGGAAAATGGATGCAATTCAATCACATGACATTTAGGATCAATTTAGGTCTTTATCATAGGTTGTAATGGGGCTAAGGGTGTAAGGTGAGTGAGAAATGAAAGGTATGGATAACACAAAGTCCAAAGAACTCATAATGTAAGAGCATAAAACAATTGTTTCCAAGACTTGAATCATCACAATGAGGATTTTTTTTTTTTTTTCAAAACTCCTTTTACCTCCATTTATAAGGATTCACACTCCTTTCTTTTAATTGAACAACCACTAATTTATTTTGAGGCCAATAAAGAAACCCAAAAATGAATTTTCAATCAACCACCACTTAATCACAACTTTTCTCTTTTCTTTCACCAATTGTGTATTTTTTTTTCGAAATGTAACACCTCTTCCAAAACTTAGTATGAAAAACACATCCCAATAAAAGCTCAAGAGTTCCTTAGAAAGGTAAATAATTGTTTTTCAGGCTAAGGTGAGGAAATATAATTGGTTAAATGAAAGAAAAGGTTTACATGTAGGCTCAAAATGGTTAACAATGGAAAAATCATGCTTAAGCATGCATAAGGTTAGCTTGAAAGGCACAAACGATCCAAAGAAGGCCTTAATATCATTTCTTAAATGTCATGTAATTAAATTGAATATGAATGAATGACTTTTAAGTGTTCAACCAAATCAATGAATAATGAGATCAAACAACAACTTAGATGACAAGAAAATAAGAGTATGTGTATAACACTCATGAAATGAAGCACAAGGCTCAAAAGCTCACATTATATGGTTATACAAGTTTAATTTATGCTTGATACAATTCTTTGGATCATGCAAATCCTTTAATTGGAAAATTATGAAACAAATGGCAAGTGTAAAGAAGGTTTCGAACATATCATGCTAGAACGATGCCAAAAGTTTTAATTTTTTTAAATTTTTTTGAAATAAAAATAAATCCAATTTTCATTTAAGTCATGCAAACATTTATCACAATCTCATCATATGTGTTCGGAAAGTGACTCAAAATAAAAAATAAAATAAAAACAAAGCAAGACTAAAATAAAATAGAAAAACAAGAATTTTTTTTTAAAATTTTTATTTTAAGAACACACAATTATACAAGCAACTCTAGGATGACCAGTTAAGGGTCTCGTAAAACACACCAGGGGTTCCGGAAGGTTGGAGGGGTCACAATGGTCCCGCTTAAAACCCAAACTTCTTAGACACCGAAGGTGTCGCCTAAAGAACTCCTAGACACTGCATTGACGGAGACGCTCACCGGAGTTACCAAAAGTCAACTTATATGAAAAATCTTTTTAATTTTTTTAATTATAAAAGAAACAGAAAATTAAAATTACAAAATAATAACAATACAAGTAAAAGAGAAAGGATTGGAATACTCCCCTTGAAGCGATTAGGTCGAGCATGGATGCATTTGGAGGTAGCTACTCCTCCCACTACTCCATACTTCCTATTCTTATGATTGAAGTTTCCTTCTCTCCTTTTTATTGAGCTATCCTAAATTGCTAAAACAAACATAAAAACTTGAAACAAAATTAAAATGATTAGGAATAAAAACTGAAATGAAAAAGGAAAAAGGAAAGTAAAACAAGTAGGGAAAGAAAATAGAACTAAACTATGCCGTCAATCCCCGGCAACGGCGCCAAAATTTTGTTAACTCGCAAGTGCACGGGCCATTGGATAGTATAGCTTGTGTAAGTACGAGGTCGATCCCACGAGGATTGATGATAGATTGATTCAATTTGATTCCCTGCACAAAATAGAAATGAAAAGAAAATAAATACAACAAGAAAAAAAGAAAAGAAATTAAATTAAATAACTCAAGCAAATTAGTTACCAGTTCAATTCATATTCTTAGATTGATTCTAGCTAAAGTATGATTAAGCCATGGTGTCTGGTCCTAACCTTGTATTTCTAATTCCCTAATTAGATCCTTATTTTCGAACCTAAATTAAGCATTAGAAATCCATTAAGCATAGAAGAATGTTTTAAACAACCAAGCATGTATCTAATCCATGTTGTCGAATGTCCATACATACTCTTCCTATTCATAGTTCAATTTGAATTAATGCATGGTGTCTACTCTTAATTCAAACCAAGATAGCTAACATACAAGTTTTAATGGTGATCAATCATTCAAACAAGCATATTAACTTATAAGCATAATGAATAAGAACAAGAACTATAATTGAAACTTGAAAAGTAATTAAACTTGAAAACTTAAGAAAAGAATTTACATTACAATGAAAAATAAATTACAACTAAGAGAAACTTAAAGGAAAATTTAGCAAAAGGATTTTGTTACAACAATTGAGAACTAAAAAGGAAAACTAAGAGAATTTGAGGGAGAGAAGGGAGAGGAGCTCTAGAGAGATGTTTGAGAGCTCCCCCCCTTGGGGTGTGTTTACAAGTTTGGAGAACCTCACTATATATAGGCCTAGGGGAAGTGAAAATCTGAATTAAGTATTGCTTCTACCTACAAACCAACTTACAACACTTAATTCACACAATTGCATTTGAAAACAATTCTTCTTGTCTTTAAGCTTAGTGTTGCAACTCCCACTTCATCTTATTTTACTTCATTTGGCTGCTGCAAAACTCCACTCCAATTATATGTATTGAATATGCTCCACCAAAATTTCCCACAATCAATAACATTTCATCATGCATATGTCATGCTTGACAATGCATTGCAGTCTTCTTTTGGGCTTGTTTTGGGCTTGTTCCTCCATTCTGAAAAATCTGGAAAAATATGGATCTTGAAGTTCTTTGAATTATCTTTCCAAGCATATGCAGCCCAGCTCAAGGAAAAATCGGAAAGACCTTCAAATGTGATTTTTGGCCCAGTAACGCAGATCCTGCCGATTTTGACCTTAAGCTGCAAAAACTTGCATAACTTCCTCTAGAGGACTCGGAATCATGAACCGTAAAATGCTCCAGAAAATAGACTTCCGTATCTTTCCAATGATGTATGGCTCATTGTCTGGTTCTTCTTGAGCAAGTACAGTCCAATCCGTGAAGTTGACTGATCTGCAGACACCGTTTGAGCTAACATGTCTCCAAAATGCATTTATTGAGTTTTAAGCTTATTACACTGAAACAAACACAAAATAAATTAAAAGCACAAGTTTAACTCAAAAACATAACCAAATCATAAGTTAGAAGGGTACAAAATGATATGTAATTATGCACCGATCACTCTTCGCTCAAACGATTTCCAAAAATTCGTTCGAGCATAGCAACGCACTCGGGAGGTTACGTGAAGTGTTTTGGCACGAAAAACCGCCGCCACCACCTGGCCCACGCGCCGCCAGGTGGGTGGCTTGAGAGAATTTTCCGGCGACGGAAAATTCTCGATTCAACCTGCAATCTGTATACCCAAGTGTTCAGTGGGTGGAGGGGAGTATTTTGGCAGTGAGAACCGGCCAAGAACCGGCCGGAATAACGCCGGAAATTCAACCCGATCGGAGCCAAAAACCAAGGTTTCTAAACTTTCTCCAAAACTCCACTTTAACTCAAATTAATGCTCAAAACACGAAGAACAATAACTCAAGGGGTCGAAATTCACCTGAAACGACGAGGAGAGCCGGTGAGGTGGCCGGGTTTTGTTACAACAATTGAGAACTAAAAAGGAAAACTAAGAGAATTTGAGGGAGAGAAGGGAGAGGAGCTCTAGAGAGATGTTTGAGAGCTCCCCCCCTTGGGGTGTGTTTACAAGCTTGGAGAAACTCACTATTTATAGGCCTAGGGGAAGTATAAATCTGATTATACAATTGAGTTTACTAACCACACTCACTTCACCAACTTACACCACTCAATTCACCAACTTTACCTAACTTCCCCACTAAAATGATTAGCTCATGCATGACAATGCATTGCAGTCAGCTTGTGGGCTCGATTTGGGCTTGTTCCTTCACTCTAACAAATCTGGAAAAATATAGATCTTGAAGCTCTTTGTCTTATCTTTCCAAGCATATGCAGCCCAACTCAAGGAAAAATCGGGAAGGCCTTCAAAAGTCATTTTTGGCCCAGTAACGCAGATCCTGCCGATTTTGACCTTAAGCTGCCAAAACTTGTATAACTTCCGCTAGAGGACTCGGAATCATGAACCGTAAAATGCTCCAGAAAATAGACTTCCGTATCTTTCCAATGATGTATAGCTCATTATCTGGTTCTTCTTCAGCAAGTAGAGTCCAATCCGTGAAGTTGACTGATCTGCAGACACCGTTTTGAGCTAACTTGACTCCAAAATGCATTAAATGAGCCCCAAGCTTATTACACTGAAACAAACACAAAATAGATTAAAAGAACAAGTTTAACTCAAAAACATAACCAAATCATAAGTTAGAAGGGTACAAAATGATATGTAATTATGCACCGATCACAACATAATAATATGGTGGGAGGAGTCATTTTTTGAATTTTGAGTGAAATCCAATCACTAGAACGGTGCAATGCACCTATCACCCTTTTTCCGGTACGAACTTGAAGTGTCAAATTTCTTTGACCAATTGATTTTGGATTGAGCCCAAAACTTGGGCAACATCATAAAATGGTGGGAGGAGTCATTTGGGGAATTTTGAGTGAAATGCAATCACTATAACTCTATGCAATGCACGAACAATTAGATTTACGAACATGAAGTGTGCAATTTCTTTGACCAATTGATTTCGGATCGTACCCGAAACTTGGGCAACATCATTGCTGGGAGGAGACATTTTTTGAGTTTTGCTTGAAATAAAATCACTATAACTATGCAATCCTACAACCACTCCATGAAAGGTATGAACTTCCTACGAACTTGAAGTATCCAATTTCTTTGACCAATTGATTTCGGATCGAGCCCAAACCTTGGGCAACATCATAACATGGTGGGAGGAGTCATTTGGGGAGTTTTGAGTGAATTCCAATCACTAGAACGACGCAATCGTACAACCACTCCAGTCACAATACGAAATTCGTACAAACATTAAATGTCCATTTTCTTTGACCAATTGCTTTCGAATCGAGCCCAAAACTTGGGCAACATCATAATATGGAGGGAGGGTTCATTCGGTACGTTTTGAGTGAAATCCAATCACTGGAACAATGCAATGCACCAACCACTCCATTTACGGTACGAACTTCGAATCGAGCCCAAAACTTGGGCCACATCATAATATGGTGGAGGAGTCATTTGGTGAGTTTTGAGTGAAATCCAATCACTAGAACAAAGCAATGGACCAACCACTCCGTTTACGATAGGAACTTCGTATGAACTTGAAGTATTCAATTTCTTTGGCCAATTGTTTTCGGATGTAGCACAAAACTTGGGCAACATCATAATATGGTGGGAGGAGTCATTTGGTGAGTTTTGAGTGAAATCCAATCATTAGCACTATGCAATGCACCAACCACCCCATTTATGGTAAGAACTTCGTACGAAGTTGAAGTGTCCAATATCTTTGACCAATTGAATACGGATCGAGCAAAAAACTTGGGCAACATCATAATATGGTGGGGGCAGTCATTTGTTGAGTTTTGAGTGAAATCCAATCACTAGAACTATGCAATGCACCAAGCACTCCATTTACGATACGAACTTGAACTGTGCAATTTCTTTGACCAATAGATTCCGGATCGAGCCCGAAACTTGGGCAACATCATAATATGGTGGGAGGAGTCATTTATTGAGTTTTGAGGGAAATCGAATCACTAGAACTATGAATCCCACAACCACTCCATTAAAGGTACGAACTTCGAACGAACCTGAAGTATCTAATTTCTTTCACCAATTGATTTTGGATCGAGCCGAAAACATAGGAAACATCATAATATGGTGGGAGGAGTCATCTGGTGAGTTTTGAGAGAAATCCATCAACCAGAACGATGCAATCCAACAACCACTCAATGTGCGGTACGAACTTGAAGTGTCCAATTTATTTGACCAATTGATTTCGGATTGAAACCAAAACTTGGGCAACATCATAATACGGTGAGGGGAGTCATTTGGTGAGTTTTGAGTGAAATCCAATCACTAGAACAATGCAATGCACCCTCCACTCCATTTACGATACAAACTTGACCTGTCCAATTTCTTTGACCAATTGATTTCGGATCTAGCCCAAAACTTGGTCAACATCATAAAACGGTGGGAGGAGTCATTTGGTGGGTTTTGAGTGAAATCCAATCATTTGAACTATGCAATCGTACAACCACTCCATAAAATGTACGAACTTCGTACGAACTTGGAGTATCCAATTTCTTTGACCAATTCATTTCGGATCAAGCCCAAAACCTGGGCAACAGGATAATATGGTGGGAGGAGTCATTTGGTGAGTTTTGAGTGAAATCTGATCGGTGCATAATTACATATCATTTTGTACCCTTCTAACTTATGATTTGGTTATGTTTTTGAGTTAAACTTGTGCTTTTAATTTATTTTGTGTTTGTTTCAGTGTAATAAGCTTATGACTCACTAAATGCATTTTGGAGACAAGTTAGCGCAAAACGGTGTATGCAGATCAGTCAACTTCACGGATTGGACTGTACTTGCTCAGGAAGAACCAGATAATGAACCATACGTCATTGGAAAGATACGGAAGTCTAGTTTCTGAAGAATTTTACGGTTCATGATTCCGAGTCTTCTAGATGAAGTTATGCAAGTTTGGGCAACTTAAGGTCAAATTCGGCAGCATCTGTGTTACTGGGCCAAAAATGACTTTTGAAGGCCTTCCCGATTTTTCCTTGAGTTGGGCTGCATATGCTTAGAAAGATAAGACAAAGAGCTTCAAGATCCATATTTTTCCAGATTTGTTAGAGTGAAGGAACAAGCCCAAATCGAGCCCACAAGCTGACTGCAAATTGCTTAGTCATGATTAGCTATGCATGTGCTATTGTTGATAGTTCTTGGTTATGATTAGCTATGCATGTGCTATTGTTGATAGTGGGGAAGAAGCATGTTTATTTGTCATAATTGAAGTAGGTTGTGTAAGAAATAAAGAAAGCAAAAGCATCAAGTGGGAACTAGCCAAATGATGAAAGGAGATGGATGCCCATGTGAACTTGAGGTGGCTATGCAACTTGTTGTCAAAAGAAGAATATTGGCATGTGAGTTTGATGCTTTCCTTCTCCTATAAATAGGAGGCTTGGCTAACCTTCAAACCACCCCAAGGGGGGGAGCTCTCAAACATCTCTCTAGAGCTCTTCTCCCTTCTCTCCCTCAAATTCTCTTAGTTTTCTTTTAGTTCTCAATTGTTGTAACAAAACCATTTTGCTTTTTAGTTGTAATTTATTTTCCATTGTAATGTAATTTCTTTTCTTTAGTTTTCAAGTTTAATTAGCTTCCAAGTTTCAATTATAGTTCTTGTTCTTATTCATTATGCTTATAAGTTAATATGCTTGTTTGAATGAGTGATCACCATTAAAACTTGTATGTTAGCTATCTTGGTTTGAATTAAGAGTAGACACCATGCATTAATTCAAATTGAACTATGAATAGGAAGAGTATGTATGGACATTCGTCAACATGGATTAGATACATGCTTGGTTGTTTAAAACATTCTTCTTTGCTTAATGGATTTCTAATGCTTAATTTAGGTTCGACAAGAAGGATCTAATTAGGGAATTAGGAATACAAGGTTAGGACCAAACACCATGGCTTAATCATACTTTAGCTAGAATCAATCTAAGATTATAAATTGAACTTGGTAACTAATTTGCTTGAGTTAATTTCTTTTCTTTCTTTCTTGTTTTATTTATTCTCTTTTGGTTTTCTATTTTGTGCAGGGAATCAAATTGAATCAATCTATCATCAATCCTCGTGGGATCGACCTCGTACTTACACAAGCTATACTATCCAACGCCTCGTGCACTTGCGAGTCAACAAAATTTTGGCGCCGTTGCCGGGGATTGACGGCATAGTTTGGTTCTATTTTCTTTCTCTACTTGTTTTACTTTCCTTTTTCCTTTTCATTTCAGTTTTTATTTCCTAATCCTATTAATCCCATTTCAAGTTCTATGTTTGTTTTAGCAATATAGGATAGCTCAATAAAAAGGGAGAGAAGGAAACTTCAATCATAAGAATAGGAAGTATGGAGTAGTGGGAGGAGTAGCTACCTCCAAATGCATCCATGCTCGACCTAATCGCTTCAAGGGGGAGTATTCCAATCCTTTTTCTTTTACTTGTATTGTTATTTTAGTAATTTTAATTTTCTGTTTCTTTTATAATTTAAAAAAATTAAAAAGATTTTTCATATGAGCTGACTTTTGGTAACTCCAGTAAGCAACTTCCGTCTATGCAGTGTCTAGGAGTTCTTTAAGGCGACACCTTCGGTGTCTAAGAAGTTTGGGTTTTAAGCGGGACCATTGTGACCCCTCCAACCTTCCCGAACCCCTGGCCGTGTTTTCTCGAGGCCCTTAACTGGTCATCCTAGAGTTGCTTGTATAATTGTGTGTTCTTAAAATAAAATTTGTTTTTTTACAATAATGGTTTAGTTTAAATAAAAATTTAAGTTTGGGTATTGTATTCTTGCTTAAATAATAATTACAAAAATTAAAAATTAAAAAATTAAAATTGCATTTTGGAACTTCTTGGTTTTCTGTTAGTCTCTGCTTTTATTTTTGTATTTTTTTATTATTTTAATTTTTATGTGGTGTGGTTAGTTAGTTTGTTTCTGTGTGTTAAAAATTAAAAAAAATTACTCCAAATAAAGTCGCATCACTAAAAACTTTAAAAAAAAAAAAAAAAATTTGGAACTTCTTTGTTTTCTTTTCTGTTTAGTTGTTTTCTTAAAAGTTAGTCTCTGCTTTTATTTTTTGTATTTTTTTATTTTTAGTTTTAGTTTTGTGGTGTGGTTAGTTAGTATTTTTCTAAGTGTTAAAAAATAAAATAATTTTAAAAAAAAAATTCACTTCAAACCAGCCGCATTACAACAAAAAACAAAAAAACAAAAAAACAAAAAAACAAAAATATAAAATACAATTAAATAAAACTTCATTTTCTTCTTCTTCTTCTTCTTCTTCTTCTTCTTCTTCTTCATCATCTTCATCGGCGTCACAAGATCGGCATCATCATGGCACGCTTCTGATTCCAAAATTGGAAACTTAGCCGTCTGGACGTCATCCTTTGGGTCTTCACGCATGACCTCTTGGGGCCCATCACTTGAGCTCCCAAAGATCGCACTTATGGCTGCACTCTTGGCTTGAGCACCACTTGTCTCGTGCTGGTTGCTTGCGCTACCCGGTCGCCCAATAGACTCCAGCTCGTGCGCATGTCTTTGGCGTACAAATCTACCATCGATGATAGCTGTTTATTCTCCGCCCGCAAACCTTCTAGCCGACGTCGATTAAACTCCACCATCCTTGTCCGCTCCTTTTTCAAGTCCTTTATAATGCCTTGACAATCCTCAACCACATTCTCGCGATGCTGCCAATCGAGCCTTTACTAGCTCCAACTCACGGGATTTCGCAATTAGGCGATAACCCACGATTGCGATAGTGGTCGTGTTTTGTGCGGCGGTGCCATGGCATCACCGACGATTCGATTGTCACACTTTGCGCCGAGCACTCGTGCATCTCCTGGGAGTCACTAAACTCCTTGCTACTCCAAGGGCAACTTCGTTGTCCATGAGTATTGTGTCATTCATCATCACGGGCCCTCTTCTTTGAGCCAAAATAGGGCATCCACGTTGGTGCGCTCCTTGACTCGACGTCCGAATTGGTTGAGCTAGGTTAAGATCGAGTGAAAATGGGAAAGGAGACGACATTTTCTTTCCGATTTCTTTTCTTTTTCTCTCTTCTCTCTTCTTTTTCTCTTTTCCTCTCTCTTTTCTTCTTTCTTTTCTCTCTTCCGTGTGGCTGTAATTTTTCTCCCTTAGTTTCCTTTTATAGACTTCAAACCCTAGCACCACTCGAGCTCCACAGCCTTTCCGCTTTCCCCGTCCCCAAAAATAATTTGTCGCGACGTGCCCTTTCCGAACGAACGCGTTCAACAAAGTCGTCTCGACTTTTCATGGCCCGTAATTTTCGCGCTTGAGCTCTGCGGCGCTTCTATGTGTCGACACGTGGCTCTTGCTTCGCGTTGCGAGACGACATACGGACCCTCGTTTCAGAATCCACCAATTCACGTTTCAAAAAATAAATAAAAAACAAAAACAAAAATTTTAAATTTTAAATTTTTTAAAAAATTTAAAACGTGTGGGCTTCAAATTCATTGTGGGTCGGATTTCACGATGGTTTGGGTTTCAAAATTGTGGGCTTTGGGCTTCAAAGTTTTTGGGTTTCAATTTATGTAAGCTTGTGTATTTAGGGCTTCTTGTTTCGTTTTATTTTTATTTATTTTTTTCGTTTGGTTGTTTTGCAATTTTTATTTTGTAATTATTTTATTTTGTTTTGTATTTTAGTTATTGTATTTTGTGATATTCATTTGCTTTAATACCTTTCATTTTTTTGTTATAACATTACTTGTGCGTAATTTTTAAACATTGAGGACAATGTTCATTTCTAAGTTTGGGGTATTAGAGTTTAGCAAGTAAATTTGGTTTTTCTTAAAAAAAAATTTTAAAAATAAAAAATCTTGTTTTTCTGTTTTATTTTAGTCTTGCTTTTTTTTTTATTATTTTTATTTTTTTATTTTGAGTCACTTTCCGAACACATATGATGAGATTGTGATAAATGTTTGCATGACTTAAATGAAAATTGGATTTCTTTTTATTCAAAAAAAAAAATTTGGCATCGTTCTAGCATGATATGTTCGAAACCCTCTTTACACTTGCCATTTGTTTCATAATTTTCTAATTAAAGGATTTGCATGATCCAAAGAATTGTATCAAGCATAAATTAAACTTGTATAACCATATAATGTGAGTTTTTGAGCCTTGTGCTTCATTTCATGAGTGTTATACACATATTCTTATTTTCTTGTCATCTAAGTTGTTGTTTGATCTCATTATTCATTGAATTGGTTGAGCACTTAAAAGTCATTCATTCATATTCAATTTAATTACATGACATTTAAGAAATGATATTAAGGCCCTCTTTGGATCGTTTGTGCCTTTCAAGCTAACCTTATGCATGCTTAAGCATGATTTTCCATTGTTAACCATTTTGAGCCTACATGTAAACCTTTTCTTTCTTTTAACCAATTATATTTCCTCACCTTAGCCTGAAAAACAATTATTTACCTTTCTAAGGAACTCTTGAGCTTTTATTGGGATGTGTTTTTCATACTAAGTTTGGGAAGAGGTGTTACATTTGAAAAAAAAAATACACAATTGGTGAAAGAAAAGAGAAAAGTTGTGATTAAGTGGTGGTTGAATGAAATTTTATTTTTGGGTTTCTTTATTGGCCTCAAAATAAATTGGTGGTTGTTCAATTAAAAGAAAGGAGTGTGAATCCTTATAAATGGAGGTAAAAGGAGTTTTGAAAAAAAAAAAAAAAAAAAAAACCTCATTGTGATGATTCAAGTCTTGGAAAAAATTGTTTTATGCTCTTACATTGTGAGTTCTTTGGACTTTGTGTTATCCATACCTTTCATTTCTCACTCACCTTACACCCTTAGCCCCATTACAACCTATGATAAAGACCTAAATTGATCCTAAATGTCATGTGATTGAATTGCATCCATTTTCCTACTTTTAAGTGTTTGGCATCCGTCTTGAGATCATATAATGCAAGTTCTTCATCTTTCTATTGTGAGTTAATTCCCTTATGGTTTAACTCTAATCTCATGTTTATAACTGAGTGATGCATTGTAGCCCTCTTCTGAGTGATTCATTTGTGAGAGGACAACTTTGGTGAGATTTGAAGTTGAATTTGTGCTTTGTATGATTTTTGAAATTGTGTGAAAACTAAGATTGGAGAATTTGTTGCATTTGGCTATCACACTACTACACTTTGAGCATGTTATGTTTTGAACTTTGCCACATTGTGAATAATGTCCAAAAATGAGCTTTTATTGTTAAAACTTTTGAGTCATGTGCATGAGTCATTTCTCTTCAGAAAATGTTCGGAAATATTGTTTTGTATTTGTTTTTGTTTTGTTTTTGTTTTCTAACTACTTTGTTTTTGTAGAGTCAGTAAAACGTTTATGGGTATCGTATCTGTTAAACCCTCAGGAGACACAACTCCTCCTACTAGGGATGCCTAGAGGTTTAAAGGCTTGTTGCATATGCTCAATGCAATCGAGTTACCTGCGAAAGTGGTCTAATAAATTTATTTATTTTTATCTTTGTTTTCCTTTTGTTTTGCTCGAGGACTAGCAAAATATAGGTTTGGGGGTATTTGATCGGTGCATAATTACATATCATTTTGTACCCTTCTAACTTATGATTTGGTTATGTTTTTGAGTTAAACTTGTGCTTTTAATTTATTTTGTGTTTGTTTCAGTGTAATAAGCTTATGACTCACTAAATGCATTTTGGAGACAAGTTAGCGCAAAGCGGTGTATGCAGATCAGTCAACTTCACGGATTGGACTGTACTTGCTCAGGAAGAACCAGATAATGAACCATACGTCATTGGAAAGATACGGAAGTCTAGTTTCTGAAGAATTTTACGGTTCATGATTCCGAGTCTTCTAGATGAAGTTATGCAAGTTTGGGCAACTTAAGGTCAAATTCGGCAGCATCTGTGTTACTGGGCCAAAAATGACTTTTGAAGGCCTTCCCGATTTTTCCTTGAGTTGGGCTGCATATGCTTAGAAAGATAAGACAAAGAGCTTCAAGATCCATATTTTTCCAGATTTGTTAGAGTGAAGGAACAAGCCCAAATCGAGCCCACAAGCTGACTGCAAATTGCTTAGTCATGATTAGCTATGCATGTGCTATTGTTGATAGTTCTTGGTTATGATTAGCTATGCATGTGCTATTGTTGATAGTGGGGAAGAAGCATGTTTATTTGTCATAATTGAAGTAGGTTGTGTAAGAAATAAAGAAAGCAAAAGCATCAAGTGGGAACTAGCCAAATGATGAAAGGAGATGGATGCCCATGTGAACTTGAGGTGGCTATGCAACTTGTTGTCAAAAGAAGAATATTGGCATGTGAGTTTGATGCTTTCCTTCTCCTATAAATAGGAGGCTTGGCTAACCTTCAAACCACCCCAAGGGGGGGAGCTCTCAAACATCTCTCTAGAGCTCTTCTCCCTTCTCTCCCTCAAATTCTCTTAGTTTTCTTTTAGTTCTCAATTGTTGTAACAAAACCATTTTGCTTTTTAGTTGTAATTTATTTTCCATTGTAATGTAATTTCTTTTCTTTAGTTTTCAAGTTTAATTAGCTTCCAAGTTTCAATTATAGTTCTTGTTCTTATTCATTATGCTTATAAGTTAATATGCTTGTTTGAATGAGTGATCACCATTAAAACTTGTATGTTAGCTATCTTGGTTTGAATTAAGAGTAGACACCATGCATTAATTCAAATTGAACTATGAATAGGAAGAGTATGTATGGACATTCGTCAACATGGATTAGATACATGCTTGGTTGTTTAAAACATTCTTCTTTGCTTAATGGATTTCTAATGCTTAATTTAGGTTCGACAAGAAGGATCTAATTAGGGAATTAGGAATACAAGGTTAGGACCAAACACCATGGCTTAATCATACTTTAGCTAGAATCAATCTAAGATTATAAATTGAACTTGGTAACTAATTTGCTTGAGTTAATTTCTTTTCTTTCTTTCTTGTTTTATTTATTCTCTTTTGGTTTTCTATTTTGTGCAGGGAATCAAATTGAATCAATCTATCATCAATCCTCGTGGGATCGACCTCGTACTTACACAAGCTATACTATCCAACGCCTCGTGCACTTGCGAGTCAACAAAATCCAGTCACCAACCACTCCATTTATGGTACGAACTTTGTAAGAACTTCAAGTGTGCAATTTCTTTGACCAATTGATATCGGATTGAGCCCAAATCTTGGGAAACATCATAATATGGAGGGAGGAGTCATTTGGTATGGTTTTAGGGAAATCTAACCACTAGAACGATCCAATCATACAACCACTCTGTGTACAATACAAACTTCGTACGACCTTGAATTGTCCATTTTCTTTGACCAATTGATATGGTGGGAGGAGTCATTTGGTGAGTTTTGAGTTAAATCGAATCACTAGAAATATGCAATCCTAGAACCACTCCCTGAAAGGTACGAACTTCGTACGAACTTGAATTTAATAATTTCTTTGGCCAAGTGAATTCGGATCGAACCCAAAACTTGGACAATATCATAATATGGTGGGAGTAGTTATTTGGTGAGTTTTGAGTGAAATCCAATCACTAGAACGATGCAATCCTACAACCATCCCGTGTACAGTACGAACATGAAGTGTCCCTTTTCTTTGGTCAATTGATTTCGGAACGAGCCCAAAACTTGGGCAACATCAAAATATGGCGGGAGGAGTCATTTGGTGTGTTTTGAGTGAAATCCAATCTATAGAACTATGTAATGCCCCAACCACTCCATTTACGGTATGAATTTCGTACGAACATGAAGTGTCCAATTTCTTTGAGCAATTGCTTTCGGATCGGGCCCAAAACTTGGACAACATCACAATATGGTGGGATGATTCAATTGGTGAGTTTTGATTGAAATCTAATCACAAGAACTATGCAATCCAACAACAACTGCGTGTACAGTACGAATTTCGTACGAACATGAAGTATCCAATTTCTTTGACCGATTCATTTCGGATTGTGCCCAAAACTTGGGCAACATCATAATATGCAAGGAGGAGTCCTACAACCACTCCATGAAAGGTACGAACTTCGTACGAACATGAAGTGTCCAATTTCATTGACCAATTGATTTCGGATCAAGCAAAAGACTTGGGCAACATCATAATACGGTAGGAGTAGACATTTGGGTAGTTTTGAGTGAAATCCAATCACTAGAACTTTGCAATGCACCAACCACTACATTTTCGGTTCGAACCTAAAGTGCGTAATTTCTTTGACCAATTGATTTCGGATCCAGCCTAAAACTTGGGCAAGATCGTAATATGGTGGGAGGATGATAGGAGCATAATTATGCGACTTAGATGGCTTGTTCTTGTGCGTTTACATTGTGTTTTCTTAGTTAAAGTAGTCCTTTAAGCTAGTTTTATGTGTTTTCAGGTTTTAAGGGCAAAGGAGAGAGGAGCTTGGGGCTATCCTGGGAACTACCTTGCTACCACCATCTGCTAGCCCAACACGCAGCAAAGAGGAAGGAGGAGTGCCTTGAATGTGCTTGCCATTCAATTGAGGATTGCTGGAACGTTTAGGTGTTTTCTTTCTTTTATTTTCAATGTTTCAATTCAATAATCTCTGTGTTGCGAGTATGAGGAACTAAACCCCTCTTAGTTAGGGGGTGATTCGAAACCATGTACATACTTGCAATATGACTTGATTACCTTTAGTTGTGATTTCATAAGTTGTGAATTCAAATTGTTTAACTGCTTGATTGATAACTTATTCGTGTATGTTTATTAAGAGTGCACGCTTAGTTTTCATGCATGAATATGATGCTAGAGTATAAGGGAGTTTCACCTAATAGTTACAATCTTATATTCACAAGTAGTGGAGGTCGCTTATAAACGATCGCGTTAAATGAATTCTTGGCACGAGTTTCATGCTCATCATAGTACGAATGCCTCGTCTCATATTGCTTAATGATCTTTGATTGTATCTTTATTGTGCTTTTCACGTAAAGGACTTTTGAAGAATGTGTTGAATTGTTGTATGCGCTTTCCCATCCAATTTAATAACTTAAGGAGAACTTGAAGGTTAATTTAAGCGGACCTAATTAACCTGGGGTGTTGAGTTCCATGATTTATCGAAAGAACAACTGAAAATTGGTTTATGTGCAAGTATGTCATGTGTGGAGAAGAACCCTCTAGCTAGCCTTCCATCCACAGTTTCATCCAAACTCGTTTTACAATCTGTTTTAATTACAATCTGTTTTCTTTGTTTCCAAATTCGTCAAAACCAATCCCCCCTTTATTTTGAAGTGTCATATTAGTTAGAAAGTGGTTTAGTTTGTGTTTTTAAGTGTCTTGAGTCAAGTTATAACATATTTTCGTCCAAATTCTTCCTTAGTGTTCAAAACTGCCCAGAAAGTGGTTTTTAGGCAGTTTTGAGTGTTCGTTTGTTGATTTGAGTCTTTTGGTTTGTTTTGGTGTTTTAAAGTATAGTTTTGCATTCTTTGAGTCTAATTTAGTGTTTTAAACTTTGTTTTTACGTTTTTAAGTCAGTTGTCAAGTGTTTAGCAATCCCTCCTAATCCCCGGTCTAGAACGATCCCCACTTACATGCTTTACTACAATTGTCACAAGAGGGTTTAATTTGTGTGCTTATATATTTCGCACCAAATTTTTGGCGCCGTTGCCGGGGATTAGCAACTTTGCTAATCCCTTGGATCTTTTATTTCTGTTTATTTCAATATGTTTTAGTTTCTGACATTGTGTTGTTTTCTTGCTTTTAGGTACTAGTTCATGACCAGAAGTTCTCAACCCATTCGTGCAAACATCTTGGACTTTAACGACGATTTTGAACGAGATTTGAGGAGGTTGAGGAGGCACCCAGCACCTGATCTACTTAGTTCTAGCTCTAACTCTGAATCTGAAGTTGACATTGAAGAGGAATTGGAAGAGGAGCAAGACATGGCAGCGGACAATCGTACAATCAAGGAGCTTTCTGCTTCGGGATTGGACAATGCCGCACCCTTATGCATCCAATACCCTGAGGCTGCTGCAGATAAGACCGCCGAGTTCGAATTGAAGTCGAGCTTGTTGCACCACATTCCAAAGTACCATGGGTTGTCCATGGAGGATCCAAACAAGCATTTGAAAGAATTCGAGGTGGTGTGTTCAAGCATGACTCCTGTCAACGTCGATGGAAGTATATTGAAGATGAAGGCCTTTCCTTTTCACTCTTGGAAAAGGCGAAAGATTGGTTGTATGAATTGGCTCCCGGAACTGTCACATCTTGGGAGAGCATGAAGCGAGCTTTCTTGGAGAAGTTTTTCCCAACTTCTCGAGTCATCACCATACGAAAAAGGATAAGTGGAATTCAGCAAGAGGAAGGTGAATCTTTTCCTACTTACGATGAACGTTTTAAATCACTTGTTGCTTCTTGTCCACAGCATCAGATGAAGGAGGAGTTACTTCTACAATACTTCTACGAGGGTCTCCTACCAATTGAATGTCAAATGCTCGATGCCTCGGCGGGTGGAGCGTTGGTGGACAAAACACCCATGGCTGCCAAGATTCTAATTGCTAATCGAGCGTTGAACGCTCAACAATACGAAGGTGTTGGCCAAAGAGGACCCCCACGGCAACAAGTGCATGAGGTAAGTTCCAAATCCGACATTCATGTACAATTAGCTAATCTTACTTCCATTGTGTCTCAGATGGCCGAAGGAATGAAGATGCAAGGACCAATTGTGTGTGGTGTGTGTTCTATCCAAGGACATGCTTCTGAAAAGTGCCCACAATTGATTGAAAATGGTGGATGGGAAAGCGCCAACGCAATTGGATTTCAAGGCCAAAATCAGTCAAGGAATGATCCGTATTCCAACACGTACAATCCGGGGTGGAGAGACCATCCAAACTTCAAGTGGAGGGAGCAACAACAACCCCAACAACAAGGTGGTTTTAGGCAGCAACCTCCGGGCTTCTACAACAAGCCATACGTCCCCACACAAGTCCCACAACAATCTGCCCCTAATGCTTCAGGTTCGTCTTTAGATAATGATGCACTTCTTAAAATACTAACCACTTTGTCTCAGGGGCAAGAAAAGCAAACCCAAGCTATGCAAAGCCAAGACAAAAGGGTGGATCAATTGGAGAAACAAATTGGGCAGATTGCAGATTTCGTGGGCAAATTTCGAGACCCCGGTCAACTCCCTAGCTCAACCATTCAAAATCCAAAGGGAGGCTTCGAAAGTGCAAAAGCCATACTCTTGAGAAGTGGAAAAGAAGTTGGGGCAGGTTCTAAACCATCAACATCAGGTCCCATAGAGGATGAAAAACTGAGATTTGAAGAGGAAGAAGCAAAGCCACCCACGGCAAAGGTGGGAACACCTTTGCCGCAAGCTTCCATAGTCCCAAATCTGTCCACTTCGGCCAATAAGGGTAAGAATGTGTCCAATTCAGTTCATACTAATGTTTTTCCTTCAAATGTGCCTTTTCCTAGTAGGTTCACGCAAACGAAGAAAGAAGAGGCTGAAAAGGACAACCTTGATACCTTTAGGAAAGTTCAAGTTAACATACCTTTGTTGGATGCAATCAAGCAAGTCCCGAGATACGCCAAGTTTTTGAAGGAGTTGTGCACCACTAGGAAGAGGATTTCGACCAAGGAGGTGATAAAGGTAGGTGAGAATGTATCCGCCATCTTGCAACGCAAACTACCCCCCAAATGCAAAGATCCGGGTAGTTTTACCATTCCTTGTGTAATTGGTAACACTAGGTTCGAATCTGCCATGCTAGACTTAGGTGCTTCTATAAATGTTATGCCATATTCCATTTATGCATCTATGAACCTAGGAGTGTTGAAAAATGATGGTGTTATCATACAATTGGCCGATAGATCTAATGCCTATCCAAAGGGGGTTTTGGAAGATGTTTTGGTGCAGGTTAATCATTTGATGTTTCCGGCGGATTTCTATGTTCTTGAGATGGATGAATCGGATCATGCACCTTCGCTGCCTATTCTACTTGGAAGGCCATTCATGAAGACGGCCCGGACTAAAATTGATGTGTTTAATGGAACTTTGTCCATGGAATTTGATGGGGAAGTTGTTAATTTCAATCTTTCTGATTCTATTAAGTATCCTAGTGAGGATCATTCATGTTTCTCTATTGATATGGTTGACTCTTTGGCGCAGGGATATCTTGAAGATTTGAATGACGATGCACTTGAAAAGGTCATTACAAGAGGCGTGGAACTCAAAACCAAGGGGGCAGAAATTAAGCTAACCCACGGCACACATGAATCACTTCATGCCGTGCCCCCTAGTGAGGAAATCAGTGAGATGGTTGCTGCCCTTGAGTCGTTACCTAAGCATGATGGTAAGTCTCCTAACTATGAGTCAATTCCCATTTCGACTAACAAGTTGCTTCCATCAATCATTCAGGCACCTATCCTTGAACTCAAACCTTTACCAAGCCATTTGAAGTACATTTTCTTGGGAGAAAACGAGACACTACCTGCCATCATTTCCTCATCCCTCACGGCACAAGAAGAGGAGAAACTCATGCGTGTTTTGAAGGAGTTCAAATCTGCCCTAGGTTGGACCTTGGCCGATATTAAAGGTATAAGCCCTACGACTTGTATGCATCACATATTTCTTGAGGAGGGGGCCAAACCAACTAGAGAGGCTCAACGCCGCCTCAACCCTCCGATGATGGAAGTTGTGAAAAAGGAGATAATCAAACTTCTAGATTGTGGGGTGATTTATCCCATCTCCGATAGTCGTTGGGTTTCACCTATCCAATGTGTGCCTAAGAAATCTGGAGTGACGGTTGTGGAAAATGTGGAGAATGAACTTGTGCCCACAAGAATCCAAACCGGTTGGCGAGTATGCATTGATTATAAGAAGATAAACGCCACCACAAGGAAGGATCACTTCCCATTACCGTTCCTAGATCAAATGTTGGAAAGGTTAGCAGGTCATTCCTTTTATTGTTTTCTTGATGGATATTCAGGTTATAATCAAATTGTTATTGCCCCGGATGATCAAGAAAAGACCACTTTTACTTGTCCCTTCGGAACGTTTGCATATCGACGTATGCCATTTGGCTTGTGCAATGCTCCTGCCACGTTTCAAAGGTGTATGGTAAGCATATTTTCTGATTATGTTGAAAGGAGTATTGAGATATTCATGGATGATTTTAGTGTGTTTGGTGATTCATTTGATGATTGCTTGGATAATCTCACTTTAATCTTGAAACGTTGTGTTGAAACAAACCTTGTGTTAAATTGGGAGAAATGTCATTTCATGGTTAAACAAGGTATTGTTTTGGGTCATATAATCTCTGAAAAAGGAATTGAAGTTGATAAGTCTAAGGTAGATCTTGTACGCTACTTACCCTCTCCTACTTCGGTTAGAGAGGTTCGTTCTTTTCTTGGTCATGCAGGATTCTATAGACGATTTATCAAGGACTTTTCCAAGGTCGCACAACCCCTATGTCGTCTCCTCCAAAAGGAAGTGTCTTTTGAGTTCAACGAGGCGTGTGAGAAAGCATTCAACCATCTCAAGGACTTACTCACCACGGCACCAATCATCACTCCACCGGATTGGTCCATTCCCTTTGAACTGATGTGTGATGCATCGGATTATGCACTTGGGGCTGTTTTGGGTCAAAGGAAAAACAAACAGCCACATGTTATTTATTATGCGTCCCGCACTTTAAATGATGCTCAATTGAATTATTCTACAACCGAAAAAGAACTTTTGGCGGTTGTATTTGCTTTAGATAAATTTAGATCATATTTAATTGGTACTAAAGTAATTGTTTTCACTGACCATGCAGCCTTGAAGTATCTTTTCACCAAAAAGGAGGCCAAACCAAGGCTCATTCGTTGGATGCTCCTACTTCAAGAATTCGATATTGAAATTAGGGACAAGAAAGGTTGTGAAAACGTGGTGGCTGACCACCTAAGTAGAATGGTGCGTGAAGAGGACCCTCTTCCCATTTCTGAAACGTTTCCGGATGAACAACTTCTGTCCATTGAGGTAAGTACCCCTTGGTATGCCGATTTGGTCAATTTCTTGGTGTCTAAGCAAGTTCCTAACACCCTAAGCAAGGCCCAATGTGACAAACTTAGAAAGGATGCACGTTTTTATGTATGGGATGACCGATATTTGTGGAAAATCTGCCCTGATCAGATTGTGCGCCGTTGTGTTCTTGAATCTGAGTTTAATTCAATTTTGAGTTTTTGCCATTCATATGCATGTGGTGGACACTTTGGCACACAACGCACAGCGCATAAGGTTCTTGAATGTGGTTTTTTTTGGCTTACGTCGTTTAGAGATGCTAGGATTTTTTGTTTGACATGTGATAGATGCCAAAGGACAGGAAATTTAGGCCAAAGAGACCAAATGCCGCAAACCCCCATTCTTGTTGTGGAAATCTTTGATGTTTGGGGTATTGATTTTATGGGTCCTTTCCCTACATCTTTTGGTTTTACTTACATTTTACTTGCGGTTGATTATGTGTCGAAGTGGGTGGAAGCCAAAGCCACCCGAACTAACGATTCTAGAGTTGTTGCAGATTTCGTTAAATCTAACATTTTCTCTAGATTTGGGATGCCTAGAGTGCTCATAAGTGATGGCGGATCTCACTTCTGCAACCGCACCATTGAAGCATTGTTGAGGAAGTATAATGTGATGCATAAGGTTTCCACACCTTATCACCCCCAAACAAGTGGCCAAGCCGAAGTTTCGAATAGAGAAATCAAGCAAATCTTGGAGAAGACCGTTGGGCCCAATAGAAAAGATTGGAGCTTGCGATTAGAGGATGCATTGTGGGCGTATAGAACGGCTTACAAAACGCCCATTGGTATGTCCCCATTTCGGCTAGTATATGGCAAGCCATGCCATCTGCCCGTGGAGCTTGAACACAAGGCACATTGGGTGGTCAAAACCTTCAATATGGATGTGGACACGGCTGGAAATCATAGGAAGCTACAATTGAACGAGCTTGAAGAGATTAGGCATGATTCGTATGAGAATGCCCGGATTTACAAAGAAAAGACCAAGGCGTTCCACGACAAGATGATTAGAGGCAAAACCTTCTCAATTGGGCAGAAAGTGTTGCTATTTAACTCTCGTCTTCGTCTATTCCCGGTAAGTTACGTTCTAAGTGGGTTGGTCCATTTGTTATTACTAATGTTTTTGTGCATGGTGCAGTCCAAATACAAAGTTTGAAAACTGGACAAGAATTCAAGGTTAATGGACATCGGTTGAAGCCCTACTATGAGAACTTTGTTGAGCATGTCGTGGAGGATGTACCCTTCCATGCCGTGGGGCCTATTCAAGCTTAAACGGAGGTACCGTCCGGCTAGAAGACGTTAAAGCAAGCGCTTCTTGGGAGGCAACCCATGTGTTGAAACGAGGAACGAAGGAATTCTTGCTCCAAACTCAGATTTGCGTTCCTAAACCCTTCTCTTTCTTGCTTTTACTTTGCCATTTCTGTTATGTTTGTTAGTTGTGTTGTTTGCTTGTTTGTGTGTGAGTCTATGTTTGAAACATTGAGGACAATGTTTGGTTTAAGTGTGGGGGGGTAAACAAGCTGTTTTTATTGCATGAAATTCGTGGGATTTTATCACCTATCACTTCTAATGTTGTTTCTCACTGTTTTAAGTGTTTTTAGTGTGTTTTGATGTGTTTTAGTGTCATATAACAGAAAAAGAAAAAAAAAATCGAAAAAGTTTTGAAAAATACCAAAAAAGAGTCGTTCTTGAGTCGTTTTTGTGTGTTTGTGTCTTAGGGTACCTTCCAACACAATGATGAGGATTTGGTTTTTAATTGCATGACTGTTAAAGAAAGTTACAAACATGGATGAAAGTTTGATTTACTCTTTGGCTTATGCTTGGTTGTGGTTATAACTTATGAATTCACATGCAATCATAAAGGAAAAATCAGTTTTTGTAACATGCCTGAAGGAATGAACTCAAACTAACGCTACAACCTTGTGAGACTTGAGCCGAAACGTTTATTTGGAGAGCTGATAATTTGTGCATTCTTGTTTTCTAAAGTCGTTGCATGATCTCATCATTCTTTCCTTGGTTGCTACTTAGAAGGCGTTTCATCATTTAGTTCCAAATACTAGAACTCATGCCCGTTTCATTCAAAGCATGTTATTGAATTGCATAACACATATTCAAGATGAAGTTGTGAGTGAACCAGAACCAAATAGCTGAACCCATCTATGTCATTTGTTTTGTAGGTTTTAACCCCATTGAGCCTTGTTTAGCCTTTGTTCTTTGTTAACTACATCATCCTCACCAAGCCTAGTATAGGTCCATACCCTTGTTCTTAAAGCATAGTGAAGCATGACTTAGAATGAATTCCGTTTGATTGTTCTTATGCAGAAAAACAAGTGTGGGGGAAGGGATGTGTGTGTGTGTATGCCAAAAAAAAAAATCATGGAAAATAGAAAAGAAAAGAAAAAGTTGTGAAAAGAGTGAAAAAGAGTTGAAAAATAAGTGAGAATAAGCTCACAAGTGTTGGTTGTTGAAGAAGGGGTCCAAAAAGATGAATTCGGCCCTAAGTATTGCATGAATCTTCCCTTGTGTTTAAAAGTTAATTTCTGCATTCTAAAGTGAATTCTAAGTGTCGATTGCATTACTTTGTTTACTTCGCTTTAAGAACGTTTGTTTATCCCATCCTTTCTTTGTTAGCTAATACCCCTTAGCCCCGTTTCAACACTTGCACTTCTATCTTGAGTATTATGTGTTTCAATATGTGGAGTTTGAAGTTGGTATGAGCATATGGTGTCATTGGTTCTCGCATCTAAGTAGTAGCATTCCATTCATGAGATCATATTCATATACGCAGAAAAGTGTTTCTTGGCTATAACATATGTGAGTATTCGTTTTCATATTTACATAAATCTTCTCACATATAACTAGTGTAGGGTGGGTAGTCAGAAAATGTGTGTGAAAATTGAGTGCATATCTAGTAAGGATTTGAGCAACTTCTCTAAGGCATGTTACTACATTCAAAACACCGTTTTAGTTGGTTATATGTGAACTGGGAAGTGGTGACCATGATTAAGTATGTGCTCAAGTGTGATGATGATTAAAATCTGTGGAAATGATGATCTTTAACGTGTCATGTGCATTGGAAATCCCTGAGGCAAATGTTGGAAGGACTAGAGTATGTTTGTTTACTTGTTTGGTTTTGTTTGATTTGTTTTGCTCGAGGACTAGCAAAAGCTAAGTGTGGGGAATTTGATAGGAGCATAATTATGCGACTTAGATGGCTTGTTCTTGTGCGTTTACATTGTGTTTTCTTAGTTAAAGTAGTCCTTTAAGCTAGTTTTATGTGTTTTCAGGTTTTAAGGGCAAAGTATGCAAAGTAATGCATTTTGGAGCCTTTTGGAGCACAATTGAGCTTGGAATGGATATCATATGCTTGGAGCCAAAGGAATGGACGAAATTGAAGATTTAAAGATAGGAAGGGAGCAGAATGCATGCAATTCAAGCATGTTATGACATGATTGGGATGAGAGGAAATTGAGCTTAAAGACAAACCCAATTTGGCCCACACTCCCTGTCAGTCCAGTTTCGTAGCTCATCTTGCAGGCCTCATTTCAGTAACCTACACAGATCGGATGAGAAGATATTCTTCATGGAAGTTGTTCACATGGGTGTCTAGAATAACATATCCAAATTTCAGCCCAATTGGAGAAATCTGGAGTCCTTTGCCCATCAAACACTGAACCATGCTCAGGAGACATTTAATGTGCAGCTGCCAGCTTATGAGCTTTGTGTTCCACATCTCCTTTGAGCCATGTGCCTCACCTTAGTTGTACCTGACTTTGAACCTAACATGTTGAGCAAATTAGGGAGACATTTCAGCTGGGGAAGTCTCAAGGAGCAAATTAAGTCATGCCTAATTAGGGGAAACCTATTTGCACAAATCAAGGAGCAGTTTCCATGATTTCTGGTGGGCTACTTTACACCAACCAAAGGGAGGACGAATTTCACACTCTAAGGGGGGATAGAGAGACTCACATGAGGGGAGATTCAGATACACATTCAGTGGCAAAAAGAGAGAGGGGGGGACTCAACCATTCTCTCACCATTCACGCCAAAAAACTTCACCCATTCTCTGCAGTCACCATCCTTCACCAATCTCCATATTTTCTGACCCTAAACCTTCCTAGCCCTGCCATACTCCCATCTTAGACACTTTTCCACCATTCTACATCATCCATAACCACCACTACTCACACACCCATCCAAATTCCACAAAGAGAGAAGAGAGCTAGTTGCAAAGGAGAGAGGAGCTTGGGGCTATCCTGGGAACTACCTTGCTACCACCATCTGCTAGCCCAACACGCAGCAAAGAGGAAGGAGGAGTGCCTTGAATGTGCTTGCCATTCAATTGAGGATTGCTGGAACGTTTAGGTGTTTTCTTTCTTTTATTTTCAATGTTTCAATTTGTTGTTAACTTGCAAGTGCACGAGGCATTGGATAGTATAGCTTGTGTAAGTACGAGGTCGATCCCACGAGGATTGATGATAGATTGATTCAATTTGATTCCCTGCACAAAACAGAAATGATAAATAAAACAAGAAAGAAAGAAAAGAAATTAACTCAAGCAAATTAGTTACCAAGTTCAATTTAGATTCACAGATTGATTCTAGCTAAAGTATGATTAAGCCATGGTGTCTGGTCCTAACCTTGTATTCCTAATTCCCTAATTAGATCCTTATTGTCGAACCTAAATTAAGCATTAGAAATCCATTAAGCATAGAAGAATGTTTTAAACAACCAATCATGTATCTAATCCATGTTGTCGAATGTCCATACATACTCTTCCTATTCATAGTTCAATTTGAATTAATGCATGGTGTCTACTCTTAATTCAAACCAAGATAGCTAACATACAAGTTTTAATGGTGATCACTCATTCAAACAAGCATATTAACTTATAAGCATAATGAATAAGAACAAGAACTATAATTGAAACTTGGAAACTAATTAAACTTGAAAACTTAAGAAAAGAATTTACATTACAATGAAAAATAAATTACAACTAAAAAGCAAAATGGTTTTGTTACAACAATTGAGAACTAAAAAGAAAAACTAAGAGAATTTGAGGGAGAGAAGGGAGAGGAGCTCTAGAGAGATGTTTGAGAGCTCCCCCCCTTGGGGTGTGTTTACAAGTTTGGAGAACCTCACTATATATAGGCCTAGGGGAAGTGAAAATCTGAATAAAGTAATGCTTCTACCTACAAACTCACTTCACCAACTTACAACACTTAATTCACACAATTGCATTTGAAAACAATTCTTCTTGTCTTTAAGCTTAGTGTTGCAACTCCCACTTCATCTTATTTTACTTCATTTGGCTGCTGCAAAACTCCACTCCAATTATATGTATTGAATATGCTTCACCAAACTTTCCCACAATCAATAATATTTCATCATGCATATGTCATGCTTGACAATGCATTGCAGTCTTCTTTTGGGCTCGTTTTGGGCTTGTTTCTCAATTCTGAAAAATCTGGAAAAATATGGATCTTGAAGCTCTTTGAATTATCTTTCCACGCATATGCAGCCCAGCTCAAGGAAAAATCGGAAAGACCTTCAAATGTGATTTTTGGCCCAGTAACGCAGATCCTGCCGATTTTGACCTTAAGCTGCCAAAACTTGCATAACTTCCTCTAGAGGACTCGGAATCATGAACCGTAAAATGATCCAGAAAATAGACTTCCGTATCTTTCCAATGATGTATGGCTCATTATCTGGTTCTTCTTGAGCAAGTACAGTCCAATCCGTGAAGTTGACTGATCTGCAGACACCGTTTGAGCTAACTTGTCTCCAAAATGCATTTAATGAGTTTTAAGCTTATTATACTGAAACAAACACAAAATAGATTAAAAGCACAAGTTTAACTCAAAAACATAACCAAATCATAAGTTAGAAGGGTACAAAATGATATGTAATTATGCACCGATCAAATACCCCAAACTTATATTTTGCTAGTCCTCGAGCAAAACAAAAGGAAAACAAAGATATAAATAAATAAATAAACAAAATGAATTAGACCACTTTCGCAGGTAACTCGATTGCATTGAGCATATGCAACAAGCCTTTAAACCTCTAGGCATCCCTAGTAGGAGGAGTTGTGTCTCTGAGGGTTTAACAGATACGATACCCACAAACGTTTTACTGACTCTACAAAAACAAAGTAGTTAGAAAACAAAAACAAAACAAAGACAAATACAAAATACAAAAACAAATACAAAACAATACTTCCGAACATTTTCTGAAGAGAAATGACTCATGCACATGACTCAAAAGTTTTAACAATAAAAGCTCATTTTTAGACATTATTCACAATGTGGCAAAGTTCAAAACATAACATGCTCAAAGTGTAGTAGTGTGATAGCCAAATGCAACAAATTCTCCAATCTTAGTTTTCACACAATTTCAAAAATCATACAAAGCACAAATTCAACTTCAAATCTCACCAAAGTTGTCCTCTCACAAATGAATCACTCAGAAGAGGGCTACAATGCATCACTCAGTTATAAACATGAGATTAAAGTTAAACCATAAGGGAATTAACTCACAATAGAAAGATGAAGAACTTGCATTATATGATCTCAAGAAGGATGCCAAACACTTAAAAGTAGAAAATGGATGCAATTCAATCACATGACATTTAGGATCAATTTAGGTCTTTATCATAGGTTGTAATGGGGCCAAGGGTGTAAGGTGAGTGAGAAATGAAAGGTATGGATAACACAAAGTCCAAAGAACTCACAATGTAGGAGCATAAAACAATTGTTTCCAAGACTTCGAATCATCACAATGAGGATATATATATTTTTTTTTCAAAACTCCTTATACCTCCATTTATAAGGATTCACACTCCTTTTTTTTTAATTGAACAACCACCAATTTATTTTGAGGCCAATAAAGAAACCCAAAAATGAATTTTCAATCAACCACAATCACAACATTCTCTTTTCTTCCACCAATTGGGTGATTTTTTTATTTTTTATTTTTTTCAATATATAATACCCCCTCCCAAACTTAGCATGAAAAACACATCACAATTAAAGCTCATGAGTTCCTTAGAAAAGGTAAATACTTGTTTTTCAGGCTAAGGTGAGGAAATATAATTGGTTAAATGAAAGAAAAGGTTTATATGTAGGCTCAAAATGGTTAACAATGGAAAAATCATGCTTAAGCATGCATAAGGTTAGCTTGAAAGGCACAAACGATCCAAAGAGGGCCTTAATATCATTTCTCAAATGTCATGTAATCAAATTTGCATAAGAATGAATGATTTTTAAGTGTTCAACCAAATCAATGAATAATGAGATCAAACAACAACTTAGATGACAAGAAAATAAGAGTATGTGTATAACACTCATGAAATGAAGCGCAAGGCTCAAAAGCTCACATTATATGGTTATACAAGTTTAATTTATGCTTGATACAATTCTTTGGATCATGCAAATCCTTTAATTGGAAAATTATGAAACAAATGGCAAGTGTAAAGAGCGTTTCGAACATATTATGCTAGAACGATGCCAAAAGTTTTTATTTTTTATTTTTATTATTATTATTATTTTTTGAAATAAAAAGAAATCCAATTTTCATTTAAGTCATGCAAACATTTATCAAAATCTCATCATATGTGTTCGGAAAGTGACTCAAAATAAAAAATAAAAAACAAAGCAAGACTAAAATAAAACAGAAAAACAAGAAATTTTTTTTTTTAAAAAAAAAAAAATTTATTTTAAGAAAAACCAAATTTACTTGCTAAACTCTAATACCCCCAAACTTAGAAATGAACATTGTCCTCAATGTTTAAAAATTAGGCACAAGCAATGTCATAACAAAAAATGAAAGGTATTAAAACAAATAAATATCACACAATACAATAATTAAAATACAAAACAAAATAAAAATTGCAAAACAACCAAACAAATAAAAAAAATAAAAAAATAAAAAAAAACGAAACAGTAAGCCCTAAATACACAAGCGTACGCAAATTGAAACCCAAAAAAAAAAATTTGAAGCCCAAAGCCCACAATTTCGAAACTTAAATCACGGTGAAACCCGACCCACAATGAATTCGAAACCCACACGTTTAAATTTTTTTGTTTTGTTTTCTTTTGTTTTTGTTTTTGTTTTTTTTTTAAACGTGAAGTGGATTCTGAAACGGGGTCCATATGTCGTCTCGGCAACGAAGTAAGAGCGACGTGTCGATGCATAGAGGCGCCGCAGAGCTTTGCGCTTCCCAAGCGGAAATTACGGGTGTCATGGAAAGGCGCGAAGACTTTGTTGAACGCGTTCGTTCAGAAAGGGTACATCGCGACAAATTATTTTGGGGACGGGGGAAAGCCAGAAGGCTGTGGAGCTTGAGTGGTGCTAGGGTTTGAAATCTATAAAAGGAAACTAAGGGAGAAAAACAAAAATTACAGCCACACGGAAGAGAGAAAGGAAAGAAGAAGAGAGAAAAGAAAAGAAAAAAAAGAAGAGAGAAGAGAGAAAAAGAAAAAGAAAGCGGAAAGAAAATGTCGTCTCCTTTCCCATTTTCGCTCGATCTTAACCTAGCTCAACCAATTCAGACGTCGAGTCAAGGAGCAGCACCAACGTGGATGCCCTATTTTGGCTCAAAGAAGAGGGCCCGTGACGGTCAATGACACAATACTCATGGACAACGAAGTTGCCCTTGGAGTCGCAAGGAGTTTAGTGACTCCTAGAGATGCACGAGTCCTCGGCGCAAAGTGTGACAATCGAATCGTCGGTGATGCCATGGCACCGGCCGCACAAAACACGACCACTATCGCAATCGTGGGTTATCGCCTAATTGCGAAATCCCGTGAGTTGGAGCTAGTAAAGGCTCGAGTTGGCGGCATCGCAGAATGTGGTTGAGGATTGTCAAGGCATTATAAGGGACTTGAAAAAGGAGAGGACAAGGATGGTGGAGTTTAATCGACGTCAGCTAGAAGGTTTGCATGCAGAGAATAAACAGCTATCAACGATGGTAGATCTGTACGCCAAAGACATGCGCACGAAGCCGAGACAAGTTGGGCGATCGGGTAAGCGCAAGCAGCCGCAGCACGAGACAAGTGGTGCTCAAGCCAAGAGTGCAGCCATCGGTGCGATCTTTGGGAGCTCAAGTGATGGGCCCCAAGAAGTCGTGCGTGAAGACCCAAAAGATGACGTCCAGAAGGCTAAACTAAAGTTTCCAATTTTGGAATGCAGGCGTGCCATGATGATGCCGATCTTGTGAAGATGAAGATGAAGAAGAAGAAGAAGAAGAAGAAGAAGAAGAAAAAGAAGAAGAACAAGTTTTATGTATTTTTGTTTTTTTGTTTTTGTTTTTTTTTGTTTTATGTAATTTTTTGTTTTATGTTTTTATGTTTTTTTATGTTTTTTTGTTTTTTTGTTTTTTTATTTAAAATTATTAGTGATGCAGCCTTATTTAGAGTAAATTTTTTTAATTTTTAACACACAGAAACAAACAAACTAACCACACCACATAAAAAAAATAAAAATCACAAACTATAAAACAACTAAACAGAAAAGAAAACAAAGAAGTTCCAAATTGCAATATTTTTTTGTAATTATTATTTAAGCAAGAATACAATATCCAAACTTAAATTTTTATTTAAACTAAACCATTATTGTAAAAAAATTATTTTAAGAACACACAATTATACAAGCAACTCTAGGATGACCAGTTAAGGGCCTCGTAAAACACAGCCAGGGGTTCGGGAAGGTTGGAGGGGTCACAATGGTCCCGCTTAAAACCCAAACTTCTTAGACACCGAAGGTGTCGCCTAAAGAACTCCTAGACACTGCATTGACGGAGACGCTCACTTTGGAGTTACCAAGAGTCAGCTCATATGAAAAATCTTTTTAATTTTTTTTAATTATAAAAGAAACAGAAAATTAAAATTACTAAAATAATAACAATATAAGTAAAAGAGAAAGGATTGGAATACTCCCCCTTGAAGCGATTAGGTCGAGCATTGATGCATTTGGAGGTAGCTACTCCTCCCACTACTCCATACTTCCTATTCTTATGATTGAAGTTTCCTTCTCTCCCTTTTTATTGAGCTATCCTATATTGCTAAAACAAACACAAAAAACTTGAAATAGAATTAAAATGATTAGGAATAAAAACTGAAATAAAAAGGAAGAACAAAAGTAAAACAAAGTAGGGAAAGAAAATAGAACCAAACTATGCCGTCAATCCCCGGCAACGGCGCCAAAATTGTTGTTAACTCGCAAGTGCACGAGGCATTGGATAGTATAGCTTGTGTAAGTACGAGGTCGATCCCACGAGGATTGATGATAGATTGATTCAATTTGATTCCCTGCACAAAACAGAAATGATAAATAAAACAAGAAAGAAAGAAAAGAAATTAACTCAAGCAAATTAGTTACCAAGTTCAATTTAGATTCACAGATTGATTCTAGCTAAAGTATGATTAAGCCATGGTGTCTGGTCCTAACCTTGTATTCCTAATTCCCTAATTAGATCCTTATTGTCGAACCTAAATTAAGCATTAGAAATCCATTAAGCATAGAAGAATGTTTTAAACAACCAATCATGTATCTAATCCATGTTGTCGAATGTCCATACATACTCTTCCTATTCATAGTTCAATTTGAATTAATGCATGGTGTCTACTCTTAATTCAAACCAAGATAGCTAACATACAAGTTTTAATGGTGATCACTCATTCAAACAAGCATATTAACTTATAAGCATAATGAATAAGAACAAGAACTATAATTGAAACTTGGAAACTAATTAAACTTGAAAACTTAAGAAAAGAATTTACATTACAATGAAAAATAAATTACAACTAAAAAGCAAAATGGTTTTGTTACAACAATTGAGAACTAAAAAGAAAAACTAAGAGAATTTGAGGGAGAGAAGGGAGAGGAGCTCTAGAGAGATGTTTGAGAGCTCCCCCCCTTGGGGTGTGTTTACAAGTTTGGAGAACCTCACTATATATAGGCCTAGGGGAAGTGAAAATCTGAATAAAGTAATGCTTCTACCTACAAACTCACTTCACCAACTTACAACACTTAATTCACACAATTGCATTTGAAAACAATTCTTCTTGTCTTTAAGCTTAGTGTTGCAACTCCCACTTCATCTTATTTTACTTCATTTGGCTGCTGCAAAACTCCACTCCAATTATATGTATTGAATATGCTTCACCAAACTTTCCCACAATCAATAATATTTCATCATGCATATGTCATGCTTGACAATGCATTGCAGTCTTCTTTTGGGCTCGTTTTGGGCTTGTTTCTCAATTCTGAAAAATCTGGAAAAATATGGATCTTGAAGCTCTTTGAATTATCTTTCCACGCATATGCAGCCCAGCTCAAGGAAAAATCGGAAAGACCTTCAAATGTGATTTTTGGCCCAGTAACGCAGATCCTGCCGATTTTGACCTTAAGCTGCCAAAACTTGCATAACTTCCTCTAGAGGACTCGGAATCATGAACCGTAAAATGATCCAGAAAATAGACTTCCGTATCTTTCCAATGATGTATGGCTCATTATCTGGTTCTTCTTGAGCAAGTACAGTCCAATCCGTGAAGTTGACTGATCTGCAGACACCGTTTGAGCTAACTTGTCTCCAAAATGCATTTAATGAGTTTTAAGCTTATTATACTGAAACAAACACAAAATAGATTAAAAGCACAAGTTTAACTCAAAAACATAACCAAATCATAAGTTAGAAGGGTACAAAATGATATGTAATTATGCACCGATCACAATTCAATAATCTCTGTGTTGCGAGTATGAGGAACTAAACCCCTCTTAGTTAGGGGGTGATTCGAAACCATGTACATACTTGCAATATGACTTGATTACCTTTAGTTGTGATTTCATAAGTTGTGAATTCAAATCGTTTAACTGCTTGATTGATAACTTATTCGTGTATGTTTATTAAGAGTGCACGCTTAGTTTTCATGCATGAATATGATGCTAGAGTATAAGGGAGTTTCACCTAATAGTTACAATCTTATATTCACAAGTAGTGGAGGTCGCTTATAAACGATCGCGTTAAATGAATTCTTGGCACGAGTTTCATGCTCATCATAGTACGAATGCCTCGTCAATACTTATAGTTCTCATATTGCTTAATGATCTTTGATTGTATCTTTATTGTGCTTTTCACGTAAAGGACTTTTGAAGAATGTGTTGAATTGTTGTATGCGCTTTCCCATCCAATTTAATAACTTAAGGAGAACTTGAAGGTTAATTTAAGCGGACCTAATTAACCTGGGGTGTTGAGTTCCATGATTTATCGAAAGAACAACTGAAAATTGGTTTATGTGCAAGTATGTCATGTGTGGAGAAGAACCCTCTAGCTAGCCTTCCATCCATAGTTTCATCCAAACTCGTTTTACAATCTGTTTTAATTACAATCTGTTTTCTTTGTTTCCAAATTCGTCAAAACCAATCCCCCCTTTATTTTGAAGTGTCATATTAGTTAGAAAGTGGTTTAGTTTGTGTTTTTAAGTGTCTTGAGTCAAGTTATAACATACTTTCGTCCAAATTCTTCCTTAGTGTTCAAAACTGCCCAGAAAGTGGTTTTAGGCAGTTTTGAGTGTTCGTTTGTTGATTTGAGTCTTTTGGTTTGTTTTGGTGTTTTAAAGTATAGTTTTGCATTCTTTGAGTCTAATTTAGTGTTTTAAACTTTGTTTTTACGTTTTTAAGTCAGTTGTCAAGTGTTTAGCAATCCCTCCTAATCCCCGGTCTAGAACGATCCCTACTTACATGCTTTACTACAATTGTCACAAGAGGGTTTAATTTGTGTGCTTATATATTTCGCACCAGAGGAGTCATTTGGTGAGTTTTGAGTAAAATCCAGTCACTGGAACTACGCAACCCTATAAACACTCCATGAAAGGTACGAACTTCGTACGAACTGGAAGTCTCCAATTTCATTGACCAATTGATTTCGGATCGAGCACAAAACTTGGGAAACATCATAATATGGTAGGAGGAGTCATTTGGTGAGTTTTGAGTGAAATCCAATCACTAGAACTATGCAATGCACCATCCACTCCACTTACGGTTTGAACTTCGTACGAACTTGAAGTGTCCAATTTCTTTGAGCAATTGGTTTCGGATCGAGCCCAAATCTTGGGAAAAATCATAATATGGTGGGTGGAGTCATTTAGTGTATTTTGAGTGAAATCCAATATGGTGGGCGGAGTGATTTGGTGAGTTTTTAGTGAAATCCAATCACTACAACTATGCAATGCACCAACCACACCATTTAAGGTATGAAATTCGTACGAACATGAAGTATCCAATTTCTTTGAACAATTGATTTCTGCACGAGCCCAAAACTTGGACAACAGCATAATATGTTGGGAAGAGTGATTTGGTGAGTTTTTAGTGAAATCCAATTACTAGAACTTTGCATTCGTACAACCACTCCGTGAAAGCTACAAACAGAGTGATTGGGCCACAAATTTGGGCAACATCGTAATATGGTGGGAGGAGTGATTTGGTGAGTTTTGAGTGAAATCCAATTACTAGAACTACACAATCCACCAACCACTCTATTTACGGTATGAACTTCGTATGAACATGAAACGCCCAATTTCTTTGAGCAATTGATTTCGAAACGAGCCCAAAACTTGGACAACATCATAATATGGTGGGAGGAGTCATTTGGTGAGTTTTGAGTGAAATCCAATCCCTAGAACTATGCAATGCACCGACCACTCCATTTACGGTACGAACTTCATTCGAACTTGAAGTGTCCAATAACTTTGAGCAATAGATTTCGGTTCGAGCCCAAAACTTGGGCTACATCATAATATGTTGGGAGGAGTTATTTGGTGAGTTTTCTGTGAAATCCAATCACTTGAACTATGCAATCCTACAAATACTGCATGAAAGGTACAAACTTGAAGTATACAATATCTTTGATCAATTGATTTCGGATCGAGCCCAAAACTTGGGCAACATCGTAATATGGTGGGAGGTGACATTTGGTTAGTTTTGAGTGAAATCCAATCACTAGACCTATGTAATGCACGAACCACTCCATTTATAGTACGAACTTGATGTGTCCAATTTCTTTGACAAAACTTGGGCAACATCATAATATGGGGTGGGGAGTGACTTGGTGAGTTTTGAGTGAAATCCAATCACTAGAACTATGCAATGCACCAACCACTCCATTTACGGTACGAACTTCGTATGAACTTGAAGTGTGCAATTTGTTTGACATACTGATTTCAGATCGAGCCCAAAACTTGATCAACATCGTAATATGGTGGGAGGAGTCATTTGGTGAGTTTTGAGTGAAACCCAATCACCAGAACTACGCAATCCTACAATCACTACATGAAAGGAAGGAACTTCGTACGAACATGAAGCCTCACTTTTCTTTGACCAATTAATTTTGGATCTAGCAAAAAACTTGCGCAACAACATAATATGGTGGGAGGAGTCATTTGGTGAGTTTTGAGTGAAATCCAATCACCAGAACTACACAATCCTACAATCACTACATGAAAGATTGAAACTAAGTACTAACTTGAAGTATCCAATTTCTTTGACCAATTGATTTCGTATCGAGCCCAAAACTAAGGCAACATCAAAATATGGTGGGAGGAGTCTTTTGGTGACTTTTGAGTGAAATCCATTCACTAGAACGATGCAATGCACCTATCACTCTTTTTACGGCATGAACTTGAAGTGTCCAATTTCTTTGACCAATTGATTTCGGATTGAGCCCAAAACTTGGGCAACATCATAAAATGGTGGAAGGAGTCATTTGGTGAGTTTTGAGTGAAGTCCAATCACTAGAACAATGCAATGCACCAACCACTCCATTTACGGTACGAACTTCGTATGAACTTGAAGTGTGCAATTTGTTTGACCAACTGATTTCGGATCGAGCCAACCACTCCATAATATAGTGCGAGGAGTCATTTGGTGAGTTTTGAGTGAAATCCAATCACCAGAACTACGCAATCCTACAACCACTCCACGAAAGGTAGGAACTTCGTACGAACATGAAGTGTCCCTTTTCTTTGACCAATTCATTTTGGATCGACCCCAAAACTGGCGCAACATCATAATATGGTTTGAGGAGTGATTTGGTGAGTTTTGAGTGAAATCCAATCACTAGAACTGTGCAATCCTTCAACCACTCCATGAAAGGTACGGCCTTCGTACGAACTTCAAGTTTCCAATTTCTTTGACTAATGGATTTCGGATCGAGCCCAAAACTTGGGCAATATCATAATATGGTGGGAGGAGTCATTTCGTGAGTTTTGAGTGAAATCCATTTATTGTACGAACTTCGTACGACACATGAAGTGTGCAATTTCTTTGACCAATTGATTTCAGATCAAGCCAACCACTCCATAATATAGTGCGAGTAGTCATTTGGTGAGTTTTGAGTGAAATCCAATCACCAGAACTACGCAATCCTACAACCACTCCATGAAAGGTAGGAACTTCGTACGAACATGAAGTGTCCCTTTTCTTTGACCAATTCATCTTGGATCGACCCCAAAATTGGCGTAACATCATAATATGGTGGGAGGAGTCATTTGGTGAGTTTTGGGGGAAATCCAATCACTAGAAGTATGCAAACCTACAACCACTCCATGAAAGGTACGAACTTCGTACGAAATGGAAGTCTCCAATTTCATTGACCAATTGATTTCTGATCGACCCCAAATCTTGGGCAACATCATAATATGGTGGGAGGAGTCATTTGGTGTGTTTTGAGTGATATTCAGTCACTAGAACTTCGCAATCCTACAACCACTCCATGAAAGGTACGAATTTCGTACGAACTTGAAGTATCCAATTTCTTTGACCAATTGATTTCGGATAGAGCCCAAAACTTGGGCAACATCATCATATGGTGGGAGTACTCATTTGGTGAGTTTTGAGTGAAATCCAATCACTAGAACTATGCACTGAACCAACCACTCCATTTACGGTACGAACTTCGTACGAACATGACGTTCCAATTTCTTTGACCATTTGATTTCGGATTGAGCAAAAAACTTGCGCAGCCGCGTAATATGGGGGGAGGAGCCATTTGGTGAGGTTTGAGTGAAATCCAATCGATAGAAATATGCAATGCACCAACCACTATATTTACAGTATGAACTTTAACTATCCAATTTCGTTGAGCAATTGATTTCGGAACGAGCCCAAAACTTGGGAAAGATCATAATATGGTGGGAGGAGTTATTTGGTGAGTTTTGTGTGAAATCCAATCACTAGAACTAAGCACTGCACCAACCACTTCATTTACGGTACGAACTTCGTACGAACATGAAGTGTCTAATTTTTTTGATTGATTGGTTTCGGATCGAGCCCAAAACTTGGGCAACATCATAATATGGTGGCAGGAGTCATTTGTTGTGTTTTGAGTGAAATCAAATCACTAGAACAAGGCAATCCTACCACCACTCCGTGTACAGTACAAACTTCGTACGAACATGAAGTGTCCCTTTTCTTTGACCAATTGATTTCAGATGAAGCCCAAAACTTCGGCAAGATCACAATATGGTGGGTGGAGTCATTTGGTGAGTTTTTAGTGAAATCCAATCACTAGAACTATGCAATGCACCAACCACTCCATGTACGGTATGAACTTCGTACGAACATGAAGTGTCCAATTTCTTTGAGCATTTGCTTTCGGATTGAGCCCAAAACTTGGGCAACATCATAATATGTTGGGAGGAGTCTTTTGGTGAGTTTTGAGTGAAATCCAATTACTATAACTTTGCAATCCTACAACCACTCCATGGAAGGTACGAACATCGTACGAACTGGAAGTGTCCAATTTATTTGACCGATTGATTTCGGATCCAGCCTAAAACTTGGGTAACATCATAATAACGGAGGACTCAATTGGTGAGTTATGAGTGAAATCCAATCACAAGAACGATGCAATCCTCCAACCACTCCATGTACGGTTCGAACTTCGAACCAACAAGAAGTGTCCAATTTCTTTGACCAATAGATTTCGTAACGAGCCCAAAACTTGGGGAGCATCATAATATGGTGGGTGGAGTCATTTGGTGAGTTTTGAGTCAAATCCAAACACTAGAACTATGCAATGCAACAACCACTACATTTACTGTACGAAGTTCGTACGAACTTGAAGTATCCAATTTCTTTGAGCTTTCGGTACGAGCCCAAAACTTGGGCAACATCATAATACGGTGGGAGCAGTCATTGGGTGTGTTTTGAGTGAAATCTAATCCCTAGAACTATGCAATGCACCAACCACTCCATTTACGGTATGAACTTCGTACGAACATGAAATGTCCAATTTCGTTGGGGAATTGATTTCGGATCGTGTCGAAAACTTGGGCAACATCACAATATGGTGGGAGGAGTCATTTGGCGATTTTTGAGTGAAATCCAATCACCAGAACTTTGCAATCCAACAACCACTCCATGAAAGGTATGAACATCGTACGAACTTGAAGTATCCAATTTTTTTGACCAATTGATTTCGGATGGAGCCCAAAACTTGGGAAACATCATAATATGGTGGGAAGAGTCATTTGTTGAGTTTTGAGTGAAATGCAATCACTAGAACTATGCAATGCACCAACCACTCCTTGTACGGTAAGAACATCGTACAAACTTGAAGTGTCCAATTTCTTTGACTAATTGATTTCAAGTCAAGCAAAAAACTTGGGAAACTTCACAATATGGTCAGAGGAGTCATTTGTTGACTTTTGAGTGAAATCCAATCGCTAGAACTAAGCAATGCACCAACCACTACATGTATGGTACGAACTTGAAGTGTCCAATTTCTTTGACCAATTGATTTCGGATCAACCACAAAACTTGGGCAACATCATAATATGGTGGGAGGAGTCATTTGGTGTGTTTTGAGAAAAATTGAATCACTAGAACTATGAATCCCACAACCACTCCATGAAAGGTACGAACTTCGTACGAACTTGAAGTATCTAATTTCTTTGACCAATTGATTTTGGATCGACCCCAAAACATGGGCAACATCATAATATGGTGGGAGCAGTCATTTTGTGTGTTTTGAGTGAAATCAAACCACTAGAATGATGCAATCCAACAACCACTCCATGTGCGGTACGAACTTCGTACGAACTTTAAGTGTCCAATATATTTGACCAATTTATTTCGGATCCAGCCCAAAACATGGGCAGCTTAATAATACGGTGCGAGGAGTCATCTGGTGAGTTTTGAGTGAAATCCAATCGCTCGAACGATGCAATCCAACAACTACTCCATTTACTCTATGTACGGCTCGAACTTCGTAGGAACTTGAAGTTTCCAATTTCTTTGACCAATTGATTTCGGATTGAGTCCAAAACTTGGGCAACATCATAATATGGTGGGAGAAATCATTTGGTGAGTTTTGAGAGAAATCCAATCACTAGAACTATGCAATGCACCAACCACTCCATTTACTCTACGAAGTTCGTACGAACTTGAAGTGTCAAATTTCTTTGACCAATTGATTTCGGATCGAGTCCAAAACTTGGGCAACATCATAATATGGTGGGAGGAATCATTTGGTGAGTTTTTAGTGAAATCCAATCAATAGAACTATGCAGTCCAACAACCGTCCTCACCTGAACAGGGGATTGTTGAAGTTTCTTCGCACACCATTGAGTCTCTGTTAGTTAATGACTGCCTCAAAGATATACCACTCTTGACTCTTCAGAGCCAACAGGGAGAGACTGGCTCTGTCTTTGAGAAAGAATAAAGAGACAGCATTCAGAAGATCATATTTGAGAATATCCCTTGCCACTCTATAGAATGAACCTGAAAAGCCATCCGGTCTAGGAGAACTATAAGCTGACATAGAGAAAACCACATCTCAAACCTCCTCCATTGCGGGTAATCGGGTAAGTAATAAATTATCCTCTTCAGTGACAAGTTTCGGAATGAATTGAAAAATTTCCTCATCAATTTAGTGTTCCTTCGAAGAAAAAATATTTAAAAAATAGGTATGCACCAATAGTAGATTGATCTTCCACCCAATTGATTTCGGATCAAGCCCAAAACTTGGGGAACATCATGATATGGTGGGAGGAGTCATTTGGTGATTTTTGAATGAATTCCAAATCAACAGAACTATGCAATGCACCAACCACCCCATTTACGGTACGAACTTTGTACGAAATTCAAGTGTCCCTTTTCTTTAACCAACTGATTTCGGATCGAGCCCAAAACGTGGCAACAACATAATATGGTGAGATGAGTCATTCGGTGAGTTTTGAGTCAAATCCTATAACTAGAACTATGCAATCCTACAACCTCTCCGTGTGCAGTACAAACTTCGTACGAACTTGAAGTGTCCAATTTATTTGGCCATTTAATTTCGGATCAAGCCCAAAACTTGGGCAACATATACTATGGTGGGAGGAGTCTTTTGGTGAGTTTTGAGTGAAATCCAATCACTAGAACGATGCAATCCTACAACCACTCCAAGGGCGGTACGAACTTCGTTCAAACATGAAGTGTCCAATTTATTTGACCCATTGATTTTTGATGGAGCCCAAAAACTTGGGCAACATAATAATATGGTGGGAGGAGTCATTTGGTGAGTTTTGAGTGAAATCCAATCCTTAGAACGATGCAATCCTCCAACCACTCCGTGTACGGTTCAAACTTCGAAAAAACATGAAGTGTCCAATTTCTTTGTCCAATTGATTTCGGATGGAGACCAAAACTTGGGCAGCATCATAATATGGTGGGAGGAGTCATTTGGTGTGTTTTGAGTGAAATCCAATCACTAGAACTATGCAATGCACCAACCACTCTATTTACTGTACGAAGTTCGTACGAACTTGAAGTGTCTAATTTGTTTTACCAATTGATTTCGGATCGAGCCCAAAACTTGGGCAACATCATAATATAGTGGGAGGAGTCATTTGGTTCGTTTGGAGTGAAATCCAATCACCAGAACGATGCCATCCTACAACCACTCCGTGTACAATACGAATTTCGTACGATCTTGAAGTGTCCCTTTTCCTTTACCAATTGATTTCGGATCGTGCCCAAAACTTGGGCAACATAATAATATGGTGCGTGGATTCATTTGGTGAGTTTTGAGTGAAATCTAATCCCTAGAATGATGCAATCCTCCAACCACTCCATGTACAGTTCGAACTTCGAACGAACCTGAAGTGTCCAATTTATTTGACCAACTGATTTCGGATCGAGCCCAAAACTTGGGCAACATCATAATATGGTGGGAGGAGTCATTTGGTGAGTTTTGAGGGAAATTGAATCACTAGAACTATGAATCCCACAACCACTCCATGAAAGGTACGAACTTCGTACAAACTTGAAATATCTAATTTCTTTGACCAAATGATTTCAGATATATTCCCAAACTTGGGCAACATCATAATACAGTCATTGGGTGAGTTTTTAATGAAATCCAATCACTCGAACGATGCAATGCAACAACTACTCCTTGTGCGGTAAGAACTTCGTACGAACTTGAAGTGTCCAATTTATTTGACCAATTGATTTCGGATCGAGCCCAAAACATGGGCAGCTTAATAATACGGTGCGAGGAGTCATCTGGTGAGTTTTGAGTGAAATCCAATCGCTCGAACGATGCAATCCAACAACTACTCCACATGTGGTAAGAACTACGTACGAACTTCAAAGTGTCCCTTTTCTTTGACCAATTTGTTTCGGATCGAGCCCAAAACTTGGGCAACATCATAATATGGTGCGAGGAGTCATTTGGTAAGCATTGAGTGAAACCCAATCACTAGAACGATGCAGTCCTACAACTATTCCGCGTACAATACGAACTCTATACGATCTTGTAGTGCACCTTTTCTTTGACCAATTGATTTCGGATCAATCCCAAAACTTGGGTGACATTATAATACGGTGCGAGGAGTCATCTGGTGAGTTTTGAGTGAAAATTAGTTATGTACTTAGATTACCCAATTTTAGAAACAAGAAGTTAAGTCTAAAACAGATTTTAAAGAGAGATTGATTGACTTTGTGAAAACAAATGAAACAAAACGAAATTGCAAACGAAGGCAAGGTAAACAAGTGTATCAAAGAGTGGTTTTGAGGTTGGAAACAGATTTGGAGACTAGGGCATTCGATTCACCATAACAATCCAATTCTAGGTTATAAGGATTCAAGTGACAAGTCTAATTCAGATTCAAAGATTGATTCTAGCTAAAGTATGATTAGGCCATGGTGTTTGATCCTAACCTTGTATTTCCAATTCCCTAATTAAGTCCTTATTGTCGAACTTAAATCAAGCATCAGAAATCCATTAAGCATAGAAGAATGTTTTAAACAACCAAGCATGTATCTAATCCCTATTGACGAATGTCCATACATACTCATCTTATTCATAGTTCAATTTAAACAAAAGCATAAGGTGTCTACTTTAGTTTCAACCAAAATACACAAATCTCAATGGTAGCTAGGCATTCAGATTAGCATATAAGTAGATAGGCATAATGAATAAGAGCATGAATCTTGAATCAAACTTGAAACTTGGAATTTATAAACCCAGAATATTCATGTTAGGTTACATCGAAGCCCTAGTAATGGATTTAGCTACTCATAATGGGAAAGAAACATAAACAGAAATGAGAAAGCATAATGAATGTAACAAGAGTAGAAAAACCCTTTTCTGAAGTCCTTGTGGTGTCCAATGCTTCTCCAAGAGCTTCTCCACGCCTAATACTTCTCCAAGAACTTCCCCACGTCTAGAAGGATGTATGAAGGTTAAGGAGGTGATTTGGGATGAGTTTGGGTGAGTGGTGATGGTTGAGAAAGAGGAAATTCGTAGGGAAATGGAAGGCAGGCTTTCAGGGATAGTTTTGGTGATTTGAGGCTGTTTAGAGTGTTGGGTTGATGACTGGAGTGTTTGGGGAATTATGGGAGTGTGGAGGATGGTGTGGAGGAGGTCTGAAGGATGTGTGAAGTATCTGAAGGATGTGAAAGATGTGTCTTATGGAATGAATGAGAGTGGTATTTATAAGGAGAATGAAAGGAGAATTCTGAATTGATTAATGCCTCCACTAACCACACTAATGCATTAGAAAATCAGTTTCCCTTCTTTTCTGGCTAGTGCAGCTCCCACATGCAGCTAATGGAGAACCCCACCAGAAATCACATCTCATGCACAGCTCATCATGACCAAGAAACTTCATGGGCTCACGAATTGGGCTTCCCTTAATCAACTGATGACATTGAGCCGTCCATCTTCAAGTTTAGAATGTCATCTTTCCAACCACATATCATTTGGGCCAATCCAAGTTCGGAGGAAGGAGTTAAGACTGAAACAAATTTCTAACTGCACGTTTTTGGACCATTTTGCACATTTGGGCCCCCATTGCTACCTAAAGCTCAATTAACTGAATGACAAACATAAAAGAGATTAAAAGCACAAGTTTAACTCAAAAACATAACTAAATCATATGCTAGAAGGGTACAAAATGATATACAATTATGAACCGATCAAATACCCCAGACCTAGATTTTGCTAGTCCTCAAGCAAAACAAAACAAAACAAAGGTAAAAACAAAAACAAGAAGTTAACTAGACCACTTCCGCAGGTAACTCGATTGCATTGAGCATATGCAACAAGCCTTTAAACCTATAGGCATCCCTAGTAGGAGGAGTTGTGTCTCCTGAGGGTTTAACAGATACGATACCCACAAACGCTTTCCCGACTCTACAAAACAAAGCGGTTAGAAAACCTTTGAAATCAACTAATGAAAGGAAACTTGAGTCATACCTCCAACACCATAGAGTTGCCAAGAGAAGTGATCAATCAGTGTGTAAGGTGGAAGCTATAGCTCAAAGGCACACGGCTTCAAAGCAAGCACACTCAAAATTTGAAGAAAGAACATGCTTCGACTCTAATTCTCGCAGAAAGTACTCAATCACTCGGAACCTATGGTTTTATTCTCTCAAGCAAGCATAAGTGAGTATATGACAGAGAAGCACAATTTTTGGTTAGATCTCATGAAAGGAATCAAATACTACGAATAGAGATACACACATACTTACCAGCACCCATGAATACATACTCAAAGATCAGCTAGGTCTTTCACAAGGTTGTAATGAAAGGCTAAGGGTAGGGGAAATGGAAGAATTGGAAGGAAAAACAAGTAACTTAAGAACATACCAAGGATGCATTCTTCATTGATTTGCAAGGTATCTTTGATTTAGAATGGCATGGATGCAAACTTGATGGTATGACCTGGCATACACCTTATTTTTCACACTTAGATCATATCGAAGCACTTTCTCTTTTATCTTTCTTATTTTCTGATTTGATCTGCTTCTTCTTTAACTTCATTGCATAGATTCACACCAATTTTCTTTCATGTACATGGCAGAAACTTCCTTGCTTCAAACTTCATCTTGGCAAACCTTGGTAGATTCCTAAGCTATAGGTTATGGCTACAATAGGTTACATATATCATATTGAGATACAAAGGTAGGGGAATGATGAGGGTGATAGAATAAAAAGGTTTGAAGTGTTTGGCTTCAAGAGGGCTGATGGAACACACATAAGGTTATGATCGAAAGAAAGCATTTACAATGGTTAAGCACACATAGCCTAACATCACTTCAATGAGTTCATTCATGAGTGAGAGCAAGCACATGGTATCTGCAAAAGACAATCATCCTTAGTATTCAATCAAAATAGAACAATGAGATCATTTAGAGTGAATTGAAGAAATAAATAGGGATGAGAATTAGAAACACTTTAAACCCTCTCAAGAAAGCAAATAGGCTCGATATAGCTCACTAGGGTAGTCTCCACTATTCTCCTTCAAGAATTTGAGCATGGTACTTTAGCCACCAGAATTCTAAGAGCAAAAGCTTTGTGAGTGCAAAAATCTGATATGAAAACCTTAATGGCAGCTCCATAGCATTGATTGAATGACATTCTAAAAAAATTAGTGACAAAAGAAAACAATTTGAAAACAAATTGAAAACCTTCCCCCACACTTAAATGAAGCATTGTCCTCAATGTTTGAACCACAAATGATTGAGAACTTGTAAACAATAAGGTGGAAAGGTAAGAAAGGTTTTTATTGAAACTCCCCCTTGATGCGATTAGGTCGACCGCTACTAAACACCTTCTTCTTGAACACATGGGTTGCCTCCCAAGAAGCGCCTTAGTTACTGTCTTGGCAAGACATTAAGCAACAAGCTAGGTTGATGGTATGAAGGGAAGTTGATCCACCACACGACCAGTTTGAATGCCAGCTGAAATTCCCTCATAGAATGGCTTTAAACGTTGTCCATTTACTTTGAAAGTCGAGCCATCTTTAGGGTTTTGAATCTCCACAGCTCCATAGGGAGAAACATTGACCACGGTGAATGGGCCAAGCCACCTTGACTTCAATTTTCCTGGAAAAAGACGCAAACGTGAGTTAAACAAAAGAACTGTCATACCTTTGGTGAACTCTTTCCGTTGAATGTTTTTGTCATGGTAACTCTTGGTTCGTTCTTTGTAAAGCTTTGCATTCTCATAAGACTCATGTCTTAACTCCTCCAATTCATTGAGCTGAAACTTCCTAGCTTGGCCTGCCTTGTCTAGATCAAAATTCAATTTCTTGATGGCCCAAAGAGCTTTGTGTTCAAGCTCCATTGGCAGGTGACAAGCTTTCCCAAACACAAGACGATAAGGGCTCATTCCGATGGGAGTCTTATATGCAGTCCTATAAGCCCATAATGCATCATTGAGCTTGGCAGACCAATCTTTCCTTGTATTGTTCACAACCTTCTCTAGGATGTGCTTGATTTCTCTGTTGCTTATCTCTACTTGGCCAGAAGTTTGAGGATGATATGGTGTAGAGACACGATGGGTGATGTTGTACTTTTTCATGAGTGCTTGAATGGCTTGTTACAGAAGTGGCTACCTCCATCACTAATGACAGCCCTTGGAGTTCCAAACCTTGTGAAAATATTGTCCCTCAAAAATTTTAGCACAACCTTGTGATCATTGGTTTTGGTTGGTATGGCTTCTACCCATTTAGACACATAATCAACTGCAACAAGTATGTAGTTGTAACCAAATGAAGATGGGAATGGTCCCATGAAATCAATACCCCAAACATCGAAGAGTTCCACAATGAGTATGTTGTTCAATGGCATTTGATTCCTGTGGCTTATGTTCCCCATTCTTTGACACCTATCACACTTAACACAAAAATTAAACGCATCTTTGAATAGAGTGGGCCAAAAGAAACCAGATTGCAGAATTTTAAGTGCAGTTTTCTTAGCTCCAAAGTGACCTCCACAAGCCAATTCGTGGCTATGCTTAAGTATGCTTTCTTGCTCTTCTTCTGGAACACACCTTCTAATGATTTGATCAGGGCAATGCTTGAATAAGAATGGTTCATCCCAAATATAGTGTTTCACCATGGAAAAGAACTTCTTCTTGCCCTGAGAAGTTAGATCATTTCTAATAACACCACAAGCAAGATAATTAACAAAATCAGCATACCAAGGCTCTTTGACTTGGGCAACATATAATTGTTCATCTGGGAAAGTCTCATTCAAGGGTAGCACAACTTCTCCTTGTTCTTCAACCACAATTATACTCAAATGGTCGGCCACCACATTCTCACTTCCCTTCTTGTCTCGAATCTCCAAATCGAACTCTTGCAATAAGAGAATCCATCTAATCAAGCGTGGTTTGGCGTCCTTCTTAGTGAGCAAGTATCTAAGAGCTGCATGGTCAGAATAAACAATTACTTTAGAACCAACAAGGTAAGAACGAAATTTTTCTAAAGCAAAAACCACAGAAAGCAACTCCTTCTCTGTTGTGGAGTAGTTGAGTTGAGCATCATTCAAGGTCCGGCTAGCATAATAAATCACATGGGGAAGCTTGTTCTTCCTTTGACCTAAAACTGCACCATTAGCAAAGTCAGAAGCATCACACATTATTTCAAATGGTAAAGACCAATCCGGAGCCATGATAATAGGGGCTGAAGTTAGCTCCTTCTTCAAGGTAGTAAAAGCTTCTATGCAAGCTTCATCAAACTCAAAAATAACATCTTTAGCAAGAAGATTACACAATGGTCTTGTAATGTTTGAGAAATTTTTGATGAACCTTCTATAGAATCCTGCATGGCCTAGAAAACTTCTAACTCCTTTAACTGAGGAAGGGGTGGTAGATTCGATATGAGATCGATCTTGGCTTTGTCCACTTCAATTCCCTTGCTTGAGATCACATGGCCTAGCACAATACCTTGTTTCACCATGAAGTGACATTTCTCCCAATTCAAAATCAAATTTGTTTCCTGGCATCTTTTAAGCACTAGAGACAAGTGGTGAAGACATTCATCAAAAGATGATCCAAAAACTGAAAAATCATCCATAAATACCTCAATGAATCGTTCCACCATATCTGAAAAGATTGCCATCATGCATCTTTGGAAAGTTGCCGGAGCATTGCACAAACTAAATGGCATCCTTCTATAGGCAAATGTACCAAATGGGCATGTGAATGTGGTCTTCTCTTGGTCTTCCGGAGCAATGGGAATTTGATTATAACCTGAATACCCATCAAGAAAACAATAGTAAGCATGGCCAGATAAACGTTCAAGCATTTGATCAATAAAAGGTAATGGAAAATGATCTTTTCTTGTGGATGTGTTCAACTTCCTGTAATCAATACAAACTCTCCAACCAGTGACAGTTCGTGTAGGAACTAGCTCATTCTGCTCATTCTTCACAACGGTGATTCCGGACTTCTTTGGAACAACTTGTACAGGACTCACCCACTTAGAATCTGAAATTGGGTAGATGATTCCTACATCAAGTAGCTTTAAAACTTCGGTTCTCACCACCTCTTTCATGTTGGGATTTAGTCTCCTTTGGGCATCACGGGATGGTTTGCTATCTTCTTCCATTAAAATCCGGTGCATGCACATGCTTGGACTTATTCCTTTGATATCTGCTATGGTCCACCCAAGGGCAGTTTTATGCTCCTTTAGAACTTTGATTAAGCTCTCTTCTTCATGTGAGGTGAGACCTGCAGCAATTATGACAGGAAGAGTTTCATTAACACCCAAATAAGTATATTTAAGATGACTAGGCAGAGGTTTAAGTTCTAGCTTTGGTGGTGTGATAATGGATGGCTCTAATTTCGTGGAGGATGGTCCAAGAGGCTCAAGTGGTGGCCTAAATGATGGTGAGTATGGCTGGAACGCTTCTAGGGCAGCTACCACTTCTTGGAACTCCGGTTCACAAAGATCTTCCTCTTCTTGTGTTAGAACAACTTCTAGAGGATCATTGGACTTTTCCTGCAAAATTTTGGAAGAAACTTCATGATCCACAACATCAATTGAAAAACAAGTATCAAGAGAGATAGAGGAGAGCTAGAGCATCAAACACTTTAAATTCAACAGTTTCACCCAAAACGGTCATGGAGAGGGTGCCATCTTTCACTTTGATGATTGTGTCTGCAGTAGCCATGAATGGCCGGCCTAAAAGGATAGGATCAACACGATCCCCATTTGGGTTGTCTTCCATGTCCATCACTACAAAATCAGCAGGGAGGATTAGTGTATTAACTTGAACTAAGATATCTTCTACAATACCTTTTGGATATTTGATAGAATGATCAGCTAGTTCAAGGCGCACTGAAGTCTTCTTCATTCCTTCTAAGCCAAGCTTTTGATAAACTGAATATGGCATTAGATTGATGCTTGCTCCCAAGTCCAACATGGCTCTTCCAACCTTCTTGTCTCCAATGTTAATTGGAATGTCAAAACTGCCAGGATCTTCTAGTTTTGGTGGAAGCTTGCTTTGCAACACAGCACTTACATTCTTGTTGAGCCTCACTTCTTCATTTGGAGCAAAATTGAGCTTGTGAGTTTTCAAGTTCTTGATGAACTTTCCATATGCTGGCATCTGTTCAATAACATCAAGCAAAGGCAAATTGATATTAACTTTACTCAAAATATCATAAATCTCTTTAAAAGCCTTATCTTGCTTTGCTTTCTTTAGACGGCCTGGAAATGGAATTGGTGGAACATATGGAGCGGGTGGCACGTATCTATCTTCTTGATGATGTGGTGGCACAAATTTGTCATCCCTTCTATGCAATTGGAATGGATTAGGTCCCTGCGAATCTGAATTGGCCTTAGGAGCAGATTGTTGCCCTTGGGTACCTGTGGTCTCCTCCTCCTCTTCTTCGTCTTCTACAACCACAACATCATTTGAAAGATTAGAATTAACTTTGTTATCAACCATCTTACCTGATCTGAGCACGTGAATGGCCTTGGCTTCTTGGTTATTTGGATTGATCACGGTTTGGCTTGGCAATTTCCCAGGTTGTCTTTGGGTTATCTCCGCAGCTATTTGGCCTATTTGAATTTCCAATTTGGAGATGGCAGCTTGTGTAGTTTGTTGGAAATTAGATTGGTTGATTGCCATTTGCTTCACTATATCCTCCAATGATGATGATTGTTGTGGCCTTTGGAATGAAGAGGGATTGGCTTGATTCTGTGTATTCCTCCATGAAAAGTTTGGATGATTCCTCCAACCTGGATTATAACTTTGAGAGTATGGATCATTTTTGGACCTTGGTTGTAGGAACTTACCAACTTAGCTTGCTCTTGCACAAATTCTGGATATGCAGCCCCAAGTGGACAAGCTATGGTAGCATGATCATGAGCTTCACAGATGCTACACACTTCCTTCGGAGGGTTTCTTGAGTTTAATGCAAGAAGAGCATCTAGCTTTTGTTCTAATTTTGAAATCTGCACACTAGAAGCATCATTAGAACCACTAACAACACGTTTACCTCTTGTATCAGTGTGTTGGGTCTCCATTGCTATCGCCTCAAAGAGTGCATATGTTTCTTCGGGAGTCTTGGTTTTATAAGAACCACCTGCAAAATTGGTGACAATATTACGACTAGAAGGGGTTAGTCCTTTATAAAACATACGCATTTGAAGTTTCAAAGGAATCCCATGATGAGGACATTGATTGAGCAGCGCATTGAATCTCTCCCATGCTTCACAAAACGATTCATCATCTTGTTGTGCAAATGAAAAGATCTTGTCCCTAAGCATGTCGGTCTTTTGCGTGGAGAAGTATTTCTCCAAGAACTTCTTCTGAATGGCATCCCATGTAGTGAGTGAACCAGGCTTTAAGGAATTGAGCCAATACTTCGCCTTATCCTTCAAAGTATAAGGAAACACTCTCATTCGAAGTTGATCTTCCGTCACAGCTGTCAAGGGGAAAGAACTCACAGCATTAATAATATCCTTTATATGAGTTAATGGATCTTCATTAGGTAAACCATAAAAGGAAGGCAACATATTAAGATGAGAAGATTTAAGCTCATAGTTTCGAACAACGGGGGTAGCAAAATGCTTGAAGGAGATGCTGGAATTATTGGGATATCAAGGTCTCCCATTAACTCATTGGCAGCCATCTCTTCTTCTTCTTGGTCTGAACTTGCTTCGGAATTTGAAAGTGAAGAACTGGGGAGGTCAGTGTGGAGAGCAAGACTTGTGAATGTGGCAAGGGCTTGCTCTTTTGCAGTTGCCAACTCTCTTTCTAGTCGATTCTGAATTTCAGAGATCACTCGATTGGGTTGCAACGTTGGTCTTCCTTCCAATGATCTAGAACGTCTAAACGAAGACCTCACTTGATCAATGAATGGTCTTTTAGACATAAACTACCTGAAATAGAAAATTTTGAATTAATTAGAAACACTAAAAGAATAGGGTAACCTTGGGCACATAACCAGGGAAGAACTTTCGTTCAGTCCCCGGCAACGGCGCCAAAATTTTGTTAACTCGCAAGTGTACGGGCCAATTAGTAGTATAGCAAGACAAGTACGAGGTCGTACCCACGAGGACTGAGAAGTTAAAATTAGTTATGTACTTAGATTACCCAATTTTAGAAACAAGAAGTTAAGTCTAAAACAGATTTTAAAGAGAGATTGATTGACTTTGTGAAAACAAATGAAACAAAACGAAATTGCAAACGAAGGCAAGGTAAACAAGTGTATCAAAGAGTGGTTTTGAGGTTGGAAACAGATTTGGAGACTAGGGCATTCGATTCACCATAACAATCCAATTCTAGGTTATAAGGATTCAAGTGACAAGTCTAATTCAGATTCAAAGATTGATTCTAGCTAAAGTATGATTAGGCCATGGTGTTTGATCCTAACCTTGTATTTCCAATTCCCTAATTAAGTCCTTATTGTCGAACTTAAATCAAGCATCAGAAATCCATTAAGCATAGAAGAATGTTTTAAACAACCAAGCATGTATCTAATCCCTATTGACGAATGTCCATACATACTCATCTTATTCATAGTTCAATTTAAACAAAAGCATAAGGTGTCTACTTTAGTTTCAACCAAAATACACAAATCTCAATGGTAGCTAGGCATTCAGATTAGCATATAAGTAGATAGGCATAATGAATAAGAGCATGAATCTTGAATCAAACTTGAAACTTGGAATTTATAAACCCAGAATATTCATGTTAGGTTACATCGAAGCCCTAGTAATGGATTTAGCTACTCATAATGGGAAAGAAACATAAACAGAAATGAGAAAGCATAATGAATGTAACAAGAGTAGAAAAACCCTTTTCTGAAGTCCTTGTGGTGTCCAATGCTTCTCCAAGAGCTTCTCCACGCCTAATACTTCTCCAAGAACTTCCCCACGTCTAGAAGGATGTATGAAGGTTAAGGAGGTGATTTGGGATGAGTTTGGGTGAGTGGTGATGGTTGAGAAAGAGGAAATTCGTAGGGAAATGGAAGGCAGGCTTTCAGGGATAGTTTTGGTGATTTGAGGCTGTTTAGAGTGTTGGGTTGATGACTGGAGTGTTTGGGGAATTATGGGAGTGTGGAGGATGGTGTGGAGGAGGTCTGAAGGATGTGTGAAGTATCTGAAGGATGTGAAAGATGTGTCTTATGGAATGAATGAGAGTGGTATTTATAAGGAGAATGAAAGGAGAATTCTGAATTGATTAATGCCTCCACTAACCACACTAATGCATTAGAAAATCAGTTTCCCTTCTTTTCTGGCTAGTGCAGCTCCCACATGCAGCTAATGGAGAACCCCACCAGAAATCACATCTCATGCACAGCTCATCATGACCAAGAAACTTCATGGGCTCACGAATTGGGCTTCCCTTAATCAACTGATGACGTTGAGCCGTCCATCTTCAAGTTTAGAATGTCATCTTTCCAACCACATATCATTTGGGCCAATCCAAGTTCGGAGGAATGAGTTAGGGCTGAAACGAATTTCTAACTGCACGTTTTTGGACCATTTTGCACATTTGGGCCCCCATTGCTACCTAAAGCTCAATTAACTGAATGACAAACATAAAAGAGATTAAAAGCACAAGTTTAACTCAAAAACATAACTAAATCATATGCTAGAAGGGTACATGTTAACTCGCAAGTGCACGGGCCATTGGATAGTATAGCATGTGTAAGTACGAGGTCGATCCCACGAGGATTGATGATAGATTGATTCAATTTGATTCCCTGCACAAAATAGAAAACCAAAAGAGAATAAATAAAACAAGAAAGAAAGAAAAGAAATTAACTCAAGCAAATTAGTTACCAAGTTCAATTTATATTCTTAGATTGATTCTAGCTAAAGTATGATTAAGCCATGGTGTTTGGTCCTAACCTTGTATTCCTAATTCCCTAATTAGATCCTTCTTGTCGAACCTAAATTAAGCATTAGAAATCCATTAAGCAAAGAAGAATGTTTTAAACAACCAAGCATGTATCTAATCCATGTTGACGAATGTCCATACATACTCTTCCTATTCATAGTTCAATTTGAATTAATGCATGGTGTCTACTCTTAATTCAAACCAAGATAGCTAACATACAAGTTTTAATGGTGATCACTCATTCAAACAAGCATATTAACTTATAAGCATAATGAATAAGAACAAGAACTATAATTGAAACTTGGAAGCTAATTAAACTTGAAAACTAAAGAAAAGAAATTACATTACAATGGAAAATAAATTACAACTAAAAAGCAAAATGGTTTTGTTACAACAATTGAGAACTAAAAAGAAAACTAAGAGAATTTGAGGGAGAGAAGGGAGAGGAGCTCTAGAGAGATGTTTGAGAGCTCCCCCCCTTGGGGTGTGTTTGAAGGTTAGCCAAGCCTCCTATTTATAGGAGAAGGAAAGCATCAAACTCACATGCCAATATTCTTCTTTTGACAACAAGTTGCATAGCCACCTCAAGTTCACATGAGCATCCATCTCCTTTCATCATTTGGCTAGTTCCCACTTGATGCTTTTGCTTCTTTATTTCTTACACAACCTACTTCAATTATGACAATTAACATGCTTCTTCCCCACTATCAACAATAGCACATGCATAGCTAATCATAACCAAGAACTATCAACAATAGCACATGCATAGCTAATCATGACCAAGCAATTTGCAGTCATCTTGTGGGCTCAATTTGGGCTTGTTCCTTCACTCTAACAAATCTGGAAAAATATGGATCTTGAAGCTCTTTGTCTTATCTTTCTAAGCATATGCAGCCCAACTCAAGGAAAAATCGGGAAGGCCTTCAAAAGTCATTTTTGGCCCAGTAACGCAGATGCTGCCGAATTTGACCTTAAGTTGCCCAAACTTGCATAACTTCATCTAGAAGACTCGGAATCATGAACCGTAAAATTCTTCAGAAACTAGACTCCCGTATCTTTCCAATGACGTATGGTTCATTATCTGGTTCTTCCTGAGCAAGTACAGTCCAATCCATGAAGTTGACTGATCTGCATACACCGTTTTGAGCTAACTTGTCTCCAAAATGCATTTAGTGAGTCATAAGCTTATTACACTGAAACAAACACAAAATAAATTAAAAGCACAAGTTTAACTCAAAAACATAACCAAATCATAAGTTAGAAGGGTACAAAATGATATGTAATTATGCACCGATCAGTACAAAATGAAATACAATTATGAACCGATCATCCAATCACTCGAACGATGCAATCCAACAACTAATCCACGTGCGGTAAGAACTTCGTACGAACTTGAAGTCCCTTTTCTTTGACCAATTGATTTCGGATCGAGCCCAAAACAAGGGCAACATCATAATATGGTGGGAGCAGTCATTTGGTAAGTTTTGAGAGAAATCCGATCACTAGAACGATGCAATCCAACAGCCACTCCATGTGCGGTACGAACTTCGTACGAACTTGAAGTGTCCAATTTATTTGACCAAATGATTTCAGATAGATTCCCAAACTTGGGCAACATCATAATACAGTCATTGGGTGAGTTTTGAATGAAATGGAATCACTAGAACATTGTAATCCAACAACCACTCCATGTGCGGTAAGAACTTCGTACGAACCTGAAGTGTCCAATTGATTTCACCAATTGATTTCGGATCGAGCCCAAAACTTGGGCAACATAATAATACGGTGCGAGGAGTCATCTGGCGAGTTTTGGCTGAAATCCAATCACAAGAACTATGAAATGCCCGAGTAACTCCATTTACTGTATGAAGTTCGTACTAACTTAAAGTGTTCAATTTCTTTGACCAATTGATTTCGGATAGAGTCCAAAACTTGGGCCACATCATAATATGGTGGGAGGATTCGTTTGGAGAGTTTTGAGTGAAATCCAATCACTAAAACTTTGCAATCCCACAACCACTCCATGGAATGTAAGAACTTGAACGAACATAAAGTGTCCAATTTTTTGACCAATTTATTTCGGATCGAGCCCAAAACTTGGGCAATGTCATAATATGGTGGTAGGAGTCATTTGGTGAGTTTTGAGTGAAATCCAATCACAAGAACGATGCAATCCAACAACCACTCCGTGTACACTACGAATTTCGTAAGATCTTGAAGTGTCCCTTTTCTTTGACCAATTGATTTCGGATTGAGCCCAAAACTTGGGTGACATCATAATATGGTAAGAGGAGTCATTTGGTGAGTTTGAGTGAAATCCGATCACAAGAACGATGCATTCCTCCAACCACTTCATGTACAGTTCGAACTTCGAACGAACATGAAGTGTCCTATTTGTTTGACCAATTGATTTCGGATCGAGCCCAAAACTTGGGCAACATCATAATATGGTGGTAGGAGTCATTTGGTGAGTTTTGAGTGAAATCCAATCACTCGAACAATGCAATCCAACAACTACTCCACGTGCGGTACGAACTTCGTACGAACTTGAAGTGTCCAATTTATTTGACCAAATGATTTCAGATAGATTCCCAAACTTGGGCAACATCATAATACAGTCATTGGGTGAGTTTTGAATGAAATGGAATCACTAGAACATTGTAATCCAACAACCACTCCATGTGCGGTAAGAACTTCGTACGAACCTGAAGTGTCCAATTGATTTCACCAATTGATTTCGGATCGAGCCCAAAACTTGGGCAACATAATAATACGGTGCGAGGAGTCATCTGGCGAGTTTTGGCTGAAATCCAATCACAAGAACTATGAAATGCCCGAGTAACTCCATTTACTGTATGAAGTTCGTACTAACTTAAAGTGTTCAATTTCTTTGACCAATTGATTTCGGATAGAGTCCAAAACTTGGGCCACATCATAATATGGTGGGAGGATTCGTTTGGAGAGTTTTGAGTGAAATCCAATCACTAAAACTTTGCAATCCCACAACCACTCCATGGAATGTAAGAACTTCGAACGAACATAAAGTGTCCAATTTTTTTGACCAATTTATTTCGGATCGAGCCCAAAACTTGGGCAATGTCATAATATGGTGGTAGGAGTCATTTGGTGAGTTTTGAGTGAAATCCAATCACAAGAACGATGCAATCCAACAACCACTCCGTGTACACTACGAATTTCGTAAGATCTTGAAGTGTCCCTTTTCTTTGACCAATTGATTTTGAATTGAGCCCAAAACTTGGGTGACATCATAATATGGTAAGAGGAGTCATTTGGTTAGTTTTGAGTGAAACCCAATCACTAGAACGATGCAGTCCTACAACTATTCCATGTACAGTACGAACTACATACGATCTTGTAGTGCACCTTTTCTTCCACCAATTGATTTCGGATCGATCCCAAAACTTGGGTGACATTATAATACGGTGCGAGGAGTCATCTGGTGAGTTTTGCAATCCCACAACCACGTGAGGTAAGAACTTCGTACGAACTTGAAGTGTCCCTTTTCTTTGACCAATTGGTTTCAGATCGAGCCCAAAACTTGGGCGACATCATAATATGGTGAGAGGAGTCATTCGGTGAGTGTTTAGTGAAATCCAATCACTAGAACGATGCAGTCCTACAACCATTCCGTGTACAATTCGAACTTCGAAATAACATGAAGTGTCCTACTTATTTGTCCAATTGATTTCGGATCGAGCCCAAAACAAGGGCAACATCATAATATGGTGGGAGCAGTCATTTGGTAAGTTTTGAGAGAAATCTAATCACTAGAACGATGCAATCCAACAGCCACTCCATGTGCGGTACGAACTTCGTACGAACTTGAATTGTCTGGTGCGAAATATATAAGCACACAAATTAAACCCTCTTTTTATCAATTGTAGTATGGAATGTAAGTAGGGATCGTTCTAGGCCGGGGATTAGGAGGGAGCTAAATCACTTGAGATCTGACTCAAAAACTTAAAACAAAGTTTAAAACACTAAATTAGACTCAAAGAATGCAGAACTATACTCAAAACTGCCTAAAAACCACTTTCTGGGCAGTTTTGAACACTAAGGAAGAATTTGGACGAAAATATGTTATAACTTGACTCAAGACACTTAAAAACACAAACTAAACCACTTTCTAACTAATATGACACTTCAAAATAAAGGGGGGATTGGTTTTGACGAATTTGGAAACAAAGAAAACAGATTGTAAAACGAGTTTGGATGAAACTATGGATGGAAGGTTAGCTAGAGGGTTCTTCTCCACACATGACATACTTGCACATAAACCAATTTTCAGTTGTTCTTTCGATAAATCATGGAACTCAACACCCCAGGTTAATTAGGTCCGCTTAAATTAACCTTCAAGTTCTCCTTAAGTTATTAAATTGGATGGGAAAGCGCATACAACAATTCAACGCATTCTTCAAAAGTCCTTTACGTGAAAAGCACAATAAAGATACAATCAAAGATCATTAAGCAATATGAGAACTATAAGTATTGACGAGGCATTCGTACTATGATGAGCATGAAACTCGTGCCAAGAATTCATTTAACGCGATCGTTTATAAGCGACCTCCACTACTTGTGAATATAAGATTGTAACTATTAGGTGAAACTCCCTTATACTCTAGCATCATATTCATGCATGAAAACTAAGCGTGCACTCTTAATAAACATACACGAATAAGTTATCAATCAAGCAGTTAAACAATTTGAATTCACAACTTATGAAATCACAACTAAAGGTAATCAAGTCATATTGCAAGTATGTACATGGTTTCGAATCACCCCCTAACTAAGAGGGGTTTAGTTCCTCATACTCGCAACACAGAGATTATTGAATTGAAACATTGAAAATAAAAGTAAGAAAACACCTAAACGTTCCAGCAATCCTCAATTGAATGGCAAGCACATTCAAGGCACTCCTCCTTCCTCTTTGCTGCGTGTGGGGCTAGCAGATGGTGGTAGCAAGGTAGTTCCCAGGATAGCCCCAAGCTCCTCTCTCCTTTGCAACTAGCTCTCTTCTCTCTTTGTGGAATTTGGATGGGTGTGTGAGTAGTGGTGGTTATGGATGATGTAGAATGGTGGAAAAGTGTCTAGGATGGGAGTATGGCAGGGCTAGGAAGGTTTAGGGTCAGAAAATATGGAGATTGGTGAAGGATGGTGACTGCAGAGAATGGGTGAAGTTTTTGGCGTGAATGGTGAGAGAATGGTTGAGTCCCCCTCTCTCTTTTTGCCACTGAATGTGTATCTGAATCTCCCCATGTGAGTCTCTCTATCCCCCTTAGAGTGTGAATCCCTTTGGTTGGTGTAAAGTAGCCCACCAGAAATCATCGAAACTGCTCCTTGATTTGTGCAAACAGGTTTCCCCTAATTAGGCATGACTTAATTTGCTCCTTGAGACTTCCCCAGCTGAAATGTCTCCCTAATTTGCTCAACATGTTAGGTTTAAAGTCAGGTACAACTAAGGTGAGGCACATGGCTCAAAGGAGATGTGGAGCACAAAGCTCATAAGCTGGCAGCTGCACATTAAATGTCTCCTGAGCATGGTTCAGTGTTTGGTGGGCAAAGGACTCCAGATTTCTCCAATTGGGCTGAAATTTGGATATGTTATTCTAGACACCCAAGTGAACAACTTCCATGAAGAATATCTTCTCATCCGATCTGTGTAGGTTACTGAAATGAGGCCTGCAAGATGAGCTACGAAACTGGACTGACAGGGAGTGTGGGCCAAATTGGGTTTGTCTTTAAGCTCAATTTCCTCTCATCCCAATCATGTCATAACATGCTTGAATTGCATGCATTCTGCTCCCTTCCTATCTTTAAATCTTCAATTTCATCCATTCCTTTGGCTCCAAGCATATGATATCCATTCCAAGCTCAATTGTGCTCCAAAAGGCTCCAAAATGCATTGCTTTGCATACTTTGCCCTTAAAACCTGAAAACACATAAAACTAGCTTAAAGGACTACTTTAACTAAGAAAACACAATGTAAACGCACAAGAACAAGCCATCTAAGTCGCATAATTATGCTCCTATCATTGTCCAATTTATTTGACCAAATGATTTCAGATAGATTCCCAAACTTGGGCAACATCATAATACAGTCATTGGGTGAGTTTTGAATGAAATGGAATCACTAGAACATTGTAATCCAACAACCACTCCATGTGCGGAAAGAACTTAAATACGAACCTGAAGTGTCCAATTGATTTCACCAATTGATTTCGGATCGAGCCCAAAACTTGGGCAACATAATAATACGGTGCGAGGAGTCATCTGGTGAGTTTTGGCTGAAATCCAATCACAACAACTATGAAATGCCCGAGTAACTCCATTTACTGTATGAAGTTCGTACTAACTTAAAGTGTTCAATTTCTTTGACCAATTGATTTCGGATAGAGTCCAAAACTTGGGCCACATCATAATATGGTGGGAGGATTCGTTTGGAGAGTTTTGAGTGAAATCCAATCACTAAAACATTGCAATCCCACAACCACTCCATGGAATGTAAGAACTTCGAACGAACATAAAGTCTCCAATTTCTTTGACCAATTTATTTCGGATCGAGCCCAAAACTTGGGCAACGTCATAATATGGTGGTAGGAGTCATTTGGTGAGTTTTGAGTGAAATCCAATCACAAGAACGATGCAATCCAACAACCACTCTGTGGACACTACGAATTTCGTAAGATCTTGAAGTGTCCCTTATCTTTGACCAATTGATTTCGGATTGAGCCCAAAACTTGGGTGACATCATAATATGGTAAGAGAAGTCATTTGGTGAGTTTGAGTGAAATCCGATCACAAGAACGATGCATTCCTCCAACCACTTCATGTACAGTTCGAACTTCGAACGAACATGAAGTGTCCTATTTGTTTGACCAATTGATTTCGGATCGAGCCCAAAACTTGGGCAACATCATAATATGGTGGTAGGAGTCATTTGGTGAGTTTTGAGTGAAATCCAACCACAAGAACAATGCAATCCGACAACCACTCCGTATACACTACGAATTTCGTACGATCTTGAAGTGTCCCTTTTCTTTGACCAATTGATTTCGAATCAATCCCAAAACTTGGGCAGCATCATAATATGGTGGGAGGAGTCATTTGGTCAGTTTTGAGTGATATCCAATCACTAGAACTATGCAATCCAACAACCACTCCATCAAAGGTAATAACTTCGTACGAACATGAAATGTGCCTTTTCTTTGACCAATTGATTTTAGATCGAGCCCAAAACTTGGGCAGCATCATAATATGGTGGGAGGAGTCATTTGGTTAGTTTTGAGTGATTTGCAATCACTTGAACTATGCAATGCACCATCCACTCCCTTTACTGTACGAAATTCGTAAGAACTTGAAGTGCCTAGTTTCTTTGACCAATTGATTTCGGATCGAATCCAAAACTTGGGCAACAACATAATTTGGTGGGAGGAGTCATTTGGTTAATTTTGTGTGAAATCTAATCACTAGAACTATGTAATGCACTAACCTCTCCATTTACTATACGAAGTTCGTAAGAACTTGAAGTGTCCAATTTATTTGACCAATTGATTTCGGATCGAGTCCAAAACTTGGGCAACATCATAATATGGTGGGAGGAGTCATTTGGTGAGTTTTGAGTGAAATCCAATCACTAGAACTATGAAATCCAACAACCACTCCATGAAAGGTAATAACTTCGTACGAACATGAAGTGTCCCTTTTCTTTGACCAACTAATTTCGGATCGAGTCCAAAACTTAGGCAACATCATAATGTGGTGGGAGGAGTCATTTGATGTGTTTTGAGTGCAATCCAATCACTAGAACTATGCAATCCTACAAGCACTTCGTGTAGAGTACGAACTTCGAACCATATTGAAGTGTGCAATTTTGAGTGAAATCAAATCACTAAAACATTGCAATCCCAAAACCACTCCATGGAATGTAAGAACTTCGAACGAACATAAAGTGTCCAATTTCTTTTACCAATTTATTTCGGATCGAGCCCAAAACTTGGGCAACGTCATAATATGGTGGTAGGAGTCATTTGGTGAGTTTTGAGTGAAATCCAATCACAAGAACGATGCAATCCAACAACCACTCCGTTTACACTACGAATTTCGTAAGATCTTGAAGTGTCCCTTTTCTTTGACCAATTGATTTCGGATTGAGCCCAAAACTTGGGTGACATCATAATATGGTAAGAGGAGTCATTTGGTGAGTTTGAGTGAAATCCGATCACAAGAACGATGCATTCCTCCAACCACTTCATGTACAGTTCGAACTTCGAATGAACATGAAGTGTCCTATTTGTTTGACCAATTGACTTCGGATCGAGCCCAAAACTTGGGCAACATCATAATATGGTGGTAGGAGTCATTTGGTGAGTTTTGAGTGAAATCCAACCACAAGAACAATGCAATCCGACAACCACTCCGTGTACACTACGAATTTCGTACGATCTTGAAGTGTCCCTTTTCTTTGACCAATTGATTTCGGATCAATCCCAAAACTTGGGCAGCATCATAATATGGTGGGAGGAGTCATTTGGTCAGTTTTGAGTGATATCCAATCACTAGAACTATGCAATCCAACAACCACTCCATGAAAGGTAATAACTTCGTACGAACATGAAGTGTGCCTTTTCTTTGACCAATTGATTTTGGATCGAGCCCAAAACTTGGGCAGCATCATAATATGGTGGGAGGAGTCATTTGGTTAGTTTTGAGTGATTTGCAATCACTTGAACTATGCAATGCACCATCCACTCCCTTTACTGTACGAAATTCGTAAGAACTTGAAGTGCCCAGTTTCTTTGACCAATTGATTTCGGATCGAATCCAAAACTTGGGCAACAACATAATTTGGTGGGAGGAGTCATTTGGTGAATTTTGTGTGAAATATAATCACTAGAACTATGTAATGCACCAACCACTCCATTTACTATACGAAGTTCGTAAGAACTTGAAGTGTCCAATTTATTTGACCAATTGATTTCGGATCGAGTCCAAAACTTGGGCAACATCATAATATGGTGGGAGGAGTCATTTGGTGAGTTTTGAGTGAAATCCAATCACTAGAACTATGAAATCCAACAACCACTCCATGAAAGGTAATAACTTCGCATTTAACATGAAGTGTCCCTTTTCTTTGACCAACTAATTTCGGATCGAGTCCAAAACTTGGGCAACATCATAATATGGTGGGAGGATTCATTTGGTGAGTTTTGAGTGAAATCCAATCACTAGAACTATGCAATACTACAACCACTGCATGAAAGGTACGAACTTCAAGTATCCAATTTCTTTGACCAATTGATTTCGGAACGAGCCCAAAAGCTGGGCAACATCATAATATGGTGGGAGCAGCCATTTGGAGAGTTTTGAGTGAAATCCAATCAGTAGAACTATGGAATGCACCAGCCAATTGATCGGGGCATAATTACATATCATTTTGTACCCTTCTAACTTATGATTTGGTTATGTTTTGGAGTTAAACTTGTGCTTTTAATCTATTTTGTGTTTGTTTCAGTGTAATAAGCTTATGACTCACTAAATGCATTTTGGAGACAAGTTAGCTCAAAACGGTGTATGCAGATCAGTCAACTTCACGGATTGGACTGTACTTGCTCAGGAAGAACCAGATAATGAACCATACGTCATTGGAAAGATACGGAAGTCTAGTTTCTGAAGAATTTTACGGTTCATGATTCCGAGTCTTCTAGAGAAAGTTATACAAGTTTTGGCAGCTTAAGGTCAAAATCGGCAGCATCTGCGTTACTGGGCCAAAAATGACTTTTGAAGGCCTTCCCGATTTTTCCTTGAGTTGGGCTGCATATACTTAGAAAGATAAGACAAAGAGCTTCAAGATCCATATTTTTCCAGATTTGTTAGAGTGAAGGAACAAGCCCAAATCGAGCCCACAAGCTGACTGCAAATTGCTTGGTCATGATTAGCTATGCATGTGCTATTGTTGATAGTTCTTGGTTATGATTAGCTATGCATGTGCTATTGTTGATAGTGGGGAAGAAGCATGTTTATTTGTCATAATTGAAGTAGGTTGTGTAAGAAATAAAGAAAGCAAAAGCATCAAGTGGGAACTAGCCAAATGATGAAAGGAGATGGATGCCCATGTGAACTTGAGGTGGCTATGCAACTTGTTGTCAAAAGAAGAATATTGGCATGTGAGCTTGATGCTTTCCTTCTCCTATAAATAGGAGGCTTGGCTAACCTTCAAACACACCCCAAGGGGGGGGAGCTCTCAAACATCTCTCTAGAGCTCCTCTCCCTTCTCTCCCTCAAATTCTCTTAGTTTTCCTTTTTAGTTCTCAATTGTTGTAACAAAATCCTTTTGCTAAGTTTTCCTTTAAGTTTTTCTAAGTTGTAATTTATTTTTCATTGTAATGGAATTTCTTACTTTAAGTTTTCAAGTTTAATTAGCTTCCAAGTTTCAATTATAGTTCTTGTTCTTATTCATTATGCTTATAAGTTAATATGCTTGTTTGAATGATTGATCACCATTAAAATTTGTATGTTAGCTATCTTGGTTTGAATTAAGAGTAGACACCATGCATTAATTCAAATTGAACTATGAATAGGAAGAGTATGTATGGACATTCGACAACAGGGATTAGATACATGCTTGGTTGTTTAAAACATTCTTCTTTGCTTAATGGATTTCTAATGCTTAATTTAGGTTCGACAACAAGGATCTAATTAGGGAATTAGGAATACAAGGTTAGGACCAGACACCATGGCTTAATCATACTTTAGCTAGAATCAATCTAAGAATCTGAATTGAACTTGGTAACTAATTTGCTTGAGTTAATTTCTTTTCTTTCTTTCTTCTTGTATTTATTTTATTTTCATTTCTATTTTGTGCAGGGAATCAAATTGAATCAATCTATCATCAATCCTCGTGGGATCGACCTCGTACTTACACATGCTATACTACCCAACGCCTCGTGCACTTGCGAGTCAACACCAATCCATTTACTGTACGAACTTTGTACGAACATGAAGTGTCCAAGTGCTTTGAGCAATTGATTTCGGATCGAGCCCAAAAGTTGGGCAACATCATAATATGGTGGGAGGAGTCATTTGGAGAGTTTTGAGTGAAATCCAATCCTAGAACGATGCAATCCAACAACCACTCTATGTACGGTACAAACTTCGTACGAACTTGAAGTGTCCAATTTCTTTGACCAATTGATTTCGGATTGAGTCCAAAACATGGGCAACATCATAGTATGGTGGGAGGAGTCATTTGCTGATTTTTGGGTGAAATCCAATGATTAGAACTATGCAATGCACCAACCACTCCATTTACGATACGAACTTCGTACCAACTTGAACTGTGCAATTTCTTTGACCAATTGATTTCAGATCGAGCCCAAAACTTGGGCAACATCATAATATGGTGGGAGTAGTCATTTGGTGAGTTTTGAGTGAAATCCAATCATTAGAACTACGCAATGCACCAACCACTCCATTTATGATACGAACTTCGTACCAACTTGAAGTGTGCAATATCTATGACCAATTGATTTCGGATCGAGCCCAAAACTTGGGCAACATCATAATATGGTGGGAGTAGTCATTTGGTGAGTTTTGAGTGAAATCCAATCATTAGAACTATGCAATGCACCAACCACTACATTTATGATACGAACTTCGTACCAACTTCAAGTGTGCAATTTCTATGACCAATTGATTTCGGATCGTGCCCATAACTTGGGCAGCATCATAATATGGTGGGAGGAGTCGTTTGGTGAGTTTCGAGTGAAATCCAATCACTAGAACCATTCAATCCAACAACCACTCCCTGAAAGGTACGAACTTCATACGAACTTTAAGTATCCAATTTCTTTGACCAATTTATTTCGGATCGAGCCACAATTTGGGCAACATTTATAATATGGTGGGAGGAGTCATTTGGTTAGTTTTGAATCCAACTACTAGAACTATGCAATGGGACAACGACTCCATGAACGGTACGAACTTCGTACGAACTTGAATTATCCTATTTCTTTGACCAATTGATTTCGGATCGAGCCCAAAACTTGGGCAACATCATAATTAGGTGGGAGGAGTCCTTTGGTGTGTTTTCACTGAAATCCATTCACTAGAACGATGCAATGCACCTATCACTCTTTTTATGGTACGAACATCGTACGAACTTGAAGTGTGTAATTTCTTCGACCAATTGATTTCGGATCTAGCCCAAAAGTTGGGCAACACCATAATATGGTGGTAGGAATTATTCGGTGAGTTTTGAGTGAAATCTAATCTCTAGAAATAAGCAATGCACCAACCACTCTATTTACAGTTCGAACATCGTACGAACTTGAAGTGTCCAATTTCTTTCACCAATTGATTTCGGATCGAGAAAAAAACTTGGGTAACATCATAATATGGTGGGAGGAGTCAATTGGTGAGTTTTGAGTGAAATCCAATCACTAGAACTTTACAATACTACAACCTCTCCATGAAATGTACGAACATGAAGTGTCCAATTTCTTTGAAATTTTTTTTTTTTGGATCGAGCAACAAACTTGGGCAACTTCATAATACGGTAGGAGGAGTCATTTGGTGAGTTTTGAGTGAAATCCAATCACAAGAACTTTGCAATGCACCAACCATTCCGTGTAAGGTACGAACTTCGAACGAACATGAAGTGTCCTTTTCTTTGGCCAATTGATTTCGGATCGAGCCCAAAACTTGGGCAACATCTTAATATGGTGGGAGTAGTCATTTCGTGTGTTTTGAGTGAAATCCAATCACTAGAACTATGAAATGCACCAACCACTCCATTTGCGGTACGAACATCGTACGAACTTCAAGTGTCCAATTTCTTCGACAATTGATTTCGGATCAAGCAAAAAACTTGGGCAACATCATAATATGGTGCGAGGAGTCATTTGGTGGGTTTTGAGTGAAATCCAATCACTAGAACTATGCTATGCACCAACCACTCCATTTACGGTACGCACTTCATGCGAATTGGAAGTGTGCAATTTCTTTGACCAATTGATTTCGGATCGAGCCCAAAACTTGGGAACTATCGTAATATGGTGGGAGGAGTCATTTTGTGAGTTTTGTGTGAAATCCAATCACTAGAACAGTGCAATGCACCAACCACTCCATTTACGATATGAACTTCGTACGAACCTAAATTATCCAATTTCTTTGATCACCGGATTTCGGATCGAGCCCAAAACTTGATCAATACTATAATGTAGTGGGCGGAGTCATCTGGTGAATTTCAAGTGAAATCCATTCACTAGAACTATGCAATGCCCCCAACAACTCCATTTCCGGGACGAACTTCGTACGAACTTGATGTGTCCAGTTTTTTTGACCAATTGATTTCGAATTGGGCAAAAAACTTGGGCAACATCATAATGTGCTGGGAAGAGTCATTTGGAGAGTTTTGAGTGAAATTCAATCACTAGAACTATGCAATGTACCAACCACTCCATTTACGGTACGAACTTGAAGTGTCCAATTTCTTTAACCAATTGGTTTCGAATCGAGCCCAAAACATGGGCAACATCATAATACGGTGGGAGGAGTCATTTGGTGAGTTTTAAGTGAAATCCAATCACTAGAACTATGCAATCCTACAACTACTCCATGAAATGTACGAACTTCGTACGAACTTGAATTATCCAATTTCTTTGACCAATTGATTTCGGATCGAGCCCAAAACTTGGAAAACAACATAAGAAGGTGGGAGGAGTCATTTGGTGAGTTTTGAGTGAAATCCAACCACTAGAACGATGCAATGTACCTATAAATCTTTTTACGTTACGAACTTGAAGTTTGCAATTTCTTTGACGAATTGAAGTTAGATCGAGCCGAAAACTTGGGCAACATCGTAATATGGTGGGAGGAGTCATTTGGTGAGTTTTGAGTGAAATCCAATCACTAGAACTATGCATCCTACAACCACTCCATGAAAGGTACGAACTTTGTATGAACTTGAAGTATCCAATTTATTTGACCAATTGATTTCGGATCGAGCCCAAACTTGGGCAACATCAAAATACGGTGGGAGGAATCATTTGGTGAGTTTTGAGTGAAATCCAATCACAAGAACTATGCAATGCGCCAACCACTCCATTTATGGTACGAACTTGAAGTGTCCAATTTCTTTGACCAATTGATTTCGTATTGAGCAAAAAACTTGGGCAACATCATAAAATGGTGGGAGCAGTTATTTGGTGAGTTTTGAGTGAAATCCAATCCCTAGAACTATGCAATGCACCAACCACTCCATTTACGATACGAACTTCGTACGAACTTGAAGTGTCCTATTTCTTTGACCAATTGATTTCGCATCGAACCCAAATCTTGGGCATCATATTATGGTGCAAGGAGTCTTTTGGCGAGTTTTGGGTGAAATCCATTCACTAGAACGATGCAATGCACCTATCACTCTTTTTACGGTATGAATTTGAAGTGTCCAATTTCTTTGACCAATTGATATCGGATCGAGCCCAAAATTTGGGCAACATCATAAAATGGTGGGTAGAGTTATTTGGTGAGTTTTGAGTGATATCCAATCACTAGAACGATGCAATCCAACAACAAATCCGTGTACAGTACGAAGTTCGTGCGAAAATGAAGTGTCCCTTTTCTTTGACCAATTGAATTCGGATCGAGCCCAAAACTGGGTCAAGAACATAATATGGTGGGAGGAGTCATTTGGTGAGTTTTGAGTGAAATCCAACCCCTAGAACTATGCAATCCTACAACCACCCCATGAAAGGTACAAACTTTCTACGAACTTGAAGTGTCCCTTTTAGTTGATCAATTGATTTCGGATAGAGCCCAAAACTTGGGCAACATCAAAATATGGAGGGAGGAGTCATTTGGTGAGTTTTGAGGGAAATCCAATCACTAGAACGTTTCAATCCTACAACCACTTTGTGTACAGTATGAACTTCGTACGAACATGAAGTGTCCATTTTCTTTGACCAATTGATTTCTGATCCAGCCCAAAACTTGGGCAACATCATAATATGGTGGGCGAAGTCATTTGGTGGGTATTGAGTGAAATCCAACCAATAGAACTATGCAATCCTACAACCACTCCATTAAAGGTTTGAACTTTGTACGAACTTGAAGTATCCAATTTCTTTGACCAATTGAATTCGGATCGAGCCCAAAACTTGGGAACATCATAATATGGTGGGAGGAGTCATTTGGTGAGTTTTGAGTGAAATCCAATCACTAGAACGACACAATCCTACAACCATTCCGTGTAGATTACGTACTTCGTAGGAACCTCAAGTGTCTCTTTTCTTTGATTTCGGATCGAGCCCAAAACTTGGGCAACATCATCATATGTTGGGAGGAGTCATTTGGTGAGTTTTGAGTGAAATCCAACCACTAGAACTATGCAATCCTACAACCACTCCATGAAAGGTACGAACTTTGTACGAACTTGAAGTATCCAATTTCTTTGACCAATTGATTTCGAATCGAGCCCAAAATTTGGGCACCGTGATTTGGTGGGAGGAGTCATTTGGTGAGTTTTGAGTGAAATCCAATCACTAGAACTATGCAATCCTACAACCACACCGTGTACAGTATGAACTTGAAGTGTCCCTTTTGTTTGACCAATTGATTTCGGATCGAGCTCAAACCATGGGCAACATCATAATATGGGGGGAGGAGTCATTTGGTGAGTTTTGAGTGAAATCCAATCACTAGAACTATGCAATCCTACAACCACACCGTGTACAGTACGAACTTGAAGTATCCAATTTCTTTGAGCAATTGATTTCGGATCAAGCCCAAAACTTGGGCAACATCATAATATGGTGGGAGGATTCATTTGGTGAGTTTTGAATCAAATCCATTCACTAGAATTTCGCAATACTAGAACTATTCCATGAAAGCTACGAACTTCTTACGAACTTGACGTATCCAATTTCTTTGACCAATTGATTTCAGTTCAAGCTCAAAACTTGGGCAACATTGAAATATGGTGGGAGGAGTCATTTGGTGACTTTTGAGTGAAATCCAGTCACTAGAACGATGCAGTCTTGCATCCACTCCTTGAAATGTACGAACTTCGTACGAACTTGAAGTATCAAATTTGTTTAACCAACTGATTTCGGATAGAGCCCAAATCTTGGGCAACATCATAATATTGTTGGAGGAGTCATTTGGTGAGTTTTGAGTGAAATCCAGTCATTAGAACGATGCAATCCCACAACCACTCCGTGTATAGTTCGAACTTCGTACGAACATTAATTGTCCCTTTTCTTTGACCAATTGATTTCGGATCAAGCACAAAACTTGGGCAACATCATAATATGGTGTGAGGATTCATTTGGTGAGTTTTGAGTCAAATCCAATCACTAGAATTTGGCAATACTACAACCATTCCATGAAAGCTACGAACTTCTTACGAACTTGACGTATCCAATTTCTTTGACCAACAGATTTCAGATCGAGCTCAAAACTTGGGCAACATTGTAATATGGTGGGAGGAGTCATTTGGTGACTTTCGAGTGAAATCCAGTCACTGGAACGATGCAGTCCTGCATCCACTCCATGAAATGTACGAACTTCGTAAGAACTTGAAGTATCAAATTTGTTTAACCAACTGATTTCGGATAGAGCCCAAATCTTGGGCAACATCATAATATTGTTGGAGGAGTCATTTGGTGAGTTTTGAGTGAAATCCAATCACAAGAACGATGCAATCCAACAACCACTCCGTGTACACTACGAATTTCGTAAGATCTTGAAGTGTCCCTTTTCTTTGACCAATTGATTTCGGATTGAGCCCAAAACTTGGATGACATCATAATATGGTAAGAGAAGTCATTTGGTGATTTTGAGTGAAATCCGATCACAAGAACGATGCATTCCTCCAACCACTTCATGTACAGTTCGAACTTCGAACGAACATGAAGTGTCCTATTTGTTTGACCAATTGATTTCGGATCGAGCCCAAAACTTGGGCAACATCATAATATGGTGGTAGGAGTCATTTGGTGAGTTTTGAGTGAAATCCAACCACAAGAACAATGCAATCCGACAACCACTCCGTATACACTACGAATTTCGTACGATCTTGAAGTGTCCCTTTTCTTTGACCAATTGATTTCGGATCGAGCCCAAAACATGGGCAACATCATAATATGGTGGGAGGATTCATTTGGTGAGTTTTAAGTGAAATCCAATCACTAGAACTATGCAATCCTACAACTACTCCATGAAAGGTACGAACTTCGTACGAACTTGAATGATCCAATTTCTTTGACCAATTGATTTCGGATCGAGCCCAAAACTTGGACAACAACATAATAAAGTGGGAGGAGTCATTTGGTGAGTTTTGAGTGAAATCCAACCACTAGAACGATGCAATGTACCTATAAATCTTTTTACGGTACGAACTTGAAGTGTGCAATTTCTTTGACGAATTGAAGTTAGATCGAGCCCAAAACTTGGGCAACATCGTAATATGGTGGGAGAAGTCATTTGGTGAGTTTTGAGTGAAATCCAATCACTAGAACTATGCAATCCTACAACCACTCCATGAAAGGTACGAACTTTGTACGAACTTGAAGTATCCAATTTATTTGACCAATTGATTTCGGATCGAGCCCAAACTTGGGCAACATCAAAATACGGTGGGAGGAATCATTTGGTGAGTTTTGAGTGAAATCCAATCACTAGAACTATGCAATGCACCAACCACTCCATTTTTGGTACGAACTTGAAGTGTCCAATTTCTTTGACCAATTGATTTCGTATTGAGCAAAAAACTTGGGCAACATCATAAAATGGTGGGAGCAGTTATTTGGTGAGTTCTGAGTGAAATCCAATCGCTGGAACTACGCAATGCACCATCCACTCCTTTTACGGTATGAACTTCGTACGAACATGAACTGTGCAATTTCTTTGAGCAATTGATTTCGGAACGAGCCCAAAACTTGGGCAACTTCATAATACGGTGGGAGGAGTCATTTGGTGAGTTTTGAGTGAAATACAATGACTAGAACTATGCAATCGTACAACTACTTCATAGTTTCGAACTACGGTGGGCAGCAAGATGCTTGAAGGGGATGTTGGAATTGTTGGAATTGTTGGCAGCCGTCTCATGTGCTTCTCCTTGGTCTGAACTTGCTTCCGAATTTGAAGGTGAAGAACCAGGAATGTCATTGTGGAGAGGAAGACTTGTAAATGTGGCAAGACCTTGCTCTTTTGCAGTGGACAACTCTCTTTCTAATTGACTTTGATTTTCAGAGATCACCCGGTTGGGTTGCAATGATAGTCCTGAGTTCAAAGATCTTGAACGTTGGAACGAAGACCTCACTTGTTCAATGAATGGTCTTGTTGACATAAACTACCTGAAACAGAAAATTGAATTAATTAGAAACACTAAAAAGAATAGGGTAACCTTAGGCACATAACCAGGGAAGAACTTTCATTCAATCCCCTGCAACGGCGCCAAAATTTTGTTAACTCGCAATTGTACGGGCCAATTAGTAGTATAGCAAGACAAGTACGAGGTCGTACTCACAAGGACTGAGAAGTTCAAATTAGTTACGTGCTTAGATTACCAAATTCGAGAAAACAGAAAGTTAAGTCAAAAACAGAATTGAAAACGAGAGTGATTGATTTTTGAGAAAACAAATGAAGCAAAATGAAATTGCAAACAAAACCAAAGTAAACAAGTGTATCAAACAGTGGTTTTTTAGGTTGGAAAACAGATTTGGAGACTGGGGCATTCGATTCACCATAACAATCCCATTCTAGGTTATAAGGATTCAAGTGACAAATCTAATTCAGATTCAAAGATTGATTCTAGCTAAAGTATGATTATCCCATGGTGTTTGATCCTAACCTTGTATTTCCAATTCCCTAATTAAGTCCTTATTGTCGAACATAAATCAAGCATTAGAAATCCATTAAGCATAGAAGAATGTTTTAAAAAACCAAGCATGCATCAAATCCTTATTGGCGAATGTCCATACATACTCATCTTATTCATAGTTCAATTGAAACAAAAGCATAAGGTGTCTACTTCAATTTCAACCAAAATACACAAATCTCAATTGATTACGGTACGAACTTGAAGTGTCCAATTTCTTTGACCAATTGATTTCGGATTGAGCCCAAAACATGGGCAACATCATAAAATGGTGGGAGGAGTCATTTGGTTAGTTTTGAGTGAAATCCAATCACAAGAATGATGCAGTACTACAGCCACTCCATAAAAGGTACGAACCCAAAACTTGGGAAACATCGTAATATGGTGGGAGCGGTCATTTAGTGAGTTTTGAGTGAAATCCAATCACTAGAACTATGCAATCCTACAACCACCCCATGAAAGGTACGAACTTGAAGTACCCAATTCATTTGACCAATTGATTTTGGATCGACCCCAAAAAATGGGCAACATCATAATTTGGTGCGAGGAGTCATTTGGTTAGTTTTGAGTGAAATCCAATCACTAGAAGTATGCAATGCACCAACCACTCCATTTACGGTACGAACTTCATACGAACTTGAAGTGTCCAATTTCTTTGACCAATTGATTTCAGATCGAGCCCAAAACATGGGCAACATCATAAAATGGTGGGAGGAGTCATTTGGTGAGTTTTGAGTGAAATCCAATCCCTAGAACTATGCAATGCACCAACCACTCCATTTACGATACGAACTTCGTACGAACTTGAAGTGTCCTATTTGTTTGACCAATTGATTTCGCATCGAACCCAAATCTTGGGCATCATATTATGGTGCAAGGAGTCTTTTGGCGAGTTTGGGGTGAAATCCATTCACTAGAACGATGCAATGCACCTATCACTCTTTTACGGTATGAATTTGAAGTGTCCAATTTCTTTGACCAATTGATATCGGATCGTGCCCAAAATTTGGGCAACATCATAAAATGGTGGGTGGAGTTATTTGGTGAGTTTTGAGTGAAATCCAATCACTAGAACGATGCAATCCAACAACAAATCGTTGTACAGTACGAAGTTCGTACGAACATGAAGTGTCCCTTTTCTTTGACCAATTGAATTCGGATCGAGCCCAAAACTGGGGCAAGAACATAATATGGTGGGAGGAGTCATTTGGTGAGTTTTGAGTAAAATCCAACCACTAGAACTATGCAATCCTACAACCACCCCATGAAAGGTACAAACTTTGTACGAACTTGAAGTGTCCATTTTAGTTGATCAATTGATTTCGGATCGAGCCCAGAACTGGGGCAACATCAAAATATGGAGGGAGGAGTCATTTGGTGAGTTTTGAGTAAAATCCAATCACTAGAACGTTTAAATCCTACAACCACTTTGTGTACAGTATGAACTTCGTACGAACATGAAGTGTCCCTTTTCTTTGACCAATTGATTTCTGATCCAGCCCAAAACTTGGGCAACATTATAATATGGTGGGGGGAGTCATTTGGTGGGTATTGAGTGAAATCCAACCAATAGAACTATGCAATCCTACAACCACTCCATTAAAGGTTTGAACTTTGTACGAACTTGAAGTATCGAATTTCTTTGACCAATTGAATTCGGATCGAGCCCAAAACTTGGGAACATCATAATATGGTGGGAGGAGTCATTTGGTGAGTTTTGAGTGAAATCCAATCACTAGAACGATACAATCCTACAACCATTCCGTGTAGAGTACGAACATGAAGTGTCCGTTTTCTTTGACCAATTGATTTCGGATCGAGCCCAAAACCTGGGCAACATCATAATATGGTACGAGGAGTCATTTGGTGAGTTTCAAGTGAAATCCAATCACTAGAATGATGCAATCCTCCAACCACTCCATGTACGGTTCGTACTTCCAACGAACATGAAGTGTCCAATTTCTGTGACCAATTAACTTCGGATCGACACGAAAACTTGGGCAACATCATAATATGGTGGGAGGAGTCATTTGGTGAGTTTTGAGTGAAATCCAATCACTAAAACTGTGCAATCCCCCAACCACTCCATTTTCTGGACGAAGTTCGTACGAACTTGAAGTGTCCAATTTCTTTGACGAATTGATTTCGGATCGAATCCAAAACTTGGGCAACCTCATAATATGGTGGGAGGAGTCATTTGGTGAGTTTTTAGTGAAATCCAATCACTAGAACTATGCATTCCTACAACCACTTTGTGTACAGTACGAACTTGAAGTGTCCCTTTTCTTTGAGCAATTGATTTCTAATTGAGCCCAAAACTTGGGCAACATCATAATATGGTGGGAGGAGTCATTTGGTGAGTTTTGAGTGTAATCCAATTATTAGAACGATGCAATCCTACAAGCACTTCGTGTACAGTACGAACTTCGAACGATCTTAAAGTGTCCCTTTTCTTTGACCAATTGATTTCGGATCGAGCCCAAAACTTGGGCAGCATCATAATATGGTCAAAGGAGTTATTTGGTGAGTTTTCAGTGAAATTCAATCACTAGAACTATGCAATCCTACAACCACCGTGTACAGTACGAATTTCGTATGAACTTGAAGTGTCCCTTTTCTTTGACCAATTGATTTCGGATCAAGCCCAAAACTTGGGGAGCCTCATAATATGGTGGAAGGAGTCATGTGGTGAGTTTTGAGTGAATTTTGTACCCTTCTAGCATATGATTTGGTTATGTTTTTGAGTTAAACTTATGCTTTTAATCTCTATTGTGTTTGTCATTCAGTTAATTGGGCTTTAGGTAGCAATGGTGGCTTTGGATAGTAAAATGTGCAAAAATGTGCATACTGAGTTAGCAATTCGTTTCAGCCTTAACATCTTTATCCGAACTTGGATTGGGCCAAATGATATGTGGTTGAAAAGCTGACATTCTGAACTACAAGATGAAGGGCTCAAAGTCGTTATATGAGGAATGGAAGCCCAATTCGTGATACAATGAAGTTGCTCGTTGCTGGTGACAAAGTTAGGTCAGCTAAATTGTTGTTTACAACTCAAGTGGAGTATTAATGGGCAGACATAATGAAGAGGGCAATAAGAGGCATTCAATGCAATCCATGCATTTTAAGGGATGTTCTGCACCTAACCAAATTCCACCAAATGCATGTTGATCGGTGCATAATTACATATCATTTTGTACCCTTCTAACTTATGATTTGGTTATGTTTTTGAGTTAAACTTGTGCTTTTAATCTATTTTGTGTTTGTTTCAGTATAATAAGCTTAAAACTCATTAAATGCATTTTGGAGACAAGTTTGCTCAAAACGGTGTCTGCAGATCAGTCAACTTCACGGATTGGACTGTACTTGCTCAAGAAGAACCAGATAATGAGCCATACATCATTGGAAAGATACGGAAGTCTATTTTCTGGAGCATTTTACGGTTCATGATTCCGAGTCCTCTAGAGGAAGTTATACAAGTTTTGGCAGCTTAAGGTCAAAATCGGCAGGATCTGCGTTACTGGGCCAAAAATGACATTTGAAGGTCTTTCCGATTTTTCCTTGAGCTGGGCTGCATATGCTTGGAAAGATAATTCAAAGAGCTTCAAGATCCATATTTTTCCAGATTTTTCAGAATTGAGAAACAAGCCCAAAACGAGCCCAAAAGAAGATTGAAATGCATTGTCAAGCATGACATATGCATGATGAAATGTTATTGATTTTGGGAAATTTTGGTGAAGCATATTCAATACATATAATTGGAGTGGAGTTTTGCAGCAGCCAATTAAAGTAAAAGAAGATGAAGTGGGAGTTGCAACACTAAGCTTAAAGACAAGAAGAATTGTTTTCAAATGCAATTGTGTGAATTAAGTGTTGTAAGTTGGTGAAGTGAGTTTGTAGGTATAAGCAATACTTAATTCAGATTTTCACTTCCCCTAGGCCTATATATAGTGAGGTTCTCCAAACTTGTAAACACACCCCAAGGGGGGGAGCTCTCAAACATCTCTCTAGAGCTCCTCTCCCTTCTCTCCCTCAAATTCTCTTAGTTTTCCTTTTTAGTTCTCAATTGTTGTAACAAAATTATTTTGCTAAATTTTCCTTTAAGTTTTTCTTAGTTGTAATTTATTTTTCATTGTAATGTAATTTCTTTTCTTTAGTTTTCAAGTTTAATTAGTTTCCAAGTTTCAATTATAGTTCTTGTTCTTATTCATTATGCTTATAAGTTAATATGCTTGTTTGAATGAGTGATCACCATTAAAACTTGTATGTTAGCTATCTTGGTTTGAATTAAGAGTAGACACCATGCATTAATTCAAATTGAACTATGAATAGGAAGAGTATGTATGGACATTCGACAACAGGGATTAGATACATGCTTGGTTGTTTAAAACATTCTTCTATGCTTAATGGATTTCTAATGCTTAATTTAGGTTCGACAATAAGGATCTAATTAGGGAATTAGAAATACAAGGTTAGGACCAGACACCATGGCTTAATCATACTTTAGCTAGAATCAATCTAAGAATATGAATTGAACTTGGTAACTAATTTGCTTGAGTTAATTTCTTTTCTTTCTTTCTTGTTGTATTTATTTTCTTTTGGTTTTCTATTTTGTGCAGGGAATCAAATTGAATCAATCTATCATCAATCCTCGTGGGATCGACCTCGTACTTACACAAGCTATACTATCCAATGGCCCGTGCACTTGCGAGTTAACACATGTATTGGGCAACTGGAGCAGTTACATAGCATTTAGATGGTAGTTACATATCATTTAATGAGGTAGCTGAAAGAGGTATGCTTCAGAAGCCAAAGGGGAGAACGAATGGAAAGACTTAAACACTCTATAAAAGAGGGCATCAACTGAAGAGAAGGGAACACTTTTCATTTTATCATTCATTCCATAACATACATTTTGCGAGTCACACTCCCACAACTGATCCATCCTTCATTCCATCCTCCACACTCCCATCATTCCCCAAACACAATCAGAAATCACTCTCAAACACTCCCACAACCCCAAACACTCCACCAATCAACCCAACACTCTAAACAGCCCCAAATCACCAAAACAATCCCTGCAAGCCTTCCTTACATTTTCCTACGAATTTCCTCTTTGTCATCCATCACCACTCACCCAAACTCATCTCAAATCATCTCCTTAAGCTTTGTACATCCCTTCTAGACGTGGGGAAGCACTTGGAGAAGCATTGATACACTTGTTTACTTTGGTTTTGTTTGAAACTTCGTTTCGCTTAATTTATTTTCACAAAAATCAATCACTCTCACTTTCAATTTTGTTTTAGACTTAACTTTTAGTTTTCTCGAATTGGGTAATCTAAGCACGTAACTAATTTCAACTTTTCAGTCCTCGTGGGTACGACCACGTACTTTTCTTGCTACACTACTAATTGGCCCGTACAATTGTGAGTTAACATCCAATCACTAGAACAATGCAATCCTCCAACCACTCCATGTACGGTTCGAACTTCGAACGAACATGAAGTGTCCAATTTCTTTGACCAATTGATTTCGGAACGAGCCCAAAACTTGGGCAGCATGATAATATGTTGGGAGGAGTCATTTGGGGAGTTTTGAGTGAATTCCAATCACTAGAACTATGAAATGCACCGACCACTCCATTTATGTTACGAACTTCGTACGAACTTTAAGTATCCAATTTCTCTGACCAATTGATTTCGGATCGAGCCCAAAACTTGGGCAACATCATAATGTAGTGGGAGAAGTCATTTGGTGAGTTTTGAGTGAAATTCAATCACAAGAACAATGCAGTCCTACAACCACTTCATTTACGGTACGAACTTGAAGTATCCAATTTCTTTGACCAATTGATTTCGGATCGAGCCTAAAACGTGGGCAACATCATAATACGGTGGGAGGAGTCATTTGGTGAGTTTTGAGTGAAATCCAGTCACTAGAACTATGCAATCGTTCAACAACTCTATTAGAGGTACGACCTTCGTACGAACATGAAGTATCCAATTTATTTGACCAACTGATTTCAGATCGAGCCTAAAACTTGAGCGACATCATAATATGGTGGGAGGAGTCATTCGATCCGTTTTGAGTGAAATCCAATCACTAGATGTATGCAATCCTACAAAAACTCCGTGTACAGTACGAACTTCGTACGAGTTTGAAGTATCCGATTTCTTTGAACAAATGATTTCGGATCAAGCCGAAATCTTGGTATGGTGGGAGTAGTCATTTGGTGAGTTTTGAGTGAAATCCAACCACTAGAACTATGCAATCCTCCAACCACTCCATGAAAGGTACGAAAGTATCCAATTTCTTTGATCATTTGATTTCGGATCGAGACCAAAACCTGGGCAACATCATAATACGGTGGGAGGAGTCATTTGGTGAGTTTTGAGTGAAATTCAACAACTAGAACAATGCAGTCCCACAACCACTCCGTGTACAGTACGAACCTCAAGTGCCTCTTTTCTTTGACTGCGGATCGAGCCCAAAATTTGGGCAACACCTTAATATGGAGGGAAGAGTCATTTGGTGAGTTTTGATTGAAATCCAGTCATTAGAACTTTGCTGTCCTACAACCACTCCCTGAAATGTACGAACTTGATGTATCCAATTTCTTTATCCAATTGATTTCGGATTGAGCCCAAATCTTGGGCTACATCATAATATGGTGGGAGGAGTCATTTGGTGAGTTTTGAGTGAAATCCAATCACTACAACTATGCAATCCTCCAACCACTCCATGTGCGGTACGAAGTTCATACGAGCTTGAAGTGCCCAATTTCTTTGACCAATTGATTTCGGGTCGAGCCCAAAACTTGGGCAGCATCATAATATGGTGGGAGGAGTCCTTTGGTGAGTTTTGTATGAAATCCAATCACTAGAACTATGCAATGCACCAACCACTACATTTACTGTACCAAGTTCTTACGAACTTGAAGTGTCCAATTTGTTTGACTATTTGATTTCGGATCGAGTCCAAAACTTGGGCAACATCATAATATGGTGGGAGGAATCATTTGGTTTGTTTTGAGTGAAATCCAATTACTAGAACTATGCAATGCACCAACCACTCCATTTACGGTACGAAGTTCATACAAACTAGAATTGTCCAATTTCTTCGACTAATTGATTTCGGATTGAGTCCAACACTGGGGCAACATCATAACATGGTGGGTGGAGTCATTTGGTGAGTTTTGAGTGAAATCCAATCACTAGAACGATGCAATCCTACAGCCACTTCGTGTACGGTTCGAACTTCTAACGAACATGAAGTGTCCAATTTCTTAGACCAATTGATTTCGGATTGAGCCCAAAACTTGGGCAACATCATAATATAGTGGGGGGAGTCATTTAGGGAGTTTTGAGTGAAATCCAATCATTAGAACAACGGAATCCTATAACCACTCCATGTACCGTACGAACTTCGTATGAACATCAAGTGTCTCTTTTCTTTGACCAATTAATTTCAGATCGAGCCCAAAACTTGGGCAACATCATAATATGGTGGCAGGAGTCATTTGGTGAGTTTTGAGTGAAATCCAAGCAATTGAACTATGCAATCCTACAACCACTCCATGAAAAGTATGAACATCGTACGAACTTGAACTATCCCATTTCTTTGACCAATTGATTTCAGATCGAGCCAAAAAATTTTGCAACAACATAATATGGTGGGAGGAGTCATTTGGTGAGTTTTGAGTGAAATCATATCACTAGAACTAGGCAATCCTACAACCACTCCATGTAAGGTACGAACTTCTTACGAAATTGAAGTATCCAATTTCTTTGACCAATTGATTTCGGATCGAGCCCAAGACTTGGGCAACATCATAATATGGTGGGAGGAGTCATTTGGTGAGTTTTGAAGTATCCGATTTCTTTGACCAATTGATTTCGGATAGAGCCCAAATCTTGGTATGCTGGGAGTAGTCATTTGGTGAGTTTTGAGTGAGTTTTGAGTGAAATCCAATCACTAGAACTATGCAATCCTACAACCACTCCATGAAAGGTACGAACTTCATACGAACTTGAAGTATCTAATTTCTTTGACCAATTCATTTCGGATCGAGCCCAAAACATGGGAGGAGTCATTTGGTGGGTTTTGAGTGAAATCCAATCACTAGAACTATGCAATGCACCAACCACTCCATTTATGTTACGAACTTCCTTCAAACTTTAAGTGTCCAATTTCTTTGCTCAATTGATTTCGGATCGCGCCCAAAACATTGGCAACATCAATATACGGTTATAGTTGTCATTTGGTGAGTTTTGAGTGAAATCCAATCACTAAAACTATGCAATGCACCGACCACTCCATTTATGTTACGAAATTCGTACGAACTTTAAGTGTCCAATTTCTTTGACCAATTGATTTCGGATCGAGCCCCATACTTCGGCAACATAATTAAATGGTGGGAGTTGTCATTTGGTGAGTTTTGAGTGAAATTCAAACACTAGAACAATGCAATCCAACAACCACTCTGTGTACGGTACGAACTTTGTACGAACTTGTAGTATCCAATTTGGGTAACATCATAATATGGTGGGAGGAGTCATTTGGTGAGGTTTGAGTGACATTCAATCACTAGAATTTCGCAATCCTCCAACAAATCCATGAAAGGTACGAACTTCGTACGAACGTAAAGTAACCAATTTCTTTGACCAATTGATTTCGGATCTAGCCCAAAACTTGCGCATCATCATAATATGGTTGGGGGAGTCATTTGGTGAGTTTTGAGTTAAATCCAATCACTAGAACTATGCAATCCCACAACCACTCCGTGTATAGTATGAACTTTGTATGAACTTGAAGTGTCCCTTTTCTTTGACTAATTGATTTCAGATCGAGCCCAAAACTTGGGTAACATCATAATACGGTGGGAGGAGTCATTTAATGAGTTTTGAGTAAAATCCAATCACTAGAACTATGCAATCCTTCGACCACTCGGTGTACAGTACGAATTTGAAGTGTCACTTTTCTTTGACCAATTGATTTCGGATCGAGTCCAAAAGTTGGGCAACATCATTATATGGTGGTTTTTGAGTGAAATCCAATCACTAGAACAATGCAATCCTACAACCACTTCATGTACACTACGAACTTCTTACGAACAAACTTCGTGTACTGTAACCACTTCGTCTACAGTACGAACAAACTTCGTGTACAGTACGAACTTCGTACGAACAAGAAGTGTCCCTTTTCTTTGACCAATTGATTTCGGATCGAGCCCAAAACTTGGGCAACATCATTATATGGTGGGAGGAGTCATTTGGTGAGTTTTGCGTGAAATCCAATCACTAGAGCGATGCAATCCTACAACCACACCTTGTACAGTACGAACATGAAGTGTCCCACTACTTTGACCAATTGATTTCCGATCGAGCGCAAAACTTGGGCAACATCATAATATGGTGGGAGGAGTCATTTGGTGAGTTTTGGGTGAAATCCAATCACTAGAAGTATGCAATCTTGCACCCACACCATGAAAGTTACGACCTTCGTACTTCCAACGAACATGAAGTGTCCAATTTCTGTGACCAATTAACTTCGGATCGACCCAAAAACTTGGGCAACATCATAATATGGTGGGAGGAGTCATTTAGTGTGTTTTGAGTGAAATGCAATCGCTAGAACTATGCAATCCTTCAACCTGTCCTTGAAAGGTACGACCTTTGTACGAACTTGAAGTTTCCAATTTCTTTAACCAACTGATTTCGGATCGAGCCCAAATCTTGGGCAACATCATAATATTTAGGGAGGAGTCATTTGGGGAGTTTTGAGTGAAATCCAGTCACTTGAACTATGCAATACTTCAACCACTCTAGGCAAGGTACGAGCTTCGTACAAACTTGAATTTTTCAATTTCATTCACCAACTCATTTCGGATCGAGCCCAAATCTTAGGCAACCTCATAATATGGTCGGAAGAGTCATTAGGTGAGTTTTGAGTGAAATCCAATCACTAGAACTATGCAATCCAATAACCACTCCATGAAACATACGAACTTGAAGTATCCAATTTCTTTGACCAATTGATTTTGGATCGAGCCGAAAACTTGGGCAACATCATAATATGGTGGGATTACTCATTTGGTGATTTTTGAGTGAAATCCAATCACTAGAACTCTACAATCCAACAACCACTTCATGTGCGATACGAACTTCGTATGAACACGAAGTGTCCATTTTCTTTGACCAATTGATTTTGGATCGAGCCCAAAACTTGGGCAACATCATAATATGGTGGGGGGACTCATTTGGTGAGTTTTGAGTGAAATCCAATCACTAGAACAACGCAATCCTTCAACCAATGAGTGGTATGACCTTCGTACGAACTTGAAGTATCCAATTTTTTTAACCAATTGATTTCGGATCGAGCCCACATCTTGGGCAACATCATAATATGATGAGAGGAGTTATTTGATGAGTTTTGAGTGAAATCCAATCACCAGAACGATGCAATTCTATATCCATTCCGCGTACAGTACGAACTTCGTACAAACATGAAGTGTACCTTTTCGTAGACCAATTGATTTCAGATCAAGCCCAACATTTCGGAAACATCATAAAATGGTGGGAGGAGTCATTTGGTGAGGATTTAGTGAAATCCAATCACTAGAACTATGCAATGCACCAACCACTCCATTTACTGTATGAAGTTCGTACGAACTTGAAGTGTCCAATTTCTTTGACCAATTGATTTCGAATCGAACCCAAAACTTGGGCAACATCATAATATGGTGGGAGGACTCAATTGGTTTGTTTTGAGTGAACTCCAATCACTAGAACAATGCAATCCTACAACCACTCCGTGTACAGTACGAACTTCGTATGAACTTGAAGTCTCACTTTTCTTTGACTAATTGATTTCGTATCGAGCCCAAAACTTGGGCAACATCATAATATTGTGGGAGGAGTCATTTGGGGAGTTTTGAGTGAAATCCAAACACCAAAACTATGCAATGCACCAACCACTCCATTTACTGTACGAAGTTCGTACAAACTTGAAGTGTCCAATTTCTTTGACCAATTGATTTCGGATTGAGCCCAAAACTTGGGCAGCAACATATTATGGTGGGAGGAGTCAGTTTTTGAGTTTTGAGTGAAATCCAATCACTAGAACTATGCAGTGCACCAACCACTCCATTTACTGTACGAAGATCGTACGAACTTGAAGTGTCCAATTTCTTTTACCAATTGATTTAGGATCGAGCCCAAAACATGGGCAACAACATAATATGATGGGAGGAGTCAATTGGTGAGTTTAGTGTCATGACCTGACTCTCCTAGCACGATATTGTTCGCTTTGGGTCCCGCCCTCACGGTTTTGTTTCTGGGAACTCACGAGCTACTTTCCAGTGGGTCACCCATCCTGGGATTGCTCTAGCCCGAACTCGATTAACTTCGGAGTTCCAAGGAATCCGATGCCAGTGAGCTCCCAAAAGGCCTCGTGCTAGGAGGAGAAGTACCCACACATATAAGGCACTTTTTCACCTTTCCCTCCCCGAGCGATGTGGGATTGCTCACTGTTTTTGCTTCCCCAAGCTCATGGGTCTTACAATCCACCCCTCTTGGGGCCCAACATCCTCGCTGGCACACTTCTGGTCGGGGTCCAGCTCTGATACTATTATGTCACGACCCGACTCTCCTAGCACGATATTGTCCGCTTTGGGCCCCGCCCCCACGGTATTGTTTCTGGGAACTCACGAGCAACTTCCTAGTGGGTCACCCATCCTGAAATTGCTCTAGCCCCAACTCTCTAAACTTCAAAGTTCCAAGGAATCCGAAGCTAGTGAGCTCCCAAAAGGCCTCGTACTAGGAGGAGAAATGCCCACACATATAAGGCACTTCACCTTTCCCTACCCAAGCGATGTGGGATTGCTCACCGTTCTTGCTTCCCCAAGCTCACGGGTCTTACATTTTGAGTGAAATCCAATCCCTAGAACTAAGGAATCCAACAACCACTCCGTGTAGAGTACGAACTTGAAGTGTCACTTTTCTTTGACTAATTGATTTCGGATCGAGCCCAAAACTTGGGCAACGTCATAATATGGTGGAAGGAGTCATTTGGTGAGTTTTGAGTGAAATCCAATCACTAAAACTATGCAATGCACCAACCACTCCAGTTACTGTACGAAGTTCTTACGAACATGAAGTGTCCAATTTCAGTGACTAATTGATTTCAGATCGAGTCCAAAACTTGGGCAACAACATAATATGGTGGGAGGAGTCAATTGGTGAGTTTTGAGTGAAATCAAATCACTAGAACTAAGCAATACTACAACCACTCCGTGTACAGTACGAACTTGAAGTGTCACTTTTCTTTGACTAATTGATTTCGGATCGAGCCCAAAACTTGGGCAACGTCAGAATATAGTGGGAGGAGTCATTTGGTGAGTTTTTAGTGAAATCCAATCACTATAACTATGCAATCCAACAACCATTCCATATGCGGTACAAACTTCGTACGAACTTGAAGTGTCCACTTTCTTTGACCAATTGATTTCAGATCGACCCCAAAACTTGGGTAACATCATAATATGGTTGGGGAGTCATTTGGTGAGTTTTAAGTGACATCCAATCACTAGAACTGTGCAATCCTACAACCAGTACTTGCACAGTACGATTTTCGTACGAACTTGAAGTGTCCAATATCTTTGACCAATTGATTTCGGATAGAGCCCAAGTCTTGGGCAACATCATAATATGGTGGGTGTAGTCCTTTGGTGAGTTTTGAGTGAAATCCAATCACTAGAACAATGCAATCCAACAACCACTCCATGTGCGGTACGAACTTGAAGTGTCCAATTTATTTGACCAATTGATTTCGGATTGAGTCCCAAACTTGGGCAACATCATAATATGGTGGGAGGAGTCATTTGGTGAGTTTTGAGTGAAATCCAATCACTAGAACTATGCAATGCACCAACAACTCCATTTACAATACGAAGTTCGTACGAACTTGAAGTGTCCAATTTCTTTGACTAATTGATTTCGGATAGAGTCCAAAACTTGGGCAACATCATAATATGGTGGAAGGAGTCATTTGGTGAGTTTTGAGTGAAATCCAATCACTAGAACTATGAAATGCACCAACCACTCCATTTACAGTACGAAGTTCGTATGAACTTGAAGTGTCCAATTTCTTTGACTAATTGATTTCGGATCGAGTCCAAAACTTGGGCAACATCACAATATAGTGGGAGGAGTCATTTGGTAACTTTTGAGTGAAATACAATTACTAGAACGATGCAATCCTACAACCACTTGTGTACAGTTCGAACTTCGAACGAACATGAAGTGTCCAATTTCTTTGACCAATTGATTTCGGATCAAGTCCAAAACTTGGTCAACATCATAATATGGTTGGGGGAGTCATTTGGTGAGTTTTGAGTGAAATCCAATCACTAGAACTATCCAATCGTACAACCACTCCGTGCACAGTACGAACTTCGTAAGAACTTGAAGTGTCTGTTTATGCATAAAAATCTTGGCCTATATTGGCCGACCGAATAAGAGGATTCACTGCCAGAGCACTTCTTTTCTAAGGACTTGTGTTTATTTGTTGTAAGCAAGTATCGAACGGACGAAGGAGTCAAGGAAGGAGGAATTCTCACGGCCACGGCTAGCCTTGACCGAGAGGACTCGCTGAACCCCTATCATTCACCCAGGCCGAGGGAGCGTCAATTCACCACTTGCTTAAAAGTGGCCCCCGCGGTTCATTAATGAGTAATGGGTATGACGCAATCACACCTGTCCCAATCAGAAGACTTTCAAAGGAGCACGTGGAGAGAGAGGAGAAGTCACATTAGTGTACTTTTCAGTCAAATCGTGGTATGGGTGAGGTCAATTTGGTGAGATTATGCATCTCAAATCACGAAAATTAAATGCTTCCTTACCTACCGAAAATCAAGGAATTAAATGCTTCTTCAAGCATGAAACCCGGACCAACCATTCCAGTAGGAGGGACTGAACTTCTCGGTAGTCACACAACCATGCTCCTCGGCTGCCGCCCACCGACTACTGCTAAGTTGGTCACCTCTCACGTGGGTGTTGGGCCCACCTCCATCAACTGGTTCCTCCTATAAATAGTAAGCTCAAAATACATTCAAAGGGTTCAAACACCACGCAAGCCTCTCTCAGAGCAAATTTATCTTTACTGTCATTTACATTCTTGTAACGCACTTTCAATACGTTTATTTGGTTTCCTAGGAGTAGTGGCAGATTGTAAGAAACCTCCGTTCATCAACATATCATACAACCCTCGATCTTTGGAGGGGCCGGAGCACCACCCTTGGTTGCTTTTTCATTCATCCCATATATCATACAGCCTTTTGCCACCCGGTGGAGCGCTGGAGCACCACCTTAATCCACCACTGTTTCCACCGTTAGCACCACCACCAACGGCCTTGTAGTTCAGGCCGTGAACCTTACGACCGAGATCAGTTCCTTTCTCGGCCAGTCCCCTAATTAGAAGTCAGAATCATCCGAGTGCACTCCAACTCATTCATCCACTCAGATCACTCCCACATGCACGGTAGATCGTGCTGGCACGCCCGCACAATCGCACTCCTCAACCACCGCACAATCGCATTCCCCAACCAAAGAAGGACGACCCGTGTTGACGCATATCCATTCGGCCCGGCAAAAAGGCCGTGAGATTTGCGCAGTCAACAGTGTCCAATTTCTTTGACCATGACGCAGGGGTTCGCCACCCAACAGGAGGAACAACAAGTCCACCAGGTTTTCCCGGTCAGGGGCGAGCCTCCGCTTCGACAACTTCAAGTCGAGGACGTACGCCGCATGATCGAGGATGGATTGGCTCAACAACGGCCTGCAGCCCCAAGGAACACGAAGCCTTATCCGCCAGAAGTTGATCGAATTCCCCTTCCTCGCAATTATTGGCTACCAGACTTTACACTGTTCTCTGGGGACGGCCATACTTCTTCGGTCGAACATATAGGCCGTTTTACGGCCCAGTGTGGAGAGGCCGATTCTGAGGCTCAAAAACTCAAGTTGTTCGTCCATTCTTTAACTGGCGCCGCATTTTCCTGGTTCATTAATCTACTACCGAATTTGATAAGGGACTGGGCCGATATGGAAAGAGTGTTCCAAGAACACTTTTATCAAACTAACAGGGAGATAACGGTTACCGAGCTGGCAAGAATGAGCCAAACACCAGGTGAGTCACCTCGTGATTACCTGCAGCGCTTCAAAACATGTAGGAATTGGTGCCGAACCAGCCTGCCTGAGAGGGAGTTTGTCAAGATGGCCGAAGATGGTTTAGAGTTCAAGTACCGAAAGAAGTTCCAAGGAATTGAGTTTCGTGACATGCACGACCTATCCAACAAGGTGGATCGGTATGCGTCCCTTTTAAAAGAAGAATTGCAAAGGAAAACGGCCACGAAAGGGACGTATTACAAAAATCCGGTCGTCAGCTATGCCGAGACGCGAGATCATGAGCCTGCCAGGGATACTGAGGTAGAAGTTAGCTTGGCTGAGGTGAGCATAGACAAGCCCTTTGTGTGCAAAGAGCTCATCAAGGCTGATAACAGGAAAACGATCCCATATGGCAAGTTCGCGAGCCGAGAGCTGAAATCATACACCTTTGACCTAATCCGGGCTGAAGGAATATTCGACTTTTTATTGGCCGAGAAGAAGGTTAAGTTGTCGTTTGGGCATAAGATTCCACAGGCCGAAGAACTCAAAGGAAAGACATTTTGCAAATTTCATAGTTCTTGGTCTCACGGCACCAATAATTGCGTCGCGACATCATACAAAAGCTGATAGACAAGAAGAAACTCCAATTCCCGGAAAAGCCTGCTATGAAGGTGGACACCAAGCCTTTTCCTCCACCTGTAATAAACATGGTTAATGTCCACTTCAAAGCCAAGTCTGGCAATGGGGATACGACCGAATCTTGTTAACTCGCAAGTGCACGAGGCGTTGGGTAGTATAGCTTGTGTAAGTACGAGGTCGATCCCACGAGGATTGATGATAGATTGATTCAATTTGATTCCCTGCACAAAATAGAAAACCAAAAGAAAATAAATAAAACAAGAAAGAAAGAAAAGAAATTAACTCAAGCAAATTAGTTACCAAGTTCAATTTAGATTCACAGATTGATTCTAGCTAAAGTATGATTAAGCCATGGTGTCTGGTCCTAACCTTGTATTCCTAATTCCCTAATTAGATCCTTGTTGTCGAACCTAAATTAAGTATTAGAAATCCATTAAGCAAAGAAGAATGTTTTAAACAACCAAGCATGTATCTAATCCCTGTTGTCGAATGTCCATACATACTCTTCCTATTCATAGTTCAATTTGAATTAATGCATGGTGTCTACTCTTAATTCAAACCAAGATAGCTAACTTACAAGTTTTAATGGTGATCACTCATTCAAACAAGCATATTAACTTATAAGCATAATGAATAAGAACAAGAACTATAATTGAAACTTGTAAACTAATTAAACTTGAAAACTTAAGAAAAGAAATTACATTACAATGAAAAATAAATTACAACTAAAAAGCAAAATGGTTTTGTTACAACAATTGAGAACTAAAAAGGAAACTAAGAGAATTTGAGGGAGAGAAGGGAGAGGAGCTCTAGAGAGATGTTTGAGAGCTCCCCCCCTTGGGGTGTGTTTACAAGTTTGGAGAACCTCACTATATATAGGCCTAGGGGAAGTGAAAATCTGAATTAAGTATTGCTTCTACCTACAAACTCACTTCACCAACTTACAACACTTAATTCACACAATTGCATTTGAAAACAATTCTTCTTGTCTTTAAGCTTAGTGTTGCAACTCCCACTTCATCTTATTTTACTTCATTTGGCTGCTGCAAAACTCCACTCCAATTATATGTATTGAATATGCTTCACCAAAATTTCCCACAATCAATAACATTTCATCATGCATATGTCATGCTTGACAATGCATTTCAGTCTTCTTTTGGGCTCGTTTTGGGCTTGTTTCTCAATTCTGAAAAATCTGGAAAAATATGGATCTTGAAGCTCTTTGAATTATCTTTCCAAGCATATGCAGCCCAGCTCAAGGAAAAATCGGAAAGACCTTCAAATGTCATTTTTGGCCCAGTAACGCAGATCCTGCCGATTTTGACCTTAAGCTGCCAAAACTTGTATAACTTCCTCTAGAGGACTCGGAATCATGAACCGTAAAATGATCCAGAAAATAGACTTCCGTATCTTTCCAATGACGTATGGCTCATTATCTGGTTCTTCTTGAGCAAGTAGAGTCCAATCCGTGAAGTTGACTGATCTGCAGACACCGTTTTGAGCTAACTTGTCTCCAAAATGCATTTAATGAGTTTTAAGCTTATTATACTGAAACAAACAAAAAATAGATTAAAAGCACAAGTTTAACTCAAAAACATAACCAAATCATAAGTTAGAAGGGTACAAAATTATATGTAATTATGCACCGATCAAATCTCTCCGCGGTACCGTCTTTGAGCGCTTGGGGGCAAGGGCCTCTCGTAATGTGACCAGCCGAGAGGAGAAGATCATCCCAAGGCACCCTAGAACGTTCAAACCACCGGCGGTACAAGACGACCGATGGTATCAGGCTCGATCTGGGGGAAAAGTCGAGCCATTGACAAAAACTCAGTTGAGAAGAATGCAGAGGCAAGCTCTGCAGGCTAGGGCACGGTCAACCCAGGACAAGCGCCTGGAGCAACGACAGGAGGGAGGACCCAACCATCTATCATCGGCTCAAGCCAGTTCAAAAGAGATGGGAGTTAGAAGACGTGGATCGAAAAGTTGGCATCCTCAGCCAGACAGTAAGGAGCCGGTCAGACTGGTAGTCGGCCAAGCAGAGTTGAAGGTCGCGACCAAGGAAAGGGGCTGGAGAAGCCGTGATCGACGTATATCGCAGTAAAGATTCCCCTTTTTCGCCGAACGGCCTATCTTTCCTTCAGGAGTTTCACAAAGAGCATTCATCCATTTACTTATACGGCATGATTCCCGAGAACCGAGAAATTGTGGAGTTCGCACTTAAGAATGCTAGAGCGGAGGAGCTTCTCATCACTCGGAATTCTGATTCGGCCATAAAGGCTTTGTACCAGGCGAATCGAGAAGCTAGAGCAAAAGGGTTGCCAGGTTATCAACCTGACATGAGAAACTTGGAGGCCAAAGCCCCCTTTTCTAGTAACGATTTGGTTTACTTGCGGCGGTATTTCTCCGTAACCCCGGCCAGTATCATGTTCAGCCATACAGCGGAGGAGAAGGCCCGGATTGGCCTGCTGGACGAATACCTCACGACACGTGATTCTCTGATGAAGGCTAAGGGGTTCCTTAAAGAGGGATCCAAGCAGTCGGACACTTTGCAGGCCGAAGGGATCTTGACCATAGAAACTTCGAAAGTTCGGCCTACCAGCCATAGAGAGAAGACACTTGGGGCAAAGGTACTAACCCAGCCGAAGCAATGGCCGAATAAAGTCAAGAAGAATTGGAAGAGATAAACATTGGCATGGTTCTGGTGTTGCCAGCTGAGTTCTCGGCCCAGAAGACCAGGCAGTAGCCTTGAGAATGACGTGCTAGGAGAACGGCTAACACCTAGGTTGAAGTCGAAAGAAGAATTATTAGCTATGGCTTTTAGTGAAGCCATACCAAAGGGCGCGCCGAACGAATATCGGCACTTGAAACCATTGTACATATCGGCCCATGTAGAAGGAATACCTGCGACCAAGGTCTTTGTCGATTGTGGCGCCACGGTTAATATCCTCCCTCATTCACTGATGAAGAAGTTGGGCAAAACTAGGGAGGACCTCATCCCTAGCGACGTGGTCATGAGCAGTTTTGTCGGCGATAAATCCAAGACAATTGGGGTGTTGCCGTTGAAAATAACAATGGCCGACTAGACAAGGGTCGCAGCCTTTTATGTGATGGAATCCAACGTGGATTACAACATCTTACTCGGCCGAGATTGGATCCATCAATCCGGGTGTATACCGTCCTCTCTTTTTCAGTTACTTTTCTTCTGGGACGGCCACAGGGTGTCCATACACCAGGCCGATAAGAAGCCGTTCGAAGCCAACACCGTACATGCAAGAATTTACGACGCCAGTGGCCGACCAACCAAGGTATTGGCCAAGAAGGTCCTGTAGTTAGGTGCCGAAAATGTCCATCAGGACTCGGCGCGCGAAGTTTTGATCGACCTCACCAGCATGTATTAATGTCAGACAAAGCAACAAGAGAAGAAGGGGCAGCGGCCGTCACTAGCTTGCTGGAGCGGTTGTCATCGGCCTCGAGATTTTAAAAGAAATGAAGGCAATCAAGGTTCTGGTTTATGGCGATTCGCAGTTGGTAATCAATCAGTTGACTGGGGAGTATCAATGCGCGAGCGAAAATCTGGCTATGTATTACGTAACGGCCCTTAACGCGGCTGATGGTTTTCGAGAATTTCTTTCATCCATGTGTCGCATGCAAAGAACCACGAAGCTAACGAAATGGCCCAAATTGCGTCCGGCGTGAACATCCCTGATGGAAATCTTGACCGCGTGATAAAGATCGAACGGCGCACCTTACCGACCTTGGCCGAACGGGGGATGCCCACACAAATGTCATCTGCCGAACTGACCGAACAAATCAAAATTGCCAAGGAAGATTGGCGGTACTCTATAGTTAGATACCTTCGTGAGCCCTATGGCAACCACAAGAAGACTATTCGCTTCCGGGCACGGTGGTACCTGATTTATCAGAATGAATTGTACCGGAAAGGTTCTGACGGAGTACTACTACTTTGTCTCGGCACCAAGGATGCAAAGACAGTTATGGGGGAGGCCCATGAAGGAATTTGTGGGGCTCACCAATCTGGGATAAAAATGAGGTGGTTGGTCAGGAGGCACAGCTACTATTGGCCGACTATTTTGAAGGATTGCATCGAGTATGCTAAGAGTTGCATTAAGTGCCAAATCCACGATCCTATACAGAGGGTACCAGCCGAAGTTCTACATCCTATTACTAAGCCCTGGCCGTTCAGGGGATGGGCCGTGGATATTATAGGGAAAATGTACCTAGCCGCATCTAATCAACACGCATGGATACTCGTGGCGACCGATTACTTTACCAAATGGGTAGAAGTAGAGTCGTATCGGTCAATCTCTAGCGCTGAGGTGGTTAAGTTCTTTGAGAGACACATCGTTCACAGATTCGGCATTCCAGAGACTATCATGGCAGATAACGGCCCGGTTTTCGCTTTGGCCGACGCCGGCCCTCCAGGAAGATAGGCGGTTGAGGGAGAGAGGGAGGACAGGAACAGTCTGCACCGGGCCGAATTGCCTCGCCACGAGGTTCGGCAAATATACCTCGGCTCCAGCCTTGGAGAGACCACAATGAAGGTCCCTTGACACATGGAACGAACCCCATATCTCCTTGAGGTCGTTCTCCGTCTGGCCGTCGGGGATGATGGAGAGGTCGTGGGCAAGGTAAAAGGGGAATGGCCGAGTCAGGCACACTCGAAATTGCCCTCCAGAACGCTCGGCCAGGTTGTAGAAAAATTTGAAGTAGAAGGCCGAGGTATGCTGCTTGGGGGCAGCTCGAGCAAGCGTGTTGGCCAACGGCTCGGCATTCTGCAAATGTTTATGCATAAAAATCTCGGCCTATATTGGCCGACCGAATAAGAGGATTCACGGCCAGAGCACTTCTTTTCTAAGGACTTGTGTTTATTTGTTGTAAGCAAGTACCGAACGGACGAAGGAGTCAAGGAAGGAGAAAGGACGAACCCCTATCATTCACCCAGGCCGAGGGAGCGTCAATTCACCACTTGCTTAAAAGTGGCCCCCACGACTCATTAATGAGTAATGGGTTATGACGCAATCACACCTGTCCCAATCAGAAGACTTTCAAAGGAGCACGTGGAGAGAGAGGAAAAGTCACATCAGTGTACTTTTCAGTCAAATCGTGGCATGGGTGAGCTCAATTTGGTGAGATTATGCATCTCAAATCACGAAAATTAAATGCTCCCTTACCTACCGAAAATCAAGGAATTAAATGCTTCTTCAAGCATGAAACCCGGACCAACCACTACAGTAGGAGGGACTGAACTTCTTGGTAGTCACACCACCATGCTCCTCGGCCGCCGCCCACCCACTACTGCTAAGTTGGTCACCTCTCACGTGGGTGTTGGGCCCACCTCCATCAGCTGGTCCTTCCTATAAATACTAAGCTCAGAATACATTCAAAGGGTTCAAACACCACGCAAGCCTCTCTTAGAGCAAATTTATCTTTTCTGCCATTTACATTCTTGTAACGCACTTTCAATACGTTTATTTGGTTTCCTAGGAGTAGTGGCAGATTGTAAGAAACCTCCGTTCATCAATATATCATACGACCCTCGATCTTTCGAGGTGCCAGAGAAACACCCTTGGTTACTTTTTCATTCATCCCATATATCAAACAACCTTTTGCCACCCAGCGGAGAGCTGGAGCACCACCTTAATCCACCACTGTTTCCACCGTCAGCACCACCACCAATGGCCTTGTAGTTCAGGCTGTGAACCTTATGACCGAGATAAGTTCCTTTCTCGAGCACAATCCCCTGATTAGAAGTCAGAATCATCTGAGAGCACTCCAACTCATTCATCCGCTCATATCACTACCACATGCACGGTAGACCATGCTGGCACGCCCTCAAAATCGCACTCCCCAACCAAAGAAGGACGACCCGTGTTGACTCAGATCCATTCAGCCCGGCAAAAAGGCCGTGAGATTTGCGCGGTCAACAGTGTCCAATTTCTTTGACCAATTGATTTCGGATAGAGCCCAAATCCTGGGCAACATCATAATACGGTGGGCGGAGTCATTTGGTGAGTTTTGAGTGAAATCCAATCACTAGAACAATGCAATCCAACAACCACTCCAGGTGCGGTACGAACTTGGTACGAACTTGAAGTGTACAATTTATTTGACCAATTGATTTCGGATCCAGCCCAAAACTTGTGCAACATCATAATATGGTGGGAGGAGTCATTTGGTGAGTTTTGAGTGAAATCCAATCACTAGAACTATGCAATGCACTACTCCATTTACAGTACGAAGTTCGTACGAACTTGAAGTGTCCAATTTCTTTGACTAATTGATTTTGGATTGAGTCCAAAACTTGGGCAACAACATAATACTGTGGGACGAGTCAATTGGAGAGTTTTGAGTGAAATCCAATCACTAGTACTAAGCAATACTACAACCACTCCGTGTACAGTACGAACTTGAAGTGTCACTTTTCTTTGACTAATTGATTTCGGATCGAGCCCAAAACTTGGGCAACGTCATAATATGGTGGGAGGAGTCATTTGGTGAGTTTTGAGTGAAATCCAATCACTAGAACTACGCAATGCACTACTCCATTTACAGTACGAAGTTCGTACGAACTTGAAGTGTCCAATTTCTTTGCCTAATTGATTTTGGATTGAGTCCAAAACTTGGGCAACAACATAATACTGTGGGACGAGTCAATTGGAGAGTTTTGAGTGAAATCCAATCACTAGTACTAAGCAATACTACAACCACTCCGTGTACAGTACGAACTTGAAGTGTCACTTTTCTTTGACTAATTGATTTCGGATCGAGCCCAAAACTTGGGCAACGTCATAATATGGTGGGAGGAGTCATTTGGTGAGTTTTGAGTGAAATCCAATCACTAGAACTACGCAATGCACTACTCCATTTACAGTACGAAGTTAAATGCGAACTTGAAGTGTCCAATTTCTTTGCCTAATTGATTTTGGATTGAGTCCAAAACTTGGGCAACAACATAATACTGTGGGACGAGTCAATTGGAGAGTTTTGAGTGAAATCCAATCACTAGTACTAAGCAATACTACAACCACTCCGTGTACAGTACGAACTTGAAGTGTCACTTTTCTTTGACTAATTGATTTTGGATCGAGCCCAAAACTTAGGCAACGTCATAATATGGTGGGAGGAGTCATTTGGTGAGTTTTGAGTGAAATCCAATCACTAGAACTACGCAATGCACTACTCCATTTACAGTACGAAGTTCGCACGAACTTGAAGTGTCCAATTTCTTTGCCTAATTGATTTTGGATTGAGTCCAAAACTTGGGCAACAACATAATACTGTGGGACGAGTCAATTGGAGAGTTTTGAGTGAAATCCAATCACTAGTACTAAGCAATACTACAACCACTCCGTGTACAGTACGAACTTGAAGTGTCACTTTTCTTTGACTAATTGATTTCGGATCGAGCCCAAAACTTGGGCAACGTCATAATATGGTGGGAGGAGTCATTTGGTGAGTTTTGAGTGAAATCCAATCACTAGAACTATGCAATCCAACAACCACTCCATGTGCAGTACGAACCTCGTACGAACTTGAAGTGTCCAATTTCTTTGACCAATTGATTTCGGATCGAGCCCAAAGCTTGGGCAACATCATAATATGGTTGTGGGAGTCATTTGGTGAGTTTTGTGTGAAATTCAATCACTAGAACTGTGCAGTCCTACAACCACTCCGTCCAAAGTACGAACTTCGTATGAACTTGAAGTGGAATATCTTTAACCAATTGATTTCGGATAGATCCCAAATCTTGGGCAACATCATAATATGGTGGGTGGAGTCCTTTGGTGAGTTTTGAGTGAAATCAAATCACAAGAACAATGCAATCCAACAAGCACTCCTTGTGCGGTACAAACTTGAACTGTCCAATTTATTTGACCAATTGATTTCGAATCGAGCCTAAAACTTGGGCAACAACATAATATGGTGGGAGGAGTCATTTGGTGAGTTTTGAGTGAAATCCAATCACTATAAATATGCTATGCACTAACAACTCCATTTATAGTACGAAGTTAGTACGAACTTGAAGTGTCCAATTTCTTTAAGTAATTGATTTCAGATGGAGTCCAAAACTTGGGTAACATCATAATACGGTGGGAAGAATCATTTGGTGAGTTTTGAGTGAAATCCAATGTACCAACCACTCCATTTACAGTACGAGGTTCGTACGAACTTGGATCTAGTCCAAGACTTGGGCAACATCACAATATGGTGGGAGGAGTCATTTGGTAACTTTTGAGTGAAATCCAATCACTAGAACGACGCAATCCCACAACCACTTCGTGTACGGTTCGAACTTCGAACGAACATGAAGTGTCCAATTTCTTTGACCAATTGATTTCGGATCGAGCCCAAAACTTGGGCAACATAATAATACGGTTGTGGGAGTCATTTGGTGAGTTATGAGTGAAATCCAATCACTAGAACTATGCAATCCTACAACCACTCCGTGCACAGTACGAACTTCGTACGAACTTTAAGTATCCAATTTCCTTGACCAATTGATTTCGGATAGAGCCCAACTCCAGGGCAACATCATAATATGGTGGGTGGAGTCATTTGGTGAGTTTTGAGTGAAATCCAATCACAACAACAATTCAATCAACAACCACTCCATGTGCGGTACGAACATGAAGTGTCCAATTTATTTGACCAATTGATTTCGGTTTATGCCCAAAACTTAAGAAACATCATAATATGGTGGGAGGAGTCATTTGGTGAGTTTTGAGTGAAATCCAATCACTAGAACTATGCAATGCACCAACCACTCCATTTACAGTACGAAGTTCGTACGAACTTGAAATGTCCAATTTCTTGTACTAATTGATTTCGGATCGAGTCCAAAACTTGGTCAAGAACATAATATGGTGGGAGGTGTCAATTGGTGAGTTTTGAGTGAAATCCAAACACTAGAACTAGGAAATACTACGACCACTCTGTGTACAGTACGGACTTGAAGTGTCACTTTTCTTTGACTAATTGATTTCGGATCGAGCCCAAAACTTGGGCATCGTCCTAATTTGGTGGGAGGAGTCATTTGGAAAGTTTTGAGTGAAATCCAATCACTAGAACTATGCCTTCCAACAACCACTCCATGTGCGGTACGAACTTCGTACGAACTTGAAGTGTCCAATTTATTTGACCAATTGATTTCGGATCAAGCCCAAAACTTGGGCAATATCATAATATGGTGGGAGGAGTCATTTGGTGAGTTTTGAGTGAAATCCAAATACTAGAACTATGCAATGCACCAACTTCTCCATTTATAGTACGAAGTTCATTTGAACTTGAAGTGTCTAATTTCATTGACAAATTGATTTCGAATCTAGTCCAAAACTTGGACAACAACAAAATATCGTGGGAGGAGTGAATTGGTCAGGTTTGTGTGAAATCCAATCACTAGAACCAAGCAATACTATAACCACTACGTGTACAGTACGAACTTGAAGTGTCACTTTTCTTTGACTAATTGATTTCGGATCGGGCACAAAACTTGGGCAACGTCATGATATGGTGGGAGGAGTCATTTGGTGAGTTTTGAGTGAAATCCAATCACTAGAACAATGCAACCCTACAACCACTCCGTGTATAGTAAGAACTTCGTACGAACATGAAGTGTGCAATTTCTTTGACCAATTGTTTTCGGATCGAGCCCAAATCTTGGGCAACATCATAATATGGTGGGAGGAGTCACTTGGAGAGTTTTGAGTCAAATAAATTCACTAGAACGATGCAATGCTACAACGACTCCATGTGCGGTACGAACTTGAAGTGTCCAATTTATTTGACCAATTGGTTTCGGATCGAGCCCAAAACTTGGGCAACATCATAATATGGTGGGAAGTGTCATTTGGTGACTTTTGAGCGAAATCCAATCTCTAGAACTATGCAATGCACCAACAACTTCATTTACAGTACGAAGTTCGTACGAAATTGAAGTGTCCAATTCCTTTGACCAATTGAGTTCGGATCGAGCCCAAAACTTGGGCAACATCATAATATGTGGGAGGAGTCACTTGGTGAGTTTTGAGTGAAATAAAATCACTAGAACAATGCAACCCTACAACCACTCCGTGTATAGTAAGAACTTCGTACGAACATGAAGTGTGCAATTTCTTTGACCAATTGTTTTCGGATCGAGCCCAAATATTGGGCAACATCATACATAATATGGTGGGAGGAGTCACTTGGAGATTTTTGAGTGAAATCCAATCAATAGAACGATGCAATGCTACAACGACTCCTCTTACGGTACGAACTTCGTATGAACTTGAAGTGTCCCTTTTCTTTGACCAATTGATTTCGAATCGGGCCAAATCTTGGGCAACATCATAATATTGTGGGACGAGTCACTTCGGGAGTTTTGAGTGAAATCCAATCGCTATAACCATGCAATCCTACAACCACTCCTTGTATATTACGATTTTCGTACGAACTTGAAGTGTCCCTTTTCTTTGACCAATCGATTTCGGATTGAGCCCAAAACTTGGGCAACATCATAATATGGTTGGAGTTGTCATTTGGTGATTTTTCAGTGAAATCCAATCACTAGAACAATGCAATCCTACAACCACTCCATGATTGGTATGAACTTTGTACGAACATTAAGTGTCCCTTTTCTTTGACCAATTGATTTCGGATTGAGCCGAAAACTTGGGAAACATCATAATATGGTGGGAGAAGTCATTGGGTGAGTTTTCACTGAAGTCCAATTACTAGAACGATGCAATCCGACAACCACTCCTTGTACGGTACGAACTTCATAGGAACTTGAAGTGTCCAATTTCTTTGACCAAATGATTTCGTATCAAACCAAAAACATGGGCAACATCATAATATGGTTGGAGGAGACATTTATATTGTTTTGGGTGAAATCCAAAAAGTAGAACTACGCAATCCTACTACAACTCCATGAAAGGTACGAACTTCGTACGAACATTAAGTGTCCCTTTTCTTTGACCAATTGATTTCGGCTTGAGCCTAAAACTTGGGCAACATCATAATATGGTGGGGTGGAGTCCTTTGGTGAGTTTTGAGTGAAATCCAATCTCTAGAACTATGCAATGCATCAACAACTTCATTTACAGTACGAAGTTCGTACGAAATTGAAGTGTCCAATTCCTTTGACCAATTGAGTTCGGATCGAGCCCAAAACTTGGGCAACATCATAATATGTAGGAGGAGTCACTTGGTGAGTTTTGAGTGAAATAAAATCACTAGAACAATGCAACCCTACAACCACTCCGTGTATAGTAAGAACTTCGTTCGAACATGAAGTGTGCAATTTCTTTGACCAATTGTTTTCGGATCGAGCCCAAATATTGGGCAACATCATACATAATATGGTGGGAGGAGTCACTTGGAGATTTTTGAGTGAAATCCAATCAATAGAACGATGCAATGCTACAACGACTCCTCTTACGGTACGAACTTCGTATGAACTTGAAGTGTCCCTTTTCTTTGACCAATTGATTTCGAATCAGGCCCAAATCTTGGGCAACATCATAATATTGTGGGAGGAGTCACTTCGAGAGTTTTGAGTGAAATCCAATCGCTATAACCATGCAATCCTACAACCACTCCTTGTATATTACGATTTTCGTACAAACTTGAACTGTCCCTTTTCTTTGACCAATCGATTTCGGATTGAGCCCAAAACTTGGGCAACATCGTAATATGGTTGGAGTTGTCATTTGGTGATTTTTCAGTGAAATCCAATCACTAGAACAATGCAATCCTACAACCACTCCATGATCGGTATGAACTTTGTACGAACATTAAGTGTCCCTTTTCTTTGACCAATTGATTTCGGATTGAGCCCAAAACTTGGGCAACATCATAATATGGTGGGAGAAGTCATTGGGTGAGTTTTCAGTGAAGTCCAATTACTAGAACGATGCAATCCAACAACCACTCCTTGTACGGTACGAACTTCATAGGAACTTGAACTGTCCAATTTCTTTGACCAAATGATTTCGTATCAAACCAAAAACATGGGCAACATCATAATATGGTTGGAGGAGACATTTGGATTGTTTTGGGTGAAATCCAAAAAGTAGAACTACGCAATCCTACTACCACTCCATGAAAGGTACGAACTTCGTACGAACCTGAAGTGTCCCTTTTCTCTGACCAATTGATTTCGGCTTGAGCCTAAAACTTGGGCAACATCATAATATGGTGGGTGGAGTCCTTTGGTGAGTTTTGAGTGAAATCCAATCACTAAAACAATGCAATCCAACAACCACTCCATGTGCGGTAAGAACTTGAAGTGTCCAATTTCTTTGACCAATTGAATTCAGATAGAGCACAAGACTTGGGCAACATCATAATATGGTGGGAGGACTCATTTGGTGAGTTTTGAGTGAAATGCAATCACTAGAACTACGCAATGCACCAACCACTCCATTTATGGTACGAACTTGAAGTATCCAATTTCTTTGAACGATTGATTTCGGTTCAACCAAAAAACTTGGGCCACAACATAATATGGTGGTAATATGGTGAGTTTTGAGTTAAATCCGATCTCTAGAACTATGTAATGTACCAACGACTCCATTTACGGTACGAACTTCTTACTAACTTGAAGTGTACAATTTCTATGACCAATTGACTTCGGATTGAGCAAAAAACTCGGGCAACAACATAATATTGTGGGGGGAGTCATTTGAAGAGTTTTGAGTGAAATCCAATCACTAGAACTATGCAATCCTACAACTACACCTTGTGTGGAACGAACTTCGTACGAACTTGAAGTGTCCAATTTATTTAACCAATTGATTTCGGATCAAGCCCAAAACTTGGGCAACATCATAATATGGTGGGAGGAGTCATTTGGTAAATTTAGTGTGAAATCCAATCAGTAGAACTATGGAATCCCACAACCCCTCCATGAAAGGTTCCAACTTCGTATGAACTTAAATTGTCCCTATTCTTTGACCAATCGAATTCTGATCGACTCCAAAACTTGGGCAACATCATAATATGGTGGGAAGAGTCATTTGGTAAATTTTGTGTGAAATTCAATCACTAGAACAATGCAATTCAACAACCACTCTATTTACAGTACGAACTACGTATGAACTTGAAGTGTCCGTTTTCTTTGACCAATTGATTTGGGATCGAGCCCAAAACTTGGGCAACCTCAAATTATGCTGGGAGGAGTCATTTGGTGAGTTTTGAGAGAAATCTAATCACTAGAACGAAGCAATCCAACAACCACTCGATGTGCGGTACGAACTTGAAGTGTTCAATTTATTTGACCAATTGATTTCGGATCGAAACCAAAACTTGGGCAACATCATAATACGTTGAGGGGAGTCATTTGGTGAGTTTTGAGTGAAATCCAATCACTCAAACGATGTAATCCAACAACCACTCCGTGTCCAGTACGAACTTCGTATGAACTTGAAGTGTCCCTTTTATTTGTTCAATTCAATTCGGATCGAGCCCAAAAGTTGGGCAATATCTTAATATGGCGGGAGGAGTCATTTTGTGAGTTTTGAGTGAAATCCAACCACTAGAACGATGCAATTCTTTCACCAATTGAATTCGGATCGACCCCAAAACTTGGACAACATCATAATATGGTGACAGGAGTCCTTTGGTGAGTCATTAGTGAAATCCAATCACTAGAATGATGCAATCCTTGAACCACTCATTGTACGGTTCGAACTTCGAAGAAACATGACGTGTCCAATTTCTTTGGCCAATTGATTTCGAATCGAGCCCAGAACTTGGGCAGCATCGTAATATGGTGGGAGGAGTCATTTGGTGAGTTTTGAGTGAAATCCAAACACTAGAACTATGCAATCCAACAACCACTCCTTGAAAGGTTCCAACTTCGAACGAACATGATGTGTCCAATTTCTTTGACCAATTGATTTCGGATCGAGCCCAAAACTTGGGCAGCATTATAATATGGTGGGTGGAGACATTTGGGGAGTTTTGAGTGAAATCCAATCACAACAACTATGAAATGCACCAACCACTCTATTTACTGTACGAACTTGAAGTGCCCAATTTTTTTGACCTATTGATATCGGATCGAGTCATTTGGTGAGTTTTGAGTGAAATCCAATCACTAGAACTATGCGACGCACCAACCACTCCATTTGTTGTACGAACTTGAAGTGTCCGATTTTTTTGAACAATTGATTTCAGATCGAGTCCAAAACTTGGGCAACATCATAATATGGCGGGAGAAATCATTTGGTGAGTTTTGAATGTAATCCAATCACTAGAACTATGCAATCCAACAACCACTCCATGGAGTGTAGAACATCGAACGAACATGAAGTGTCCAGTTTCTTTGACCAATTGACTTCGGATAGAGCCCAAAACTCGGGAAGCATCATATTATGGTTGGAGGAGTCATTTGGTGAGTTTTGAGTGAAATCCAATCACTAGAACGATGCAATCCTACAACCATTCCGTGTACAGTACGAACTCCGTACGATCTTGTAGTGTACCTTTTCTTTGACCAATTCATTTCGGGTCGATCCCAAAACTTGGGCAGCATAATAATATGGTGGGATGAGTCATTTAATTAGTTTTAAGGGAAATCCAATCACTAGACCTATGCAATCCAACAACCACTCCATGGAAGGTAAGAACTTCGTACGAACTTGAAGTGTCCAATTTATTTGACCAATTGATTTCGGATCGAGCCCAAAACTTCAGCAACATCATAATATGGTGGGAGGAGTCATTTGGTGAGTTTTGAGTGAAATCCAAGTACTAGGAGTATGCAATCCTATAACCACTCCGTGTACAGTACGAACATGAAGTGACCCTTTTCTTTGACCAATTGATTTCGGATAGAGCCCAAAACTTAGGCAACATCATGATAAGGTGGGAGGAGTCATTTGGTGACTTTTGAGTGAAATCCAATCACTAGAACGATGCAATCCAACAACCACTCCATGTGCGCTACGAACTTCGTACGAACATGAAGTGTCGAATTTTTTTTTACTAATTGATTTCGGATCAAGCCCAAAACTTGGCCAACATCATAATATGGTGAGAGGAGTCATTTGGTAAGTTTTAATTGAAATCCAATTTGTTTAAGCAATTGATTTCGGATCGAGCCTAAAACTTGGGCAACAACATAATACGATGGGCGAAGTCATTTGGTGAGTTTTGAGTGAAATTCAATCATTAGAACTGTGCAATCCTACAACCACTCCGTGACAGGTACGAACTTCGTACGAACTTGGAGTGTCCAATTTCTTTGACCAATTGATTTCGGATCGAGCCCAAAACTTGGGCAACATCATAATGTGGTGGGAGGAGTCATTTGGTGAGTCTTGAGTGAAATCCAATCACTAGAACTTCGCAATCCTTCAACCACTCCATGAAAGGTACGACCTTCGTACGAACTTGAAGTATCCAATTACTTTGACCAATTGATTTCGGATCGAGCCCAAAACTTGGGCAACATCATAGTATGGTGGCAGGTGTCATTTGTTGAGTTTTGACTGAAATCCAATCACTAGAACGATGCAATCCAACAACCACTCCATGTGCGCTACGAACTTCGTACGAACATGAAGTGTCCAATTTTTTTGACTAATTGATTTCGGATCAAGCCCAAAACTTGGTCAACATCATAATATGGTGGGAGGAGTCATTTGGTAAGTTTTGATTGAAATCCAATCATTAGAACAGTGCAATCCTACAACCACTCCGTGTACAGTACGAACTTCGTACGAACATCAAGTGTCTCTTTTCTTTTACCAATTGATTTTGGATCTAGCTCAAAACTTGGGCAACATCATAATATGGTGGCAAGAGTCATTTGGTGAGTTTTAAGTGAAATCCAATCGTTAGAACTATGCAATGCAACAACCTATCCATTTACGGTACGAACTTCGTACGAACTTGAAGTTTCCAATTTCTTTGAGCAATTTGTTCGGATCGAGCCCAAAACTTGGACAACATAATACGATGGGCGAAGTCATTTGGTGAATTTTGAGTGAAATCCAATCATTAGAACTGTGCAATCCTACAACCACTCCATGAAAGGTACGAACTTCGTATGAACTTGAAGTGTCCAATTTCTTTCACCAATAGATTTCGAGTCGAGCCCAAAAGTAGGGCAACATCATAATATGGTGGGAGGAGTCATTTGGCGAGTTTTGAGTGAAATCCACTCACTAGAACTATTATAAGCGCCGTGTCTTGGGAAGCTAGAACGGTGAGCAATCCCATATCGCTCGGGGAGGGAAGGGTGATGTGCCTTATATGTGTGGGCATGTCTATTCCTTTGGGAGCTCACTGGCTTCGGGTTCATGGGAACTCCGAAGTTAAGCGAGTTTGCGCTGGAGCAATCCCATGATGGGTGACCCACTGGGAAGATATTGCACGTGAGTTCCCACAAACAAAACTGTGAGGCGGAGGCCCAAAGCGTACAATATTGTGCTGGGGGAGTCGGGTCGTGACATAATGGTATCGAGCCTAACCCGACCGGAAATGTGCCAGGCGAGACGCTGGGGCCCAAGAGGGTGGATTGTAAGACCCGTGTCTTAGGAAGCAAGAACGGTGAGCAATCCCGCATCGCTCGGGGAGGGAAGGGTGATGTGCCTTATATGTGTGGGCATGTCTATTCTTAGCACAAGGCCTTTTAGGAGCTCACTGGCTTCGGGTTCATGGGAACTCCAAAGATAAGTGAGTTTGCGCTACGAGCAATCTCAGGAACATGAAGTGTCCAATTTTTTTGACTAATTGATTTCGGATCAAGCCCAAAACTTGGTCAACATCATAATATGGTGGGAGGAGTCATTTGGTAAGTTTTGATTGAAATCCAATCATTAGAACTATGCAATCCTACAACCACTCCGCGTATAGTACGAACTTCGTATGAACATGAAGTGTCCAATTTCCTTGACCAATTGATTTCGAATCGAGCCCAAAACTTGGGCAACATCATAATATGGTGGGAGGTGTCATTTGGAGAGTTTTGACTGAAATCCAATTGCTAGAATGATGCAATCCAACAACCACTCCATGTGCGGTACGAACTTCGTACGAACATGAAGTGTCCAATTTTTTTGACCAATTGATTTCGGATCCAGCCCAAAACTTGGGCAACATCATAATATGGTGGCAGGAGTCATTTGGTTGAGTTTTAAGTGAAATCCAATCGCTAGAACTATGCAATAAAACAACCAATTTCTTTGAGCAATTGATTTCGGATCGAGCCCAAAACTTGGGCAGCAACATAATATGATGGGCGGAGTCATTTGGTAAGTTTTGAGTGAAATCCAATCACTAGAATTATGCAATCAAACAACCACTCCTTCTGCGGTATGAACTTCGTATGAACTTGAAGTGTCCAATTTCTTTGACTAATTGATTTCGGATAGAGTCCAAAACTTGGGCAACATCATAATTTTGTGGGACTATTCTTTTGGAGAGTTTTCAGTGAAATCCAATCACTAGAACTATGCAAACCTACAACCACTCCATGGAAGGCAAGAACTTCGAACGAACATAAAGTGTCCAATATCTTTGGCCAATGGATTTCGGATCGAGCCCAAAACTTGGTTAACTGCATAATATGGTGTGGTGAGTTTTGCTGAAATCCAATCACTCCATGTGGGGAATGAACTTTGGACGAACTTGAAGTGTCCTTTTTCTATGACCAATTGATTTAGGATCGAGCCCAAAACTTGGGCATCGTCATAATATGGTGGGAGGGGGCATTTGGTGACTTTTGAGTGAAATCAAATCACTAGAACGATGCAATCCAACAACCACTCCGTGTGCAGTACGAACTTGAAGTGTCCAATTTAATTGAGCAATTGATTTCGGATCAAGCCAAAAACTTGGGCAGCATCATAATATGGTGGGATTAGTCATTTGGCGAGTTTTTGAGTGAAATCCAATCAGTAGAACTATGCAATCCAACAACCACTCCATGAAAGGTAAGAACTTCGTACGAACATGAAGTGTCCAATTTCGTTGACCAAATGATTTCGAATCGAGCCCAAAACTTGGGCAACATCATAATATGGTGTGAGGATTCATTTGGTGAGTTTTGAGTGAAATCCAATCACTAGAACTATGCAATCCGCCAACCACTCCTTGAAAGGTACGAAGTATCCAAATTCTTTGACCAATTGATTTCGGATCGAACCCAAAACTTGGGCAACATCATAATTTGGTGGGAGGAGTCATTTGGTGAGTTTTGAGTGAAATCTAATCACTAGAACAATGCAATCGTACAACCACTCAGTTTATAGTCTGAACATCGTACGATCCTCAAGTGTCTCTTCTCTTTTCTTTGAAATCCAATCACTAGAACTTTTGCAATCATACAACCACACCATGAAAGGTACGAACTTTGTATGAACTTGGAGTATCCAATTTCTTTGACCAATTGATTTCGCATCGAGCCCAAAACATGGGCAATATCAAAATATGGTGGGAGTAGTCAGTTGGTGAGTTTTGAGTGAAATCCAATCACTAGAACTATGCGATCCTCCACCCACTCCTTGAAAGGTACGATCTTCGTACGAACTTGAAGTATCCAAATTCTTTGATCAATTGATTTCAGATCGACCCCAAAACTTGGGCAACATCCTAATATGGTGGGACTATTCATTTGGTGAGTTTTGAGTGAAATCCAATCACTAGAACAATGCAATCCTACAACCAGTTCGTGTACAGTACGAACATAGTACGAACCTCAAGTGTCTCTTTTCTTTGATTGCGGATCGAGTCCAAAACTTGGGCAACATCATAATATGGTGGGAGGAGTCATTTGGTGAGTTTTGAGTGAAATCCAAGCACTAGAACTATGCAATCCTACAATCACTCCACGAAAGGTACGAACTTCATACGAACTTGAAGTATCCAAATTCTTTGATCAATTGATTTCGGATCGACCCCAAAACTTGGACAACATCATAATATGGTGGGAGGAGTCATTTGGTGAGTCTTGCGTGAAATCCAATCACTAGAACTATGCAATCCTTCAACCACTCCATGAAAGGTACGACCTTCGTACGAACTTGAAGTATCCAATTTGTTTAGCCAATTGATTTCGTATCGAGCCCAAATCTTGGGAAACATCCTAATATGGTGGGAGGAGTCATTTGGTGAGTTTTGAGTGAAATCCAATCACTAGTACGATGCAATCCTACAACCACTCCCTGTATAGTACGAACTTCGTACGAACATGAAGTGTCCCTTTTCTTTGACCGATTGATTTCGGATCAATCCCAAAACTTGGGCAACATCATAATATGGTGGGAGGCGTCGTTTGGTGTGTTCTGAGTGAAATCCAATCACCAGCACGATGTAATCAAACAACCACTCCGTGTACAGTACGAACATCGTACGAATAAGAAGTGTCCCTTTTCTTTGACCAATTCATTTTGGATCGAGCCCAAAACTTGGGCAACATCCTAATATGGTGGGACTAGTCATTTGGTGAGTTTTGAGTGAAATCCAATCACTAGAACAATGCAATCCTACAACCAGTTCGTGTACAGTACGAACATAGTACGAACCTCATGTGTCTCTTTTCTTTGATTGCGGATCGAGTCCAAAACTTGGGCAACATCATAATATGGTGGGAGGAGTCATTTGGTGAGTTTTGAGTGAAATCCAAGCACTAGAACTATGCAATCCTACAATCACTCCACGAAAGGTACGAACTTCATACGAACTTGAAGTATCCAATTTCTTTGACCAATTGATTTCGGATCGATTCAAGATTTTGGGCAACATATAATATGGTGGTAGGAGTCATTTGGTAAGTCTGGAGTGAAATCCAATCACTAGAACTATGCAATGCACCGAGCACTCCATTTACGGTACGAACTTGTAGTGTCCAATTTCTTTGACCAATTGATTTCGGATCGAGCAAAGAACTTGGGCAACATTGTAATATGGTGGGAGGAGTCATTTGATGAGCTTTGAGTGAAACCCAATCACTGGAATGATGCAATCCTACAACCACTCCGTGTACAGTACGAACTTCGTACGGACAAGAAGTGTCCTTTTTCTTTGGCCAGTTGATTTCGGATCGAGCTAAAACTTGGGCAACATCATAATATGGCGAGGGGAGTCATTTGGTGAGTATTGAGTGAAATCCAATAACTAGAACGATGCAATCCTACAACCACTCCGTGTACAATACGAACTTCATACGAACATGAAGTGTCCCTTTTCTTTGACCAGTTGATTTCGGATCGTGCCCAAAACTTGTGCAACATCATAATATGGTGCGAGGAGTCAATTGGTGAGTTTTGAGTGAAATCCAATCACTAGAACTATGCAATCCAACAACCACTCCATTTGCGGTACGAACTTCAAGTGTCCAATTTCTTTGACCAATTGATTTCGGATCGAGCCCAAAACTTGGGCAACATCATAATATGGTTTTGGAAGTCATTTGGAGAGTTTTGAGTGAAATCCAATCACTAGAACTATGCAATGCACCAACCACTCCATTTACTGTACAAAGATCGTACGAACTTAAAGTGTCCAATTTCTTTGACCATTTGATTTCTGATCGAGCCCAAAACATGGGCAACAACCTAATATGGTGGGAGGAGTCAATTGGTGATTTTTGTGTCACGACCTGACTCTCCTAGCACGATATTGTCCGCTTTAGGCCCTCCCTCGCGATTTTGTTTCTGGGATTGTTCTAGTCCCATCTCGCTTAACTTCGGAGTTCCAAGTAATCCGAATCCAGTGATCTCCCAAAAGGCCTCGTGCTAGGAGGAGAAGTGCCCAGACATATAAGACACTTCACCCTTCCCTCCCCGAGCAATGTGGGATTGCTCACCGTTCTTGCTTCCCCAAGCTCACGGGTCGTACATTTTGAGGGAAATCCAATCACTAGAACTAAGCAATCCTATAACCACTCCCTGTACAGTACGAACTTGAAGTGTCACTTTTTCTTTGACTAATTGATTTCGGATCGAGCCCAAAACTTGGGCGACGTCGTAATATGGTGGGAGGAGTCATTTGGTGAGTTTTGAGTGAAATCCAATCAATAGAACTATGCAATGCACCAACAACTACATTTACAGTACGAAGTTCGTACGAAGTTGAAGTGTCCAATTTCTTCGACTAATTGACTTCGGATAGAGTCCAAAACTTGGGCAACATCATAATATGGTATGAGGATTCATTTGGTGAGTTTTGAGTGAAATCCAATCACTATGAAATTGGACACTTCAAGTTCGTACGAATCTTTGTGCAATTGGTTTCAGATCGAGCCCAAATCTTGGGAAACATCATAATATGGTGGCTGAAGTCATTTGGTGTACTTTGAGTGAAATCCAATTACTAGAACTTTGCAATCCAACAACCACTCCATGAAATGTAAGAACTTCGTACGAACTTGAAGTATCCAATTTCTCTGACCGATTGATTTCTGATCGAGCCCAAAACTTGGGTAACTTCATAATATGGTGGGAGGAGTGATTTGGTGAGTTTTGAGTGAAATCCAAACATTGGAACTGCACAATGCACCTCCGTGTACAGTACGAACTTCGTTCGAACATGAAGTGTCCCTTTTCTTTGAGAAATTGCTTTTCGGATGTAGCCCAACACTTGGCCCATATCATAATATGGTGGGAGGATCATTTGGTGAGTTTTTAGTGAAATCCAATCACTACAACTATGCAATGCACCAACCACTCCATTTACGTTCTGAAATTAGTACGAACATGAAGTATCCAATTTCATTGAGCAATTGATTTCGGATCGAGCCCAAAACTTGGCCAACAACATAATATGTTGGGAGGAGTTATTTGGTGAGTTTTGAGTGAAATCAAATCACTAGAACTTTGCATTCGTACAACCACTCCGTGAAAGGTACAAACTTCGTACGAACTTGAAGTATCCAATTTCTTTGACCAATTGAGTTCTGATCGAGCCAAAAACTTGGACAACTTCATAATATGGTGGGAGGAGTGATTTGGTGAGTTTTGAGTGAAATCCAATCGTTGGAACTACACAATCCACCAACCACTATTTACGGTATGAACTTCGTATGAACATGGGGAACAACATAATATGGTGGGAGGAGTCAATTGGTGATTTTTGTGTCACGACCTGACTCTCCTAGCAAGATATTGTCCGCTTTGGGCCCTCCCTCGCGATTTTGTTTCTGGGATTGCTCTAGTCCCAACTCGCTTAACTTCGGAGTTCCAAGTAATCCGAATCCAGTGATCTCCCAAAAGGCCTCGTGCTAGGAGGAGAAGTGCCCAGACATATAAGACACTTCACCTTTCCCTCCCCGAGCAATGTGGGATTGCTCACCGTTCTTGCTTCCCCAAGCTCACGGGTCTTACATTTTGAGGGAAATCCAATCACTAGAACTATGCAATGCACCGACCACTCCATTTACGGTACGAACTTCGTATGAACTTGAAGTGTCTAATTACTTTGAGCAATTGATTTCGGTTCGAGCCCAAAACTTGGCCAACCACATAATATGTTGGGAGGAGTCATTTGGTGCGTTTTGTTTGAAATCCAATCACTAGAACTTTGCAATCCTACAACCACTCCATGAAAGGTAAGAACTTCATACGAACTTGAAGTATCCAATTTCTTTGACCGATTCATTCTGATTGAGCCCAAAACTTGGACAACATCAAAATATGGTGGGATGAGTGATTTGGTGAGTTTTGAGTGAAATCCAGTCGCTGGAACTACACAATGCACCAACCACTCCATTTACGGTATGAACTTTGTACGAACATGAACCGTCCAATTTTTTCGAACAATTGATTTCGGAACGAGCCCAAAACTTGGGCAACATCATAATATGGTGGGAGGAGTCATTTGGTGAGTTTTGTGTGAAAGCCAATTACTAGAACTATGCAATCCTACAACCACTCCATGAAAGGTACGAACTGGAAGTATCCAATTTCGTTGACCAATTGATTTCGGATCGATCCCAAAACTTGGGCAACATCATAATATGGTGGGAGGAGTCATTTGTTGAGTTTTGAGTGAAATCCAATCACTAGAACTATGCAATGCACCAACCACTCCATTTACTGTACGAAGTTCGTACGAACTTGAAGTGTCAAATTTCTTTTACCAATTGATTTCGGATCGAGTCCAAAACTTTGGCAACATTATAATATGGTGGGAGGAATCATTTGGTGAGTTTTCAGTGAAATCCAATTAGTAGAACGATGCAGTCCAACTACCGTCCTCACCTGAACAGGGGATAGTTTAAGTTTCTTTGCACAGCCATTGAGTCTCGGTTAGTTAGTGACTGCCTCAAAGGTATACCACTCTTGACTCTTTGGAACCAACAGGGAGAGACCCGGTCTATCTGAGATAAAGAATAAAGAGACAGCATTGAGAAGATCATATTTGAGAATATCCCATGCCACTCTATAGAATGAAACTGAAAAGCCATCCGGTCCAGGAGAACTATAAGCTGACATAGATTAAACCACTTCTCAAACCTCCTCCATAGCGGGTAATCGGGTAAATAATAAATTATCCTCTTCAGTGACAAGTTTCGGAATGACTTGAAAAATTTACTCATCAATTTAGTGTTCCTTCAAAGAAAGAATATTTAAAAAATAGGGAAGCACCAATAGTAGATTGATCTTCCACCCAATTGATTTCGGATCGAGCCCAAAACCTGGGCAACATTATAATATGGTGGGAGGAGTCATTTAGTGAGTTTTGAGTGAAATCCAATCACTAGAACGATGCAATCCTCCAACCACTACAAGTACGGTTCGAACTTCAAACCAACATGAAGTGTCCAATTTCTATAACCAATTGATTTCGGATCGAGCCCAAAACTTGGGGAGGATCATAATATAGTGGGAGGAGTCATTTGGTGAGTCTTGAGTGAAATCCAATCACTGGAACCATGCAATTCAACAACCACTCCCGGTGCGGTACGAACTTCGTACGAAGTTAAAGTGTCCAATTTATTTGACCAATTGATTTCGGATCGATCCCAAAACTTGGGTGACATCATAATATGGTGGGAGGAATCATTTGGCAGTTTTGAGTGAAATCCAATCACAAGAACGAAGCAACCCAACAACCACTCCATTTACGGTACGAACATCGTACGATGCTTAGAACGATGCAATCCTCCAACCACTCCGTGTACGGTTCAAACTTCTACCGAACATGAAGTGTCCAATTTCTTTGACCAATTGATTTTGGATCGAGCCCAAAACTTGGGCAACATCATAATATGGTGGGAGGAGTCCTTTGGTGAGTTTTAAGTGATATACAATCACTAGAATTATGCAATCCAACAACCACTCCATGAAAGGTAATAGCTTCGTACGAACATGAAGTGTTCAATTTCTTTGACCAATTGATTTCGTATCAGCCCAAAGCTTGGGCAACATCATAATATGGTGGGAGGAGTCATTTGGTGTGTTTTGAGTGAAATCCAATTACAATAACGATGCAATCCAACAACCAATCAGTGTACACTACGAATTTCGTACGAACATGAAGTGCCCCTTTTCTTTGACCAATTGAATTCTGATCGAGCCCAAAACTTGGGCAGCATCATAATGTGGTAGGAGTAGTCATTTGGTGAGTTTTGAGTGATTTGCAATCACTAGAACTATGCAATGCACCAACCACTCCCTTTACTATACGAAGTTCGTAAGAACTTGAAGTGTCCAATTTCTTTCGGATCGAGTCCAAAACTTGGGCAACATCATAATGCAGTGGGAGGAGTCATTTGATGAGTTTTGAGTGAAATCGAATCACTAGAACTATGTAATGCACCAACAACTCCATTTACTGTACGAAATTCGTAAGAACTTGAAGTGTCCTATTTCTTTGACCAATTGATTTCGGATCGAGCCCAAAACATGGGCAACATCATAATATTGTGGGAGGAGTCATTTGGTGTGCTTTGACTGAAATCCAATCACCAGAAGTATGCAATCCTACAACTACTCCGTGTATAGTACGAATTTCTTACGAACCTGATGTGTCCCTTTTCTTAGAACAATTGATTTCGGATCGAGTCCAAAACATGGGCAACATCATAATATGGTGGGAGGAGTCATTTGCAGAGTTTTGAGTGAAATCCAATTAGTAGAACGATGCAATCCAACAACCACTCCATGTTGTTGTGTTCCTTCCGAGTGCCAATATATGGTTAGTATAATGGTACAAGTAAGGGTGTTGAACCACTGGGACTGATTGGACCTCTATAAATTACTAGTTTTGAAAGAACCCTAACTAAAGAACGAAAGTGACAGATTGAAAGTAGTTTTTGTGTTGTAAATGAAAAATAACTTAAAATGCAAAAAGAATGTAGCAGTGAATGATATATTGATGTAGAAAGAATAGGGAAGAGTCCAGGGATTTCGAATTCACCATCGCAAAACCAATTCCATGTTTATAAAAAAGTTAAGCCGTATTCAACTACCAATCTGTTTCCAGAGTTCGTTTTACATATATATGATCAACCATATGATATGTGGTTTTGATCAACTTCTCCTAATCTGCAACCTAATTGGGATGTTCAGCTTTGGTTCCAAGTTAAGAGTCATTAGCATGCAAGAAAACGTTAAAGAACCAAAGAGAACACACGGCAGGATGTTTGCATAGCATTCTCTTCATTCATTCACATGTCTACCAAGATTAAGCATGATGTTTAATATTACCTTGTTCAGATAATCTGTAGGCAACCCTAATGGTGATCAAACATTAAAATTAACACACAAATTTAACAATAGATTCAGTGAATGAAACAAGACGCAGATTGATGAACTGAATACTTTAACTTAGAAACATGGATCAAAGTTGCAAGGTTACATCGAAATCCCTAGCTATGAATTTAGTTACATATCATGTTCACAGAGATTAAAACGAAAATAAACAACATGAGTGAAAATAAATTCAAGAGAGGAACCCCTTGAAGCAAGTCTGATGTTGAACTTCTCCAAGAACAGCCTCCTGCGATGAAACTTGATGGATGGTAATATATGGAACGGCTAGGGTTCTTGTGTGCATGAAAAGAGAGAACAGATGGATTTAGGGTTGTGAAATTCGTCCATATTAAATAGGGCCTGTAAAAGTAGCTGAAAGGCAAGTTTTTATGGGGTAAAAGAGGCTACAAGATATTCCAAAGAGGTCCTAACAAATCAGCCTTTATTTTGCACGTTTTTGCCTTATTTGGCACCTCCAAATCAGGCCAAATCCTCATTACTTTCCCGTTTTGCTCTTAGTCTTCAAACAAGCCAGATTCGCATTGGATTCTTTATTTGAAATTCAAAACAGGTCACGAAACTTGTTTCCACGTTTGAATAAGGATCAGCTCCAAAAATGGCATGTTTTCACTTCTTTTGCCTTCAAATTGAACCTAAAGTAGATGCAACTGCATATTAAAACAAAATAGGGTAAAACGCAACAAGTTTAACTCAAAAACATCACAAATAGACTAGAAATGGATGGTATAAATGTATAAATATATGAGTTATCAAATACCCCCAAACCTGTTTTTTGCTAGTCCTTGAGCAAAACTAAAACTAAAAACACACAAGACAATAAAATCTAACTAGACCACTTTCGCTGGCTAAACGATTGCACTGAGGGTTTACAGCGATGACGCCCACAAACATCTACATACTTACAAGCAAATTGGTTAAAGCATACTTATGGCAAACTAATAAGAACCAATCAGTCATACTTTCGAACCAATAGTCTGCCACTTCAAAGAATCATATCATATGTATAGTGTAAAAAAGAAAAAATTACTACATGTCCCATGACTTCAAAGACACCATACTCAAATGCCAAAGATAGAATTCGCCTCAACTCTAGTCCTTACAGATATCACTCAAATTTTCACTCAGATCCTAAGGTGTGGTCTCTCCACAAACATATGTGAGTGATGTTATGTAAAAGGGAATCAAAATCCTCACATATGAAATATGAAATAAAAGCACAATTTCTGGACAGATCTCATGAAAGGAATCAAACACTAATAATATGGATAGCACACATATTTAGCAGCACCCATGAATACATTCTCAAAGATCAGCTAGGTCTTTCACAAAGTTTGTAATGTAAGGCTTAAGTCAGGGGTTATGAAAGAAAGGATAGGAAAGACTAAAGCTTGGGGCATACCAAAGTGTCTTCCTTGAGAAAGCATCAAGCTCTCCTCTTGAATTGAACTTTGTTGTTTGTTCGTGGTGTCCAGGACTCGTGCGATAATGGAAGGATTGAGAAATTACATCCTCTTTGATTCTTTTTCTTTTCTTTCATTTTCTAAAACTTTGTTTCTTTTCTTCTTTTTTTTTTTTACAATTCCAGCACACATACCTCGGTACACGCCACTTTCTTGATGTAGACCTCGAATTATCTCTGTCTTCATCACTTTGGTATTCCCCAAACTGTAGGGTATAGCTGTAATGGGCTAAATATCTGCTAAAAGCGATTGGCTTCGAAATGGGATAATGGCACACACATAAAGGTAAGGAATTAGGCCTTTTGGTGGTTAAGACATGCATAGCCTAACATCGTCTCAATGAGTTCATTCATGAGTGTTACCAAACACATGGTATCTGCGAAAGAGAACAATTCTTAGCGTTCAATCAAAAAAAAATAATGAGATCATTTGAAGTGAAATTGAAGCAAAAAGATAGGAGCACAAACACTTTAAACCCTCCCAAAGAAGTAAATAGGCTCAAAATCACTCACTAGGGTAGTCTCCACTATTCTTCTTCCCGAATTTGAGCATGATACTTTAACCACCATGATTCCAAGAGTAACAGCTTTGTAAAAAAAAATATATATATGATACGAACTTTTTCATGACAACACAGTAGTCCTCATTGTAAACCATATACATTCACATTAGTAAGCAAAAGCAAACTTTAACCAGAACTAAAAACAAATGAAAATCCCACACCCCCAAACATGGTAGTGTGTCTAAGTTGTCATAAACTCGAGAGAATCCATAATTGCATAAACCTGCTCCTGTGCAACATTCTCCAAATAAGGCTTCAAACGCTGTCCATTGACCTTAAAACGGGTGCCATTCTTGATGTTTTCTATCTCCATAGCTCCATGGGGAAATACTTGAAGCACTTTGCATGGTCCAACACATCTAGACTTCAATTTACTTGGAAAGAGTCGCAAACGTGAGTCATGCAAAAGTACTTTCATACCTGGTTGAAACTCCTTCCTAAGAATTGCTTTGTCATGGAGCTTCCTCACTGTACCAGCTTCTTTGAGATCAAAATTGAACTTCTTTATGGCCCAATATGCACGGTGCTCGAGCTCCATTGGCAAATGACATGCCTTTCCAAACACCAATCTATAAGGGCTCATTCCAATTGGGGTCTTGTACGCTGTTCGATAAGCCCAAAGTGCATCATTCAATCTTAGTGACCAATCCTTCCTTGTAGGGCTGACGGTTTTCATTAAGATGTTCTTTATTTCTCTATTGCTGATTTCCACTTGTCCAGAGGTTTGAGGATAGTATGGAGTTGCCACTTTATGTGTGATGTTGTACTTCTTCATCAATGCCTCGAAAGGTTTGCTGCAGAAGTGACTACCACCATCGCTAATGATAGCTCTCGGAGTTCCAAACCTAGTGAAAATCATATCTTTGAGAAAATTCAAAACAACTTTGTGATCGTGTAGCTGTTGCCTCAACCCATTTTGATACATAATCTACTGGCACTAGTATGTATATGTATCCAAAAGAAGATGGGAATGGTCCCATGAAGTCAATTCCCCACACATCAAACAGCTCCACCACTAAAATGTTGTTTAATGGCATTTCATTCCTACGACTGATGTTCCCCATTTTCTGACACCTATCACACTTAGAGCAAAAATCAAAAGCATCTTTAAACAATGTAGGCCAAAAGAAACCAGATTGTAAAACCTTTAAAGCTGTCTTTTTGGCACTAAAATGACCTCCGCATGCCAATGCATGACTGAATGTTAGTATGCTTTGCTGCTCACTCTCCGGAACACATCTTCGAATGATTTGGTCAGGGCAATACTTGAACAAATAAGGTTCATCCCACATGTAGTGTTTCACCATTGAAAAGAACTTCTTTCTCTCCTGAAAAGTCAAATCATCTCTAATTACACCGGACGCAAGATAATTGACAAAATCAGCATACCATGGCTCTTTATCTTGAATGACAAAGAGTTGTTCATCCAGGAATGATTCGTTGAGAGGCAAAATTTGTCCATCTCCATGGTTTTCATCAACAAGGCGCGACAAGTGATCAGCAACAACATTTTCACTCCCTTTCTTGTCTCGAATTTCTAGGTCAAACTCTTGTAACAAGAGTACCCATCTGATCAAACGTGGTTTAGCATCTTTCTTGGACAACAAAAACCTAAGAGCTGCATGATCAGAGTAAACAATAACTTTAGAGCCAACAGGATATGAACGAAATTTCTCTAAGGCAAAAACAACAGCAAGCAACTCCTTCTCAGTTGTAGAGTAATTGAGTTGAGCATCGTTTAATGTCTGACTTGCATAGTAAATTACGTGTGGCAGCTTATTTACTCTTTGACCTAAAACAGCACCAATAGCATAGTCGGAGGCATCACACATTAGCTCCAAAGGCAAAGACCAATCTGGTGCCATAATAATAGGAGCAGAGGTTAGTTCACGTTTCAAGGTATTAAATACATTCATACAATCTTTATCAAAGTGAAATACAACATCTTTGGCCAAAAGATTGCACAATGGATGAGTGATCTTGGAAAAATCCTTAATGAAACGACGATAAAAACCAGCATGTCCTAGAAAGCTTCTGATCGGTTCATAATTGTATATCATTTTGTACCCTTCTAGCATATGATTTAGTTATGTTTTTGAGTTAAACTTGTGCTTTTGATCTCTGTTATGTTTGTCATTCAGTTAATTGAGCTATAGGTAGCAATGGGGGCCCAAATATGCAAAAGGATCCAAAAACGTGCAGACTGAGTTAGAAATTTGTTTCAGCCTTAACTCCTTCCTCCGAACTTGGATTGGCCCAAATGATATATGGTTGGAAAGATGACATTCTAAACTTGAAGATGGACGGCTCAATGTTATCAGTTGATTAAGGGAAGCCCAATTCGTGAGCCCATGAAGTTTCTTGGTCATGATGAGCTGTGCATGAGATGTGATTTCTGGTGGGGTTCTCCATTAGCTGCATGTGGGAGCTGCACTAGCCAGAAAAGAAGGGAAACTGATTTTCTAATGCATTAGTGTGGTTAGTGGAGGCATTAATCAATTCAGAATTCTCCTTTCATTCTCCTTATAAATACCACTCTCATTCATTCCATAAGACATCATCTTTCACATCCTTCAGACATCCTTCACACCATCCTCCACACTCCCATAATTCCCCAAACACTCCAGACACACTCCCAACACTCTAAACAGCCTCAAATCACCAAAACTATCCCTGCAAGCCTGCCTTCCATTTCCCTACGAATTTCCTCTTTCTCAACCATCACCACTCACCCAAACTCATCCCAAATCACCTCCTTAACCTTCATACATTCTTCTAGACGTGGGGAAGTTCTTGGAGAAGTATTAGGCGTGGAGAAGCTCTTGGAGAAGCGTTGGACACCACAAGAACTTCAGAAAAGGGTTTTTCTACTCTTGTTACATTCATTATGCTTTCTCATTTCTGTTTATGTTTCTTTCCCATTATGAGTAGCTAAATCCATTACTAGGGCTTCGATGTAACCTAACATGAATATTCTGGGTTTATAAATTCCAAGTTTCAAGTTTGATTCAAGATTCATGCTCTTATTCATTATGCCTATCTACTTATATGCTAATCTGAATGCCTAGCTACCATTGAGATTTGTGTATTTTGGTTGGAATTAAGTGTAGACACCACATGCCTTAATTCTAATTGAACTATGAATAAGATGAGTATGTATGGACATTCGCCAATAGGGATTAGATACATGCTTGGTTGTTTAAAATATTCTTCTATGCTTAATGGATTTCTGATGCTTGATTTAAGTTCGACAATAAGGAATTAGGGAATTGGAAATACAAGGTTAGGATCAAACACCATGGCCTAATCATACTTTAGCTAGAATCAATCTTTGAATCTGAATTAGACTTGTCACTTGAATCCTTAAAACCTAGAATTGGATTGTTATGGTGAATCGAATGCCCTAGTCTTCAAAATCTGTTTCCAACCTCAAAACCACTCTTTAATACACTTGTTTACTTGTTTTTAATTGCAATTTAGTTTTGCTTCATTTGTTTTCACAAAAATCAATCACTCTCACTCTAAAATCTGTTTTAGACTTAACTTCTTGTTTCTTGAATTAGGTAATCTAAGTACATAACTAATTTTAACTTCTCATTCCTCGTGGGTACGACCTCGTACTTGTCTTGCTATACTACTAATTGGCCCGTACACTTGCGAGTTAACAGCTTCTCACTCCTTTCACTGAGTGATCGGTTCATAATTGTATATCATTTTGTACCCTTCTAGCATATGATTTAGTTATGTTTTTGAGTTAAACTTGTGCTTTTGATCTCTTTTATGTTTGTCATTCAGTTAATTGAGCTTTAGGTAGCAATGGGGGCCCAAATATGCAAAATGATCCAAAAACGTGCAGACTGAGTTAGAAATTTGTTTCAGCCTTAACTCCTTCATCCGAACTTGGATTGGCCCAAATGATATGTGGTTGGAAAGATGACATTCTAAACTTGAAGATGAATGGCTCAATGTCATCAGTTGATTAAGGGAAGCCCAATTCGTGAGCCCATGAAGTTTCTTGGTCATGATTGTTAACTCGCAAGTGCACGAGGCGTTGGATAGTATAGCTTGTGTAAGTACGAGGTTGATCCCACGAGGATTGATGATAGATTGATTCAATTTGATTCCCTGCACAAAACAGAAATGAAAAGAAAATAAATAAGAAAGAAAAGAAATTAACTCAAGCAAATTAGTTACCAAGTTCAATTCATATTCTTAGATTGATTCTAGCTAAAGTATGATTAAGTCATGGTGTCTGGTCCTAACCTTGTATTTCCAATTCCCTAATTAGATCCTTGTTGTCGAACCTAAATTAAGCATTAGAAATCCATTAAGCAAAGAAGAATGTTTTAAACAACCATGCATGTATCTAATCCCTGTTGTCGAATGTCCATACATACTCTTCCTATTCATAGTTCAATTTGAATTAATGCATGGTGTCTACTCTTAATTCAAACCAAGATAGCTAACATACAAGTTTTAATGGTGATCACTCATTCAAACAAGCATATTAACTTATAAGCATAATGAATAAGAACAAGAACTATAATTGAAACTTGGAAACTAATTAAACTTGAAAACTTAAGAAAAGAATTTACATTACAATGAACAATAAATTACAACTAAGAGAAACTTAAAGGAAAATTTAGCAAAAGGATTTTTGTTACAACAATTGAGAACTAAAAAAAAAACTAAGAGAATTTGAGGGAGAGAAGGGAGAGGAGCTCTAGAGAGATGTTTGAGAGCTCCCCCCCTTGGGGTGTGTTTACAAGCTTGGGAAACCTCACTATTTATAGGCCTAGGGGAAGTATAAATCTGATTATACAATTGAGTTTACTAACCACACTCACTTCACCAACTTACACCACTCAATTCACCAACTTCCCCACTAAAATGATTAGCTCATGCATGACAATGCATTGCAGTCAGCTTGTGGGCTCGATTTGGGCTTGTTCCTTCACTCTAACAAATCTGGAAAAATATGGATCTTGAAGCTCTTTGTCTTATCTTTCCAGGCATATGCAGCCCAACTCAAGGAAAAATCGGGAAGGCCTTCAAATGTGATTTTTGGCCCAGTAACGCAGATCTTGCCGATTTTGACCTTAAGCTGCCAAAACTTGCATAACTTTCTCTAGAGGACTCGGAATCATGAACCGTAAAATGCTCCAGAAAATAGACTTCCGTATCTTTCCAATGATGTATGGCTCATTATCTGGTTCTTCTTGAGCAAGTACAGTCCAATCCGTGAAGTTGACTGATCTGCAGACACCGTTTTGAGCTAACTTGACTCCAAAATGCATTAAATGAGTACCAAGCTTATTACACTGAAACAAACACAAAATAGATTAAAAGCACAAGTTTAACTCAAAAACATAACCAAATCATAAGTTAGAAGGGTACAAAATGATATGTAATTATGCACCGATCAATGATGAGCTGTGCATGAGATGTGATTTCTGGTGGGGTTCTCCATTAGCTGCATGTGGGGGCTGCACTAGCCAAAAAAGAAGGGAAACTGATTTTCTAATGCATTAGTGTGGTTAGTGGAGGCATTAATCAATTCAGAATTCTCCTTTCATTCTCCTTATAAATACCACTCTCATTCATTCCATAAGATACATCTTTCACATTCTTCAGATCCTTCACACATGATTCAGACATCCTTCACACCATCCTCCACACTCCCATAATTCCCCAAACACTCCAGACATCAACCCAACACTCTAAACAGCCTCAAATGACCAAAACTGTCCCTGCAAGCCTGCCTTCCATTTCCCTACGAATTTCCTCTTTCTCAACCATCACCACTCACCCAAACTCATCCCAAATCACCTCCTTAACCTTCATACATTCTTCTAGACGTGGGGAAGTGCTTGGAGAAGTATTAGGCGTGGAGAAGCTCTTGGAGAAGCGTTGGAAACCACAAGAACTTCAGAAAAGGGTTTTCTATTCTTGTTACATTCATTATGCTTTCTCATTTCTGTTTAAGTTTATTTCCCATTATGAGTAGCTAAATCCATTACTAGGGCTTCGATGTAACCTAACATGAATATTCTGGGTTTATAAATTCCAAGTTTCAAGTTTGATTCAAGATTCATGCTCTTATTCATTATGCCTATCTACTTATATGCTAATCTGAATGCCTAGCTACCATTGAGATTTGTGTATTTTGTTTGAAACTAAAGTAGACACCTTATGCTTTTGTTTCAATTGAACGATGAATAAGATGAGTATGTATGGACATTCGCCAATAGGGATTAGATACATGCTTGGTTGTTTAAAACATTCTTCTATGCTTAATGGATTTCTGATGCTTGATTTAAGTTCGACAATAAGGACTTAATTAGGGAATTGGAAATACAAGGTTAGGATCAAACACCATGGCCTAATCATACTTTAGCTAGAATCAATCTTTGAATCTGAATTAGACTTGTCACTTGAATCCTTATAACCTAGAATTGGATTGTTATGGTGAATCGAATGCCCTAGTCTCCAAATCTGTTTCCAACCTCAAAACCACTCTTTGATACACTTGTTTACTTTGCCTTTGTTTACAATTTCGTTTTGTTTCATTTGTTTTCACAAAGTCAATCAATCTCTCTTTAAAATCTGTTTTAGACTTAACTTCTTGTTTCTAGAATTGGGTAATCTTAGTACATAACTAATTTTAACTTCTCAGTCCTCGTGGGTACGACCTCGTACTTGTCTTGCTATACTACTAATTGGCCCATACACTTGCGAGTTAACACTGAGGTAGGGGCTGCCATATTCGAGATGATGTCAATTTTTGCTTTGTCAACTTCAATACCCTTGCTGGATATTACATGCCCCAACACAAGACCTTGTTTCACCATAAATTGACACTTTTCCCAATTGAGAATCAAATTTGTTTCCTGACATCTTTGAAGCACTAGAGAGAGATGGTTAATCATCAAAAGAAGAACCAAAAACTGAAAAATCATCGATGAATACCTCAATAAATCTTTCAATCATATTGAAAAGATTGCCAGCATACATCTTTGGAATGTTGCTGGGGCATTGCAAAGGCCAAAAGGCATCCTCCTATATGCAAAAGTGCCAAAAGGACAAGTGAATATAGTCTTCTCTTGATCTTCCAGAGCAATCGCAATTTGATTATAACCTGAATATCCATCAAGGAAACAATAATATGAGTGACCAGCTAATCGCTCAAGCATTTGATCAATAAAAGGCTTAGGAAAATAATCTTTTCTAGTGTCCGAATTCAACTTCCTGTAATCGGTGCAAACACGCCAACTAGCTGCCGATCTTGTTTGAACAAGCTCTTTACGCTCATTTTTTACCACTGTGATTCTAGTCCTCTTAGGCACTACGTGAACAACACTGACCCATTTGCTATCAGAAATCGGGTACATGATACCCACATCTAGCAACTTCAACACTTCAGCTCTCACTACTTCCTTCATGTGTGGATTGAGCCTTCTTTGTGGTTCACGAGTTGGTTTCGCTCCCTCCTCCAATAAAATTCGATGCATACACATGGTAGGGCTTATTCCCTTGATATCTACAATAGACCAACCAATGGTTGATTTGAACTCTTTTAACACCCTAATTAGCTTATCTTCTTCCAAAGGGGTGAGGTCAGATGCTATGATAACTGGGAGAGTTTCAAACTCAGCTAGGTAAGCATATTTTAGATGTGATGGAAGTGGTTTAAGCTCAAGTTTTGGAGGTCTAACAGCAGAAGGGATCAGACGTGTGGCAGATGGTTCTAATGGCTCTATAAGAAGTGAAAAAGTGGAGGGATATGGTTTTAATGCTTCCAAGGCAGCCACCATCTCCAGGAGTGCAGATTCTTCATCAAAGTCATTTTGAGATTGATTCAAAACAGATTGTAATGGATCATTGGATTGTGTCTGCAAAAATGTTAACTCGCAAGTGTACGGGCCAATTAGTAGTATAGCAAGACAAGTACGAGGTCGTACCCACGAGGACTGAGAAGTTAAAATTAGTTATGTACTTAGATTACCCAATTTTAGAAACAAGAAGTTAAGTCTAAAACAGATTTTAAAGAGAGATTGATTGACTTTGTGAAAACAAATGAAACAAAACTAAATTGCAATTAAAAACAAGTAAACAAGTGTATCAAAGAGTGGTTTTGAGGTTGGAAACAGATTTGAAGACTAGGGCATTCGATTCACCATAACAATCCAATTCTAGGTTATAAGGATTCAAGTGACAAGTCTAATTCAGATTCAAAGATTGATTCTAGCTAAAGTATGATTAGGCCATGGTGTTTGATCCTAACCTTGTATTTCCAATTCCCTAATTAAGTCCTTATTGTCGAACTTAAATCAAGCATCAGAAATCCATTAAGCATAGAAGAATGTTTTAAACAACCAAGCATGTATCTAATCCATATTGGCGAATGTCCATACATACTCATCTTATTCATAGTTCAATTAGAATTAAGGCATGTGGTGTCTACTCTTAATTCCAACCAAAATACACAAATCTCAATGGTAGCTAGGCATTCAGATTAGCATATAAGTAGATAGGCATAATGAATAAGAGCATAAATCTTGAATCAAACTTGAAACTTGGAATTTATAAACCCAGAATATTCATGTTAGGTTACATCGAAGCCCTAGTAATGGATTTAGCTACTCATAATGGGAAAGAAACATAAACAGAAATGAGAAAGCATAATGAATGTAACAAGAGTAGAAAAACCCTTTTTTTGAAGTTCTTGTGGTGTCCAATGCTTCTCCAAGAGCTTCTCCACGCCTAATACTTCTCCAAGAACTTTCCACGTCTAGAAGAATGTATGAAGGTTAAGGAGGTGATTTGGGATGAGTTTGGGTGAGTGGTGATGGTTGAGAAAGAAGAAATTCGTAGGGAAATGGAGGGCAGGCTTGCAGGGACAGTTTTGGTGATTTGAGGCTGTTTAGAGTGTTGGGTTGATGACTGGAGTGTTTGGGGAATTATGGGAGTGTGGAGGATGGTGTGGAGGATGTCTGAAGGATGTGTGAAGGATCTGAAGGATGTGTGAAGGATCTGAAGAATGTGAAGGATCTGAAGGATGTGTGAAGATGTGAAGGATGTGAGAGATGTGAAGGATGAGAGTGGTATTTATAAGGAGAATGAAAGGAGAATTCTGAATTGATTAATGCCTCCACTAACCACACTAATGCATTAGAAAATCAATTTCCCTTCTTTTCTGGCTAGTGCAGCTCCCACATGCAGCTAATGGAGAACCCCACCAGAAATCACATCTCATGCACAGCTCATCATGACCAAGAAACTTCATGGGCTCACGAATTGGGCTTCCCTTAATCAACTGATGCCATTGAGCCGTCCATCTTCAAGTTTAGAATGTCATCTTTCCAACCACATATCATTTGGGCCAATCCAAGTTCGGAGGAAGGAGTTAAGGCTGAAACAAATTTCTAACTCAGTCTGCACGTTTTTGGACCATTTTGCATACTTGGGCCCCCATTGCTACCTAAAGCTCAATTAACTGAATGACAAACATAAAAGAGATCAAAAGCACAAGTTTAACTCAAAAACATAACTAAATCATATGCTAGAAGGGTACAAAATGATATACAATTATGAAAAATTTTGCTAACTCGCAAGTGTACGGGCCAATTAGTAGTATAGCAAGACAAGTACGAGGTCGTACCCACGAGGACTGAGAAGTTCAAATTAGTTATGTACTTAGATTACCCAATTCTAGAAACAAGAAGTTAAGTCTAAAACAGATTTTAAAGAGAGATTGATTGACTTTGTGAAAACAAATGAAACAAAACGAAATTGCAAACAAAGGCAAAGTAAACAAGTGTATCAAAGAGTGGTTTTGAGGTTGGAAACAGATTTGGAGACTAGGGCATTCGATTCACCATAACAATCCAATTCTAGGTTATAAGGATTCAAGTGACAAGTCTGATTCAGATTCAAAGATTGATTCTAGCTAAAGTATGATTAAGCCATGGTGTTTGATCCTAACCTTGTATTTCCAATTCCCTAATTAAGCCCTTATTGTCGAACTTAAATCAAGCATTAGAAATCCATTAAGCATAGAAGAATGTTTTAAACAACCAAGCATGTATCTAATCCCTATTGACGAATGTCCATACATACTCATCTTATTCATAGTTCAATTGAAACAAAAGCATAAGGTGTCTACTTTAGTTTCAACAAAAATACACAAATCTCAATGGTAGGTGGAGTCATTTGGTGAGTTTTGAGTGAAATCCAATCACTAAAACTATGCAATCCCCCAACCACTCCATTTTCTGGACGAAGTTCGTACAAACTTGAAGTGTCCAATTTCTTTGAACTATTGATTTCGGATCGAGCCCAAAACATGGGCAACATCATAATATGGTCAGAAGAGTTATTTGGTGAGTTTTGAGTGAACTTAAAGTGCCCTACAACCACTCCGTGTACAGTACGAAGTTCGTATGAACTTGAAGTGTCCCTTTCCTTTGACCAATTCATTTCGGATCGAGCCCAAAACTTGGTTAACATCATAATATGGTGGAAGGAGTCTTTTCGTGAGTTTTGAGTGAAATTCAATCACTAGAACGAAGCAACCCTACCACCACTCCGTGTACAGTACGAACTTCTTGCAAACATGAAGTGTCCCTTTTCTTTGACCAATTGATTTCGGATCGATCCCAAAACTTGGGCAACATCATAATATGGTGGGAGGAGTCATTTGGTGAGTTTTGAGTGAAATGCAATCACTACAACTATGCAATCCTACAACCACTCCATGAAAGGTACGAACTTCGTATGAACTTCAAGTATCCAATTGCTTTGAACATTTGATTTCGGATCAGGCCCAAAACTTGGGCGACATCATTATATGGTGGGAGTTCTCATTTGGTGAGTTTTGAGTGAAATTCAGTCACTAGAACAATGCAACCCTACAACCACTCCATGTACAGTACGAACAAGAAGTGTCCCTATTCTTTGACCAATTGATTTCGAACCGAGCCCAAAACTTGGGCATCATCATTATATGGTGGGAGGAGTAATTTGGTGAGTTTTGGGTGAAATGCTATCACTAGAACAATGCAATCCTACAACCACTCTGTGTACAGTACGAACTTTGTACGAACCGGAAGTATCCCTTTTCTTTGGCCAATTGATTTCGGATCGAGCCCAAAAGTTGGGCAACATCAAAATATGGTGGGAGGAGTCATTTGTTGAGTTTTGAGTGTAATCCAATCAGTAAAATTTCGCAATCCTCCAACCAATCCATGAAAGGTACGCACTTCGTATGAACTTGAAGTATCCAATTTCTTTGACCAATTGATTTCGGATCGAGCCCAAACTTGGGCAACATCAAAATACGGTGGGAGGAATCATTTGGTGAGTTTTGAGTGAAATCCAATCACTAGAACTATGCAATGCATCATAATGTGGTGGGAGGAGTCATTTGGTGATTTTTCAGTGAAATCCAGTAATTAGAACTATGCAGTCCTACAACCACTCCATGAAATGTACGAACTTCGTATGAACTTCAAGTATCCAATTTGTTTATCCAATTGATTACAGATCGAGCCCAAATCTTGGGCAACATCATAATATGGTGGGAGGAGTCATTTGGTGAGTTTTGAGTGAAATCCAATCTCTAGAACTATGTAATCCTACAACCACTCCATGTAAGGTATGAACTTCGTACGAACCTCAACTGTCTCTTTTCTTTGACCAATTGATTTCGGATCAAGCCCAAAACTTGGGCGACATCATTATATGGTGCGAGTTGTCATTAGGTGAGTTTTGAGTGAAATTCAATCACTAGAACAATGCAACCCCACAACCACTCCGTGTACAGTACGAACTTGCATACGAACCTCAACTGTCTCTTTTCTTTGACCAATTGATTTCGGATCGAGCCCAAAACATGGGCTACATCATAATATGGTGGGAGGAGTCATTTGGTGAGTTTTAAGTGAAATCCAACCACTAGAATGATGCAATCCTAAAACCATTCCATGCAAGGTACGAACTTCATGTGAACTTGAAGTATCCAATTTCTTTGACCAATTGATTTAAGAACGAGCCCAAAACTAAGGCAACATCATAATATGGTTGGTGGAGTCATTTGGTGAGTTTTGAGTGAAATCCAATTGATTTCGGAATGAGCCTACAACCACTTCGTGTTCAGAACGAACTTCGTACGAACAAACTTCGTGTACAGTACGAACTTCATAGGAACAAACTTCATTTACAGTACGAACTTCGTACGAACAAGAAGAGTCCCTTTTCTTTGACCACTTGATTTCGGATCGAGCCCAAAACTTAGGCAACATCATTATATGGTGGGAGAAGTCTTTTGGTGAGTTTTGAGTGAAATACAATCACTAAAACAATGCAATGCACCAACCACTCCATTTACGGTACGAACTTGAAGTGTCCCTTTTCTTTGACCAATTGAAGTCGGATCGAGCCCAAAACTTGGGCAACATCATAATATGGTGGTAGGAGTCATTCGGTAAGTTGTGAGTGAAATCCAACTTGTAGAACTATGCAATCCTACAACCACTACATGAAAGGTTCGAAATTCGTACGAAATGGTAGTATCCAATTTCTTTGACCAATTGATTTCGGATCGAGCCCAAATCTTGGGCAACATTATAATATGATGGGAGGAGTGATTTGGTGAATTTTGAATGTAATCCATTCACTAGAACGACGCAATCCTCCAACCACTCCTTGAAGGTACGAACTTCATACCAACTTGAAGTATCCAATTTCTTTGAGCAATTGATTTCGGATCGAGCCCAAAACTTGGGCAACATCATAATATGGTGGGAGGTGTCATTTGGTTTGTTTTGAGTGAAATCCAATTGCATGAACTATGCAATCCTACAACCACTCCATGAAAGGTACGAATTTTGTACTAACTTGAAGTATCTAATTATTTTGACCAATTGATTTCGGATCGAGCCCAAATCTCGGGCAACAACATAATACAGTGGGAGGAGTTATTTGGTGAGGTTTGAGTGAAATCGAATCACTAGAACTGTGCAATGCACCTATCACTCTTTTTACAGTACAAAGGTAAAGTGTCCAATTTCTTTGACCAATTGATTTCGGATCGTGCCCAAATCTTGGTTATGGTGGGAGGACTCATTGGGTGAGTTGTGAGTGAAATCCAATCTCTAGAACTATGCAATACTACAACTACTCCATGAAAGGTACGAACTTTGTACGAAAAGGAAGTATCCAATTTATTTAACCAATTGATTTCGGATCGAGCCCAAAACTTGGGCAACATCATAATATGGTGGGAGGATCCATTTGGTGAGTTTTGAGTTAAATCCAATCACTAGAACAATGCAATGCACCAACCACTCCATTTACGGTACGAACTTCGTACGAAATGGAAGTATCCAATTTCTTTGACCAATTGATATCGCATCGAGCCCAAAACTTGGGCAACATCATAATCTGGTGGGAGGAGTCATTTGGTGAGTTTTGAGTGAAATCCAATTACTAGAACTTTGCAATCCTACAACCACTCCCTGAAAGGTAAGCACTTCATGCGAACTTGAAGTATGCAATTTCTTTGACCAATTGATTTCTGACCGAGCCCAAAACTTGGGCAACATCATAATATAGTGGGACGAGTAATTTGGTGAGTTTTGAGTGAAATCCAATCACTTGAACTTATCAATCCTACAACCACTCCATGGAAGTTACGAACTTCGTACGAACTTGAATTATGCAATTTCTATGACCAATTGATTTCAGATCGAGCCCAAAACTTGGGCAACAACATAAAATGGTGGGAGGAGTCATTTGGTGTGTTTAAAGTGAAATCCAATCACTAGAAAGATGCACTCCAAAACTTGGGCAACATCATAATGTGGTGGGAGGAGTCATTTGGTGAGATTTGAGTGAAATCCAATTGCAAGAACTATGCAATCCTACAACCACTCCATGAAAGGTACGAATTTTGTACGAACTTGAAGTATCTAATTATTTTGACCAAATGATTTCGGATCAAGCCCAAATCTCGGGCAACAACATAATACAGTGGGAGGAGTTATTTGGTGAGGTTTGAGTGAAATCAAATCACTAGAACTGTGCAATGCACCTATCACTCTTTTTACAGTACAAACGTAAAGTGTCCAATTTCTTTGACCAATTGATTTCGGATCATGCCCAAATCTTGGTTATGGTGGGAGGACTCATTTGGTGAGTTGTGAGTGAAATCCAATCTCTAGAACTATGCAATACTACAACCACTCCATGAAAGGTACGAACTTCGTACGAAAAGGAAGTATCCAATTTATTTAACCAATTGATTTCGGATCGAGCCCAAAACTTGGGCAACATCATAATATGGTGGGAGAATTCATTTGGTGAGTTTTGAGTGAAATCCAATCACTAGAACAATGCAATGCACCAACCACTCCATTTACGGTACGAACTTCGTACGAAATGGAAGTATCCAATTTCTTTGACCAATTGATATCGCATCGAGCCCAAAACTTGGGCAACATCATAATCTGGTGGGAGGAGTCATTTGGTGAGTTTTGATTGAAATCCAATCACTAGAACTTTGCAATCCTACAACCACTCCCTGAAAGGTAAGCACTTCATGCGAACTTGAAGTGTGCAATTTCTTTGACCAATTGATTTCTGACCGAGCCCAAAACTTGGGCAACATCATAATATAGTGGGACGAGTAATTTGGTGAGTTTTGAGTGAAATCCAATCACTTGAACTTATCAATCCTACAACCACTCCATGGAAGTTACGAACTTCGTACGAACTTGAATTATGCAATTTCTTTGACCAATTGATTTCAGATCGAGCCCAAAACTTGGGCAACAACATAAAATGGTGGGAGGAGTCATTTGGTGTGTTTTGAGTGAAATCCAATCACTAAAAAGATGCAATCCAAAACTTGGGCAACATCATAATGTGGTGGGAGGAGTCATTTGGTGAGTTTTGAGTGAAATGCAATGACTAGAACTATGCAATGCACCAACCACTCCTTTCACGGTACGAACACCGTACGAACTTGAATTGTCCAATTCCTTTGAACATCTGATTTTGGATCAAGCAAAAAAATTGGGCAACAACATAATATGGAGGGAGGAGTGGTTTGATGAGTTTGGTGTGAAGTCCAATCACTAGAACTATGGAATCCACAAACCACTCCATTTATAGTATGAACTTCGTACGAACTTGAACTGTCCAATTTCTTTGACCAATTGATATTGGATCGAGCCCAAAACTTGGGAAACATCATAATCTGGTGGGAGGTGTGATTTGGTGAGTTCTGAGTGAAATCCAATCACAAGAACTTTGCAATGCGCCGAGCACTCCATTTACGGTATGAACTTCGTACGAACATGAAGTGTCGAATTTCTTTGAGCAACTAATTTCGGATCGATTCTAAAACTTGGGCAACATCACAATATGGATGGAGGAGTTTTGAGTCAAATCCAATCTCTAGAACTATAAATCCTACAACCACTTCACGAATGGTACGAACTTAAAGTATCCAATTTCTTTGACCAATTGATTTCGGATCAAGCCCAAATCTTGAGCAACATCATAATACGATGGGAGGAGTGATTTGGTGAGTATTGAGTGAAATCCAATCACCAGAACTTTGCAAACTGACAACCACTGCGTGAAAGGTACGAACTTCGTACGACCATGAAGTATGCAATTTCTTTGACCAATTGATTTCAGATTGATCAAAAAACTCGGGCAACATCATAATATGGTGGGAGGAGTCATTTGGTGAGTTTTGAGTGAAATCCAATCACTACAACTATGCAATGCACCAACCTCTCCATTTATAGTACGAACTTCGTACGAAATTGAAGTGTCTAATTTCTTTGACCAATTGATATCGGATCGAGCCCAAACTTGGGCAACAACATAAAATGGTGGGAGGAGTCATTTGATGTGTTTTGAGTGAAATCCAATCAGTAGAACGATGCAATCCGACAACCACTCCGTGTACAGTACAAACATCGTACGAACATGAAGTGTGCCTTTTCTTTGACCAATTGATTTCGGATCGAGCCCAAAACTTGGGCAACATCATAATATGGTGGGAGGAGTCATTTGGTGAGTTTTGAGTGAAATCCAATCACTAGAACTTTGCACTCCTACAACCATTCCATGAAACGTACGAAATTGCATTTAACTTGAAGTGTCCAATTTGTTTTACCAATTGATTTCGAATAGAGTAAAAACTTAGGCAACATCATAATGTGGTGGGAGGAGTGATTTGGTGAGTTTTGAGGGAAATCCAATCACTGCAACTATGTAATGCACCAACCACTCCATTTACGGCACAAACTTCTTACGAATATGGTGGTAGGAATCATGTGGTGAGTTTTGAGTGAAATCCAATCACTAGAACTATGCAACGCACCAACCACTCCATTTACTGAACGTACTTGAAGTGTCCAATTTCTTTGAACAATTGATTTCGGATCAAGTCCAAAACTTGGGTAACATCATAATATGGTGGGAGGAATCATTTGATGAGTTCTGAGTGAAATCCAATCTGTAGAACTATGCATTCCAACAACCACTCCATGAAAGGAAAGAACTTCGTACAAACATTAAGTGTCCAATTTCTTAGAAATATTGATTTTGGATCGAGTTCAAAACTTGAGCAACGTCATAGTATGGTGGGAGGAGTCATTTGGTGAGTTTTGATTGAAATCCAATCACTAGAACTATGCAACGCACCATTCACTCCATTTACTGAACGAACTTGAAGTGTCCAATTTCTTTGAACAACTGATTTCGGATCGAGTCCAAAACTTGGATAACATCATAATATGGTGGGAGGAAACATTTGGTGAGTTTTGAGTGAAATCCAATCGGTAGAACTATGCATTCCACAACCACTCCATGAAAGGAAAGAACTTCATACAAACATTAAGTGTCCAATTTCTTTGACCAATTGATTTCGGATCGAGCCCAAAACTTGGGCAACATCACAATGTGATGGGAGGAGTCATTTGGTGTTTTTAGTGAAATCCAATCACTAGAACAATAAAATCCAACAACTGCTCCGTGTAAAGTACGAAGTTCTTACGAACTTGAAGTGTCCAATTTCTTTGACAAATTGATTTTGGATAGAGTCCAAAACTTGGGAAACATCATAATATGGTGGTAGGAGTCATTTTGTGACTTTTGAGTGAAATCCAAACACTAGAATTATGCAATCCAACAACCACTCCATGAAAGTTAAGAACTTCGTACAAACATGAAGTGTCCAATTACCAATTGATTTCGGACCGAGCCCAAAACTTGGGCCACATCATAATATGGTGGGAGGAGTCATTTGGTGAGTTTTGAGTGAAATTCAATCACTAGAACTATGCAACGCACCAACCACTACATTTACTGTACGAAGTTGAAGTGTCCAATTTCTTTGAACAATTGATTTCGGATCGAGTCCAAAACTTGGGCAACATCATAATATGGTGCGAGGAATCATTTGGTGAGTTTTGAGTGAAATCCAATCAGTAGAACTATGCAGTCCAACAACCACTCCATGAAAGGAACGAACTTCGTACAAACATTAATTGTCCAATATCTTTGACCAATTGATTTCGGATTGAGCCCAAAACTTGTGCAACATCATAATATGGTGGGAGGAATCATTTGGTGAGTTTTGAGTGAAATCCAATCACTACAACTATGCAATGCACCAACCACTCCATTTACTGTACGAAGTTCGTATGAACTTGAAGTGTCCAATTTCTTTGACCAATTGATTTCGGATCGAGTCCAAAACTTGAGCAACATCATAATATGGTGGGAGGAGTCATTTGGTAAGTTTTGAGTGAAATAAAATCACTAGAACTATGCAATGCATCATAATGTGGTGGGAGGAGTCATTTGGTGATTTTTCAGTGAAATCCGTAATTAGAACTATGCAGTCCTACAACCACTCCATGAAATGTACGAACTTCGTATGAACTTCAAGTATCCAATTTGTTTATCCAATTGATTACGGATCGAGTCCAAAACTTGGGCAACATCATAATATGGTGGGAGGAATCATTTGGTGAGTTTTGAGTGAAATCCAATCACTAGAACTATGAAATGCACCAACCACTCCATTTATTGTACGAAGTTTGAACGAACATGAAGTGTCCAATTTCTTTGACAAATTGATTTCGAATTGAGCCCAAAACTTGGGCAACCTCATAATATGGTGGGAGCAGTCATTTTGTGACTTTTGAGTGAAATCCAAACACTAGAACTATGCAATCTGACAACCAGTACATGAAAGGTAAGAACTTCGTATGAATATGAAGTTTCCAATTTCTTTGACCACTAAAATGAAGCAATCCTCCAACCACTCCATGTACGGTTCGAACTTCAAACAAACATGAAGTGTCCCTTTTCTTTGACCAATTGATTTCGGATCAAGCCCAAAACTTGGGCAGCCTCATAATATGGTGGGAGGAGTCATTTTGTGAGTTTTGAGTGAAATCCAAACACTAGAATTATGCAATCCAACAACCACTTCGTGTTCAGAACGAACTTCGTGCGAACAAACTTCGTGTACAGTACGAAATTCATAGGAACAAACTTCATTTACAGTACGAACTTCGTGCGAACAAGAAGAGTCCCTTTTCTTTGACCACTTGATTTCGGACCGAGCCCAAAACTTGGGCCACATCATAATATGGTGGGAGGAGTCATTTGGTGAGTTTTGAGTGAAATCCAATTACTAGAACTATGCAACGCACCAACCACTACATTTACTGTACGAAGTTGAAGTGTCCAATTTCTTTGAACAATTGAGTTCGGATCGAGTCCAAAACTTGGGCAACATCATAATATGGTGCGAGGAATCATTTGGTGAGTTTTGAGTGAAATCCAATCAGTAGAACTATGCAGTCCAACAACCACTCCATGAAAGGAACGAACTTCGTACAAACATTAATTGTCCAATATCTTTGACCAATTGATTTCGGATTGAGCCCAAAACTTGTGCAACATCATAATATGGTGGGAGGAATCATTTGGTGAGTTTTGAGTGAAATCCAATCACTAGAACTATGCAATGCACCAACCACTCCATTTACTGTACGAAGTTCGTATGAACTTGAAGTGTCCAATTTCTTTGACCAATTGATTTCGGATCGAGTCCAAAACTTGAGCAACATCATAATATGGTGGGAGGAGTCATTTGGTAAGTTTTGAGTGAAATAAAATCTCTAGAACTATGGAATCCAACAACCATTCCGTGTATAGTATGAAGTCCGTACGATCTTGGAGGGTGCCTTTTCTTTGGCCAATTCATTTCGGATCGAGTCCAAAAATTGGGCAACATCATAATATGGTGGGAGGAGTCATTTGGTGAGTTTTGAGTGAAATCCAATAACTAGAACTATGCAACGCACCAACCACTCCATTTACTGTACGAAGTTGAAGTGTCCAATTTCTTTGAACAATTGATTACGGATCGAGTCCAAAACTTGGGCAACATCATAATATGGTGGGAGGAATCATTTGGTGAGTTTTGAGTGAAATCCAATCACTGAAACTATGAAATGCACCAACCACTCCATTTATTGTACGAAGTTTTAACGAACATGAAGTGTCCAATTTCTTTGACAAATTGATTTCGGATTGAGCCCAAAACTTGGGCAGTCTCATAATATGGTGGGAGCAGTCATTTTGTGAGTTTTGAGTGAAATCCAAACACTAGAACTATGCAATCTGACAACCAGTACATGAAAGGTAAGAACTTCGTATGAATATGAAGTTTCCAATTTCTTTGACCACAAAAACGAAGCAATCCTCCAACCACTCCATGTACGGTTCGAACTTCAAACAAACATGAAGTGTCCCTTTTCTTTGACCAATTGATTTCGGATCAAGCCCAAAACTTGGGCAGCCTCATAATATGGTGGGAGGAGTCATTTTGTGAGTTTTGAGTGAAATCTAAACACTAGAATTATGCAATCCAACAACCACTCCATGAAAGGTAAGAACTTCGTTCAAACATGAAGTGTCCAATTACCAATTGATTTCGGACCGAGCCCAAAACTTGGGCCACATCATAATATGGTGGGAGGAGTCATTTGGTGAGTTTTGAGTGAAATCAAACCAATAGAACTATGCAACGCACCAACCACTACATTTACTGTACAAAGTTCATACAAGCTTGAATGTCCAATTTCTTTGAACAATTGATTTCAGATCGAGTCCAAAACTTGGGTAGCATCATAATATTTTGGGAGGAGCCATTGGTGAGTTTTGAGTGAAATCCAATCACTAGAACTATGAAATGCACCAACCACTCCATTTACAGTACGAAGTTCGTACGAACTTGAAGTGTCCAATTTCTTTGACTATTTGATTTCGGATCGAGTCCAAAACTTGGGCAACATCTTAATAGGGTGGGAGGAGTCATTGGGTAAATTTTGAGTGAAATCCAATCAAAAGAACGATGCAATCCTACAACGACTTCGTGTACGGTTTGAACTTCGAACGAACATGAAGTGTTCAATTTCTTTAACCAATTGATTTCGGATCGAGCCCAAAACTTGGGCAATATCATAATATGGTTGGGGGAGTCATTTGAGGAATTTTGAGTGAAATCCAATCACTAGAACTATGCAATCCTACAACCACTCCGTTTACAGTACGAACTTCGAACGAACTTGAAGTGTCCAATTTATTTAACCAATTGATTTCGGATCGAGCCCAAAACTTGGGCAACATAATAATATGGTGGGAGGAGTTATTTGGTTTGTTTTGAGTGAAATCCAATCACTAGAATGTTGCAATCCTACAACCACTTTGTGTATAGTACGAACTTCGTACGAACATGAAGTGTCTCTTTTCTTTGACCAACTGATTTCTGATCGAACCCAAAAGTCCAACATTATAATAAATGGCGGGAGGAGTCCTTTGGTGAGTTTTGAGTGAAATCCAATCACGAGAAAAATGCAATCCTACAACCACTCCATGAAAGGTGCGAACTTCGTACGAACTTGAAGTTTCCAATTTCTTTGACCTAATGATTTTGGATCGAGCCCAAAACTTGGGCAACATCATAATATGGTGGGAGGAGTCATTTGGTTGGTTTTTAGTGAAATCCAATCACTAGAACTATGCAAACCGTCAACCAGTCCATGAAATGTACCACCTTCGTACGAACTTGAAGTATCCAATTTTGTTAACCAATTGATTTCAGATCGAGCCCAAATCTTGGGCAACATCATAATATGATGGGAGGAGTCATTTGGTGAGTTTTGAGTGAAATCCAATCACTAGATCGATGATATCCTACATCCACTCTGTGTACAGTACGAACTTCGTAAGAACATGAAGAGTCCCTTATCTTCGACCAATTGTGGACTTTGGAATTCGTGTCAAACCCTGTGCGTGTCCGACACCCGTCGAGTGCCGGGAACAATTGACCAAATTGCCCTTTTTAAATCAAAACTCAAAAGAAATCTCTTTTTGAGGTTTGACTTCAGCTGAAAATTCGGCAGAGTCTCCCCCATAATTTGTTCATTTCCCAAAATATTTTTACCTGTAAAACACATAAATATTCCCAATCTTTCCTCATGCACAAATTATAATCACCCATCTAAAAGTATTTAAACCAAATGGCCTCCGGCCTTATAACAATAAAATATAAACGTTATCATCAATTTTAACCTAACATACTCATCCCTTGAATTCATAAATTCTAGATATATCAATTCGGTCTTATCATCAACATTTCTTATCATCACATATTATCCCAGGGGAATCCTAGCCAAACATTCAGCTATATTCGTTTTAATAATTAATATATTAACAAACACATCATCATTAACAACAGCATTTCATAAGGAAATCTAATACGTGAAGTTTATTATCAACAAGCTTCAAATCTCAAATATCAAACAATTCTTGAGCCCGCACATCAGTTCAGATTAAGTTCAACTAGCATGTTCAATGGATTTCCAAAATCACGCCCAACCAATACCTGAAATATCTTTCCCGTGGCTGCACCTAGATTGGCCTAGGCTGCCTACGTACCCTTCAGGAGGGATCAAGCCACACGTAACTCTTTTTGTAGAACTTAGAACTCAAACAATCTAATAGAATCTGTTACATGCTACAATTGTTCCAAACATTACATTTCAACGTCGTCCAAAATAACCTCGTGCACGTAAGCTGAAGCTATGTGTATATATATATATATATATATATATTTTTTTTTGATTAACTCAACCATAAATCGCAAGAACTCTTTAGACTTAGAAAATTTCCATCATTTGTCATATAAGTATGAAAATAGATAATAAAATCTTCACCCATAAGCATCAAAAATGAAATTATAACTTTTCCGTTTGAAACACCTCAAATATGTACATAACCTCCACCCAGGTGTACCCCCAATCAGAATCCGTCAATTCCATATATCATGTACAAGTTACATCCTCGCAGTACTCGGGGAACACCAAGTCAGCCCGAGATGCGTTCCTCGCAACACTTACGGAACACATAGTCAGTCTGAGGTGCGTATCCTTTGATTTTCCATCAATTCCAACCTTTAGCCGTCAATTCCATTTGCTCGCAAGACCCGGTGACGCGAAGTCGGCCGAGCCGCGTATCATCGCAAGACTCAGGAGACACATAGTCAACCAGAGCCGTGTAGTCAACCAGAGCCGTGTCCTCGCAAGACTCAAGAGACACGTAGTCAACTAGAGCTGCATCCTCGCAGGTACGGGTGATCAACCCGCACGCATATCCTCGCTGAATCGGGGAACACCAAGTCTACCCGAAACTCGTCCTCGCTCCACACGGTTCGGGCGTCCCCGAGACTCGTCGGGCGTATCATAACTGGGTCACCATCCCGAAGGTAGCCAGGGGGTACTCCTGTGGTGGGTTTGAAAACTAAATCCAATCTGAATATCATCACCCTTCTCCCAAAAAAAATCCATTTTCCAACTTAATTATATAAGTTAAGTATATTGCTCTCAAAATCACTTTCCCAAATGTTCAAAAGTACCCAACCATATACTTAGTTATATTAATAATAATAATGATAATAACAATAACAATAACAATAATAATAATACTAAATAAAGAAACTAATAATAAATAACAAATAGAAATCTCTGTCTCAATAGACTACTTTCATGATCAAAGCCGTAACAATATCCACCATTTAATATAAACGGACCACTAGCAAAACCAATATATACCTTCAAAATATTATTATAACCATAATAACAATAGTAATAAAATCATGAAAATCCCTAGAAAATCTCACCATCGCATATTTTGTAAATAATACCCCAAAAATCCCACATACGAATATTTAATAATTACAATAACCTTCATTTATCCTTAGAGCATTCATACTCATAACCGGTATCCATATAATTCAATATGCCAATATTTACAATACTAATCGTAGAAATACTCAAAACTAGGTTATCTCCGGCCCAAACACATATTCCCGTACTCTATATAATAACAAATATCAATATCAGTAATTCCTCCAATAATTTCAATAAAATAAACTAATTCCCAAAAATACATATTCAACTATAAACAAAATCTCAAAATTCAAGAAACGTCAAATCACAATAATTCGTTCAAAAACATCTAATAGAACTTTACAGCATAAGATCCACTTATAAAACTAAAGTCCCTTCACAACACGTTCCAAGCTTTCTAATATTTAGAATAAACCAAAGTGCCTCGGGACTCAAAAAGCGATCAAGTCCCAAAAAATCAACCCAAGACCCCGTGGGGTCCACGACCTCGAAATTTCGTTCTAGAAGTTCCTAAAGGTTCCAATGTGCCTAGGACACATGTCTCGAAAGTTTGGCCTCGATCGGACGGTCGGATTGCTCATGATCGCATGATCGAACTATTGAATAATTTTACGTAACCCTAATCCTAGGGTTCTCGATTTCGGAGTATTCGGGACTCCGATTCACGATCCTAAAAATATGGGGAACAAGATACTAAGAATTGGGACCGATCCAACGGTCCGAACTTATCGAACCCAGATAACGCGCAGTAGGCATAAATCCGTTCGACTGTCAAACGAACTCCAATTTGAAATCCGAGCACGCCTACGCGCTCGTAACGGCATAAGGATAATAGTAGCAGAAAGTTTGACAATTAAAAGTGGGCCGGCGTGTGGGACCACGCGCTGGTAGATCAGAGGGCCAAAAAGCGATAAAATTGGCACTCGGTCAAACTTCAAAACGGAAGCTATCCTTCCAGCCACAACAAGTTCTCGGCCTCCCGAACACATTTCTTAACTATGGGAAAGTGAATTTCGAACCCTAAGTGGGTCAAAACCTAAGTTCAAATTCGGCTAAAACTAAACTTCAAAATTTGAGTAACCTACGCTACGATTCGATCTGTACCTACCCAACCAGCAGCTAGAGCACGAAAAATAGGTGGAAAAACATACCTTACTTGTCCCGATCGGTGGCCGGAGGAGGGAGAACGAAGGCGCCAAAGTTTCAGAAAAATCTGTCTGAAACCGCCTATTTCGTGGCTGATTCCGGCGACTACGGCTGCAGATCGAGGCGGCGAAGGGCTAGGGATTGAAGAGAGAAGTGTGTTCGTTCATTTGGGACCGGCCTTGCCTGAAACGGAGGTCGGTGTGGAGAGAAATCACCCTCCAAAGTCGGCTAGTCGAGCTGCTCGAAGAGAGAAATCTGGGTTTTTTTTTAAAAAAATTGAACTTCAAAATATTTACGGTTATGCCACTGGCCTAATCTTGATCACCATTTCTTCGGTTCAACTCCGATTTGAGCCCATAATATACCCATGAACTCGTATCGACGAGCATGATGAAACAGTGTGGCTCACTTCCCCAAATTCTTTCTCAAACTCAAAATGACCTTTTTGCTCTTCTAAAATATTAAATGTTATTTTATTCCCAAAATTCTTAATTATTTTATCTTATTTTATTTTATCAATTTTTAAACCTTTCAATTTATTTTCTCTTATTTAGTCAACTCAACTTAATTATTTAACTTATCATACTCTCGGGGGTAAAAATGTCTTTCAATTGAATAATTTAAGATTTAAATATTAATTTAGGAACGAGATGTTACAATCTACCCCTCTTATAAAAATTTCGTCCTCGAAATTTCGTGTCTGACCTGAAAAGTTTTAAATTACCCTTTCACCCCTCAATGTAAAAGTTACACGACAACCTTACAATTTTTTTTCCCGACTTATTATCTTAGGTTCTGACTCCAATTCGAATTTCTATTAAGTGTTTTCCCCTCACTGGATCATATTTTCGTTCCTAAGGAGATATATGGGTCCCATTCAGAAGGGTTGGTTAATTTTCCTCGTAGTCTTTCACATTCTAATTTCCACTCATCACCATAAATGCCTAGTGAGGATGATGCTCAGCCTTTGAGTGGTGTACTTTTTGAGCTTTCAGACATAAAAATCGTTGGGTCCATTACGAGATTGTGTTGTAACAGGAAAAATTGTAGAGGCACTTGAGCAAGTAGCCCTTCCAATTCAAAATATGCTACTCACTCTTCTTGAGTCAATGGTTCCACCTAAGCATGAATCCATTACATGGGCAGCGGAATGCACCCTTGTCGCTTTGGACCATCTCTCGGTTAACTACATATATTTTACTGAGCGTGTAAGGAAATTCATTTCTTGTACATCGTCACTTGATGGAGTAGAACGTTCCATTCGTAATGACCGCTCATCTCAAGAGCTTAACAAGGGGTGCCCCCATGAGATAGATAGGTTTGATAATATTTCGAGCACCCATACTAAAACGAATTCTAAAATGTACTGTGTCAAGGTATAAACACCCATCAGTGCTTCCATTAATCCAACCTGAACGAGATGCAACTCAACACTTACTAACTTAACTTCCTTTAATCGTTAACTCTACTTGCCGGCCTCGCCGGTCCACGCACTGCCCTTGGGATACTACCTCTACTATAATCTCTACAATTCTCAACCCGAATACAATCTTTAGTACTCTCTCTTTCTTACTCTTTCATCTTCCACCAACTCACCGGTTCCCAGATTCAAGATACCCATAGCCACATCATCATTTTATTTCCAAGTACTTTTATTACCATTCTATTTATATTATTATTACTTATCTTTTTACCTTTTTGTGTTTTAGTTAGTATCATTTTATTTTTACTCACTGGATGCTACGCAAGCGTAACATCTACATTATTTAGTATACTACCCTTCTTTTCCTCCGATTCCTAATCCATAATACCCTCAAACTTTTTCTTTAAAATTTTCCACCTTCAACAAATTTACTACCAGTTTCAAATCCCACGACAGCAAACATCGTCGTCAACTCCGTTCATACCCTAAACTTCCCCACATACCAGGGTTAACGATTCCCTCAAAAATTTGAGTCTCGAACTTCCCTTTCCTACCTTGATACTCAACCCGTACTCAATCGAATGGAACTTGTTCCAGCCACTACCATTCCTGAACCAACAGTTTCCGGGCTAACAGGGATGTGCTTGTCATCACCTCGTTAGTGTTTTTCCCTACCTATTAGTCAATTTCATACTAACGTTCTGTAAACTTGCCCTGGACATCCGAACGTCTTCCCTGATAGTTAACCCCAAATTCACTTGCAAGTTAACCTAGGGCCCAATTAGCTAGGCCTTAGTTTGACAACTTTACAACCACAAAAGTTACTTCAGGCCACCCTTAACTCAATAAATTAACACCCTTTTTCTCTACCGAAATAATCAAAATTCACTGTTAACATATACCTCATTAACCCCAAATTTAACACTTATTATGTTCCCCAAGATTACAGACTTGCAAAATAAGCTTGACGCATCTTATGACGTCATTGACGTCAAGAAGCATATTCCCTTTTTTCGAACCGCACTTTACTGAACACCACTACGATTGCACACAAGGTGCAAAATTCACAGGAACTCACTGCTCTGATACCAAGTTGATAGGACCTGACCCAAATTCCACTTTGGAATTCGTGTCGAACCTTGTGCGTGTCCGACACCCGTCGGGTGCCGAGCACAATTGACCAAATTGCCCTTTTTAAACCAAAACTCAAAAGAAATCTCCTTTTGAGGTTTGACTTCTGCTGAAAATTCGGCAGAGTCTCCCCTGTAATTTGCTCGTTTCCCAAAATATTTTTACCTGTAAAACACATAAATATTCCCAATCGTTCCTCATGCACATATTATAATCACCCATCTAAAAGTATTTAAACCAAATGGCCTCCGGCCTTATAACAATAAAATATAAACGTTATCATCAATTTTAAACTAATATATTCGTCCATTGAATTCATAAATTCTCGATATATCAATTCAGTCTTATCATCAACATTTCTTATCATCACATATTATCCCAGGGGAATCCTAGCCAAACATTCAGCTATATTCGTTTTAATAATTAATATATTAACAAACACATCATCATTAACAACAGCATTTCATAAGGAAATCTAATACGTGAAGTTTATTATCAACAAGCTTCAAATCTCAAATATCAAACAGGTCTTGAGCCCGCACATCAGTTCATATTGAGTTCAACTAGCATGTTCAATAGATTTCCAAAATCACGCCCAACCAATACCTGAAATATCTTTTCCCGTGGTTGCACCTAGATTGGCCTAGGTTGCCTATGTACCCTTCAAGAGGGATAAAGCCACACGTAGCACTTTTTCCAGAACTTAGAACTCAAACAATCTAATACTGTGACGACCCTGACCCAATTTATTAATTAAAATGAATTAATCATTTTAGTTAATTAATTTGGGAAATTAAAAGGATTTAAAAAGGATTTATTTGAACTATTTTGGAATTAAATAATTAAGGGGTATTGGAGGTCATTTAATTTTCGGACGGAATTTGGCGAAACGAGTTGCGCCATTGCGTCCGGCTCGTCGAAACGAGTCCGTTGACGGGCGGAACGTTTCGATACGAGTTACGGATTGTTCGGAGGACTTTTTGGTCATTTCAAAATTTGATAAATACCCCACACCCAATCAGATCCCTTCTTTTCTCTCTCTCTCTCTCCTCCCGGTTCTCTCTCTCTCTCGCGGAACCACCAGGGCCGGCCACTGTTTGGCGGGCAGTTCCTCATCCGGCCACCATTCAAGGTGGCACCGGTCCCAAAAGGACCGCACGGTCCTCCCGATCCTACCCCGGCGATTCCGACGCCACCGCGCAGCCTCCTCGCCGAAAAACGCAGAAACAGTCCGGTTCTCCTCCAAACTTTGCCGGCCAAATGCGGCGGTTTCCGCCACCTGCGGCGTCGCGCAAGGTATGGATTCGAACCCTCCACCTGCTCTTTCTATCCGTAACCTTGGTTAGGCTCGATTTGAAGGTTTAAGAACGGATCTAAAACCCCGCATTTTGGCGGATTTCAACCGGGTTTTCCGGCCAGTTCACGGCCGGTTCTGCGACGGTTCTGGCCGGTTTTGGACTCCTGGGGAGGTGGTGAGTCTAGTGGTATAGGCGGTGTAGGAAGTGGTGGTGTTTGGAGAGTGGCCTGAACTACTCAAGCCACCCACCCTCACGGCCGCGCGTGTGGCGGCGCGTGGGCCGGGTGGTGGCGGCGGTTCGGTGGTTAGTTGTGATCCTTGTGTCGCTACGAGCGCGTGGGAGTTGACGGATCGCAATTCGGAGATCGTTTGACAGTCGAACGGATCTCGCCTATTGCGCGATTCTCGGGTTCGATAGGATTCAACGGTCGGATCGCGTCCATTTTTGGATATGTTGATCCTTGTAATTCTAGGAGTCTATAGGATTTGACGGATCGTGATTCGGAGTCCCGGATACTCCGGAATCACCAACCCTAGCATTAGGTTTCTTAGAAACCGTCCGATCGTACGATCGCGAGAAATCCGACCGTCGGATCGAGACCAAACTTTGGGAACGTGTTAGTTAAACCGTAGTGAACCTATAGGAACTTTCGGATCTAAGTTTGGAGGTCATGGGACCCACGGGCCCGGTTTGACCTATTAGGGTCGGTTTGACCAAGTTTGACCAGGGTTGACCGAGGGTCTCCCGAGGTCTATTTGCAGTGTAGTTGACTTTGTTGGACTTCTAGGAATGTCCGGATCGATTTGGAGGTCTTGGGCTCCGCGGGCCCGGGTTGACCGAAAAGGGGTGTTTGACTGCCGGTTGACCGTGAGTCTTCCGGGGCGGTCCCACTGGTAAAGAGGTAGTTTGACCTTAGAATCCTTCGTAGGACGTACGTGCACGTTTAGTCGGGTTTTGGTAGGATTTCAGTTTACGATTCTCGTTCGGTTCACGGTACTAATCCAATCTTCGTATCTATCGCTTTAGGTACTCTGTTTCTGGTACTCAGCAAGTGGGACCCTTTGGGGTTATGCAGCGTAGGACCAACGGTGAGTGGACTTTGTTTTCAAATGAGCATGATTTGAATGTTTTGCATGAACTGCATGAAATGAGATTTAATGGTTTTAAATCTTGAATTTATTAATAATTTAAAGTCTTGATTTGACTTTGATTGAAATGTATTAAAAGGATTTGCATTGAGGTAAATGCATGATTTGGGTTGCCGGTTTATTGTGGGGCCCTGATGGCTATTTTATTATTATTTATACCTTTGGGTATCAAACGGAGACGGGTTAACGCCCGATGGTTTTTCGTATTGAAATTGGGTTATCTAATTGAGCTATTTTAAGCTTGAAGTCGTATACGTTATAAAAGGAGAATTTATGGATTTTTGGGATATTATATTTATAAGGTTGGTTTTATTATATATTATTTATATAATTGAATAGTTGGACGTTAGCGTAGTCCATTTGGTCACGTATTCGGTTTTGGCTTTTAAAACCTTTTGAAGTATAATTACTTATACCTTGATTATATATATGTATATTTTCATACATATATATATTGATTTTGAATAAATACTTTGGAATAATGGGAATTGATTATACGTATATTCATACATATTTATATACATAGATATGTATATGGGATCGGGCTTGAGTTTTTGTACTTTAAAGGATCTTTATGTTTTATGTATATATATATATATACATATGTATATTTTGGATTATACGTCTGATTTAACGGTATGTATTTACGGACGAGTTCCTTATACTTTAATTATATATATATATCTTTGGGTTGGAATGCCCGGCGTCGGGACGTGAGGTTCCTCATATAATTATATTGATATTTTGAATATGATTTCAAAGGATTATGACGTTTACTTGGTTATGAATTCGTTATGCGGTCGTTTGACCCTTATGATTATTTTGACTATATAAATATATGTTTGGGACGGTGATGTCCTTGTGTTGAGTATATTTATGGGTTATATGCTTGATGAACTTATTTATGTCCAGGTGTTCGATGTTTGGGGTTGGGTACACTGGGATTGAATGTATATATATATATTGTTATCGCGTGGCGATTTATGTGTGTGCGGGTAGCACCTTGAGATGTACCTCCCCCTGTTCTGATGATGATGATACGGTTACTGAGATATGGTTCGATCCGGTGCATACCTTAACGGGGTGTAGCTGTAGACTCTTAATTGAGTATTTAGTCAGCGCGCATGGACTAGTTCGGACGTATGGGTATTGAGTACTCTGCCATACGGGTCGGGTAGCATAATCCATTACTATGGACGGCTTAACCACGGGTGCGGGGCCACTGCGGTGTAGTCCTCGTATCCAGTTAAATGATCCCTGTTGGATTGTTTCCCTGGTACTTGATTGGTATTGAGATTATATTATACCTATACGCGTGTGTTAGTACCTTCGTATTCTTATTTCTTTCAGTGAGGATCCCTCCTTACTTGTCGTGCTTGCGAGCACAGGATTGGGAGTTGGGGAAGTTGGGGAAACTTTACACTACTTTGACTTGATTTGATTTGGATTTGATCTTGGATATGTTTTACTTGTTGGATTGTAAATCCGGATTTGTTATATTTATATATATGTATATAAATGCTTTGAACGACAATAAATGTCTATATTGCTGTCGAGTGGGGTTTTCTCGACGTATACGAATATTTCGGCATTTAAAGGTTTGTTTTACTTTATGAGAATTTTATTCCATCTTCATGCTTTACTTTAACAAAGCCCGTTTGTTTATGTTTTATAAACCTGCTTGGGTTGATTTGAGAGGTTATGCCTCGGGAAAAGAAAAAGGGTGTTTTATTCGCAAAAAAGGTTTTGAGCTGGATTGCTCTCATGTAATTTGAGATAATATGATTTCTAAAGCAAACACGTATATACAGGATTTCATATGCATGGTTTGCATGGTTTTAAAAGGTGGGGTTAGTATATTGTTTTAAGTATGTAAAACTTGTTTTTGTCCACTCACACTCTTTCTGTTTTGCGCCCCCCAGACCGTAGTTGCGTCGACACCGTTCGGCCGTGCGCTCCTCTTCTCGAGCTTTGACTGAAGGGTAGGATCTGTTGTCCTTGAACCCTAAACTCATATTCTGTTTATTCTTTTCCGCTGCTGAATTCCTAAACTCTTAGATTGCTCTGTATTGCCTGTAAGGGTTAATTTGTTGGCCAGAGGCCTGGGTAGTTTATCTGTAGCATGCTGGTGCTTGGGCTTTGTTTACATTGCTTGTTTGAACAGGTTTTAACTTTGGGGATTGTTCACTTTGTAGGGGAGACTCTGTCCGATTTTCGGCAGAAGTCTCGGCCCAAAGTTTGTTGTTTGTCGGGAAGAGGGTAACTGTTCAGTTTGTGGGGCCGGCATGGGTTGGTGTTGGGCCCATCAAAGGGTCCGGCTCGGGTTCCGGGGTGGAATTCGGGTCGGGTCCTGTCAAATACAATCTGTTACATGCTACAATTGTTCCAAACATTACATTTCAACGTCGTCCAAAATAACCTTGTCCACGTGAGCTGAAGCTATGTATAGATATATAAATATATTTTGATTAACCCAACCATAAATCGCAAGAACTCTTTAAACTTAGAAAATTTCCATCATTTGTCATATAAGTTTGAAAATAGATAATAAAATCTTCACCCATAAGCATCCAAAATGAAATTATAACTTTTCCGTTTGAAACACCTCAAATCTGTACATAACCTCCACCCAGGTGTACCCCCAATCATAATCCGTCAATTCCATATATCATGTACAAGTTACATCCTCGCAATACTCGGGGAACACAAAGTCAGCCCGAGATGCGTTCCTCGCAACACTTAGGGAACACATAGTCAGTCTGAGGTGCGTATCCTTTGATTTTCCATCAATTCTATTTCTTCGCAAGAACTGGTGACACGAAGTCGGTCAAGCCGCGTATCCTCGCAAGACTCAGGAGACACATAGTCAACCAGAGCCGCGTCCTCGCAAGACTCAAGAGACACATAGTCAACTAGAGCCGCGTCCTCGTAGGTACGGGTGATCAGCCCGCACGCGTATCCTCACTGAATCGGGGAACACCAAGTCTACCCGAAACGCGTCCTCGCTCCACCCGGTTCGGGCGTCCCCGAGACTCGTGGGGCGTATCATAACTGGGTCACCATCCCGAAGGTAGCCAGGGGGTACTCCTGTGGTGGGTTTGAAAACTAAATCTAATCTGAATATCATCACCCATCTCCAAAAAAAAATCCATTTTCCTACTTAATTATATAAGTTAAGTATATTGCTCTCAAAATCAATTTCCCAAATGTTCAAAAGTACCCAACCATATACTTAGTTATATTAATAATAATAATGATAATAACAATAACAATAATAATAATAATAATAATAATAATAATAATAATAATAATACTAAATAATGAAATTAATAATAAATAACAAATAGAAATCTATGTCTCAATAGACTACTTTCATGATCAAAGCCGTAACAATATCCACCATTTAATATAAACGGACCATTAGCAAAACCAATATATACCTTCACAATATTATTATAACCATAATAACAATAGTAATAAAATCATGGAAATCCCTAGAAAATCTCACCATCACATGTTTTGTAAATAATACCCCAAGAATCCCACATACGAATATTTAATAATTACAATAACCTTCATTTATTCTTAGAGCATTCATACTCATAACCGGTATCCATATAATTCAATATGCCAATATTTACAATACTAATCGTAGAAATACTCAAAACTAGGTTATCTCCGGCCCAAACACATATTACCGTACTCTATATAATAACAAATATCAATATCAATAATTCCTCCATTAATTTCAATAAGATAAATTAATTCCCAAAAATACATATTCAACTATAAACAAAATCTCATAATTCAAGAAACGTCAAATCACAATAATTCGTTCAAAAACATCTAATAGAACTTTACAGCAGATCCACTTATAAAACTAAAGTCACTTCACAACACGTTCCAAGCTTTCTAATGTTTAGAATAAACCAAAGTGCCTCGGGACTCAGAAAGCGATCATGTCCCAAAAAGTCAACCCGGGACCCCGTGGGGTCCACGACCTCAAAATTTTGATCTAGAAGTCCCTAAATTAATACTTGAAGTTTCCAATTTCTTTGACCAATTGATTTCGGATCGAGCCTAAAACTTGGGGAACATCATAATATGGTGGGAGGAGTCATTTAGTGGGTTTTAAGTAAAATCCAATCACAAGAACTATGCAATCCTTCAACCAGTCCATGAAAGGTACGACCTTTGTACTAACTTGAAGTATCCAATTTCTTTAACCAATTGATTTCGGATCAAGCCCAAATCTTGGGCAACATCAGAATGTGGTCGGAGGAGTCATTTGGTGAGTTTTGAGTGAAATCCAATTACTAGAACGGTGCAATCATACAACCACTCCACTAAAGGTGCGAACTCCGTACGAACTTGAAGTTTCCAATTTCTTAGACCAATTGATTTCGGATCGAACCCAAAACTTGGGCAACATCACAATATTTAGGGAGGAGTCATTTGGGGAGTTTTGAGTGAAATCCAGTCACTAGAACTATGCAATCCTTCAACCACTTCAGGAAAGGTACGACCTTCATACAAACTTGAAGTATTCAATTTCATTAACCAACTCATTTCGGATCGAGCCCAAATCTTGGGCAACATCATAATATGGTGGGAAGAGTCATTTGGTGAGTTTTGAGAGAAATCCAATCACTAGAACTATGCAATCCAACAACCACTCCATGAAACGTACGAACTTGAAGTATCCAATTTCTTTGACCAATTGATTTCGGATCGAGCCCAGAACTTGGGCAACATCATAATATGGTGGGATGAGTCATTTAGTGAGTTTTGAGTGAAATCCAATCATTAGAACGATGCAATCCTAAATCCACTCCGTGTAAGATACGAACTTCGTACAAACATGAATTGTCCATTTTCTTTGGCCAATTGATTTCGGATCGAGCCCAAAACTTGGGCAACATCATAATATGGTGGGAGGATTCATTTGGTGTGTTTTGAGTAAAATCCAATCACTAGAACAATGCGATCCTTCAAAGACGGCGTGAATGGTATGACCTTCGTAAGAACTTGAAGTATCCAATTTTTTTAACCAATTGATTTCGGATCGAGGGCACATCTTGGGCAACATCATAATATGATGGGAGGAGTCATTTGATGAGTTTTCAGTGAAATTCAATCACTAGAACAATGCAATCCTATATACACTCCGCGTACAGTACGAACTTCGAAAAACATGAAGTGTCCCATTTCTTAGTCCAATTGATTTCGGATTGAGCCCAACACTTGGGCAACATCATAATATGGTGGGAGGAGTCATTTGGTGAGTTTTGAGTGAAATCAAATCACTAGGAGTATGCAATCCTGCGACCACTCCATGAAAGATACAAACTTCGTACGAACTTGGAGTATCCAAGTTCTTTGACCAATTGATTTCGGATCGAGCCCAAAACTTGGGCAATATCATAATACGCTGGGAGGAGTCAATTGGTGAGTTTTGCGTGAAATCCAATCACAAGAACTAAACAATCCTACAACCACTCAGTGTATAGTACGAACTTGAAGTGTCACTTTCTCTGACTAATTGATTTCGGATCGAGCCCAAAACTTGGGCAATGTAATGATATGGTGGGAGGAGTCATTTGGTGAATTTGAGTGAAATCCAATCACTAGAACTATGCAATCAAACAACCACTCCATGTGCGGTACGAACTTCGTACGAACTTGAAGTGTCCAATTTCTTTGACCAACTGATTTCGGATCGAGCCCAAAACTTGGGCAACATCATAATACGTTTAGGGGAGTCATTTGGTGAGTTTTGAGTGAAATCCAATTACTAGAACTATGCAATCCTACAACTACTCCGTGCACAGTACGAACTTGAAGTGTCCAATTTCTTTGACCAATTGATTTCGGATCGAGCCCAAGACTTGGGCAACAACATAATATGGTGGGAGGAGCATTTGGTGAGTTTTGAATGAAATCCAATCACTAGAACTATGCAATGCACCAACCACTCCATGTACGGTACGATATTCGTACGAACATGAAGTGTACAATTTCTTTGACCAATTGATTTCGGATCAAGCAAAAAACTTGGGCAACCTCATAATATGGTGGGAGGAGACATTTGGTGAGTTTTGAGTGAAATCCAATCAATAGAACTATGCAATACACCAACCACTCCATTTATGTTAGGAACGTCATACGAACTCTAAGTGGCCAATTTCTTTGACCAAATTGATTTCGGATTGAGCCCAAAACTTGGGCAACATCATAATATGGTGGGAGAAGTCATTTGTTGAGTGTTGAGTGAAATCCAATCATTAGAACAGTGCAGTCTTACAACCACTCCATTTACGGTACAAACTTGAAGTGTCCAATTTCTTTGACCAATTGATTTCGGAACGAGCCTAAAACTTGGGCAGCATCATAATTTGGTGGAGGAGCCATTTGGTGAGTTTTGAGTGAAATCCAGTAACTAGAACCTTGCAATCATTCAACAACTGAAATCCAATCACTAGAACGATGCAATCCTACAACCACTCCATGTGCGGTACGAACTTCATTCGAACTTGAAGTGTCCAATTTCTTTGACCAATTAATTTCGGATGGAGCCCAACTCCTGGGCAACATCATAATATGGTGGGTGGAGTCATTCGGTGAGTTTTGAGTGCAACCCAATCACTACAACAATGCAATCCAACAACCACTCCATGTGCGGTACAAACTTCGTAAGAACTTGAAGTGCCCAATTTATTTGACCAATTGATTTCGGATCAACCCAAAACTTAGGAAACATCATAATATGGTGGGAGGAGTCATTTGGTGTGTTTTGAGTGAAAAGCAATCACTAGAATTATTCAACGCACCAACCACTCCATTTACAGTACGAAGTTCGTACAAACTTGAAGTGTCCAATTTCTTTGACTAATTGATTTCGGATCGAGTCCAAAACTTGAGCAACAACATAATATGGTAGGAGGAGTCAATTGGTGAGTTTTGAGTGAAATCCAATCACTAGAACTATGCAATGCACCAACCATTCCATTTACAGTACGAAGTTCATACGAACTTGAAGTTTCCAATTTCTATAACTAAAATTCGGATTGAGTCCAAAACTTGGGCAAAATCATAATATGGTGGGGGGAGTTATTTGGTAACGTTTGAGTGAAATCCAATCACTAGAACAATGTAATCCTATAACCACTTCGTGTACGGTTCGAACTTCGAAAGAACATGATGTGACCAATTTCATTGACCAATTGATTTCGGATCGAGCCGAAAACTTGGGCAACATCATAATATGGTGAGAGGAGTTATTTTGCGAGTTTTGAGTGAAATCGAATCACTAGAACTATGCAATCCAACAACCACCCCGTGTACAGTACGAACTTCCTACGGACATGAAGTGTCCAATTTATTTGACCAATTGATTTCGGGTCGAGACCAAAACTAGGGAAACAAAATAATATGGTGGGAGGAGTCATTTGGTGAGTTTTGAGTGAAATCCAATCACTAGAACTGTGCAATCCTACAACCACTCCGTGTACAGCACAAACTTAGTATGAAATGAAGTGTCCAATTTCTTTGACCAATTGATTTCTGATCGAGTCCAAAACTTGGGCAACAAGATAATATCTGGCGGAGTCATTTCGTGAGTTTTGAAAGAAATCCAATCACTAGAACTATGCAATCCTACAACCACTCGATGTACAGTACGAACTTCGAACGAAATGAAGTGTCCAATTTCTTTGACCAATTGATTTCGGACAGAGTCCAAAACTTGGGCAACATCATAATATGGTGGGAGGAGTTATTTTGTGAGTTTTGGGTGAAATCGAATCACTAGAACTATGCAATCCAACAACCACTCCGTGTACAGTATGAACTTCGTACGGACATGAAGTGTCCAATTTCTTTGACCAATTGATTTCGGATCGAGCCCAAAACTAGGGAAACATAATAATATGGTGGGAGGAGTCATTTGGGGAGTTTTGAGTGAAATCCAATCACTTGAACTATGCAATCCTACAACCACTACGTGTACAGTATGAACTTCGTACGAACATAAAGTGTCCAATTTGTTTGACCATAATATGGTGGGAGGAGTCATTTGTTGAGTTTTGAGTGAAATCCAATGACTGGAACAATGCAATCTTCCAGCCACTCCGTGTGCAGTACGAACTTCGAACGTAATGAAGCGTCCAATTTCTTTGACCTATTGATTTCAGATCGAGTCCAAAACCTAGGCAACATCATAATATGGTGGGAGGAGTAATTTTGTGACTTTTGAGTGAATTGATTTCTGATCGAGCCCAAGACTTGGGCAACATCATAATATGGTGGGAGGTGTAATTTGGTATGTTTTGAGTGAAATCCAATCACCAGAACTATGCAACCCTACAACCACTCCGTGTACAGAACGAACTTTGTGCAAACTTGACGTGTCCAATTGATTTTACCAATTGATTTCGGATCGAGCCCAAAACATGGGCAACATCATAATGTGGTGGGAGAAGTCATTTGGTATGTTTTGAGTGAAATCCAATCACTAGAACGATGCAATCCAACAACCACTCCATGTGCAGTACGAACTTCATACGAACTTGAAGTGTTCAATTTATTTGACCCATTGATTTCGGATCGAGCCCAAAACTTTTGCAACATCTTAATATGGTGGGAGGTGTCAATTGGTATGTTTTGAGTGAAATCCAATCACTAGAACTATGAAATCCAACAACCACTCCAAGAAACGTAACAACTTCGAACGACCATGAAGTGTCCAATTTCTTTGACAAATTGATTTCTGATCGAGCCCAAAACTTGGGCAACATCATAATATGGTGGGAGGAGTAATTTGGTGAGTTTTGAGTGAAATCTAATCACTAGAACGATGCAACCCAACAACCACTTCGTCTACATTACGAACTTCGTGCGAACTTGAAGTGTCCAATTAATATGACTAATTGATTTCGGATCGAGCCCAAAACTTGGTCAACATCATTAATATGGTGGGAGGAGTCATTTGGTAAGTTTTGAGTGAAATGCAATCACTAGAACGACGCAATCCAACAACCACTCCATGTGCGATGCAATTTAAATGACGAACCTGAAGTGTCCAATTTATTTGACAAATTGATTTCGGATCCACCCCAAAACTTGGGTAACATAACAATTGATTTCGGATCGAGCCCAATACTTGGGCAACATCATAATGTGGTGGGAGAAGTCATTTGGTAAGTTTTGAGTGAAATCCAATCACTAGAACGATGCAATCCAATAACCACTCCATGTGCAGTACGAACTTCATACGAACTTGAAGTGTTCAATTTATTTGACCCATTGATTTCGGATCGAGCCCAAAACTTGGGCAACATCATAATATGGTGGGAGGAGTCAATTGGTATGTTTTGAGTGAAATCCAATACTAGAACTATGAAATCCAACAACCACTCCATGAAACGTAACCACTTCGTACGAACATGAAGTGTCCAATTTCTTTGACAAATTGATTTCTAATCGAGCCCAAAACTTGGGCAACATCATAATATGGTGGGAGGAGTAATTTGGTGAGTTTTGAATGAAATCCAATCACTAGAACGATGCAACCAAACAACCACTCCGTCTACATTACAAACTTCGTGCGAACTTGAAGTGTCCAATTTATTTGACTAATTGATTTCGGATCGAGCCCAAAACTTGGTCAACATCATAATATGGTGGGAGGAGTCATTTGGAAAGTTTTGAGTGAAATGCAATCCAACAACCACTCCATGTGCAGTACAAACTTCGTACGAACTTGAAGTGTCCAATTTATTTGACAAATTGATTTCGGATCCACCCCAAAACCAGATCGAGCCCAAAACTTGGGCAACATCAATATATGGTGGGAGGAGTCATTTGGTGAGTTTTGAATGAAATCCAATCACTAGAACTATGCAATGCACTAACCACTCCATTTACTGTACGAACATGAAGTGTCCAATTTCTTCGACCAATTGATTTCGGATCGAGCCCAAAATTTGGGCAACATCATAATATGGTGGAAGGAGTCATTTGGGGAGTTTTGAGTGAAATCCAATCACTAGAACTATGCAATCCTACAACCACTCCGTGTACAGTACGAACTTCGTACGAACCTGAAGTGTCCAATTTCTTTGACCAATTGATTTTGGATATAGCCCAAAAGTTGGGCAACATCATAATATGGTGGGAGGAGTCATTTGGAGAGTTTTGAGTGAAATCCAATCACTAGAACTATTCAATCCAACAACCACTCCTTGTACTGTACGAACTTCATACGAACTTGAAGTGTCCAATTTCTTTGACCAATTGGTTTCGAATCAAACCAAAAACTTAGGCAACTTCATAATATGGTGGGAGGAGTCATTTGGAGATTTTTGAGTGAACTCTAATGACTAGAACTATGCAATCCTTCTACCACTCTTTTAAAGGTAACAACTTCGAAACAATTTCGGATCGAGCCCAAAACTTGGGCAATATCATTATATGGTGGGAGGAGTCATTTGGTGAGTTTTGAGTGAAATCCAATCACTAGAACTATGCAATGTACTAACCACAACATTTACTATACGAACATAAAGTGTCCAATTTCTTCGACCAATTGATTTCGGATCGAGCCCAAAACTTGGGCAACATCATAATATGGTGGGAGGAGTCAATTGGTTTGTTTTGAGTGAAATACAATCACTAGAACTATGAAATCCAACAACCACTCCATGAAACGTAACAACTTCGTACGAACATGAAGTGTCCAATTTCTTTGACAAATTGATTTCTGATCGAGCCCAAAACTTGGGCAACATCATAATATGGTGGGAGGGGTCATTTGGTAAGTTTTGAGAGAAAAGCAATCACTAGAACGATGCAATCCAACAACCACTCCATGTGCAGTACGAACTTCATACGAACTTGAAGTGTCCAATTTCTTTGACCAATTGGTTTCGGATCAAACCAAAAACTTGGGCAACTTCATAATATGGTGGGAGGAGTCACTTGGAGAGTTTTGAGTGAAATCCAATCACTAGAACTATGCAATCCTACAACCACCCCATGAAAGGTACGAACTTCGTAGGAACATTGAGTGTCCCTTTTCTTTGACCAATTGATTTCGGATTGAGCCCAAAACTTGGGCAACATCATAATATGGTGGGAGGAGTGATTTGGTGAGTTTTCAGTTAAATCCAACCACTCCCTGAATGGTAAAAATTTGGAACGAGCTTCAAGTATCCAATTTCTTTAACCAATTGATTTTGGATCAAGCCCAAATCTTAGGCAACATCATAATAAGGTGGGAGGAGTCATTTGGTGAGTTTTGAGTGAAATCCAATCACTAGAACTATGCAATCCTACGACCACTCCATGTACAGTACGAAGTTCGTACGAACCTAAAGTGTCCAATTTCTTTGAGCAATTAATTTTGGATTGAACCCAAAACTTGAGCAACATCATAATATGGTGCGAGGAGTCATTTGGTGAGTTTTGAGAGAAATCAAATCACTAGAACTATGCAATGCTCCAACCACTACATTTACAGTACGAACTTCGTACGAACTTGAATTGTCCAATATCTTTGAGCAATTCAATTCAGATTGAGCCCAAAACTTGGGCAACATCATAATATGCGGGGAGGAGTCGTTTGGTGAGTTTTGAGTGAAATCCAATCACTAGAAGAATGCAATCCAACAACCACTCCATGAAAGGTAAGAACTTCGTACGAACATGAAGTGTCCAATATCTTTGACCAATAGATTTTGGATCGAGCCCAAAACTAGGGCAACATCATAATACGGTGGGAGGAGTCATTTGGTGAGTTTTGAGTGAAATCCACTTACTAGAACTATGCAATCCAACAACCACTCCGTGTACAGTACGACCTTTCGTATGAACATGAAGTGTCCAATTTCTTTCACCAATTGAGTTCGTATCGAGCCCAAAACTTGGGCAACATCATAATATGGTGGGAGGAGTCATTTGGTGAGTTTTGAGTGAAATCCAATCACTAGAACATTGCATTCCTACAACCACTCCGTGTACAGTAAGAACTTCGTACGAACATGAAGTATCCAATTTCTTTGACCAATTGTTTTCGGATCGAGCCCAAATCTTGGGCAACGTCATAATATGGTGGGAGGAGTCACTTGGAGAGTTTTGAGTGAAATCCAATCACAAGAACTATGCAATCCTACAACCACTCCATGAAAGTACGACCTTCGTACGAACATTAAGTGTCCCTTTTCTTTGACCAATTGATTTCGGATCGAGACCAAAACCTTGGCAACATCATACTATGGTGGGAGGAGTCATTTGGTGAGTTTAGAGTTAAATCCAATCACTAGAACAATGCAATCCAACAACCACTCCATGAAAGGTATGAACTTCATACGAACATGAAGTGTCCAATTTCTTTGACCAATGGATTTCGGATCGAGCCCAAAACTAGGGCAACATCATAATATGGTGAGAGGATTCATTTCATGAGTTTTCAAAGAAATGCACTCTCTAGAACTATGCAATCCTACAACCACTACGTGTACAGTACGAACTTCGTATCAACATGAAGTATCCAATTTCTTTCACCAATTGAGTTCGTATCGAGCCCAAAACTTGGGCAACATCATAATATATGGTGGGAGGAGTCATTTGGTGAGTTTTGAATGAAATCCAATCACTAGAACAATGCAATCCTGCAACCAATCCGTGTACAGTAAGAACTTCGTACGAACATGAAGTATCCAATTTCTTTGACTAATTGTTTTTGGATCTAGCCCAAATCTTGGGCAACATCATAATATGGTGGGAGGAGTCACTTGGAGAGTCTTGAGTGAAATCCAATCACTAGAACTATGCAATCCTACAACCACTCCATGAAAGGTACGACCTTCGTACGAACATTAAGTGTCCCTTTTGTTTGACCAATTGATTTCGGATCGAGCCCAAAACTTGGGCAACATCATACTATGGTGGGAGGAGTCATTTGGTGAGTTTTGACTTAAATCCAATCACTAGAACAATGCAATCCAACAACCACTCCATGAAAGGTAAGGACTTTGTACGAACATGAAGTGTCCAATTTCTTTGACCAATGGATTTTGGATCAAGCCCAAAACTAGGGCAACATCATAATATGGTGGGAGGATTCATTTGGTGAGTTTTCAATGAAATCCACTCACTAGAACTATGCAATCCTACAACCACTCCGTGTACAGCACGAACTTCCTATGAACATGAAGTGTCCAATTTCTTTCACCAATTGAGTTCGTATCGAGCCCAAAACTTGGGCAACATCATAATATGGTGGGAGGAGTCATTTGGTGAGTTTTGAGTGAAATCTAATCACTAGAACAATGCAATCCTGCAACCACTCCGTGTATAGTAAGAACTTCGTACGAACTTGAAGTATCCAATTTCTTTGACCAATTGTTTTCGGATCGAGCCCAAATCTTGGGCAACATCATAATATGGTGGGAGGAGTCACTTGGAGAGTTTTGAGTGAAATCCAATCACTAGAACTATGCAATCCTACAACTACTCCACGAAAGGTACGAACTTCGTACGAACATTAAGTGTCCCTTTTCTTTGACCAATTGATTTCGGATCGAGCCCAAAACTTGGGCAACATCATAATATGGTGGGAGGAGTCATTTGGTGAGTTTTGAGTTAAATCCAATCGCTAGAACAATGCAATCCAACAACCACTCCATGAAAGGTAAGAATTTCGTACGAACATGAAGTGTCCAATTTCTTTGACCAATGGATTTCGGATCGAGCCCAAAGCTAGGGAAACATCATAATATGGTGGGAGGAGTCATTTGGTGAGTTTTCAGTGAAATCCACTCGCTAGAACTATGCAATCCTACAACCACTCCGTGTACAGTACAAACTTCGTATGAAAATGAAGTGATAGGATCCGACCCAAATTCCACTTTGGAATCCGATCCGAGCCCTGTGCGTGTCTGACACCTGTCGGGTGTTGGGCACACTTGACCAAATTGCCCTTTTTAAAACCAAACTCAAGAAAACAACTTTTGAAGGTTTGGCTTCTGCCGAAAATTCAGCAGAGCTTCCCCTGTAATTAGCTCGTTTCCCATCATCAATAACAAAAGCATTTCATAAGAAAATTCAATACTTGAAGTTCATTCTCAACAAGTTTTATATCTCAAATATAAATCAAGCATTGAGTCCACACATTCGTTCTGATATCATTCAATTAACATATTCAATAGATTTCCAATTCAAGCCCATAACTAAATTCCATAGTATCCTCGCTCGTGGCTGCTCCTAGATTAGTCTAGGCTGCCTACATACCCTCTAAGAGGGATCAAGCCACACGTAGCTCTTAACATGACTAAAGTTCGCACCATAAAGTACCTGAATTAATATTCCCACATATTTTCAATTATTAAATTGTCCCAACTATAATCAATCAATTAAAACCAGAATAAAACCGAGTGGTTTCACAACGATCTCAAGATTCAAGTAAACAGTTATAAATAGTATAGCATCTTTTACTCTGAAAAACTCTCATTCTTTACCTCATAAATATGAAAATATATAATAAAGTTCCCACCAATAAGTATCCAAGGTCAAATCATTAATTTCTATTTAAAAACATCTTTGAATCTCAAAATACTCCTCACCCAGGTGTACCCTCAATCATATCCGTCAATGCCCAGTATCATACATGTCACATCCTCGCAGAACTCGGGGAACACAAAGTTAGCCCAAGACTCGTTATCCGTCAATTCCCAAGTATCAATCCGTCAATTCCATATATCATGTACCAGTTACATCCTCACGACACTCAGGGACCACGTAATCAGCCTGAGATGCGTATCCTTTGATTTTCCGTCAATTCCAACCTTTAGCCGTCAATTCCATTTCCTCGCAAGACTCGGTGACACGAAGTCTGTCCGAGCCGCGTCCTCATAAGACTCTGGAGTCACAAAGTCAACCTGAGCCGCGTCCTCGCAAGACTCAGCAGTCACAAAGTCAACCTAAGCCGCGTCCTCGCAAGAATAGGTGATCAGCCCCAACGCGTATCCTCGCTGAATCGGGGGACACCAAGTCTACCCAAAACGCGTCCTCGCTCCACACGGTTCGGGCGTCCCCAAGACTCGTGGGGCATATCATAAATGAAAAATCTGTTTCCAAGACAACAAGGGGGGTACTCCTGAGGTGGTTTGAAAACCAAATCCAAATCTGAATATCATCACCCTTTGCCAAAAATCCATTATCATAATTATATAATATAAAATATAATACTCTCAAAATCAGTTTCGCAAATATTCAAAAGTACTCAACCATATACTTAATTATAATAGTAATAATAATAATAATAATAATAATAATAATAATAATAATAATAATAATAACAATAATAATAATAATAAATAAATAAATAAATAATAAAACTAATACTAAATAACCAAAAGAAATCCCTGTCTCAATGGACTACTTTCATGATCAAACCCGTAACAATATTCACCATTAAACATAAATGGACCATTAACTAAATAAATAAAACCTCATCTTTCCGAATCATTCAAGTTCCACACGATCAAAATCCAAATCTCATTTCCAGACCAATTCCAAGCTTAGACCAATATTCATAACAATATTTCAAATAAAACAATTAAGTTCAGTTCCATGCTTCTAACACATAAATCATAATAGTTTATTTACAAGTATTCGATAAAACCATTTATTAAATTAAGTAGCTCGGCATGATTATTTTATTAGAAACCCGACCCCCAGACCTTAAAGTGCTCGTACTAGCTAGAAAGTGTCTCTAGGCCCATTTAACTCCGTTCTACCCGATAAATCAATTTAATAATCCCCGGAATGAATTATCCGATTAAAATATTAATTTAATCCAATCCGGTCACCCGTAGGGTTTGTGACCTCCAATAGGCGATCCAAGAGTTTCCAAGACTTCAATAGAATTTATAAAGCTTATCCTGAAAGTTTAGTCTCGGTCGAACGGTCGGATTGCTCACGATCGCACGATCGCACGGTTACGGTAAACCTAACCCTAGGGTTGGCATTTTCGGAGTATCCGGGATTCTGATTCACGATCCGTTGAATCATACACGGTCCTATAATTGCCTAGATCAACATACTAAGAATTGGGACCGATCCAACGGTCCGAACACATTGAACCCGGATAACGCGCAATAGGCGTAAATCTATTCGACTGTCGTACCAAGACCAAATTGCAATCCGACCACGCCTACGTGCTCATGACTACGTAAGGATAATTTAGGATTAAAGATTGACAATTATAAGTGGGCCAGCGCGTGGGAAAACGCGCTGGCAGATCCGGAGCCTAAAAAGCGATAAAATTGGGCATCGGTCAAATTTCAAACCAAGGGCCCTCCTTCCACATCCAACTAGTTCTCGACCTCCCGAACACTTTCTTCAACTACGGGAAGGTCCAATTCGAACCCTAAGTGGCTCAAAACGTAACCTCCAAACCGACTGAAACTTTAACTCGAAGATTGATCTATCTACGCTACCAATCGATCAAAACCTACTCAACCATAAGCTAGAGCATGAAAAATAGGTGGAAAACCATACCTCACTTGTCCCGATCGGTGGCCGGAGAAGGGAGAACGAAGATGGTGAAGTTTGAGCTGAAATCCTGCCAAAAATGGCGTTTTCCGACGGCTCTCGCGGCGGCAGCGGAGGAAGGAAGGTCGGGGTAGGGAGCTGGGGTGGTGGTGGTTGGTTTGAGTCCAACCCCGTGGTCGGTGGCAGCTGGTGGTGGTGATGGTGGCTTGAAGAAGCCATTGTTCCAAGAAGAAGAAAAACCCAAAAATTTAAGCAGCCGATACTGTAGCACGTACTGTAGCTACAGTGCCATATCAGAATTTTTTTTTTCTCTTTCTTCTTTTCCTCTTTCTTTCCTTTACAACTTCATTATTTAATTATCATACTCTCGGGGCCAAAAATATCTTTTACTTGAATAATTTAATATTTAAATATTAATTTAGGAACGGGATGTTACATGAAGTGTCCAATTACTTTGACCAATTGAGTTCGGATCGAGCCTAAAACTTGGGCAACATCATAATATGGTGGGAGGAGTCATTTGGTAAGTTTTGAGTGAAATCCAATCACTAGAACAACGCAATCCTACAACCACACCGTGTACAGTAAGAACTTCGTACGAACATGAAGTATCCAATTTCTTTGACCAATTCTTTTTGGATCGAGCCCAAATCTTGGGCAACATCATAATATGGTGGGAGGAGTCACTTGGAGAGTTTTGAGTGAAATCCAATCACTAGAACTATGCAATCCTACAACCACTCCACGAAAGGTATGAACTTCGTACGAACATTAAGTGTCCCTTTTCTTTGACCAATTGATTTCGGATCGAGCCCAAAACTTGGGAAACATCATAATATGGTGGGAGGAGTCATTTGGTGAGTTTTCAGTTAAATCCAATCAGTAGAACAATGCAATCCAACAACCACTCCATGAAAGATCGGAACTTCGTACGAACATGAAGTGTCCAATTTCTTTCACCAATAGATTTCGGATCGAGCCCAGAACTAGGGCAACATCATAATATGGAGGGAGGAGTCATTTGGTGAGTTTTGAGTGAAATCCACTCACTAGAACTATGCAATCCTACAACCACTGCCTGTACAGTATGAACTTCGTATGAACATGAAGTGTCCAATCACTAGAACGATGCAATCTTACTACCACACCATGAAAGGTGAAGTGCCTTATATGTGTGGGCACGTATCTTCCTAGCACGAGGCCTGTTGGGAACTCACTGGCTTCGGATTCGTTGGAACTCCGAAGTTAAGTGTGTTGGGGCTAAAGCAATCCCAGGATGGGTGACCCACTGTGAAGTTGCTCGTGAGTTCTCAGAAACAAAACCCTGAGGCCGGGCCCAAAGCGGACAATATCGTGCTAGGAGAGTCGGGTCGTGACATAATGGTATCAGAGCTGGACCCCGACCTTAAGTGTGCCAGCGAGGACGCTGGGCCCCAAGGGGGGTGGATTGTAAGACCCGTGAGCTTAGGGAAGCAAGAACGGTGAGCAATCCCACATCGCTCGGGGAGGGAAAGGTGAAGTGCCTTATATGTCTGGGCACGTATCTTCCTAGCACTAGGCCTTTTGGGAGTGCACTAGCTTCGGATTCCTTGGAACTCCGAAGTTAAGTGTGTTGGGGCTAGAGCAATCCCAGGATGGGTGACCCACTGGGAAGTTGCTCGTGAGTTCTCAGAAACAAAACCGTGAGGGCCGGGCCAAAAGAAACAATATCGTGCTAGGAGAGTCAGGTCGTTACACATTTGGTGAGTTTTCAGTCAAATCCAATCACTAGAACAATGCAATCCTACAACCATTCCATGATCGGTACAACTTTGTACGAACATTAAGTGTCCCTTTTCTTTGACCAATTGATTTCGGATTGAGCCCAAAACTTGGGCAACATCATAATATGGTGGGAGAAGTCATTTGGTGAGTTTTCAGTGAAATCCAATCACTAGAACGATGCAATCCGACAACCACTCCTTGTACGGTACGAACATTCATACGAACTTGAAGTGTCCAATTTCTTTGACCAATTGATTTCGGATCAAACCAAAAACATGGGCAACTTCATAATATGGTGGGAGGAGTCATTTGGAGAGTTTTGAGTTAAATCCAATCACTAGAACTATGCAATCCTACAACCACTCCATGAAAGGTACGAACTTCGTACGAACATTAAGTGTCCCTTTTCTTTGTCCAACTGATTTTGGATTGAGCCCGAAACTTGGGCAACATCATAATATGGTGGGAGGAGTCATTTGGTGTGTTTTGAGTGAAATCCAATCACTAGAACAATGCAATCCTATAACCACTCAATGAAAGGTACGAACATAAGTGTCCCCTTTCTTTCACCAATTTATTTCGGATTGAGCCCAAAACTTGGGCAACATGATAATATGGTGGGAGAAGTCATTTGGTGAGTTTTGAGAGAAATCCCATGTAATAACCCAAACCTTAAATAATATTTAATTATTAATTTATTGAGGGAAAAGACAAAATTACCCCGATAATATTTTAATGAGTTTAAAATTAATTTTTATCGTTCGGGGAAGAATTTGGGGAAGCGAGCCACACCATTACGTCGGGCTCGAATCGAAGTTGTAACGAAGATTATACGATTAAAATTGTGTCAGGGCAGTATGATAATTTGCCAGGGCAGGAATTTAAATTTAAAAAAAAAAAACTGATTCACTCTCTCTCTCCCGTGCAATTCTTCCCCCCTGTTTTTTTCTTCTTCAGCCGAAAACACCCAAACCTCCATAGCCACCACCTCCGACCACCCCAACCCTCAAGATCGGACCCAAAACACTCGACGCTCCCCCAGCCGCCAGGCGCCGCAAAGCTGCCGGAATCAGCCTGTTTTGGCATATTTTCTGTCAAAACTTTGGCAACTGATTTCTCCCTTCTCCGGCCACCGATCGGGAAGAGTAAGGCACCCGGGCGCAGATTGACCCGCATGAGGGACCTTCGAAAGGTCCAGCTAGCATGGACCAGTAGTGAGTGGACTTTTATTTTATAAACAAGTTTTATGCAATAAATATTTTATTAAAAGTTTATTATGGATTTAATTATTTTCAAATAATATCTTTAATTTGCATAATAGAATTCAATTGATTTTCTGGAATATTCATTTATGATTTCTATCCGAGCAAATATTGATTTCTTGACATGAACTTTATGATTTACGGGTTTAAGCTTGAAATTGATCTCAATTGTTTATTTGAAATATTTGTTATGAATATTGTTCCGAGCATGGAATTGAAATGGAAAATGATATTTATGTTTAATATTGTGAAAGTTGAATGGCTCGGAAAGGTGAGGATTTGTTTTATATATATGAATGATTTATGAAAGGTTTTAAACCCCCTTCGGTACCCTAGATGTTGCCTCGGAATGAATGTTGCCTTCGGAAAGGTTATGTTGCTTACGGATTATAAATATTGATATTGGTGATTACCCGGTCTACGGACCTATTGTGGCCTTCGATTTAAGTCTGTGCGCATGACTATACGCCCCACGAGTCTCGGGGACGCCCGAACCGTGAGGAGCGAGGACGCGGCTCAGGCTGACTAAGTGTCCCCTGAGTTTAGCGAGGACGCGGCTTAGGTTGATTATGTGTCTCCTAAGTTTTGCGAGGACGTGGCTCGGACCGACTTTGTGTCACCGAGTCTTACGAGGATATGGAATTGACGGTTAAATATTGGAATTGACGGAATATTGGAAAAGGGTACGCTTAGGTGGAAATTGAAAAGTCTATTCCGAAATTCTTATTTTAATTGCTTTTTATTGAATTAAATTGGTTTCTGTTACTAAATAAGAATTCCTGATTTCGAGAAGCTTATATAAATATGTATTATACATGCTTTTCTTTCTGGTACGATTATATCTATAATTGTTTTCTAAATGTTTTAACAAGGAGGTTAGTATGTTTTTATGCTATTTTGTAAAACTTTCTTTTTGTCCAATTACCCTTTTCAAATGTTTTGCGCCCCTAGGCAGTAGGCGTGCACTAGGAGACCACCACAGGGCAGAATTCCCTCTCCGCTCCTTCCTCACTCGATGTAGGACATCTTTTGTAAACTAATTAAACCTTCTTGTAAACTCTAAGTTAGATGCTCTGAGGAATTGCCCTAGGATGTAAATTAACTATTCGATTGTAAACTTAAGCTTGCTGGCAGTTGGGTTGATTTAATGTGTACTTGTTTGACAGGTGAAGATTTTGGAAGTGATCAAATTACAGGAGAGACTCTGCCGAATTTTTCGGTAGAAGTCAAACCTTGAATTTCTTTGAAACTGTAGTAGATGGGCAATTAGGTCATTTGTGCCCGGCATCTGCCAGGTGTTGGACATGCACAGGGTTCGGCTCGGATTCCAAAGTGGAATTTGAGTCAGGTCCTGTCAACTTGGTATCAGAGCATTAGGTTCAATTTCCTGTAGACTCCGCACTCTATGTGCATCCCAATTGTTTGAATTTCTGCTTCTTGTGACTGAAGCATGGGCCCTAAACGTGGTGGCACTCGTAGAGGGACGGGACAGTCGTCCCGACTCCGGGGATAGGATCCCCCGCCTGAACCAGTATATTACCAGATTCCTGAGTAGGCCCCGGAACCTGCTGAGCAGTCTTTTGTTGGTCCAGCAGGGGCCATACCAGTGATGCCCACTTTGCCGGTTGACCCTAACTTCCAGCAGAATTTGGAGTTGTTAACACAAGCCCTATCCAGGACTAGACAACCCAGAGACCAATCCCTGGGCTATGCTGATATGGCTAGACGAATTGGGGCCACAGAATTTGATGGTGATGGTGACCCAGCCGTAGCCGAGGAGTGGATAGAGATGATGGAACGAATCATGGAGGTGATGGACGTTCCACAGGAGCGTAGAGTGACCCTGACTACTTTCTTTTTAGCCAGGAATGCTAGACACTGGTGGGATTTCCAGCTAGAGTTTTGATTGACCTTGGGGCTACGCACTTGTTTGTCACACCTAATTTTGCCACAATGCAGATGTGAGACTTTCAACTTTAAGTAATGAGCTGGCTATCTCTGTACCTATAAGAGATGTCTTTATGGTAGGTACAATGTATAAAGACAGCAGGGTGTTAGTGGGAGATGTAGTTTTGGAGGCCGAAAACATGGGCAACATCATAATATGGTGGGAGGAGTCATTTGGAGAGTTTTGAGTGAAATCCAATCACTAGAACTATGCAATCCTACAACCACTCCATGAAAGGTACGAACTTCGTACGAACATTAAGTGTCCCTTTTCTTTGTCCAATTGATTTTGGATTGAGCCCAAAACTTGGGCGACATCATAATATGATGGGAGGAGTCATTTGGTGTGTTTTGAGTGAAATCCAATCACTAGAACAATGCAATCCTACAACCACTCAATGAAAGGTACGAACTTTATACGAAAACATTAAGTGTCCCCTTTCTTTTACCAATTGATTTCGGATTGAGCCCAAAACTTGGGCAACATCATAATATGGTGTGAGAAGTCATTTGGTGAGTTTTGAGGGAAATCCAATCACTAGAACGATGCAACCCACCAACCACTCCTTGTATGGTACGAACTTCATTCGAACTTGAAGTATCCAATTTCTTTGACCAATTGATTTCGGATCAAAACAAAAACTTGGGCAACATCATAATATGGTGGAGGGAGTCATTTGGAGAGTTTTGAGTGAAATCCAATCAATAGAACGATGCAATCCTACAACCACTCCGTGTACAAGATTTAACTTCAGACGACAATGAATTGTCCAATTTCTTTGACCAATTGATTTCGGATCGAGCCCAAAACTTGGGCAACATCATAATATGGTGGGAGTCTACTTGGAGAGTTTTGAGTGAAATCCAATCACTAGAACTATGCAATCCTACAACCACTCCATGAAAGGTACGAACTTCATACGAACATTAAGTGTCCCTTTTCTTTGACCAATTGTTTTCGGCTTGAGCCCAAAACTTGGGCAACATCATAATATGGTGAGAGGAGTCATTTGGTGAGTCTTGAGTGAAATCCAATCACTAGAACGATGCAATCCAACAACCACTACATGTGCGGTACGAAGTTCGTACGAACTTGAAGTGTCCAATTTATTTGACCAATTGATTTCAGATCCACCCCAAAACTTGGGCAACATCATTATTTGGTGGGAGGAGTCATTTGGTGAGTTTTGAGTGAAATTCAATCACTAGAACTATGTAATGCACTAACCACTCCATTTACTGTACGAAGTTCGTACGTACATGAAGTGTCCAATTTCTTTGACCAATTGATTTCGGATCGAGCCCAAAACTTGGGCAACATCATAATATGGTGGGAGGAGTTATTTGGTTAGTTTTGAGTGAAATCCAATCACTAGAACTATGCAATCATACAACCACTCCGTGTACGGTACGAACTTCGTGCGAACCTGAAGTGTCTAATTTCTTTGACCAATTGATTTTGGTTATAGCCCAAAACATGGGCAACATCATAATATGGTGGGAGGAGTCATTTGGAGAGTTTTGAGAGAAATCCAATCACTAGAACTCTGCAATCCAACAACCACTCCTTGTACAGTACGAACTTCATACGAACTTGAAGTGTCCAATTTCTTTGACCAATTGGTTTCGGATCAAACCAAAAACTTGGGCAACATCATAATATGGTGGGAGGAGTCATTTGGAGTGTTTTGAGTGAAATCTAATCACTAGACCTAGCAATCCTTCTACCACTCCTTGAAAGGTACGAACTTCGTACGAACATTAAGTGTTTATTTTCTTTGACCATTGATTTTGGATTGAGCCCAAAAGTTGGGCAACATCATAATATGGTGGGAGGAGTCATTTGGAGAGTTTTGAGAGAAATCCAATCACTAGAACGATGCAATCCTATAACCACTCCGTGTACCGTACGAACTTTGTACGAAAATGAAGTGTCCAATTTCTTTGACCAATTCATTTCGGATTGAGCCCAAAACTTGGGCAACAACATAATATGGAGGGAGGAGTTACTTGGAGAGTTTTGAGTGAAATCCAATCACTAGAATTATGTAATCTTACAACCACTTCATGAAAGGTACGAACTTCGTACGAACATTAAGTGTCCCTTTTTCCTTGAGCAATTGATTTCGGATTGAGCCCAAAACTTTGTCAACATCAAAATATGGTGGGAGGAGTCATTTGGTGAGTTTTCAGTTAAATCCAATCACTAGGACTTTTTAATCCTACAACCACTCCATGAAAGGTACGAACTTCGTACGAACTTGAAGTCTCCAATTTCTTTGACCAATTGATTTCGGTTCGAGCCCAAAACTTAGGCTACATGATAATAAGGTGTGAGGAGTCATTTGGTGACTTTTGAGTGATATCCAATCACTAGAACTATGCAATCTTACAACCACTTCTTGTAAAATACGAACTTCGTACGAACTTGAATTGTCCAATTTCTTTGAGCAATTGATTTCGGATCGAGCCCAAAACTTAGGCGGCATCATAATATCGTGGGAGGAGTCATTTGGTGAGTTTTGAGTGAAATCCAATCACTAGAACGATGCAATCGTACAACCACTCCGTGTACAGTACGAACTTCGTACGACAATGATAATATGGTGGGTGTAACATGGTCAATTTAATGTTCGGTTGAGATTTTGGTGAAGCGAGTTGCACCATTACGTCGGGCTCGTCGATACGAGTTCGTGGGTATATTGTGGGCTCGAATTGGAGTTGTAACGAAGAAATGGCAATGAAAAGAAGTTCAGTGGCACAACCGTAAATATTTCGATGTTCAATTTTTAAACCCAGAATTTTCTTTCGGGTTAGAGGGTAGCCAACTTCAGATCGTGTTTTCTCTCCACTCAGACCTCCGATTCAGGCAATACCGGTGGCAAACGAACGACCACACTTCCCTCTTCTAGCCCCAGACATTCGCCGCCTCAATACGCCGACGTGGTCGCCGGAATCAGCCCCGAAACAGGCGGTTCCGGGCAGTTTTTCTGAAACTTTGGCCCATTCGTTCTCCCTCCTCCGGCAACCGATCGAGGTGAATGAGGTATGGAAATTTATCTACTCCTCGAGCCCTAACTGTCTGTTTGGTTAGTTTTCTTCAATTTGTAGCATAGGAGGTCGGATCGAGGTGAATGAGGTATGGAAATCTATGGACGTTCTCGTAGTTGAATAAGTTGTTCCACTCATCGAGTAGTATAGGCTGGTGGAAGGGCAGCTCTTGGTTTGGAGTTTGCCCGACGACGGGTTATCGCTTTAGGCACCCGATACGCTGCCAGTGTGGGTGGCTGTGTGGAACCCACTTTTAATTGTCAAACTTTCTGCTACAATTATCCTTACGTCGTCACGAGCGTGTAGGTGTGCTCGGATTTCAATTTGGAGTTCGTATGACAGTCGAACGGATTTACGCCTATTGCGCGTTATCTGGGTTCGATGTGTTCGGACCGTCGGATCGGTCCCAATTCTTAGTATGTTGTCCCCCGTATCCCTAGGATCGTGTAGGAATTGACGGATCGTGATTCGGAGTCCCGGATACTCCGGATCAATGACTTGAAGTTTGAATTAAATCTTAACCGTCCGATCGTGCGATCGTGAGTGAATCCGACCGTCCGATCGAGACTAAACTTTCAGGATAAACTTAATAAACTAAATGGAACCTATAGGAACTTGCGGATCACTAATTGGGGGTTTGAAACCTTACGGGCGACCGAGTTGGGTTAAACTAATATTTTAATCAAATATTTAATCCCGAGAAGTATTGAATTAATTTAACGGATAAAGGTGGAGTTAAGTGGGCGTAAAAATAATTCTTATCAAGTTTAAACATTTTTGGGCCCGGGGGTCGAGACTTTTAATTAATTTCCGTGCCGGGTTATTCTTATTTAATTATTGGTTTATTATTATGGTTGGTTAATTATGATTATTAATTTGTTATACTTATATCTAAAGACTCCATTCTCTTTATGTATTAGTAGTACGATTAATTCTTATTATTATTATCCTTTTTAATTGGGTGAATGATATTATGACTTAATTACGAAATAATTGGATTTTATGCAATAAATGATTTACTGAAGGTTTTCCTGAAACTGTTACTTCCTGAAGTTTATTTATAAATCACATAATTGAATTTAATTGAACTTCATGAATAGTTGATTTATTTATATGTTAAGCTATTGTATTTGAACGGGTTGCCTCGGATTAAATGGTTGCCTTCGGAATCAATTGTTGCTTACGGATTATATAAATATTGATATTGGTGATTACCCGGTCTACGGACCTAGTTGCCTTCGGAATAAGTCTGCGCGCATGACTTTATGCCCCACGAGTCTCGGGGACGCCCGAACCGTGCAGAGCGAGGACGCGGCTCAGAAAGACTTTGTGGTTCCTGAGTTCAGCTAGGACGCGACTCGGTTGACTCTGTGGCTCCGAGTTTCGCGAGGAAAAAGGGAAGAAAGGATCATAATGGATGGATAATGGATGAGACACAATGATGTGGGAATCAGTGCACTACAGATATACAGGTACGGATTACAGAATATAGCATGCCACCCTGCTTCTATTTTCTGCACGGGGTTGGCCCAGATCCCTAACCACCTGCCCGATTTCACTGCACAGGTGGTTAGACAGTTTTCCCCCTCCCCTGTTGCCTTCGGTTTACGCATATACCCCTTAGGGGGGGCTGTACATAATACGTGGATTAAGAGAAAAGGCTTCAGGTATGGTTTTCTGGAAAATATTCTAGTATGGAAGAGCTACGTGTGGCTTGATCCCTCACGGAGGGTACGTAGGCAGCCTAGATTCTAGGTGCAGCCACGAGCAAGAATATCATGTAATTTGGTTTTGAACTTGAATTGGAAATCTAGTAAAGTTATTAGTTAACTTGATATGAAAAATTATTGGCCCTTTTGGGAATATTTGTTTGTGACTATAACTGTGCATACTGAAAGCTTGGGGATTTTACAATTGTGACTTTATACAGGTAATTAATTTGGGATTTGTTCGAATTACAAGGGAGACTCTGCCGAAATTTCGGCAGAAGTCAAACATTTTTTAAAACTTGTTTTTCTTTCGAGCTTTCTTAAAAAGGGCTTTTTGGTCAAGCGTTCCCGGCACCCGACGGGTGTCGGTGCGCGCAGGGTCCGGCTCGGATTCCAAAGCGGAATTAGGGTCGGGTTCTGTCAGTGGGAGTCTACTTGGAGAGTTTTGAGTGAAATCCAATCACTAGAACTATGCAATCCTACAACCACTCCATGAATGGTATGAACTTCGTACGAACTTGAAGTATCCAATTGATTTCGGATCGATCTCAAAACCTGGGCAACATCATAATATGGTGAGAGGAGTCATTTGGTGAGTTTTGAGTAAAATCCAATCTTTGGAACTATGCAATGCTCCAACCACTCCATTTACGGTACGAACTTTGTACTAACTTGAAGTGTCCAATTTCTTTGACCAATTGATTTTGGATAGAGCAAAAAACTTGGGCAACATCATAATACGGTGGGAGCAGTCATTTGGTGAGTTTTGTGTGAAATCCAATCCCTAGAACTATGCAATGCACCAACCACACCATTTACGAACTTCCAAAACTTGGGAACTATCATAATATGGTGGGAATAATCATTTGGTGAGTTTTGAGTGAAATCCAATCACCAGAACGATGCAATCCTACAATCACTCCTTCTACAGTACGAACATGAAGTGTCCCTTTTCTTTGGCCAATTGATTTCGAATCGAGCCCAAAACTTGGGCAACATGTAACATCCCGTTCTTAAATTAATATTTAAATCTTAAATTATTCAAGTAAAAGACATTTTTTCCCCGAAAGTATGATAAAAGGAAATAAATTGAAAGATTAAAAAAAAAATTTTTTAAAAAACGGATTGCTACCAATCCCACTAGTTTTTGTGTTGCCACCACCATCTCCAACCACCAAACTTGACGAGGCTGGTACCAAAACGACCGTGCCGCCGTCCTCTTCCCATCCCGAGCAATCCCAGCTGGAACCGCCGCCTGTGCTAGCCGAAAAACGCAGAAATGTCGCCGGTTTTACGTAAAACTTACAAGCTTTCGTTCTCCCTCCTCCGGCCACCGATCGTGGCGAGTATGGTATGCTTTTCCACCTGTTTTTCATATTCTAGTAGATGGTTGAGTAGGTGTTGATCGAATCGCAGCATAGGTAGATCAATTTTATAATTTTAGTTTCAGCCGACTTTGAGCTTATGTTTTAACCCACTTAAGGTCCGAAATTGACTTTCCCGTAGTTGAGAAATGTGTTCTGGAGGCCGAGCACCAATTTTATTCCTTTTTGGCCCTCGGATCTGCCAGCGCGTGTTCCCACACGCCGGCCCACTTTTAATTGTCAAACTTTCTGCTACTATTATCCTTACGTCGTCACGAGCGCGTAGGCGTGCTCGGATTTCAATTTGGAGTTCGTATGACAGTCGGACGGATTTACCCCTATTGCGTGCTATCCGGGTTCAGTGTGTTTGGACCGTTGGATTGGTCCCAATTCTTAGTATGTTGATCTAGAAAATTCCAATATCATGCAGGATGCGATGGATCATGAGTCGGAGTCCCGGATACTCCGAAATCGTGAACCCTAGGGTTAGGATTACGGAAAATCACCCGACCGTCCGATCGGGTGATCGTGAGCAATCTGACTGTCTGATCGGGACCAAACTTTCGGAACATGTGTCCTAGGCATACTGGAATCTTTAGGAACTTCCGGTGTGGAATTTTGAGGTCGCGGACCCCACAGGGTCCCGGGTTGACTTATTAGGGATTTTATCGCTTTTGAGTCCGGGTCTCTAGTAGACCATTCTAAACTTGAGAGAGGCTCTAAGATTTGTGAATGTGGTGTTTTGTGTGTTTTTAAATAAGTGTTTACGGGTTTATTTTCCAAGCTTGTGATTTTAATAAAATGGATTTTTGTACGTACATGCTATTGGTTTAAATATGGTTAGTTTGAAAAGTTGAGTATGTTTTGAGAACGGAATTTGAGAATTTTGAGGTTAGCAGAATAAGTGTGATCGAGGTGTTATCGAGTATTAATATGAATAGTATGGTATTTATCACGTATTGAATTATTTGGATACTGATTATGAGTACAAATGGCTTTTTGATTACCGGAAGTTATTTTATATAGTAAGTATTTATAGGTCGGTTGTTGGGTTATATAAAACTGGTATAATTGTAATTTGAGTGCCATATATGATTTTATGTTTATAGGATTTCTAAGGATTTTCATTTATTTATTATTATTATTATCATAATGAAGTATGTGGTTGGGTACTTTTGAATATTTGGGAAATTGATTGTGAGAGTATTATAATTTATCCTATATAAACTAGTATGAAAATGAAGTTTTTGGTGAAGGGTGATGATATTCAGATTTGGATTTGGTTTTCAAACCCACCTCAGGAGTACCCCCTATTGCCTTGGAAACCGATTTGTCATTTATGATACGCCTCACGGGTCTTGGGGACTCCCGAACCGTTTGGAGCGAGGATGCGTTTCGGGTAGACTTGGTGTCCCCGATTCAGCGAGGATACGCGTTCGGGCTGATCACCCGTTCTTGCGAGGACGCTGCTCAGGTTGATTTTGTGATTCCTAAGTCTTGCGAGGACGCGGCTCAAGTTGACTTTGTGACTCCTGAGTCTTGCGAGGACTCGGCTTTGGTTGACTATGTGTCTCCTGAGTTTTGCGAGGATACGAGGCTCGGCCGACTTCGTGTCATCGGGTCTTGCGAGGAAATGGAATTAACGGCTAAAGGTTGGAATTGACGGATAATCAAAGGATACGCACCTCAGGCTGACTATATGTTCCCTAAGTGTTGCGAGGAACGCATCTCGGGCTGACTTTGTGTTCTCCGAGTACTGCGAGGATGTAACTTGTACATGATATATGGAATTGACGGAATGATACCTGGGAATTGACGGATTATGATTGGGGGTACACCTAGGTGGAGGTTATGTACAGATTTGAGATGTTTCAAACGGAAAATTTATAATTTTATTTTGGATGCTTATGGGTGAAGGTTTTATTATCTATTTTCATACTTATATGACAAATGATGGAAATTTTCTAAGTTAAAAGAGTTCTTGCGATTTTTGGTTGGGTTAATCAATATATAAATAAATAAATATATATATACATATATAGCTTCAGTTCACGTGGATGAGGTTATTTTGGATGACGTTGAAATAAAATGTTTGGAACAATTGTAGCATGTAACCGATTGTATTAGATTGTTTGAGTTCTAAATTCTTGAGAAAGAGCTACGTGTGGTTTGATCCCCCAAAAAGGGTACGTAGGCAGCCTAGAATAATCTAGGTGCAGCCACGAGCAAGGATACTTTGGAATTTGGTTATGGGCTTGAATTGGAAACTTATTGAACATGTTAGTTGAATTCAATTTGAACGAAGGTACGGGCTCAAGGCCCAATTGTTATTTGAGATTTGAAGCTCGTTGGATAGTGAACTCCGCATATTGGAATTCCTTATGTAATGTTATTGTTAATGATGATGTGCTTGTTAATTTAACGACTACTAAAATGAATGTAGCTGAATGGTTGGCTAGGGTTCACCTTGGATAATTTATGATGGCAAGAAATGTTGATGGTAAGACCTAATTTATTTATCGAGAATTGAGCATTTAATTAGATTAAATGTGAGAATTGAGTTTATGGCGTAACTTTGTTGTTAGGCCGGAAGCCTTCAGATTGATTGCTTTTCAGGTGTGTGAATATATCTTATGTGTGTTGAACGATTGGGGATATTAAATTGTGCTATTCTCAGGTGAAAATAATTTTGGAAACGTTCAATTTACAGGGGAGACTCTGTCGAATTTTTTGGCGGAAGTCGAACCAAGGTTTAATAAAATTTTGAGTAGAAGGACAATTTAGTCAATTGTGCTCGGCACCTGCCAGGTGTTGGACCCGCACAGGGTTCGGCTCGAATTCCAAAGTGGAATTTGGGTTGGGTCCTGTCACAACATTATAATATGGTGGGAGGAGTCATTTGGTGAGTTTCAAGTGAAATCCAATAACGAGAGCGATGTAATCCAACAACCACTCCGTGTACAGTACGAACTTCGTAGGAACATGAAGTATCCAATTTCTTTGACCGATTGATTTCGTATCGAGCCCAAAACTTGGGCAAGATCATAATATGGTGGGAGGAGTCATTTGGTGCGTTTTGAGTGAAACCCAATCACTAAAACTATGCAATGCACCAACCACTCCATTTACGGTATGAACTTCGTACGAACATGAAGTGTCCAATTTCGTTGACCGATTGATTTCGGATCGAGCCCAAAACTTGGGCAACATCATAATATAGTGGGAGGAGTCATTTGGTGAGTTTTGAGTGAAATCCAATCACTAAAACTATGCAACGCACCAATCAACCTTTTTACGGTACGATCCAATTTCTTTGACCAATTGATTTCGGATCGAGCAAAAGACTTGGGCAACATCATAATATGGTAGGAGGAGTCTTTTGGTTTGTTTTGAGTGAAATCCAATCACTAGAACTATGCAATGCAATAACCACTCCGTTTACTGTTAACTCGCAAGTGCACGAGGCGTTGGATAGTATAGCTTGTGTAAGTACGAGGTCGATCCCACGAGGATTGATGATAGATTGATTCAATTTGATTCCCTGCACAAAATAGAAATGAAAAGAAAATAAATAAAACAAGAAAGAAAATAAATTAACTCAAGCAAATTAGTTACCAAGTTCAATTTAGATTCACAGATTGATTCTAGCTAAAGTATGATTAAGCCATGGTGTTTGGTCCTAACCTTGTATTCCTAATTCCCTAATTAGATCCTTCTTGTCGAACCTAAATTAAGCATTAGAAATCCATTAAGCATAGAAGAATGTTTTAAACAACCAAGCATGTATCTAATCCATGTTGTCGAATGTCCATACATACTCTTCCTATTCATAGTTCAATTTGAATTAATGCATGGTGTCTACTCTTAATTCAAACCAAGATAGCTAACATACAAGTTTTAATGGTGATTATTCATTCAAACAAGCATATTAACTTATAAGCATAATGAATAAGAACAAGAATTATAATTGAAACTTGGAAACTAATTAAACTTGAAAACTAAAGAAAAGAAATTACATTACAATGAAAAATAAATTACAACTAAAAAGCAAAATGGTTTTGTTACAACAATTGAGAACTAAAAGAAAACTAAGAGAATTTGAGGGAGAGAAGGGAGAGGAGCTCTAGAGAGATGTTTGAGAGCTCCCCCCCTTGGGGTGTGTTTACAAGTTTGGAGAACCTCACTATATATAGGCCTAGGGGAAGTGAAAATCTGAATTAAGTATTGCTTCTACCTACAAAACTCACTTCACCAACTTACAACACTTAATTCACCAACTTTACCTAACACACAATTGCATTTGAAAACAATTCCTCTTGTCTTTAAGTTTAGTGTTGCAACTCCCACTTCATCTTCTTTTAATTCATTTGGCTGCTGCAAAACTCCACTCCAATTATATGTATTGAATATGCTTCACCAAACTTTCCCACAATCAATAACATTTCATCATGCATATGTCATGCTTGACAATGCATTGCAGTCTTCTTTTGGGCTCGTTTTGGGCTTGTTTCTCAATTCTGAAAAATCTGGAAAAATATGGATCTTGAAGCTCTTTGAATTATTTTTCCATGCATATGCAGCCCAGCTCAAGGAAAAATCGGAAAGACCTTCAAATGTGATTTTTGGCCCAGTAACGCAGATCCAGCCGATTTTGACCTTAAGCTGCCAAAACTTGCATAACTTCCTCTAGAGGACTCGGAATCATGAACCGTAAAATGATCCAGAAAATAGACTTCTGTATCTTTCCAATGATGTATGGCTCATTATCTGGTTCTTCTTGAGCAAGTACAGTCCAATCCGTGAAGTTGACTGATCTGCAGACACCGTTTGAGCTAACTTGTCTCCAAAATGCATTTAATGAGTTTTAAGCTTATTATACTGAAACAAACACAAAATAGATTAAAAGCACAAGTTTAACTCAAAAACATAACCAAATCATAAGTTAGAAGGGTACAAAATGATATGTAATTATGCACCGATCATTTACGGTACGAACTTGAAGTATCCAATTTATTTGACCAATTGATTTCGAATCGAGCCCAAAACTTGCGCAACATCATAATATGGTGGGAGGAGTAAATTGGTGAGTTTTGAGTGAAATCCAATCACAAGAACTATGCAATCCAACAACAACTCCGTGTAAAGTACGAACTTCGTACGAACATGAAGTATCCAATTTCTTTGACGGATTGATTTCAGATCGTGCCCAAAACTTGGGCAACATCATAAAATGTTGGGAGGAGTCCTACAACCACTCCATGAAAGGTATGAACTTCGTACGAACTTGAAGTGTCCAATTTCTTTGACCAATTGATTTCGGATCCAGCCCAAAACTTGGGCAACATCGTAATATGGTGGGAGGAGTCATTTGGTGAGTTTTGAGTGAAATCCAATCACTAGAACTATGCAATCCTACAACCACTCCATGAAAGGAACGAACTTCGTACGAACTTGAAGTATCCAGTTTACTTGACCGATTGATTTCGGATTGAGCCCAAAACTTGGGCAACATCATAATATGGTGGGAGGAGTGATTTGGTGAGTTTTGAGTGAAATCCAATCACTGGAACTACACAATGCACCTTCGTGTACAGCACGAACTTCGTTCGAACATGAAGTGTCCCTTTTCTTTGAGAAATAGCTTTTCGGATATAGCCCAAAACTTGGCGCAGATCATAATATGGTGGGAGGAATCATTCGGTGAGTTTTGAGTGAAATCCAATCACTACAACTATGCAATGCACCAACCACTCCATTTACGGTATGAAATTCGTACGAACATGAAGTATTCAATTGCATTGAGCAATTGATTTCGGATCGAGCCCAAAACTTGGGCAACAACATAATATGTTGGGAGGAGTTATTTGGTGAGTTTTGAGTGAAATCCAATCACTAGAACTTTGCATTCATACAACCACTCTGTGAAAGGTACAAACTTCGTACGAACTTGAAGTATCCAATTTCTTTGACCGATTGATTTCTGATCGAGCCCAAAACTTTGACAACTTCATAATATGGTGGGAGGAGTGATTTGGTGAGTTTTGAATGAAATCCAATCACTGGAAATACACAATCCACTAGCCACTCTATTTACGGTATGAACTTCGTATGAACATGAAACGCCCAAATTCTTTGAGCAATTGATTTCGGAACGAGCCCAAAACTTGGACAACATCATAATATGGTGGGAGGAGTCATTTGGTGAGTTTAGAGTGAAATCCAATCACTAGAACTATGCAATGCACCGACCACTCCATTTACGGTACGAACTTCGTACGAACTTGAAGTGTCCAATTACTTTGAGCAATTCATTTTGGTTCGAGCCCAAAACTTGGGCAACCACATAATATGTTGGGAGGAGTCATTTGGTGAGTTTTGTGTTAAATCCAATCACTAGAACTTTGCAATCCTACAACCACTCCATGAAAGGTAAGAACTTCGTACGAACTTGAAGTATCCAATTTCTTTGACCAATTGATTTCTGATCGAGGCCAAAACCTGGGCAACTTCATAATATGGTGGGAGTAGTGATTTGGTGAGTTTTGACTGAAATCCAAACACTGGAACTACACAATGCACCAACCACTCCATTTACGGTATGAACTTCGTACGAACATGAATCGTCCAATTTCTTCTAACAATTGATTTCAGAACGAGCCCAAAACTTGAGCAACATCATAATATGGTGGGAGGAGTCATTTGGTGAGTTTTGTGTGAAAGCCAATCACTAGAACTATGCAATCCTACAACCACACCATGAAAGGTACGAACTGGAAGTATCCAATTTCATTGACCAATTGATTTTGGATCGAGCCCAAAACTTGGGCAACATCATAATATGGTGGGAGGAGTCATTTGGTGAGTTTTCAGTGAAATCCAATCCGTAGAACTCTGCAGTCCAACAACCGTCCTCACCTGAACTGGGGATAGTTGAAGTTTCTTCGCACAGCCATTTAGTCTCGGTTAGTCAGTGACTGCCACAAAGGTATACCACTCTTGACACTTCAGAGCCAACAGGGAGAGAACGGCTCTATCTTAGAGAAAGAATAAAGAGACAGCATTCAGAAGATCATATTTGAGAATATCTCGTGCCACTCTATAGAATGAACCTGAAAAGCCATCCGGTCCAGGAGAACTATAAGCTGACATAGAGAAAACCACATCTCGAACCTCCTCCATAGCGGGTAATCGGGTAAGTAATAAATTATCCTCTTCAGGGACAAGTTTCGGAATGACTTGAAAAATTTCCTCATCAATATAGTGTTCCTTTGAAGAAAGAATATTTAAAAAATAGGTAAGCACCATAAGTAGATTGATCTTCCACCCAATTGATTTCGGATCGAGCCCAAAACCTGGGCAACATCATAATATGGTGCGAGGAGTCATTTGGTGAGTTTTGAGTGAAATACAATCACTAGAACGATCCAATCCAAAAACCACTCCATGTGCGGTATGAACTTCGTACGAACATGAAGTGTCCAATTTCTTTGACCAATTGATTTCGGATCCAGCCCAAAACTTGGGTAACATCATAATATGGTGGGAGGAGTCATTTGGTGAGTTTTGAGTGAAATCTAATCACTAGAACGATGCAATCCTCCAACCACTCCATGTACGGTTCGAACTTCGAACGAATATGAAGTGTCCAATTTCTTTGACCAATTGATTTCGGATCGAGCCCAAAACTTGGGCAACATCATAATATGGTGGGAGCAGTCAATTGGTGTGTTTTGAGTGAAATCCAATCAATAGAACTATACAATGCACCAACCACTCCATGTACAGTACGAACCTCGTACGAACTTGAAGTGTCCAATTTATTTCTCCAATTCGTTTGACCAATTGATTACGGATCGAGGCCAAAACTTGGGCAGCATCATAATATGGTGGGAAGAGTCATATGGTCAGTTTTGTGTCAAATCCAATCACTAGAACTATGTAATGCACCAACCACTACATTTATTGTACGAAGTTCGTACGAACTTGAAGTGTCCAATTTCTTTGACCAATTGATTTCGGATCGAACCTAAAACTTGGGCAACATCATAATATGTTGGGAGGAGTCATTTGGTGGGTTTTGAGTGAAATCCAATCACTAGAACGATGCAATCCTCCAACCAAGCCATTTACGGTACGAACATGAAGTGTCCCTTTTCTTTGACCAATTGATTTCGGTTCGAGCCCAAAACTTGGCCAACATCATAATATGGTGGGAGGAGTCATTTGGTGAGTTTTGAGTGAAATCCAATCACTAGAACGATGCAATCCCCCAACCACTCCATGTACGTTTCGAACTTCGAACGAACAGGAAGTGTCCAATTTCTTTGACCAATTGATTTTGGATCGAGCCCAAAACTTGGGAAACATCATAATATGGTGGGAGGAGTCACTTGGTGAGTTTTGAGTGAAATTCAGTCAATAGAACTATGCAATCCTACTTCCACTCCGTGTATAGTACGAACTTCGTACGAACTTGAAGTGTCCCTTTTCTTTGACCAATGAATTTTGGATCGAGCCCAAAACTTGGGCAACAACATGATATGGTGTGAGGAGTCATTTTGTGAGTTTTGAGTGAAATCCAATCACTAGAACGATGCAATCATACAACCACTCCGCGTACAGTACGAACTTCGAACTATATTGAAGTGTCCAATTTTTTTGACCAATTGATTTCGGATCCAGCCAAAAACTTGGGCAACATCATAATATGGTGGGAGGAATCATTTGGTGAATTTTGAGTGAAATCCAATCACTAGCATGATGCAATGCACCAATCACTCCATTTACTGTACGAAGTTCGTATGAACTTGAGGAGTCCAATTTCTTTGACCAATTGATTTCGGATCGAGCCCAAAACTTGGCCAACATCATAATATGGTCGGAGGAGTCATTTGGTGAGTTTTGAGTGAAATCCAATCACTTGAACGATGCAAACCTCCAACCACTCCATTTACGGTCCGAACTTCGTACGAACATGAAGTGTCCAATTTCTTTGACCACTTGGTTTCGGATCGATCCCAAAACTTGGGCAACATCATTTTATGGTGCGAGGATTCACTTGGTGATTTTTGAGTGAAATCCAATAACTAGAACAATGCAATTATACAACCACTCCGTGTATAGTATGAACTTCGTACGATCTTGAAGTGTCCCTTTTCTTTGACTAACTGATTTCGGATAGAGCCCAAAACTTGGGCATCATAATATGGTGCGAGGAGTCATTTGGTGACTGTTGAGTGAAATCCAATCACCAGAACTATGCAATCCTACAACCACTCCGTGTACGGTACGAACTTGAAGTGTCCCTTTTCTATGACCAATTGATTTCGGATCGAGCCCAAAACTTGGGCAACATCATAATATGGTGAGAGGAGTCATTTGGTGAGTTTTGAGTGAAATCCAATCACTAGAACAATGCAATCCAACAACCACTCCATGTGCGGTACAAAATTCGTGCGAACTTGAAGTGTCCAATTTATTTGACCAATTGATTTCGGATCAAGCCCAAAACTTCGGCAACCTCACAATATGGTGCGAGGAGTCATTTGGTGAGTTTTGAGTGAAATCCAATCACTAGAACTACGGAATCTAACAACCACTCCATGAAAGGTAAGAACTTCGTACGAACATGAAATGTCCAATTTCTTTGACCAATTGATTTCGGATCGAGTTCAAAACTTAGGCAACATCATAATATGGTGGGAGTAGTCATTTGCTGAGTTTTGAATGAAATCATATCACTAGAACTATGCAACCCTACAACCACTCCGTGTACAGTACGAACTTCGTACGATCTTGAAGAGTCCCTTTACTTTGAATTATTGATTTCGGATCGAGCCCACAACTTGGGCAACATCACAATATGGTGGTAGGAGTCACTCGGTGAGTCTTGAGTGAAATCCAATCACTAGAACTATGCAATCCAACAACCACTCCATGAATGGTACGAACTTCGTACGAACATTAAGTGTCCCTTTTCTTTGACCAATTGATTTCGGATTGAGCCCAAAACTTGGGCAACATCATAATACGGTGTTAGGAGTCATTTGATGAGTTTTCAGTTAAATCATATCACTAGAACCATGCAATCCTACAACCACTCCATTAAAAGCTACGAACTTCTTACGAACTTGAAGTGTCCAATTTCTTTGACCATCGGATCGAGAGCAAAACTTGGGCAGCATCATAATATGGTGGGAGGAGTCATTTGGTGAGTTTTGGGTGAAATCCGGTCACAAGAACTATGCAATCCAACAACCACTCCATGAAATGAACGAACTTCGTACGAACATGAAGTGTCCCTTTTCTTTGACCAATTGATTTCGAATTGCGCCCAAAACTTGGACAACATCATATTACGGTGGGAGGAGTCATTTGGTGAGTTTTCTGTTAAATCAAATCACTAGAACCATGCAATTCGACAAACACTCCGTGCACAGTTCGAACTTCGTACGAACTTGAAGTGTCCCTTTTCTTTAACCAATTTATTTCGAATCGAGCCCAAAACTTGGGCAACATCATAATATGGTGGGAGGAGTCATTTGGTGAGTTTTGAGAGAAATCCAATCACTAGAACGATGCAATCCTACAACCACTCCGTGTACAGTACGAACTTCGTACAATCTTGAAGTGTCCTTTTTCATTTAACCAATTGATTTCGGATCGAGCCCTAAACTTGGGCAACATCATAATATGTTGGGAGGAGTCGTTTGGTGAGTTTTGAGTGAAATCCAATCACTAGAACGGTGCAATCCTCCAACCACTCCTGTACGGTGCGAACTTCGAACGAACATGAACTGTCCAATTTCTTTCACCAATTGATTTCGCATCGAGCTCAAAACTTAGGCAGCATCATAATATGGTGGGAGGAGTCATTTGCTGAGTTTTGAGTGAAATCCAATCACTACAACGACGCAATCCTCTATCCCTCCTTGTACGGTACGAACTTCGAACGAACATGAACTGTCCAATTTCTTTGACGAATTGATTTCGGGTCGTGCCCAAAACTTGGGCAACATGATAATATGGTGGGAGGAGTCATTTGGTGAGTGTTGAATGAAATCCAACCACTAGAACTGTACAATCCTACAACCGCTCTGTGTACAGTACAAACTTTGTACGATCTTGAAGTGTCACTTTCCTTTGACCAATTGATTTCGGATTGAGACCAAACTTAGGCAAGATCATAATATGGTAGGAGGAGTCATTTGGTGAGTTTTGAGTAAAATCCAATCACCAGAACTGTGCAATCCAACAACCACTCCTTGATAGGTAAGAACTTCGCAATATGGTGGGCAACATCACAATATGGTGGGAGAAGTCATTTGGTGAGTTTTGAGTGAAATCCAATCACTAGAACTATGAAATCCTACAACCGCTCCGTGTATAGTACGAACTTCGTAGGAACTTGAAGTGTCCCCTTTCTTTGACCAATTGATTTCGGATTGAGCCCAAAACTTGGGCAACGTCATAATATGGTGGGAGGAGTCATTTGGAGAGTTTTCAGTGAAATCCAATCACTAAAACTATGCAATTCTAAAACCACTCCATGAAAGGCACGAACTTCGTAAGAACATTATGTGTCCCTTTTCTTTGACTAATTGATTTCGGATCGAGCCCAAAACATGGGCAACATCATAATATGGTGAGAGGAGTCATTTGGTGAGTTTTGAGTGAAATCCAAACACTAGAACAATGCAATCCAACAACCACTCCTTGAAAGGTAAGAACTTCATACGAACATGAAGTGTCCAATTTTTTTGACCAATTGATTTCGGATCGAGCCCAAAACTTGGACAACATCATAATATGGTGGGAGTCATTTGGTGAGTTTTGAGTGAAATCCAATCACTAGAACTAGGCAGTCCAACAACCACTCCTTGAAAGGTAAGAACTTCGTACGAACATGAAGTGTCCAATTCTTTTGACCAATTGAGTTCGTATCAAGCCAAAACTTGGGCAACATCATAATATGGTGGGAGAAGTCATTTGGTGAGTTTTGAGTGAAATCCAATCTCTAGAACTATGCAATCGTACAACCACTCCATGAAAGGTACAAACTTCGTACGAAGTGGAAGTATCCAATTTATTTGACCAATTGATTTCGGATAGAGCCCAAATCTCGGGTAATATCATAATATGGTGGGAGGAGTCATTTGGTGTGTTTTGAGTGAAAACCAATCACTAGAACTTTGCAATCCTACGACCACTCTATGAAAGGTACGAACTTCATACGAACTTGAAGTATCCAATTTCTTTGACCAATTGATTTCGGATCGATGCCAAATGTTGAGCAACATCTTAATATGGTGGGAGGATTCATTTGGTGAGTTTTTAGTGAAATCTAATCACTAGAACATTGCAATGAACCTATCACTCTTTTTATGGTACGAACTTCATACGAACATGAAGTTTCCAATTTCTTTGAGCAATTGATTTTGGATCGAGCCTGAAACTTGGGCAACATCATTATATGTTGGGAGGAGTCATTTGGTGAGTTTTTAGTGAAATCCAATCACTAGAACTTTGCAATCCTACAACCACTCCATGAAAGGTACGAACTTCATACGAACTTGAGGTATCCCATTTCTTTGACCAATTTATTTCGGATAGTTGAAAAATCTTGGGCAACATCATAATATGGTGGGAGGATTCATTTGGTGAGTTTTGAGTGAAATCCAATGACAGGATCGGACCCAAATTCCGTTTTGGAATCCAAGCCGAACCCTGTGCGTGCCCGACACCTAGCAGGTGCCGGGCACAAATGACTAAAATGCCCTTCTAATTAAAATTCAAAGAATTTTAAGGTTCGACTTCTGCCGAAAATTCGGCAGAGTCTCCCCTGTAAATTGAACGTTTCCCAAAATTTTCACCTGTCAAACAAGCATATAAATATTCAACCCAACTGCCAGCATGTGCAAGTTAAGTTCTCACGCCAACAACCGTAAAAACAGTAAGGCATCATGTCTTACAATAGTCTAGACATCAACGTTGTCACCAGGTCAATCTCAATATTCTTATTCAATGAAATCTTCAAGTCTCAAATATTAATTCGTCACTAGTTTGAACATTTCTTAACATCTTTTTGTATTCAAAATGGACCGTAACTAATCATCCAGCTACAATCATTTCAGTGGTTATTATATTAACATGCACATCAACATTATATGAAAAAAATTCTATTAAGTAGAATCATTATCGAACAAGCCTCACAACTCAATTAACACTTGGCCTTGGGCCCACACAAAAGTTTAGATTCTATTCAATTTAGATGTTAATAGATTCCCCATTTCAAGCCCATAGACCAATTCTTAAATATCCTTTCTCGTGGCTTCACCCAAATTATTCTAGGCTGCCTACGTACCCTCCGTGAGGGATCAAGCCACACGTAGCTCTTCCCAACCCAAGTACATCTACGGGGAAAAACTGCTGACCCTGTGTAGTAAATCGGGCAGGGTGGCAGAGAAACATCCTGGGCAACATTACTGGCCGGACACTCGTACTTGTGATACGAGTACAGCCAATAATCTCAAGGCAACCTGGGGATGGGGGAAACTGGCCAATCACCCGTGTAGTCAATCGGGCAGGTGACTGGGGAAAGTATCATGGCCGGACACCTAAAGAGCAAGCTCGATGTAGGTACAGGCATTTACACATATACTGGCCGGACACCCACAGAGTAGTCTCCATGCGGGTACATGCAATAAACAATTCACTGGCCGGACACCTGTGTGATCAGCACAAGTACAGACAATAATCTCAAGGCAACCTGGGGATGGGGAAAGATGACCAATCACCTGTGTAGTCAATCGGGCAGGTGACTGGGGAAAATATCATGGCCGGACACCTACAGAGCAAGCTCGATTATCTAATCTATTCTCAAAATCAATCCATTATATATAACATTCTATATAAAAACTAATATTTTCAAATTATCCTTTCAAAGGTATAGACATATAATTAAGTATAATAAATAACAAAGATACTAATAATAATAATTAATAACAATCATAGAAATCCCTGGAAATTCCATAATTCTATAGTTAGTAAATAAATTCCCAACTCATTTATGGCATTCTAAATGCCACCATAGACCGAAACGTATACCACAAGTCACAACCAATACCACTTTCATACAAAACGAAAACTAACATTCGAGTACACAATAAACATAATAACTTGTGATAATCCAATGGGCATTCATACCCCCAACTAATATCCAATTAGATCACTACCTCCAAATTATACTATTCTAATCATAAAAATAATCAATATCATCTTGATCACGCTTATTTGATAACCCCAGAAATTCTCCAATTCTGTTCGACTGTCATACGAGCTCCAAATTGCAATCTGAGCACGCCTACGCGCTCATGATGACGTAAGGGTAATAGTAGCAGAAAGTTTGACAATTAAAAGTGGGCCGGCACGTGGGAACATGCGCTGGCAGAATCGAGGGCCAAAAAGCGATAAAATTGGCGTTCAGTCAAACTTCGAAACGGAAGCTATCCTTCCGGTTACCACAAGTTCTCGGCCTCCTGAACACATTTCTCAACTACGGGAAAGTCAATTTCGAACCCTAAGTGGGTCAAAACCTAAGCTCAAAGTCGGCTGAAACAAAAATTCGGAATTGAATTACCTATGCTACGATTCGATCTGCACCTACCCAACCATCAGCTAGAGCATGAACAATAGGTGGAAAAGCATACCTTACTTGTCCCGATCGGTGGTCGGAGGAGGGAGAACGAAGGGGCCAAAGTTTCAGAAAAATATGTCCGAAACCGCCTGTTTCGTGGCTGATTCCGGCGACTACGGCGGTGGATCGAGGCGGCGAAGGGCTGGGGCTTGAAGAGAAATCACCCTCCAAAGTCGGCTTGTCCCCCTGCTCGAAGTGAAATCTGGGTTTTAAAAAAAACTGAACTTCGAAATATTTACGGTTATGCCACTGGCCTAATCTTGATCGCCATTTCTTCGTTACAACTCCGGTTCGAGCCCACAAATACCCACAAATCTTGATCGCCATCACTTCCCCAAATTCTTTCTCAAACTCAAAATGACCTTTTTACCCTTCTATAATATTAAATGTTATTTTATTCCCAAAATTCTTAATTACTTTATCTTATTTTATTTTATCAAATTTTAAGCCTTTCAATTTATTTTCTGTTCTATAGTCAACTCAACTTAATTATTTAATTTATTACACTCTCGGGGGTAAAAATGTCTTACTTGAATAATTTAATGATTAATAATTAATTTAGGGACGTGGTGTTACATCCAATCACTAGAACAATGCAATGCACCTATCACTCTTTTTACAAATACTAACTTCGTACGAACATGAAGTGTCCAATTTCTTTGAGCAATGGATTTCGGATCGAGCCCAAAACTTGGGCAACATCATAATATGTCGGCAGGAGCCATTTGGTGACTTTTTAGTGAAATCCAGTCACTAGAACTTGGCAATCCTACAACCACTCCATGAAATGTACGAACTTCGTACGAACTTGAAGTATCCATTTCTTTGACCGATTGATTTCAGATCGAGCCCAAAAATTGGGCAACATCATAATATGGTGGGAGGAGTCATTTGGTGAGTTTTGAGTGAAATCCAATCACTAGAACGATGCAATGCACCTATCACTCTTTTTACGGTACGAACTTCGTACGAACTTGAACTGTCCAATTCCTTTGACCAATTGATTTAGGATCGAGCAAAAGACTTGGGCAACATCATAATATGGTAGGAGGAGTCATTTGGTGAGTTTTGAGTGAAATCCAATATCTAGAACTTTGCAATCCAACAACCACTCCATGAAAGGTACGAACTTCGTACGAACTGGAAGTATCCAATTTCTTTGACCAATTGATTTCGGATCGAGCCCAAAACTTGGGCAACATCATAATATGTTGGGAGGAGTCGTTTGGTGAGTTTTGAGTGAAATCCAATCACTAGAACTTTGCAATCCAACAACCACTCCATGAAAGGTACGAACTTCATACGAACTGGAAGTATCCAATTTCTTTGACCAATTGATTTCTGATCGAGCCCAAATCTTCGGAACCAAGATAATATGGTGGGAGGAGTGTGTTTTGAGTGAAATCATAGAACTTCACAATCCTACAACCACTCCATGAAAGGTACAAACTTGAAGTTTCCAATTTCTTTGACCAGTTGATTTCGGATCGAGGACAAATCTTGGGCATGATCATAATATGGTGGGAGGAGTCATTTGGTGAATTTTTAGTGAAATCCAGTCACTAGAATGATGCAATGCACCTATCACTCTTTTTACGGTACGAACATCGTAGAACTTGAAGTGTCCAATTGATTTCATATCCAGCAAAAGACTTGGGCAACATCATAATCTGGTAGGAGTTGTCATTTGGTGAGTTTTCAGCGAAATCCAATCTCTAGAACTTTGCAATGCACCAATAACTACATTTACGGTACGAACTGGAAGTGTCCAATTTCTTTGACCAATTGATTTCTGATCGATCCCAAATCTTGGGCAACATGATAATATGGTGGGAGGAGTCATTTGGTGTGTTTTGTGTGAAATCATAGAACTTCGCAATCCTACAGCCACTCCATGAAAGGTACGAACATCGTACGAACTTGAGGTGTCCAATTTGTTTGAGCAATTGATTTCGAATCGAGCCCGAAACTTGGGCAATGTCATAATATGGTGGCAGGAGTCAGTTGGTGAGTCTTGAGTGAAATCCAATTAGTAGAACTATGCAATACTCCAACCACTCCATTTACGGTACGAACGTCGTACGGACTTGAAGTGTGCAATTTCTTTGACCAATTGATTTTGGATCTATCCCAAAACTTGGGCAACATCGTAATATGGTGGGAGGAGTCATTTGGTGAGTTTTGAGTGAAATCCAATCACTAGAACTATGCAACGCACCAACCGCTCCATTTACTGTACGAACTTGAAGTGTCCAATTTCTTTGAACAACAAAAAGGCAAAAAGACGTCGAAAAAACAACGTCAGTACAAATAAATACCGACGTTGAGTTTAGAAAGATGACGGTAACATAAAACCGACGTGGATACGTACCTTAAATATCTAAAAAAATGGATATCCATTTTCGTATTTACAAAACACGACAGACTGAAATTCAAAAACGACGTCTTATTAATCCTGATTCTAAAGAAGTGAATTCTGAACCAATTAAACAACGACAACATATACGAAACTACCGCCGTATATAGTAAAGACGTCGTTTATTCAATATACCGACGTGTCAAATTTTAGTATAACACGTCGAATTATTCTCAATAAGCGACGTATAATTTTAAAATAATCCACGTCGGTAAATTCATGTTATGCAACGTATTAAAGACCTATACCACGTCGGTAAGGATTAAATTGCTCACGTATTAAGATCATGAACTACGGCGGTACCTAATACCTAAATGTCGTATAGAACAAAAGTGAACAACGGCACTTTTGTGGTAGAATAGAACGTTAAATTTTTAAATATCCATGTCGGTTTATTCACCTAAAGCGACTTTAAAATTACATTCAGACGTCAGTCATTATTTGATTACAGTAGTCTAAATTTTTTTTTATTTTTTGAAATTTATTTTCTGGATTTTGATCACCTACGACAATAGATCAACAAAATGACAATTATGGAGTAAAAAAACTAAGGTTTACATGCGATATCCAAACATGGAGATAGTAATTGGAGTTAATCGAATTTTCATGTTTTATTCGTAAATATATGGTTATTATAACTAACCACGTCGGTTAATTTTTAAATAGACAAATGTTAAAAAATAACCTCCACGTCATTTACAGAACATAAAAGATGTAACATCCCGGTCCTAAATTAATATTCAAATCTTAAAGTACTCAAGTAAAATACATTTTTACCCTCGAAAGTATACTAAACTAAATAATTATGTTGTGTTGACTAAATAAAGAAAAATAAATCGAAGGGTTTAAAAACTAAATAAAATAAAATAATTTGAATTAATATAACTAATTAAGGAGAATTTGGAAATTTAAAATAATATTTTATTATTTGGGAGAGAATTTGGGGAATTGAGCCACACCGTTACGTCGGGCCCGTCGATACGAGTTCGTGGGTATACTGTGGGCTCGAATCGGAGTTGTAACGAAGGTTTTATGATAAAAATTAAAGGAGGGGCAAAACGGTAATTAGTCAAGGTCAGATTTTAAAATCTGACCTTCTCTCTCCTCTCCCCTCTCTCCTCACGCAAGAACCCCCCCTGGTTATTTTTCTTTGGCCGGTCACCCTCCAAACCTCCATAGCCGCCACCTCACGACCACCCACCCCACCGGACCGCCTCCAATCAAACCGGCCAGCACCCCGCACCTCAGCCCAGCCTCCCCTGCTGCTGGCCGCCGCGGAAATCGCCTGAAAATGGCGAAATATCGCCGGTTTTGACAGAAAATTCACGGCGTTCGTATGCCGTCCTCCGGCCACCGATCGGGACAAGTAAGGTATGCTTTTCCACCTATTTTCCATGCTCTAGCTGCCTGTTGGGTAGGTTTCGATCAAATTGCTGCGTAGATAGATGAATTCTCGAGTTAAAGTTTCAGCAGGTTTTGAACTTAGGTTTTGACCCACTTAGGGTTCGAAATGGACTTTCCCGTAGTTGAAGAATGTGTTCGGGAGGTCGAGAACTAGCTGTAGGTGGAAGGGCAGCTCCTGGTTTGGAGTTGGCCCGACGACGAAAATTATCGCTTTTGGCCCTTGGATCTGCCAGCTCGTGTTCCCAAGCGCCGGCCCACTTTTAATTGTCAAACTTTCTGCTACTATTATCTTTACATCATCACGAGCGCTTAGGCGTGCTCGGATTTCAATTTGGAGTTCGTATGACAGTCGAACGGATTTACACATATTGCGTGTTATCCGGGTTCGGTGTGTTCGGACCGTTGGATCGGTTCCAATTCTTAGCATGTTGTTCCCCGTATTTTTAGGACTATGTAGGAGCTGTTGGATTGTGGATCGGAGCCCCGGATGCTCCGGATCAATGACTTATAGTTTAGTTTCACGAAAACCGTCCTATCGTGTGATCGCGAGAAATCCGACCGCTCGATAGAGACTAAACCTTCGGAATGTGATTAGTTGACCTCGTTGGACTTTTAGGAGAGTTCAGACTGAATTTGGAGGTCGTGGGCCCCGCGGGCCCGGTTGACCAAAATGGAGAGTTTGACCACTAAGTTTATCGGGAGGTTTCCGAGGCCATTTAATCTTTCAGAAAGTACTCAAATGGTCCAAGGACTTGGGGAGGTTTGTTTATTGAGTTTTATTATCGAGATTCTTATTATTGTCTTTATGTGATTTTATTTGCTATATTAATACCTTGAGGTTATACTTTACTTATTTAATGGTTAGTATATGTTATTAATTGTTATAATCATTATTATAATTATTATTGGGTGATTGTTCTTATGATTCAATTATATTGTGTTAGTAGGTTGGAATTAGTGAAATGTTAATTTTACATGGATATATGAGTAAGTGTAAGGATAAATTAAATGGGTAAGGATATGGTACTTAAATTATGCTCGATGTTTAGTTGGGATTTCGAATAGTGCTAAGAATTAGATTTGGTGTAATTCTTGGATAAGTATTTTAGCTGGCGTGGTCTCCTAAATAATGATTTGTACATGCTTTGTATGTCAATATTGGGACTATGATATTGTTAAACTATAGTATTGGATAGACGTATTTTGGATTGAAAACTAACCTAGTCGAGTGAGTGGAGACTTGGAATTCTAAGGGTTATTTATTATTATTATTATTAGAATCAAATATTATTTGGTATTATTGTAATTTATTTAAGTGATAAGTTATTCATATATATATATACATATATTGAATAATTTGAAACTGAATTGTTGCCTTCGGAAGTATCGATGTCTTCGGACATCTTGGTTGCCTACGGATTATATATTGTTGTCTTCAGATATAATGATGTCTACGGACATCTCGGTTGCCTACGGATTATATATTGTTGCCTTCGGATATAATGATGTCTATGGACATCCCAGTGGCTTTCGGATATAAAATGTCTTCGGAAAAATGTTGCCTTCAGATAATGATATGTCTACAGACAGTTATGGCTATCGGTATCAGTTATGTCTGCGGGCGTATGACATTACGCCCCACGTGTCTCGAGGACGCCCGAACTGTGAGGAGCGAGGACGCGGCTCAGGTTTGACTATATGTCCCCTGAGTCTTGCGAGGACGCGGCTTGGGTTGACTATACGTCTCCTAAGTCTTGCGAGGACGCGGCTCGGGTCGACTTTGTGTCGCCGAGTCTTGCGAGGAAACAGAATTGACGGTTTAATGGAAATTATATGAATTGATGAGCTGCGTTCTCGTGTTGACTTTGTGTCCCCGAGTTCTGCGAGGATATAAAGGGCTTTGTTCTCCACCCTGCTTCTATTTTTCTGCACAGGGTTGGCCAGGATCCCTAACCACCTGCCCGATTTTACTGCACAGGTGGTTAGCCAGTTTCCCCCTCCCCGGTTGCCTTCGGAATAAGTGGTATACCCTTAATGGGTGATAACATATATGTTCACGCGGAGGATTACAGGTATGGCTTAAAGATATAAAGGATTGGTTATATATATATATATATATATACACACATTTGCATGGGTATTGGTAGATTATTTATAATTTGAGAAGCTTGATATAAGAAAAAAGAATAAAAGTATGATTTCATGCACTGTAGGGTTTGAACTTAGTTTTTCTTGATGGAAGAGCTACGTGTGGCTTGATCCCTCAAGGAGGGTACGTAGACAGCCTAGATTAATCTAGGTGTAGCCACAAAAGGGGATATTATATAAGTTGTGTTGGAGTTGAGTTTGAGATCTACTTAACATCTTAATTGATTTCAATCTGGATTCATGTGCGGGCTCAAGGCTCGATTGATTGTTGAATTATATGTCTTGGTTGTTGATGAATTCTAATTATCTGATTTATGCATGTAATGGCAATGATTGAGATTCTTGTTGGGATAATATAAGATGACATAAAATGATGACTTTGTTGTCGAATCGTTATATTGAGAATTGATGTTTTCCATGGTTGAAAATCGAAGATTGAATTGTTGAGAAGTTTGTGGTCCGGGTCGTTTGTAAGGCCGTATGCCATTAAGAACAATTGCTTTTAGTTAAATGTGTTTTTAACTTGTGCATGCTGAATGTTTGAGAATATTAAACTGTCTGTTTTACAGGTGGAATAAATGAGGAATTGTCCAAATTACAGGGGAGACTCTGCTGAATTTTCGGCAGAAGTCAAACCTCAAAAAGAGATTTCTTTTGAGTTTTGGTTTAAAAAGGGCATTTTGGTCAATTGTGCCCGGCACCGGACGGGTGTCGGACATGCACAGGGTTCGACACGAATTCCAAAGTGGAATTTGGGTCGGGTCCTGTCAAAAGACGTTTGACATTTATACAAAAAAGCCGTTTAATTTCCCAATAAAACTGACCTTATTATAAACCACGGCGGTTAATTTAAAAACCGCCGTACTAACTCAAAATACCACATCATATAAAGTAATATTTCGCCGTATAAAATTGTAAATAACCACGTCGGTTTCTGAATACGAAAAGTCGTTTGACTTTATTAATATCAACATCGGTTTATTTAAAACCGACGTGTAACTCAACTTCGCGATTGTATATAAACTCTTTCGACGCTTGACCTAAATTTTTACGTTCTGTCTTACTGAGAAAATAGTTCAGTTTTCTATCCAAAAGCGGTGTGTCTGAATCTAGTCATCTTCCTCTCCATCTCGTCGTCGTCTCCAAATATCCAAGGTTACGTCTGAAGCAAACATTCTTTTACCGCCAAAAGGTTTTTCTTTCTCTAATTAATTTTTATCATTTTAAGTTTCTTTGGTCAAATCATTTTAAGTTTTTTATGCAAAATGATTTTGAAATAAAGTGAACGAAAACAAGACTTCATTTTCAAAATATCCTAGTCGTGCATGTTTTTTATTAGTATCAGAAGTCACTCAAGTTCACGATATGTTAAGACGTCGCTTTTGTATATATCAAGTTTGTAAAGTATCACCGACGTGGTGTTTAAATTAAAACGACGTAGAAAATAAAAACCCAAGTAATAAATATAGTTTACCACGGCTGTATTTAATTACGTCGTTTTATTTAACATATAATGTCGGTATGTGTATATACCGCCTTGTTAAATATAATATTACGTCCGTTTTTGTTAAATAACCGCCGTTGTTTTATCTTGCAGGTTTTATTACTTTCTAAACATGGTTTCCAATTCTCAAACCAAGGCGGCTCAAGGTTCTAAAGCTCAAAGTAAGGACCTTCCAGTTTCAAGGGCTCAAAGTAAGTCACTTCCTGTTTCAGGGGCACAAAGTATGGACCTTCCTGTTCAAATCAAACCCTCGAAGAAGATGAGATTTACTTCGACTGCCGAGAATGACCCTAACTCAACAACGTCATTTAATGAGGAGCCAAAGTCTACTCGCAGTATCACCACAATGAGCCATGTTGTGAAAATGAATATGCATAAGGTTAAACCCGTAGTGGAGTACAATAGAAGTGGCAAACCACATGCCAAGGCTGCTACTGAGATGCAATCGTATATTGGTGTTTTGGCACGCACCAGAGTCCCTCTTGTGGACACGAATTTTAAAAAATTGCCTAAGGATATAAGGGAGCGACTTTGGGAAACAGTTGATAAGGCCTACGCTGTTGGGCAGGGGGCAAGAAATGGTGCTATTGTCTGCCACCAAAAAATGGACGAATTTCAAGACTTCCTTAACGAGGAAATTTATCCTTCCATATAAAAATAACAAGGAACGGTTAAGTCGACCCCCTCAGCTATATGAATTCATAGAGCAATCGCAATGGGAGGCCTTTGTAGCTTCAAGGCTAAGCCCAGCATTTGAGGTGGTGCATAAAGAGCAGAAAGAGAGAAGGGAAAAATGCGAGTACAATCATAGGTTGTCTCGGAAAGGGTATTGTTGGTTTGGAGAACCAATTGGAAGAAACCATGCCCATTGAAGAAATTGATCGTTCTCTGCTATGGAGGAAGGCTAGGGAAGATAAATAGGGAAACATCCCAGATCCAAAGGTTGCAGAGAAAGCCAAAAAAATCGTAAGCCTCTATCACTCTGTTTTAAATTTTAAAAACAGAGCATTTTAAATTAATTCAGACGTCGTTATATTTATTAGCAACGTTTTAAATATTTACAACGTCATTTATTTCAAGGTACCGACGTCTGTAGTCTAACAACGTCGGTTTATATTTTTATTTTAAATGCTTTTTTCAAAAGATTAACGATCTGTCTTCTTCTACTAACACACACAGACACAAAATCTCTCTTAATATCTCTCTCTTTCTCTGCAATAGATTTATAATCTATTCTGTTAAAGAATGTTAAACTCTGATTTATACGACGGTTTTTCCTTCTACCGACGTTATAAATTTTTTCAACGTCGGCATTTTTCACTGCCGTAGTAAATTATATACGACGTCAGGATTTTAAATAAACCGACGTCTTATGTGTTATACAACGTCGGTTTATTTTTAAGTTATTTTTCATTATTTTAAATTTTAACTTCACTCTCTAACATTATCTCTCTCCCTCTCTCTCTCTCTCTCTCTCTCTCTCTCTCTCTCTCTCTTTTAGGATGAATTAAAAAAGCAAGTCTCCGAGGGCACTCTCTCTGTCTCTGGTAGTAATGATATTTTGACTTTGGCATTGGGAACCCCAGAGCATGGTGGGAGAGTTAGAGGTATGGGAGCTGGGGTTTCCCCAAGTCAATTCTTCCAGTTGCCAAAACAGAGCAGAGTAAAGTTTGCTGACAAAATAACACAAACTGTTTTGGAGGCAGTCAGAGAAGAGAACTTGAGGAATGAGGCTAAAACATTGGAATTGTTAAAGGCTGAGAGGGAATATTTGTTCAAACAATTCAGCCAACTAATTCCCAATTTTGATCCCAACATGCTGAAAAGTCCTATTAACCCAATTATACCAATGACCCCAACAATTGCCCCAATTACTGCACTGCCTGAAGATCAAAGCCCCAAAAATCTAATGTCTGACAAAGCAAGCTGCTCGGCTCCGACGGATGTGAGACCGCTTGATTTGGATGAAGAAAATACCAAGATGAAACAAAAGAAAGATGAAACGGTAAAATCTCTAAAATTTGAGTTTTTTTTGCTTTTTAAATTTTAAATATATGTCGTTATTTTAATTTGCCGACGTTGGAATTGTAAAACAACGACGGTAAATATTTACTAACGTCTTATGTCGGTTTGCATTTGTTTAACCACTGTCTACATTCTTTACTACGTCGATGTTTTAAGTAACCGTGGTTTGTATTTAAATACCACGATGGTTTAATTGTTTATTTCCTCTCTTTTATTTTACTTTTGTATTTGCAATTTATAAAAGTTTCTTTATTTCTTCCAACAGGATTCCGTGCTCATGCTGCTGCAACTGAACAAAAGCAAGATGAAACGGTAAAATCTCTTAAATTTGCTTTTTTTTGCTTTTTAAATTTTAAATATACGTCGTTATTTTAATTTCCCGACGTTGGAAATTTAAAACAACCACGGTAAATATTTACAACGTCTTACGTCGGTTTGCATTTGTTTAACCGCCGTCTAAATTCTGTACTACGTCGGTTTTTTAAGTAACCGTCGTTTGTATTTAAATACCACGACGGTTTAATTGTTTATTTCCTCTCGTTTATTTTTTTTTGTATTTGCAATTTCTACAAGTTTCTTTATTTCTTGGAACAGGATTTCTCAAAGCTAGACCTTCCACCTCCTCTGTTAGCCCTTTGCCAATATGCTGAGAATACATTGAAGGCTTCGGACCTAACTTTGAGAATTTCAATGGCAGAGGATGTGTTTGGGTTTGAGCATGATGCCTACATCTTGTATGAAGATATTTTGCAGTTTGGATCCATGGTTGAGATAGGAGCCACTGTGATTGCAGTGTACATGAGGTAAACCTCAAAATCCAGTTTTCATTTTCCATTTTGTTTCTTTTATATTAAATAACTCAATTGATTTTATATATTTAGATACCTATTTGACTATTTACAAATGGCAAATATGGTAAACCTTGTTGGCCTTGTCGACCCTGCACAAGTGAGCTCTCAATCTGGATCATTGTCTCACAGATCAAAGAATCTGGCAAACAGACTGCAAACGGCGGCAGGTTTTGAACAAATTTTCTTGGTCCCTTATAATATAGGGTTAGTACCATTAACAATATTTTGTTTGTAATTAGGCAACTTTAAACTATATTTAACCTATATCCTATCATTTTGTGTAGGGGTCATTGGGTGTTGGTGATTGTGAGACCAGAAAAGGAGACGGTATATTATATGGATTCATTGCCAAAGCTCTCCATTAACGAGGAACTCAAAAATGTTGTGAATACGTAAGTTGATCTACTACATTGTGTGTTCGTACTCTAAAATATTTTTCATTAACAAAGTGTTGTCTTCAAACAGTGCAATCAAAATCTATAACGCACACGTAGGCAAACAAGGTCGTAAATCAGCCTTATGGAAAGTTCTACAAGGCACTTCTCGACAATCATCCAATGTAGAGTGTGGCTACTACATCATGCGTTTTATGAGAGATATAATCCAGGATCCCACACTATCATTTGAGAAGAAGGTATTAAACTAAATTTAAGTTAAATTTCTCATTTTTTAAAACTAAGATGAGAGTAATTGAAAAACCGACGTTTGTATTTTTAAAAACGACGGTTTGATATTCAACCGACGTTTGTCTACATCTAACACGTCGGTTTTTTTATATATTTGCAGTTTGAGAAGAAAAAGGAACCTGTAACGTATGCCCAAGCAGACATTGATGAAGTCATGAAAGAATGGGCAGAATTTGTGAACAATCAGAGAGAGGATAACTAATATGAACAATATTGTAAAAGTGTAAATATATTTTTTTGTAATTATATTACGATCAATGATATTTGTTTTGAGTGCTTAATTTATATGATCACCTAATTAAAAGAAATAAATGACAAAGAAAGCTGTAGCAATGGAATTTTGGACTTGTAAAGCCTTTGAGACGTCACTAATTTTATGAAAGCGTCGTCTAAGGTTGTCGATTTTGCCTTTTTATGAAGCTTTTATTGTTATTAGACGTCGATTGTGTTAATATAAATGACGTAGTATTTATTAACAAAGGCGGTTTCATTATATTAATTGCCGTAAGATATGTTCTAAACATCGTTAAATTAATTATTTGGGAAGTAGTAAACGTTTTTTTACATCGGTGAAATTTGATTAAGGGACATGTAATTGGCTTTATACGTCGATATTATTCTAGAAGCGATGTATAATGTACGAGAAATTTTCCTTTCTGTGTTTTTGTAGTAATTAGACGTCGGTATCGTTGACTTTTTGCCGTGGTTCATTTATCTGACGGCGGTAACAATGGAATTTTGGACTTGTAAAGCCTTTGAGACGTCACTAATTTTATGAAAGCGGCATCTAAGGTTGTCGATTTTGCCTTTTTTTGAAGCTTTTATTGTTATTAGACGTCGGTGTTGTTATTATAAATGACGTAGTTTTCCTTAACAACGTCGGTTAATAACCGTCGTGGGTTTATGCATAATAGATGTTGGTCGATTTCACGGCGGTTTTTAATCACCCTAGACGGCGGTGGATTCCTATCGTCTATTTCGATTTTTGTAGTAGTGTGTTTACGTTGTTTTGGACAATGCAAGTATCAAATCTTCTCAAACTTCATAGGATTGACTTTGTGGGATTAGCTAATGACAATGTTAATGTACTAGAATCATTTTGAATAATAAAAATATAATTTAGTGTATTTTCCTTTGTGTCTTTAATTTTGCTTTTATATATTAATTTATTTCTGCATAATTAAAATGATGGGATATATATATATATATATATATTAAGAATTTTTATTAAAAAAAACATTAAATAATTTCAACGACGTCTAAACTGTGTCATGAAAAAAATTTCAATGACGTCTCATCAACGTCGTTAAGTTCAATGACGCCAAGTCCGCATCATTGAAACCCCATTCCATGACGCGGAAAAGATGTCATGTTTTGAAAAAGTTTCAACGACGCACAATCCGCGACATTGAAACCCCATTCCATGATGCGGAAAAGACGTCGTGTTTTGAAAAAGTTTCTATGACGCGCTATCCGCGTCATTGAAATCGCATTCCATGACGCGAGACAGACGTCATGTTTTGATAAAGGTTCCACGACACGCTATCCGCGTCATTGAAACCCCATTCCATGACATGGAATAGACGTCGTGTTTTGAAAAAAGTTTCCATGACCCCCCCTTTCTGTGACGTAGGTTACGACGCATAATCCGCGTCATTAAATGCCTTCCATGACGCAAATCAGACATCAAAGAAGGGTTTTTGTGTTGTAGTGTCATGTTCGTACGAAGTTCGTGCTGTACACGGAGTGGTTGTTGGATTGCATAGTTCTATTGATTAGATTATACTCAAAACTCGCCAAATGACTCCTCTCACCATATTATGATGCTGACCAAGTTTTGGGCTCGATCCAAAATCAATTGGTCAAAGTAATTGGACACTTCATGTTTGTTTGAACTTCGAACCGTACATGGAGTGGTCGGAGGATTGCATAGTTCTAGTTATTGGATTTCACCCAAAACTCACCAAATGATTCCTCCCACCATATTATCATCCTGCCCAAGTTTTGGGCTCGATCCGAAATCAATTGGTCCAAGAAATTGGACACTTCATGTTCGTTCGATGTTCGAACCGTACATGTAGTGGTCGGAGGATTGCATAGTTCTAGTGATTGGATTTCACTAAAAACTCACCAAATGATTCCTCCCACCATATTATGATGTTGCCCACGTTTTGGGCTTGATCCGAAATCAATTGGTCAAATAAATTGGACACTTCAAGTTCTTACTGGACATGGAGTGGTTGTAGGATTGCATAGTTCTTGTGATTGGATTTTTCTCAAAACTCACCAAAAGACTCCTCCCACCATATTATGATGTTGCCCAAGTTTTGGGCTCAATCCGAAATCAATTGGTTAAAGAAAAGGGACACATCAAGTTCATAAGAAGTTCGTACGGTACATGGAGTTGTTGTAGGATTCCAAAGTGATTGGATTTCAGTCAAAACTCACCAAATGATTCCTCCCACCATTTTATGATGTTGTCCAAATTTTGGGCTCGATTAGAAATCAATTGGTCAAAGAAATTGGACACTTCATGTTCGTACGAAGTTCTTACCTTACATGGAGTGGTTGTTGGATTGCACAGTTCTAGTGTTTGGATTTGACTCAAAACTCCGCAAATGACTCCTCCCACCATATTATGATGTTGCCCTTCAAGTTGGACTCGATCCGAAATCAATTGGTCAAAGAAATAGGACACTTCAAGTTCCTACGAACTCCGTACACTAAATGGAGTAGTTGGTGCATTACATAATTCTAGTGATTAGATTTCACTCTAAACTCACCAAATGACTTCTCCCACCATATTAAGATGTTAACCAAGTTTTGGATTCGATTCGAAATCAATTGGTCAAAGAAATTGGACACTTCAAGTTTTTACGAAGTTCGTATAGTAAAGGGAGTGGTTGGTGCATTGCATAGTTCTAGTGATTGGAAATCAATCAAAACTCACCAAATGACTCCTCCCACCAAATTACGATGCTGCCCAAGTTTTGGGCTCGATCCGAAATCAATTGGTCAAAGAAAAGGGACACTTCAAGATCATACTAAATTCGTAGTGTACACGGAGTGGTTGTTGGATTGCGTCGTTCTTGTAATTGGATTTCACTCAAAATTTTTCAAATTACTCCTCCCACCATATTATGATGTTACCCAAGTTTTGGGCTTGATCCGAAATCAATTGGCCAAAGAAGTTGGACACTTCATGTTCGTACGAAGTTATTACCTTTCACGGAATGGTTGTTGGATTGCATAGTTCTAGTAAATGGATTTCACTCAAAACTCACCAAATGACTCCTCCCACTATATTATGATATTGCTCAAGTTTTGGACTCAATTCGAAATGAATTGGTCAAAGAAATTAGACACTTCAAGTTCGTACGAACTTCGTACAGTAAATCAAGTGGTAGGTGCATTGCATAGTTCTCATGATTGGAAATCACTCAAAACTCACCAAATGACTCCTCCCACCATATTATGATGCTGCCCAAGTTTTGTGATCGATCCGAAATCAATTGGTCAAAGAAATACAAGATCGTACGGAGTTCGTATTGTACACGGAATAGTTGTAGGATTGCATCGTTCTAGTGATCGGATTTCAGTCAAACCTCACGAAATGAATCCTCCCACCATATTATGATGTCGTCCAAGTTTTGGGAACTATCCGAAATCAATTGGTCAAAGAAAAGGGACACTTCATGTTCGTTCGAAGTTCGTACTGTACACGTAGTAGTTGTAGGATTGCATAGTTCTATTGATTGGATTTTTCTCAAAGCTCACCAAATGACTCCACCCACCATATTTTGTTGTTAACCAAGTTTTGGGCTCGATCCGAAATCAATTAGTCACAGAAATTGGACACTTCGTGTTCGTATAAAGTTCGTACTGCACATGGAGTGGTTGTTGGATTGCATCGTTCTGGTGATTAGATTTCACTCAAAACTCACCAAATGACTCCTCCCACCATATTATGATGTTGCCCAAGTTTTGGGCTCGATCCTAAATCAATTGGTCAAATAAATTGGATACTTCAAGTTCGTACAAAGTTCATACCGCACATGGAGTGGTTCCTAGATTGCATCGTTCTAGCGATTGGATTTCACTCAAAACTCACCAAATGACTCCTCCCACCATATTATGATGCTCAAGTTTTGGACTCGATCCGAAATCAATTGGTCAAAGAAATTGGACACTTCTAGTTCTTACAAACTTCATACAGTAAATGGAGTGGTTGGTGCATTGCATAGTTCTAGTGATTGTAAATCACTCAAAACTCACCAAATGAATCCTCCCACCATATTATGATCCTGCCCAAGTTTTGGACTCGATCCGAAATCAATTGGCCAAAGAAAAGGCACACTACAAGATCATACGAAGTTCGTACTGTACACGGAATGGTTGAAGGATTGCATCGTTCTAGTGATTGAATTTCACTCAACACTCACAAAATGACTCCTCCCACCATATTATGATGTTGCCCAAGTTTTGGGCTCTATCCGAAATCAATTGGTCAAAGAAAGGGGACAATTCATGTTCGTACGAAGTTCGTACTGTACACGTAGTTGTTGTAGGATTACATAGTTCTAGTGATCGGATTTTTCTCAAAACTCACCAAATGACTCATCCCACCATATTATGATGCTGCCCAAGTTTTGTGATCGATCCGAAATCAATTGGTCAAAGAAATACAAGATCGTACGGAGTTCGTATTGTACACGGAATGATTGTAGGATTGCATCGTTCTAGTGATTGGATTTCAGTCAAACCTCACGGAATGACTCCTTCCACCATATTATGATGTCGGCCAAGTTTTGGGAACTATCCGAAATCCATTGGTCAAAGAAAAGGGACACTTCATGTTCGTACGAAGTTCGTACTGTACACGTAGTGGTTGTAGGATTGCATAGTTCTATTGATTGGACTTTTCTCAAAACTCACCAAATGACTCCTCCCACCATATTATATTGTTAAACAAGTTTTGGGCTCGATCCGAAATCAATTAGTCAACGAAATTGGACACTTCATGTTCGTAGGAAGTTCGTACCGCACATGGAGTGGTTGTAGGAATGCATCGTTCTGGAGGTTGGATTTCACTCAAAGCTCACCAAATGACTCCTCCCACCATATTATGATGTTGCCCAAGTTTTGGGCTCTATCCAAAATCAATTGGCCAAAGAAAAGGGACACTTCATATTCGTACGAAGTTCGTACTCTACAGGGAGTGGTTGTAGAATTGCATAGTTCTAGTGATTGGATTTTTCTCAAAAGTCACCAAATGACTCCTCGAACCATATTATGATGTCACCCAAGTTTTGGGATCAATCTGAAATCAATTGGTCAAAGAAAAGGTACACTACAAGATCGTACGGAGTTCGTACTATACACGAAATCGTTGTAGGATTGCATCGTTCTATTGATTGGATTTCACTCAAAACTCACCAAATGACTCTTCCCACCATATTATGATGTTGCCCAAGTTTTAGGCTCGATCCGAAATCAATTGGTCAAATAAATTGGACACTTCATGTTCGTACGAAGTTCGTACCGCACATGGAGTGGTTGTAGGAATGCATCATTTTGGTGGTTGGATTTCACTCCAAACTCACCAAATGACTCCTCCCACCATAATATGATGTTGCCCTAGGTTTGGGCTTGATCCAAAATCAATTGGTCAAATAAATTGGACACTTCAAGTTAGAACGAAGTTCGCACCGCACATGGAGTGGTTGTAGGATTGCATCGTTCTAGTGATTGGATTTCACTCAAAACTCACCAAAAGAGTCCTCCCACCATATTATGATGTTGCCCAAGTTTTGTGCTCTATCCAAAATCAATTGTTCAAAGAAAAGGGACACATCATGTTCGTACGAAGTTCGTACTGTACACGGAGTGGTTGTAGGATTGCATAGTTCTAGTGATTGGATTTTACTCAAAACTCACCAAATGACTCCTCCCATATTATGATGTTACCTAAGTTTTGGGCTTGATCCGAAATCCATTAGTTAAAAAAATTGGACACTTCAAGTTCATTCGAAGTTCTTACCTTCCGTGGAGTGGTTGTTGGATTGCATCGTTCTTGTGATTGGATTTCACTGAAAACTCATTAAATGACTCATCCGACCATATTACGATGCAGCCCAAGTTTTGGGCTCAATCCGAATTGAATTGGTCAAAGAAAAGGTACACTACAAGATCCTACGAAGTTCGTACTGTACACGGAGTGGTTGTAGGATTGCATAATTCTAGTAATTGGATTTCACTCAAAACTCACCAAATGACTCCTCCCACCATATTATGATGTTGCCTAAGTTTTGGGCTTGAACCGAAACCAATTAGTCAAAAAAGTTGGACACTTCAAGTTCGTTCGAAGTTCTTACCTTCCATGGAGTGGTTGTTGGATTGCATCGTTCTAGTGATTGGATTTCACTCAAAACTCACCAAATGACTCCACCCACCATATCATGCTGTTGCCCAATTTTGGGCTCTATTCGAAATCAATTGGTGAAAGAAAAGGGACACTTCATGTTCGTACGAAGTTCGTACTGTACACGGAGTGGTTGTAGGATTACATAGTTCTAGTAATTGGATTTCACTCAAAACTCACCAAATGACTCCTCCCACCATATTATGATGTTTCCCAAGTTTTGGGCTCGATCCAAAATCAATTTGTCAAATAAATTGGACACTTCAAGTTCGTTCGAAGTTCTTACCTTCCATGGAGTGGTTGTTGGATTGCAAGTGATTGGATTTCACTGAAAACTCATTAAATGAATCATCCCACCATATTACGATGCAGCCCAATTTTTGGGCTCGATCCGAGTTGAATTGGTCAAAGAAAAGGTACACTACAAGATCGTACGGAGTTCGTACTGTACATGGAGTGGTTGTAGGATTGCGTAGTTCTAGTAATTGGATTTCACTTAAAACTCACCAAATGACTCCTCCCACCAAGTTTTGGGCTCTATCCGAAGTCAATTGGTCAACGAAACTAGACACTTCATGTTCGTACAAAGTTATTATCTTTCATGGAGTGGTTGTTGGATAGCATAGTTCAAGTGATTGGATTTCTCTCAAAACTCACCAATGACTCCTCCCACAATATTATTCTATTAACCAAGTTTTGGGCTAGATCTGAAATCAATTGGTCAAAGAAATTGGATACTTTATGTTCGTTCGATGTTCTACACTCCATGGAGTGGTTGTTGGATTGCATAGCTCTAGTTATTGGATTTCACTCAAGAAACACCAAATGACTCCTCCCACCATATTGTGATGTTGCCCAAGTTTTAGGCTCAATCCGAAATCAATTGGTCAAAGAAATTGGACACCTCATGTGTCACGACCCGACTCTCCTAGCACGATATTGTCCGCTTTGGGCCCCCTCTCTCTGGCCCTCACGGTTTTGTTTCTGGGAACTCACGAGAAACTTCCCAGTATGTCACCCATCCTGGGATTGCTCTAGCCCCTACTCGCTTAACTTCGGAGTTCCAAGGAATCCGAAGCGCTTAACTTCGGAGTTCCAAGGAATCCGAAGCCGGTGAGCTCCCAAAAAGCCTCGTGCTAGGAAGATACGTGCCCACACATATAAGCACTTCACCTTTCCCTCCCCGAGCGATGTGGGATTGCTCACCCTTCATGCTTCCCCAAGCTCACGGGTCTTACAATCCACAACGCTTGGGGCCCAACGTCCTCGCTGGCACACTTCCAGTCGGGGTCCAACTATGATACCATTATGTCACGACCCGACTCTCCTAGCACGATATTGTCCACTTTGGGCCCCCCTCTCTTTGGCGCTCACGCTTTTGTTTCTGGAAACTCACGAGCAACTTCCCAGTGGGTCACCCATCCTGGGATTGCTCTAGCCCCAACACGCTTAACTTCGGAGATCCAAGGAATCTGAAGCCAGTGAGCTCCCAAAAGGCCTCGTGCTAGGAAGATACGTGCCCACACATATAAGCACTTCACCTTTCCCTCCCCAAGCGATGTAGGATTGCTCACCGTTCTTGCTTCCCCAAGCTCACGGGTCTTACATCATGTTTGTACGAAGTTCTTACCTTTCACGGAGTGGTTGTTGGATTGCATAGTTCTAGTGATTGGATTTCATTCAAAACTCACCAAATGATTCCCCACACCATATTATGATGTTGCCCAAGGTTTGGACTCGATGCGGAATCAATTGGTCAAAGAAATTGGACACTTCAAGTTCGTACGAACTTCGTACAGTAAATGGAGTGGTTGGTGCATTGCATAGTTCTAGTAATTGGATTTCACTCAAAACTCACCAAATGACTCCCACTATATTATGATGTTGCTCAAGTTTTGAACTCTATCCGAAATCAATCGGTCAAAGAAATTGGACACTTCAAGTTCGTACGAACTTCGTACAGTAAATGGAGTGGTTGGTGCATTGCACAGTTCTAGTGATTGGATTTCACTCAAAGCTCACCAAATGATTCCTCCCACCATATTATGATGTTGCCCAAAGTTTGGGCTCGATCCGAAATCAATTGGTCAAAGAAATTGGACACTTCATGTTTGTACGAAGTTCTTTCCCTTCATGGAGTGGTTGCTGGACTGCATAGTTCTACTGATTGGATTTCACTCAAAACTCACCAAATGATTCCTCCCACCATATTACGATGTTGCCCAAGTTTTGGACTCGATCCGAAATCAATTGTTCAAAGAAATTGGACACTTCAAGTTCGTACAATAAATGGAGTGGTTGGTGCGTTGCATAGTTCTAGTGATTGGATTTCATTCAAAACTCACCAAATGACTCCTCCCAGCATATTATGATGTTGCCCAAGTTTTGGACTCGATCCAAAATCAATTGGTCAAAGAAATTGGACACTTAATGTTTGTACGAAGTTCTTACATTTCATGGAGTGGTTGTTGGACTGCATAGTTCTACTGAATGGATTTCACTCAAAACTCACCAAATGATTCCTCCCACCGTATTATGATGTTGCCCAATTTTTGGACTCGATCCGAAATCAATTGGTCAAACAAATTGGACATTTCAAGTTCGTATTGTAAATAGAGTGGTTGGTGCATTTCGAAGTTGTAGTGATTGGATTTCACTCAAAACTCACCAAATGACTCCTCCCACCATATTATGATGTTGCCCAAGTTTTGGGCTTGATCCGGAATCAATTGGTCAAAGAAATTGGACACTTTATGTTCGTACGAAGTTGGAACCTTTCATGGAGTGGTTGTTGGATTGCATCGTTCTAGTGATTGGATTTCACTCAAAACTCACAAAATGACTCCTCCGTCCATATTATGATATTGCCCAATTTTTGGGATCGATTCGAATTCAATTGATCAAAGAAACGGAACACTTCAAGTTCGTACGAAGTTCGTACTGTGCACGGAGTGGTTGTTGGATTGCATAGTTCTAATGATGGGATTTCACTCAAAACTCTCCAAATGACTCCTCACACCATATTACGATGTTTCCCAAGTTTTGGACTCGATCCGAAATCAATTGGTCGAAGAAATTGGAAACTTTAAGTTCGTACGAACTTCATACAGTAAATGGAGTGGTTGGTGCATTGCATAGTTATAATGATTGGATTTCACTCAAAACTCACCAAATCACTCCTCCCACCATATTATTATGTTGCCCATGTTTTGGGCTAAATCCGAAATCAATTGGTCAAAGAAAACTGACATTTCAAGTTCGTACGAAGTTCGTTCTGCACACGGAGTGGTTGTTGAATTGCATTGTTGATCGGTGCATAATTACATATCATTTTGTACCCTTCTAACTTATGATTTGGTTATGTTTTTTAGTTAAACTTGTGCTTTTAATCTATTTTGTGTTTGTTTCAGTATAATAAGCTTAAAACTCATTAAATGCATTTTGGAGACAAGTTAGCTCAAACGGTGTCTGCAGATCAGTCAACTTCACGGATTGGACTGTACTTGCTCAAGAAGAACCAGATAATGAGCCATACATCATTGGAAAGATACGGAAGTCTATTTTCTGGATCATTTTACGGTTCATGATTCCGAGTCCTCTAGAGGAAGTTATGCAAGTTTTGGCAGCTTAAGGTCAAAATCGGCAGGATCTGCGTTACTGGGCCAAAAATCACATTTGAAGGTCTTTCCGATTTTTCCTTGAGCTGGGCTGCATATGCATGGAAAGATAATTCAAAGAGCTTCAAGATCCATATTTTTCCAGATTTTTCATAATTAAGAAACAAGCCCAAAACGAGCCCAAAAGAAGACTGCAATGCATTGTCAAGCATGACATATGCATGATGAAATGTTATTGATTGTGGGAAAGTTTGGTGAAGCATATTCAATACATATAATTGGAGTGGAGTTTTGCAGCAGCCAAATGAAGTAAAAGAAGATGAAGTGGGAGTTGCAACACTAAGCTTAAAGACAAAGAAGAATTGTTTTCAAATGCAATTGTGTGAATTAAGTGTTGTAAGTTGGTGAAGTGAGTTTGTAGGTAAAAGCAATACTTAATTCAGATTTTCACTTCCCCTAGGCCTATATATAGTGAGGTTCTCCAAGCATGTAAACACACCCCAAGGGGGGGAGCTCTCAAACATCTCTCTAGAGCTCCTCTCCCTTCTCTCCCTCAAATTCTCTTAGTTTTCTTTTTAGTTCTCAATTGTTGTAACAAAATCCTTTTGCTAAATTTTCCTTTAAGTTTTTCTTAGTTGTAATTTATTTTTCATTGTAATGTAATTTCTTTTCTTAAGTTTTCAAGTTTAATTAGTTTCCAAGTTTCAATTATAGTTCTTGTTCTTATTCATTATGCTTATAAGTTAATATGCTTGTTTGAATGAGTGATCACCATTAAAACTTGTATGTTAGCTATCTTGGTTTGAATTAAGAGTAGACACCATGCATTAATTCAAATTGAACTATGAATAGGAAAAGTATGTATGGACATTCGACAACAAGGATTAGATACATGCTTGGTTGTTTAAAACATTCTTCTATGCTTAATGGATTTCTAATGCTTAATTTAGGTTCGACAACAAGAATCCAATTAGGGAATTAGGAATACAAGGTTAGGACCAGACACCATGGCTTAATCATACTTTAGCTAGAATCAATCTGTGAATCTAAATTGAACTTGGTAACTAATTTGCTTGAGTTAATTTCTTTTCTTTCTTTCTTGTTTTATTTATTTTATTTTCATTTTTGTTTTGTGCAGGGAATCAAATTCAATCAATCTATCATCAATCCTCGTGGGATCGACCTCGTACTTACACATGCTATACTACCCAACGCCTCGTGCACTTGCGAGTTAACAATTGTTCTAGTGATTGGATTTCACACAAAACTTACCAAATGATTCCTTCCACCATATTATGATGTTGCCCAAGTTTTGGGGTCGATCCGAAATCGATCGGTTGAATAAATTGGACACTTCATGTTCGTACGAAGTTCGTACCGCACATGGAGTGGTTGTTGGATTACATAGTTCAAGTTATTGGATGTCACGACCCGACTCTCCTAGCACAATATTGTCCGCTTTGGGCCACGGCCCTCACGGTTTTGTTTCTGTGAACTCACGAGCAACTTCCCAGTAGGTCACCCATCCTGGGATTGCTCTAAGCCACAACTCGCTTAACTTCGGAGTTCCCACAACTCCGAAGCCAGTGAGCTCGCAAAAGACCTCGTGCTAGATAGAGACGTGCCCACACATATAAGGCACATCTCCCTTCCCTCCCCGAGAGATGTGGGATTGCTCACCGTTCTTGATTCCCGAAGACACGGGTCTTACAATCCACCCCCCTTGGGGCCTAGCGTCCTCGCTGGCACATTTTCGGTTGGGGTCCGGCTCTGATACCATTATGTCACGACCCGACTCTCCTAGCACAATATTGTCCGCCTTGTGCCGGGGCCCTCACGGTTTTGTTTCTAGGAACTCAGGAGCAACTTCCCAGTAGGTCACCCATCCTGAGATTGCTCTAAGCCACAACTCGCTTAACTTCGGAGTTCCCACAACTTCGAAGCCAGTGAGCTTCCAAAAGGCCTCGTGCTAGATAGAGATGTGCCCACACATATAAGGCATATCACCCTTCCCTCCCCGACTCTCCTATCACAATATTGTCCACTTTGGGACGAGGCCCTCACGTTTTTGTTTCTGGGAACTCACGAGCAACTTCCCAGTAGGTCGCCCTTCTTGGGATTGCTCTAAGCCACAACTCGCTTAACTTCGGAGTTCCCACAACTCCGAAGCCAGTGAGCTCCCAAAAGGCCTCGTGCTAGATAGAGACGTGCCCACAAATATAAGGCACATCACCCTTCCCTCCCCCAACTCTCCTAGCACAATATTGTCCGCTTTGGGCTGGGGCCCTTAAGGTTTTGTTTAAGAGAACTCACGAGCAACTTCCCAGTAGGTCACCTATCTTGGGATTGCTCTAAGCCACAACTCGCTTAACTTCGGAGTTCCTACAACTCCGAAGCCAGTGAGCTCCCAAAATGCCTCGTGCTAGATAGAGACGTGCCCATACATATAAGGCACATCACCTTTCCCTCCCCGAGCGATGTGGGATTGCTCACCGTTCTTGATTCCCCAAGACCCGGGTCTTACAATCCACCCCCCTACGGTCTAGCGTCCTCGCTGGCACATTTCCGATCGGGGTCCGGCTTTGATACCATTATGTCACGACCCGACTCTCCTAGCACAATATTGTCCGCTTTGGGCTGGGGCCCTCACGGTTTTGTTTCTGGGAACTCACGAGCAACTTCCTAGTAGGTCACCCATCCTGGGATTGCTCTAAGCCACAACTCGCTTAACTTCGGAGTTCCCACAACTCCGAAGCCAGTGAGCTCCCAAAAGGCCTCGTGCTAGATAGAGATGTGCTCACGCATATAAGGCACATCACCCTTCCCTCCCCCGACTCTCCTAGCACAATATTGTCTACTTTGGGCCGGGGCCCTCACGATTTCGTTTCTGGGAACTCACGAGCAACTTCCCAGTAGGTCACCTATCCTGGGATTGCTCTAAGCCACAACTCGCTTAACTTCGGAGTTCTCACAACTCCGAAGCCAGTGAGCTCCCAAAAGGCCTCGTGCTAGATAGAGACGTGCCCACACATATAAGGCACATCACCCTTCCCTCCCCGAGAGATGTGGGATTGCTCACCGTTCTTGATTCCCGAAGACACGGGTCTTACAATCCACCCCCCTTGGGGCCCAGCGTCCTAGCTGGCACATTTACAGTCGGGGTCCGGCTCTGATACCATTATGTCACTACCCGACTCTCCTAGCACAATATTGTCCACTTTGGGCCGGGGCCCTCACGGTTTTGTTTCTGGAATTCACGAGCAACTTCCTAGTAGGTCACCCATCCTGGGATTGCTCTAAGCCACAACTCGCTTAACTTCGGAGTTCCCACAACTCCGAAGCCAGTGAGCTCCCAAAAGGCCTCGTGCTAGATAGAGACGTGCCCACACATATAAGGCACATCACCTTTCCCTCCTCGAGCGATGTGGGATTCCTTACCATTCTTGATTTCCCAAGACACGGGTCTTACAATCCACCCCCCTTGGGGTCCAGTGTCCTCACTGGCTCATTTCCGGTCGGGGTCCGGCTCTGATACCATTATGTCACGACCCGACTCCTCTAGCAAGATATTGTCCGCTTTAGGCGTCCGCCCTCACGGTTTTGTTTCTGTTAACTCACGAGCAACTTCCCAGTGGATCACCCATCCTAGGGTTGCTCTAGCCCAAACTCGCTTAACTTCGGAGTTCCTATGGAATCCGAAGCCAGTGAGCTCCCAAAAGGCCTCTTGCTAGATAGAAACGTACCCACACATATAAGGCACATCACCCTTCCCTCCCCGAGCGATGTGGGATTGCTCACCGTTCTTCATTCCCCAAGACATGAGTCTTGCATTGGATTTCATTCAAAACTCACCAAATGACTCCTCTGACTGTATTATGATGTTGCCCAAGTTTTGGGGTCGATCCGAATTCAATTCGTCAAACAAAAGGGACACTTTAAGTTTGTACGAAGTTGGAACCTTTCAAGGTGTGGTTGTAGGATTGCATAGTTCTAGTGTTTGGAGTTCACTCAAAACTCACCAAATGACTCCTCCCACCATATTATGATGTTGCCCCAGTTTTGGGCTCGATCCGAAATCAATTGGTCAAATAAATTGGACACCTCAAGTTCGTACGAAGTTCGTACCGCACATGGTGTGGTTGTTGAATTGCATTGTCCGAGTGATTGGATTTCACTCAAAACTCACCAAATGACGCCTCTCACCGTATTATGATGTTGCCCAAGTTTTGGGGTCGATTCGAATTCAGTTGGTCAAAGAAAAGGAACAATTCAAATTCGTACGAAGTTCGTACTGTACACGGAGTGGTTGTAGGATTACATTGTTCTAATGATTGGATTTCACTCAAAACTTACAAAATGACTCCTCCCACCATATTATGATGTTACCCAAGTCTTGGGGTCGATCTGAAATCAATTGGTCAAATAAATTGGATACTTCAAGTTCGTACGAAGTTTGTACCGTTCATGAAGTGGTAGTTGGATTGCATAGTTCTAGTAATTGGATTTCACTCAAAACTCACCAAATGACTCCTCCCACCATATTATGATGTTGCCCAAGTCTTGGGCTCGATCCGAAATCAATTGGTCAAAGAAATTGGATACTTCAAGTTCGTACAGTAAATAGAGTGGTTGTTGCATTGCATAGTTCTACTGATTGGATTTCACACAAAACTCCCCAAATGACTCCTTCACCTTATTACGATGCTGCCCAAGTTTTGGGCTCGATTCGAAATCAATTGGCCAAAGAAATTGGACACGTCATGTTCGTTCGAAGTTTGAACCGTACAATGAGGGGTTCAAGGATTGCATCGTTCTAGTGATTGGATTTCACTAATGACTCATCAAATGACTCCTGTCACCATCTTATGATGTTGCCCAAGTTTTGGGGTCGATCCGAATTCAATTTGTTAAAGAAAAGGGACACTTTAAGTTCGTACGAAGCTGGAACCTTGGATGGAGTGGTTGTTGGATAACATCATTCGAGTGATTGGATTTCACTCAAAACTCACCAAATGAATCCCCACACCATAATATGATCTTGCCCAAGTTTTGGATTCGATCCGAAATCAATTGGTAAAATAAATTGGACACTTCAAGTTCGTACCGCACATCGAGTGGTTGTTGGATTGCATCGTTCTAGTAATTGGATTTCTCTCAAAACTCACCAAATGACTCCTACCCACATAATATGAGGTTGCCCAAGTTTTGGGCTCGATCCGAAATCAATTGGTCAAAGAAATTGGACACATCATGTTCGTACGAAGTTCTTACCTTTCACGGAGTGGTTGTTGGTCAAAAAACTTGGGCAACAACATAATATGGCAGGAGGATTCATTTGGTGAGTTTTGAGTGAAATCCAATCACTAGAACTATGCAATCCTACAACCACTCTGTGTACAGTACGAACTTCGTACGAACATGAAGTGTCCCTTTTCTTTGACCAATTGATTTTGGATCGAGTCCAAAACTTGGGCAACATCATAATATGGTGCGAGTATTCATTTGGTGAGTTTTGAGTGAAATCCAATCACTTGAACTATGCAATCCAACAACCACTCCGTGTATAGTACGAACTTCGTACGAACTTGAAGTGTCCCTTTTCTTTGACCAATTGATTTCGGATCGAGCCCAAAACTTTGGCCATTTGTGTGAAATCCAATCACTAGAACGATGTAATCCTACAACCACTTCGTCTCTAGTACGAACTTCGTACGAACTTGAAGTGTCTCTTTTCTTTGACCAATTGATTGCGGATCGAGCGCAAAACTTGGGCAACATCATAATATGGTGGACGGAGTCATTTGGTGAGTTTTGAGTGAAATCCGATCACTGCAATTACGCAATGCACCAACCACTCCATTTACTATACGAACTTCGTACGAATTTGAAGTGTCAAATTTCTTTGACCAATTGAATTTGGATCGAGCCCAAAACTTTTGAGACATCATAATATGGTGGGAGGAGTCATTTGGTGAGTTTTGAGGGAAATCTAATCACTCGAACTATGCAATCCTACAACCACACCTTGTACAGTATGAACTTGAAGTGTCCCTTTTGTTTGACCAATTGATTTCGGATCGAGCTCAAACCATGGGCAACATCATAATATGGGGGGAGGTGTCATTTGGTGAGTTTTGAGTGAAATCCAATCACTAGAACTATGCAATCGTACAACCACCCCGTGTACAGTACGAACTCCGTACTAAATCCCTTTTCTTTGACCAATTGATTTCGGGTCGAGCCCAAAACTTGGGCGACATCTTAATACGGTGTGAGGAGTCATTTGGTGAGTTTCGAGTGAAATCCAATAAGTAGAACTACGCAATCCTACAGCCATTGCGTGTATAGTACGAACTTCGGACGTACTTGAAGTGTCCGTTTCCTTTGACCAATTGATTTCGGATCGAGCTCAAACCTTTTACAACAACATAATATGGGGGGAGGAGTCATTTGGTGAGTTTTGAGTGAAATCCAATCACTTGAACTATGCAATCCTACAACCACTCCGTGTATAGTACGAACTTCGTACGAACTTGAAGTGTCGAATTTATTTGACCAATTGATTTCGGATCGAGCCCAAAAATTGGGCAGCATCATAATGTGGTGGGAGGAGTCATTTGGTGAGTTTTGAGTGAAATCCAATCACTAGAACGATGCAATCCAACAACCACTCCATGTACGGTATGAACTTCATACGAACTGGAAGTGTCCAATTTCTTTGACCAATTGATTTCGGATCAAGCCCAAAACTTGGGCAACATCAAAATATGGTGGGAGGAGTCATTTGGAGAGTGTTGAGTGAAATCCAATCACAAGAACGATGCAATCCATCAACCACTCCATGTGCGGTACTAACTTTGTACGAACTTGAAGTGTCCAATTTTTTTGACCAATTGAATTCGGATGGAGCTCAAACCTTGGGCAACATCATAATATGGGGGGAGGAGTCATTTGGTGAGTTTTGAGTGAAATCGATTCACTAGAACTATGCAATCCTACAACCACTCCGTGTACAGTACGATTTTCGTACGAACTTAAAGTGTCCCTTTTCTTGGACCAATTGATTTTGGATCGAGCCCAATACTTGGGCAACATCATAATATGGTGGCCGGAGTCATTTGGTGAGTTTTGACTAAAATCCAATCACTAGAACTATGCAATCCTACAACCACTCCGTGTACAATACGAACTTCGTATGAACTTGAATTGTCTCTTTTCTTAGACCAATTGATTTCGGATTGAGTCCAAAACTTGGTCAACATCAGAATATGGTGGGAGGAGTCATTTGGTTAGTTTGGAGTGAAATCCAATCTCTAAAACTATGCAATCCTACAACCACTCCATGTACAGTTCAAACTTTGAACGAACATGAAGTGTCCCTTTTCTTTGACCAATTGACTTTGGATCGAGCCCAAAACTTGGGCAACATCATAATATGATGGGAGGTGTCATTTGGGGAGTTTCGAGTGAAGTCCAATCACTAGAACGATGCAATTCTCCAACCACTCCGTGTACGGTACGAACTTCATACTTACTTGAAGTGTCCAGTTTCTTTGACCAATTGTTTTTGGATTGAGCCCAAAACTTTGACTACTTCATAATATGGTGGGAGGAGTAATTTGGTAAGTTTTGAGTGAAGTCCAATCACAAGAACTATGCAATGCACCTATCCCCCTTTTTACGGTACGAACTTCGTACGAACTTGAAGTATCCAATTTCTTTGACCAATTGATTTCGGATCGAGCCGAAATCTTGGGCAACATCATAATATGGTGGGAGGAGTAAGTTGGTAAGTTTTGAGTGAAGTCCATTCACAAGAACTATGCAATGCACCTATCCCGCTTTTTATGGTACGAACTTCGTACGAACTTGAAGTATCCAATTTCTTCGACCAAATGATTTCGGATCGAGCCCAAGTGTTGGGCAACATCATAATATGGCGGGAGGAGTCATTTGGGGAGTTTTGAGGGATGTCCAATCACTAGAACGATGCAATTCTCCAACCACTCCATGTACGGTACGAACTTCATACGAACTTGAAGTATCCAATTTCTTTGACCAATTGTTTTTGGATTGAGCCCAAAACTTTGGCTACTTCATAATATGGTGGGAGGAGTAATTTGGTAAGTTTTGAGTGAAGTCCAATCACAAGAACTATGCAATGCACCTATCCCCTTTTTACGGTACGAACTTCGCATTTAACTTGAAGTATCCAATTTCTTTGACCAATTGATTTCGGATCGAGCCGAAATCTTGGGCAACATCATAATATGGTGGGAGGAGTAAGTTGGTAAGTTTTGAGTGAAGTCCATTCACAAGAACTATGCAATGCACCTATCCCGCTTTTTATGGTACGAACTTCGTACGAACTTGAAGTATCCAATTTCTTCGACCAAATGATTTCGGATCGAGCCCAAGTGTTGGGCAACATCATAATATGGCGGGAGGAGTCATTTGGGGAGTTTTGAGGATGTCCAATCACTAGAACGATGCAATTCTCCAACCACTCCATGTACGGTACGAACTTCATACGAACTTGAAGTATCCAATTTCTTTGACCAATTGATCTTGGATCGAGCCTAAAACATGGGCAACATCATAATATGGTGGGAGGAGTCATTTGGTGAGTTTTGAGTGAAATCGAATCACTAGAACTGTACAATCCTACAACCACTCCGTGTATATTACGATTTTCGTACGAACTTGAAGTGTCCCTTTTCTTTGACCAATTGATTTCGAATCGAGCCCAAAACTTGGCCAACACCATAATATGATGGGAGGTGTCGTTTGGGGAGTTTCGAGTGAAGTCCAATCACTAGAACGATGCCATTCTCCAACCACTCCATGTACGGTACGAACTCCATACGAACTTGAAGTTTCTAATTTCTTTGACCAATTGATTTTGGATCGAGCCCAAAACTTTGGCAACTTCATAATATGGTGGGAGGAGTAATTTGGTAAGGTTTGACTGAAGTCCAATCACAAGAACTATGCAATGCACCTATCCCTCTTTTTACAGTACTAACTTCGTACGAACTTGAAATATCCAATTTCTTTCACCAATTGATTTCGGATCGATCCCAAAACTTGGGAAACACCATAATATTATGGGAGGTGTCATTTGGTGAGTTTCGAGTGAAGTCCAATCACTAGAACGATGCAATTCTCCAACCATTCCATGTATGGTACGAACTTCATATGAACTTGAAGTGCCCAATTTCTTTGACCATTTGATTTTGGATCGAGCCCAAAACTTTGGCAACTTCATAATATGGTGGGAGGAGTAATTTGGTAAGTTTTGACTGAAGTCCAAACACAAGAACTATGCAATGCACCTTTCCCTCTTTTTACAGTACGAACTTCGTACGAACTTGAAGTATCCAATTTCTTCGACCAATTGATTTCGGATCGAGCCAAAATCTTGGGCAACATCATAATATGGTGGGAGGACTCAGTTTGTAAGTTTTAAGTGAAGTCCAATCACAAGAATTATGCAATGCACCTATCCCGCTTTTTACGCTACGAACTTCGTACGAACTTGAAGTATCCAATTTCTTCGACCAATTGATTTCGGATCGAGCCCAAGTCTTGGGCAACATCATAATATGGTGAGATGAGTCATTTGGGGAGTTTTGAGCGATGTCCAATCACTAGAACGATGCAATTCTCCAACCACTCCGTGTGCAGTACGAACTTGAAGTATCCAATTTCTTTGACCAATTGATTTCGGATCGAGCCCAAAACATGGGCAACATCATAATATGGTGGGAGGAGTCATTTGGTTTGTTTTGAGTGAAATCCAATCACTAGAACGATGCAATCCTCTAACCACTCCATGTACGGTTCGAACTTCGAACGAACATGAAGTCTCCAATTTCTTTGACCAATTGATTTCGGATCGAGCCCAAAACTTGGGCGGCCGCATAATATGGTGGGAGGAGTCATTTTTTGAGTCTTGAGTGAAATTTAATCACTAGAACTATGCGATCCTAAAACCACTCCGTGTACAATACGAACTTCATACGAACTTGAAGTGTCCCTTTTCTTTGACTAATTGATTTCGGATCGAGCAAAAAACTTGGGGAACACCATAATATGGTGGGAGGAGTCATTTGGTGAGTTTTTAGTGAAATTGAGTCTACACATCCGTTCAGATTTCATTCAATTAACATGTTCAATAGATTTCCAATTCAAGCCCATAACCAAATTCCATGGTATCCTTGCTCGTGGCTGCACCTAGATTAGTCTAGGCTGCCTACGTACCCTCTAGGAAGGATCAAGCCACACGTAGCTCTTAAAAGACTAAAGTTCGAACCATAAAGTACTTGAATTAATATTCCGAGTGATTGGATTAATCAATCAGTTAACACCATAATGAACCCGAGTGATTTCACAATGATCTCATGATTCAAGTAACAGTTATAAATAGTATAATATCCTTTACTTTGAAAACTCTCATTCTTTGCCCCATAAATCTGAAAATATATAATAAAGTTTCCTCCAATAAGTATCCAAGATCAAATCATAAATTTCTGTTTAAAAACATCTTAAATCTCAAAGTACTCCTCACCCAGGTGTACCCCCAATCATATCCGTCAATGCCCAAAATCATACATGTCACATCCTAGCAGAACTTGGGGAACACAAAGTCAGCCCGAGACGTGTTATCTGTCAATTCCCAGGTATCAATCCGTCAATTCCATATATCATGTACCAGTTACATCCTCGCGACACTCAGGGATCACGTAATCAGCCTGAGGTGCGTATCTTTTGATTTTCCGTCAATTCCAACCTTTAGCCGTCAATTTCATTTCCTCGCAAGACTCGGTGACATGAAGTCTGTCCGAGCCGTGTCCTCGCAAGACTCAGGAGTCACAAAGTCAACCTGAGCCGCGTCCTCGCAAGACTCAGGAGTCAAAAAGTCAACCTGAGCTGCGTCCTCGCAACAACGAGTGATTAGCCCGAACGCGTATCCTCGCTGAATCGGGGGACACCAAGTCTACCCGAAACGCGTCCTTGCTCCACACGGTTCGGGCGTCCCCGAGACTCGTGGGGCGTATCATAAATGACAAATCTGTTTCCAAGAAAACAGGGGGTACTCCTGAGGTGGGTTTGAAAACCAAATCCAAATCTGAATATCATCACCCTTCGCCAAAAATCCATTTTCATACTTAATTATATAATATAAAATATAATACTCTCAAAATCAGTTTCCCAAATATTCAAAAATACTCAACCATATACTCAATTATAATAGTAATAATAATAATAACAATAATAATAATAATAATAATAATAATAATAAATAAATAATGAAACTAATACTAAATAGCCAAAAGAAATCCCTATCTCACTGGACTACTTTCATGATCAAACCCGTAACAGTATTCACCATTAAACATAAATTGACCATTAACTAAATAAATAAAACCTCATCTTTCCGAATCATTCAAGTTCCACAAGATCAAAATCCAAATCTCATTTCCAGACCAATTCCAAGTTTAGACCAATATTCATAACAATATTTCAAATAAAACAATTGAGTTCGGTTCCAGGCTTGTAACACATAAATCATAATAGTTTATTTACGAGTATTCGATAAAACCATTTATTAAATTAAGTAGCTCGGCACGATTATTTTCTTAGAAACCCGACCCCCATACCTTAAAGTGCTCATACTAGCTAGAAAGTGTCTCTAGGCCCATTTAATTCCGTTCTACCCGATAAATCAATTTAATAATCCCCGAAATGAATTATCCGATTAAAATATTAATTTAATCCAATCCGGTCACCCGTAGGGTTTGTGACCTCCAATAGGCGATCCTAGAGTTCCAAAGACTTCAATAGAATTTATAAAGCTTATCCCGAAAGTTTAGTCTCGGTCGAACGGTCGGATCGCTCACGACCGCACGATCGGACAGTTACGGTAAACCTAATCCTAGGGTTGGCATTTTCGGAGTATCCAGGACTCCGATTCACGATCTGTTGAATCATACACGGTCCTGGAATTACCTAGATCAACATACTAAGAATTGGGACCGATCCAAAGGTCCGAACACATTGAACCCGTATAACACGCAATAGGCGTAAATCCGTTCGACTGTCGTACCAAGTCCAAATTGCAATCCGAGCACGCCTACGCGCTCGTGACTACGTAAGGATAATTTAGGATTAAAGATTGACAATTATAAGTGGGCCGGCTCGTGGGAACACGCGCTGGTAGATCTAGAGCCTAAAAAGCGATAAAATTGGGCGTCGGTCAAATTTCAAACCAAGGGCCCTCCTTCCACATCCAACTAGTTCTCGACCTCTCAAACACTTTCTTCAATTACGGGAAGGTCCAATTCGAACCCTAAGTGGTTCAAAACCTAACCTCAAAACTAACTGAAACTTTAACTCGAAGATTTATCTATCTACGCTACCAATCGATCAAAACTTATTCAACCATCAGCTAGATCATGAAAAATAGGTGGAAAAGCATACCTCACTTGTACCGATCGGTGGCCGGAGGAGGGAGAACGAAGCTTGAGAAAATCTGCCAAAAATGGGTCAAAACCGATTCATGGGCCCTGTTTTCGATCGATTTTCTGGTTAAATCCCTTAGAACTATGGCTAGATATGGTTATGTATGGCAAGTTGTTGCACTCGATTTGGTGGCTGGACGGAGGAGAAATCGGAATTTGAAAATTGCTCCCCCCAAACTCGCGAAAATCTGGGTTTTTTAGGAAAACTGAACTTCAAAATATTTACGATTATGCCACTAGCCTATTTTTTATCGCCATTTCTTCGTTACAACTCCGATTCGAGCCCACAATATATCCACAATTTGGTGGCTGGCGTAGCTCATTTCATCAAATTCCCTTCCAAAATTAACATTGACCATTTTGCTCCTTTAAATATTAAATATTATTTTTATTTGTTAAATTTTAATTAATTCAGACTATTTTATTTCTTTATTTCATTTCTAATTTACTTAACTTTCTACTTCTCGGAACCAAAGTTAATTTAAAACCCATCAAAATATTCTCGGGATAAAATCGTCTTTTACTTGAATACTTTAATATTTGAATATTAATTTAGGAACGGGATGTTACATAGTGAGTTTCGACGGAAATCCAATCACTAGAACTATGCAATCCGACAACCACTCCATGAAAGGTACGAACTTCATACAAACTTGAAGTATCCAATTTATTTGACCAATTGATTTCGGATCGAGCCCAAGACTTGGGCAACATCATAATATTGGGGGAGGAGTCATTGGGTGAGTTTTTACGGAAATCCAATCACTAGAACTATGCAATCCGACAACCACTCTATGAAAGGTACGAACTTCGAACAAACTTGAAGTATCCAATTTATTTGACCAATTTATTTTGGATCGAGCCCAAGACTTGGGCAACATCATAATATGGGGGGAGGACTCATTTGGTGAGTTTTGAGTGAAATCCAATCACTAGAACTATGCAATGCACTAACCACTCCATTTACGGTACGAACTTTGTACGAACTTGAAGTGTCTAATTTCTTTGACCAATTGATTTCGGATCGAGCCCAAAACTTGGGCAATATCACAATATGGTGGGAGGAGTCATTTGGTGAGTTTGGAGTTAAATCCAATAACTAGAACGATGCAATCCTACAAACACTCCGTGTACAGTACGAACTTCCTACAAACATGAAGTGACCCTTTTCTTTGACCAATTGAATTCGGATCGAGCCCAAAACATGGGCAACATCATAATATGTTGGGAAGAGTCATTTGGTGAGTTTTGTGTGAAATCCAATCACTAGAACTATGCAATGCACCAACCACTCCATGTACTGTACGAACTTCGTACAAACTTGAAGTGTCCAATTTCTTTAAGCAATTGATTTCGGAATGAGCCCAAAACTTTTGCAACATTATAATATGGTGGGGTAAGTAATTTGGTGAGTTTTGAGTGAAATCCAATCACAAGAACTATGCAATCCAACAACCACTACGTGTACAGTACAAACTTCGTACGAACATGAAGTGTCCCTTTTCTTTGGCCAATTGATTTCAGATCAATTCCAAAACTTGGGCAACATCATAATATGGAGGGAGGAGTCATTTGGAAAGTTTTGAGTGAAATTCAATCACTAGAACTATGCAATGCACCAACCACTCCATTTACGGTACGAACTTTGTACGAACTTGAAGTGTCTAATTTCTTTGACCAATTAATTTTGGATCGAGCCCAAAACTTGGGCAATATCACAATACGGTGGGAGGAGTCATTTGGTGAGTTTGGAGTTAACTCCAATCACTAGAACGATGCAATCCTACAAACATTCCGTGTGCAGTACGAACTATCTACAAACAGGAAGTGACCCTTTTCTTTGACCAATTGAATTCGGATCGAGCCCAAAACGTGGGCAACATCATAATATGGTGGGATGAGTCATTTGGTGAGTTTTGAGTGAAATCCAATCACTAGAACTATGCAATCCAACAACCACTATGTGTACAGTACAAACTTCGTACGAACATGAAGTGTCCTTTTTCTTTGGCCAATTGATTTCGGATCAATCCCAAAACTTGGGCACCATCACAATATGGAGGGAGGAGTCATTTGGAAAGTTTTGAGTGAAATCCAATTACTAGAACTATTCAATGCAACAACCACTCTATTTACGGTACGAACTTTGTACGAACTTGAAGTGTCTAATTTCTTTGACCAATTGATTTTGGATCGAGCCCAAAACTTGGGCAATACCACAGTATGGTGGGAGGAGTCATTTGGTGAGTTTGGAGTTAAATCCCATCACTAGAACGATGCAATCCTACAAACATTCCGTGTGCGGTACGAACTTCCTACAAACAGGAAGTGACCCTTTTCTTTGACCAATTGAATTCGGATCGAGCCCAAAACGTGGGCAACATCATAATATGGTGGGAGGAGTCATTTGGTGAGTTTTGAGTGAAATCCAATCACTAGAACTATGCAATGCACCAACCACTCCATTTACGGTACGAACTTTGTACGAACTTGAAGTGTCTAATTTCTTTGACCAATTAATTTTGGATCGAGCCCAAAACTTGGGCAATATCACAATACGGTGGGAGGAGTCATTTGGTGAGTTTGGAGTTAACTCCAATCACTAGAACGATGCAATCCTACAAACATTCCGTGTGCAGTACGAACTATCTACAAACAGGAAGTGACCCTTTTCTTTGACCAATTGAATTCGGATCGAGCCCAAAACGTGGGCAACATCATAATATGGTGGGAGGAGTCATTTGGTGAGTTTTGAGTGAAATCCAATCACTAGAACTATGCAATGCACCAACCACTCCATTTTCGGTACGAACTTTGTACGAACTTGAAGTGTCTAATTTCTTTGACCAATTAATTTTGGATCGAGCCCAAAACTTGGGCAATATCACAATACGGTGGGAGGAGTCATTTGGTGAGTTTGGAGTTAACTCCAATCACTAGAACGATGCAATCCTACAAACATTCCGTGTGCAGTACGAACTATCTACAAACAGGAAGTGACCCTTTTCTTTGACCAATTGAATTCGGATCGAGCCCAAAACGTGGGCAACATCATAATATGGTGGGAGGAGTCATTTGGTGAGTTTTGAGTGAAATCCAATTACTAGAACTATGCAATGCACCAACCACTCCATTTACGGTACGAACTTTGTACGAACTTGAAGTGTCTAATTTCTTTGACCAATTAATTTTGGATCGAGCCCAAAACTTGGGCAATATCACAATACGGTGGGAGGAGTCATTTGGTGAGTTTGGAGTTAACTCCAATCACTAGAACGATGCAATCCTACAAACATTCCGTGTGCAGTACGAACTATCTACAAACAGGAAGTGACCCTTTTCTTTGACCAATTGAATTCGGATCGAGCCCAAAACGTGGGCAACATCATAATATGGTGGGAGGAGTCATTTGGTGAGTTTTGAGTGAAATCCAATTACTAGAACTATGCAATGCACCAACCACTCCATTTACGGTACGAACTTTGTACGAACTTGAAGTGTCCAATTTCTTTGACCAATTGATTTCGGATCGAGCAAAAAACTTGGGCAACATCATAATATGGTGGGAGGAGTCATTTGGTGAGTTTTGAGTGAAATCCAATCACTAGAACTTATGCAACCCTAGAGCCACTCCATGAAAGGTACGAACTTCGTACGAACTTGAAGTATCCAATTTCTTTGGCCAATTGATTTCGTATCGATCCCAAAACTTGGGCAACATCAGAATATGTGATCCGTGCATAATTGTATATCATTTTTTACCCTTCTAGCATATGATTTAGTTATGTTTTTGAGTTAAACTTATGTTTTTGAAGTAGACACCTTATGCTTTTGTTTCAATTGAACTATGAATAAGATAAGTATGTATGGAAATTCGCTAATAGAAATTAGATGCATGCTTGGTTGTTTAAAACATTCTTCTATGCTTAATGGATTTCTAATGCTTGATTTAAGTTCGACAATAAGGACTTAATTAGGGAATTGGAAATACAAGGTTAGGATCAAACACCATGGCTTAATCATACTTTAGCTAGAATCAATCTTTGAATCTGGATTGTTATGGTGAATTAAATGCCCGAGTCTCCAAATCTGTTTTCCAACCTCAAAAACCACTCTTTGATACACTTGTTTACTTTGGTTTTGTTTGCAATTTCGTTTTGCTTCATTTTTTTTCACAAAAATCAATCACTCTCGTTTTCAATTATGTTTAAGACTTAACTTTCTGTTTTCTCGAATTGGGTAATCTAAGCACGTAACTAATTTGAACATCTCAGTCCTCGTGGGTATGACCTCGTACTTGTCTTGCTGTACTACTAATTGGCCCGTACAATTGCGAGTTAACAATATGCTGAGAGGAGTCACTTGCTGAGTTTTGAGTGAAATCCAATCATTAGAACTATGCAATGCACCAACCACTCCATTTACGGTACGAACTTCGTACGAGCTTGAAGTGTCCAATTTCTTTGAGCAATTGATTTCGGATAAAGCCCAAAACATGGGCAACATCATAATATGGTGGGAGGAGTCATTTGGTGAGTTTTGAGTGAAATACAATCACAAGAACTATGTAATCCCACAACCACTCCGTGTACAGTACGAACTTCGTAAGAACATGAATTGTCCCTTTTCTTTGGCCAATTGATTTCGTATTGTGTCCAAAACTTGGGCAACATGATATTATGGTGGGAGGAGTCATTTGGTGAGTTTTGAATGAAATCCAATCATTAGAACAATGCAATGCACCAACCACTCCAATTACGGTACGAACTTCGTACGAACTTGAAGTGTACAATTTCTTTGACCAATTGATTTCGGATCGAGCCCAAAACTTGGGCAATATCATAAAATGGTGGGAGGAGTCATTTGGTGAGTTTTGAGTGAAATCAAATCACTAGACCTTTGCAATCCTACCGCAACTCCGAGAAAGGTACGAACTTGAAGTATCCAATTTTTTTGACCAATTGATTTCGCATCGAGCCCAAATCTTGGGCAACATCAAAATATGGTGGCAGGATTCACTTGGTGAGTTTTGAGTGAAATCCAATCACTAAAACTATGCAATCCTACTACGACTCCGTGTACAGTAAGAACTTCGTAAGAACATGAAGTGTCCCTTTTCTTTGACCAATTAATTTTAGATCGAGCCCAAAACTTAGGAAACATCATAATATGGTGGGAGGAGTCATTTGGTAAGTTTTGAGTGAAATCCAATCTCTTGAACTATGCAATGCACCAACCACTCAATTTAGCGTACGAACTTCGTACGAACATGAAGTGTCCCTTTTCTTTGGCCAATTGATTTCGGATCGTGCCCAAAACATGGCCAACATCGTAATATGGTGGGACACTTCATGTTAGCACGAAGTTCGTACTGTACACGGAGTAGTTGTTGGATTGCATAGTTCTAGTGATTGGATTTCACTCAAAACTCACCAAATGAATCCTCCCAACATATTATGAGGTTGCCCAAGTTCTAGACTCGATCCGAAATCAATTGGTCAAAGAAATTGGACACTTCAAGTTTGTACGAACTTCGTACAGTAAATGGAGTGGTTGTGTCATTGCATAGTTCTAGTGATTGGATTTCATTCAAAACTCACCAAATGAGTCTTCCCACCATATTATGATGTTGCCCAAGTTTTGGACTCAATCCGAAATCAATTGGTCAAAGAAATTGGACAATTCATGTTCGTACGAAGTTCTTACCTTTCTTGGAGTGGTTGTTGGATTGCATAGTTCTAGTGGTTGGATTTCACTCAAAACTCACCAAATGAATCCTCCCACCATATTATGATGTTGCCCAAGTTTTGGAGTCAATCCGAAATCAATTGGTCAAACAAATTGGACACTTCAAGTTCGTACGAAGTTCGTACTGTACATGGAGTGGTTGGTGGATTTCATAGTTCTAGTGATTGGATTTCACTCAAAACTCACCAAATGACTCCTCCCATCATATTATGATGTTGCCCAAGTTTTGGGCCTGATCCGAAATCAATTGGTCAAATAAAAGGGACACTTCATGTTCGTACAAAGTTCGTACAGTACACGGAGTGGTTGTAGGATTGCATAGTTCTAGTGATTGGATTTCACTCAAAACTCACCAAATGACTCCTCCCACCATATTTTGATGTTGCCCAAGTTTTGGGCTCGATCCGAAATCAATTGGTTAAAGAAAATGGATACTTCACGTTCGTACGAAGTTCGTACCGTAAATGGAGTGGTTGGTTCATTGCAAAGTTCTTGTGACTAGATTTTAGTCAAAACTCACCAAATGACTCCCTCCTTCCATATTATGATATTGCCCAAGTTTTTTGCCCGATCCGAAATCAATTGGTCAAATAAATTGGAAATTTCAAGTTCGTACCGTAAATGGACTGGTTGGTGCATTGCATAGTTCTAGTGATTGGATTTCACTCAAAACTCACCAAATGACTCCTCCTACCATATTATGGTGTTGCCCTAGTTTTATGCTCGATCCGAAATCAATTGGTCAAAGAAATTCGACATTTCAACTTCATACGATGTCCGTACCGTAAACGGAATGGTTGGTGCATTGAATATATCTAGTGATTGGATTTCACTCAAAAGTCACCAAATGACTACTCCCGCCATATTAAGATGTTGCCCAAGTTTTGGGCTCGATCCAAAATCAATTAGTCAAAGAAATTGGATACTTCAAGTTCGTACGAAGTTCCTGCCTTAAATGGAGTGGTTGGTGCATTGCAAAGTTCTTGTGAATGGATTTCACTCAAAACTCCCCAAATGACGCCTCCCACCTTATTATGATGTTGCCCAAGTTTTGGGCTCAATCCGAAATAAATTGGTCGGAGAAATTGGGCACGTCAAGTTTGTATGAAGTTCGTACAGTAAATGGAGTGGTTGGAGCATTGCATAGTTCTAGTGATTGGATTTCTCTCGAAACTCACCAAATGACTTCTCCCACCATATTATGATGTTGCCCAAGTTTTGGGCTCGAACCGGACTCAATTGGTCAAACAATTTGGGTACTTCAAGTTCGTACCTTTCATGGAGTGGCTGTAGGATTGCATAGTTCTATTGATTGGATTTCAATCAAAACTCACCAACTGACTCCTCCAACCATTTTATGATGTTGCCCAAGTGTTGGGCTCGATCCAAAATCAATTGGTCAAAGAAATTGGACACTTCAAGTTCGGACCGTAAAAAGAGTGATAGGTGCATTGCTTCATTCAAGTGAATGTATTCCACTCAAAACACACCACATGACTACTCCCACCTTATTATGATCTTGCCCAAGTTTTGGGCTTGATCCGAAATCAATTGGTCAAAGAAATTGGATACTTCAAGTTTGTACAAAGTTCGTACCTTTCATGGAGTGGTTGTAGGATTGCAAAGTTCTAGAGATTGGATTTCTCTCAAAACTCACCAAATGACTACTCCCACCATATTATGATGTTGCCAAAGTTTTGGGCTCGATCCGAAATCAATTGCTCAAAGAAATTGGACACTTAATGTTCGTATGAAGTTCATACCGTAAATGGAGTGGTTGGTGCATTGCATAGTTCAAGTGATTGGATTTCACTCAAAACTCACCAAATGACTCCTCCCACCATATTATGATGTTGCCCAAGTCATGGGCTCAATTCGAAATGAATTGGTCAAAGAAATTGGATACTTCAAGTTCTTAGGAAGTTTGTACCTTTCATGGAGAGTGGTTGTAGGATTGCATAGTTCTAGTAATTGGATTTCACTCCCACCATATTATGATGTTGCCCAAGCCTTGGGCTCGATGAGAAATCAATTGGTCAAAGAAATTGGATACTTCAAGTTCATACGAAGTTCGAACCCTTCATGGAGTTTGTAGGATTGCATAGTTCTAATGATTGGATTTTATTCAAAACTCACCAAATGACTCCTCCCACCATATTATGATGTTGCCCAAGTTTTGGTCTCGATCCGAAATCAATTGATCAAAGAAATTGGACACTTCAAGTTCGTACGAAGTTCGTACTGTACATTTGAGCTGTTGTTGGATTGCATAGTTCTAGTGATTGGATTTCACTCATAACTCACCAAATGACTCCTCCCACCGTAATATGATGTTACCTGAGTTTTGGCCTCGATCCGAAATTAAGAGGTCAAATAAATTGGACACTTCAAGTACGTACTGTACACTGAGTTGTTGTAGGATTGCATCGTTCTAGTGATTGGATTTCAATCAAAACTCACCAAATGACTCCTCCCACCATATTATGATGTTGCCCCAGTTTTGGGCTCGATCCGAAGTCAATTGCTCAAAGGAATTTGCACACTTCAAGTTCGTACGAATTTCGTACTGTAAATGGAGTTGCTGGTGCATTGCATAGTTCTAGTGATTGGATTACACTCAAAACTCACCAAATGAATCCTCCCACCATATTATGATGTTGCCCAAATTTTGGGCTCGATCCGAAATCAATTGGGAAAAGAATTTCGTACCATTCATGGAGTGGCTGTAGGATTGCATAGTTCTAGTGATTGGATTTCACTCAAAACTCAGCAAATGACACCTCCCACCTTTTTATTATATTGCCCAAGTTTTTGGCTCGATCCAAAATCAATTGGTCAAAAAAATTGGACACTTCAAGTTCGTACCGTCAAAAGAGTGATAGGTGCATTGCATCGTTGTGGTGAATGGATTTCACTCAAACCTCACCAAATGACTCCTCCCACCGTATTATGATGTTGCCCAAGTTTTGGGCTCAATACGAAATCAATTGGTCAAAGAAATTGCACAGTTCATGTTCGTACGAAGTTTTTTCCTTTCATGGAGTGGTTGTTGGATTGCATAGTTCTTGTGATTGGATTTCACTCAAAACTCACCAAATGACTCCTCCCACCATATTATGATGTTGCCCAAGATTTGGGCTCGATCCGAAATCTTTTGGTCAAAGAAATTGGACTCTCCATGTTCGTACAATGTTCGTACCGTAAAAAGTGTTATAGGTGCATTGTATAATTCTTGTTATTGGACTTCACTCAAAACTTACCAAATGACCCCTCCCACCATATTGTGATGTTGCCCAAGTTTTGGGCTCGATCCGAAATCAATTGGTCAAAGAAAAGGGACACTTCAAGTTCGTACGAAGTTCGTATTGTACACGGAGTGGTTGTGGGATTGCATAGTTCTAGAGATTGGATTTCACTCAAAACTCACCAAATGACTCCTCCCACCATATTTTGATGTTGCCCAAGTTTTGGACTCGATCCGATATCAATTGGTAAAAGAAAAGGGACATTTCAAGTTTGTACAAAGTTCGTATTGTACACGGAGTGGTTGTAGGAATTCATAGTTCTAGTGATTGGATTTCTCTCAAAACTCACAAAATGACAACCCCCACCGTAGTATGATGTTTCCCAAGTTTTGGGCTCTATCTGAAATCAATTGGTCAAAGAAAAGGGACACTTCAAGTTCGTTCTATACAACGAGCAAATGTAGGATTGCATAGTTCTAGTGATTGGATTTCACTCAAAACTCACCAAATGACTCCTCCCAACATATTATTATGTTACCCAAGTTTTGGAGTCGATACGAAATCAATTTGTCAAATACATTGGGCAATTAAAGTTCGTACGAAGTTCGTTCAGTAAATGGATTGGTTGGTGCATTGCATCGTTCTAGTGATTGGATTTCACTCAAAACTCACCAAATCACTCCTCCCACCATATTATGATGTTACCCAAGTTTTGGGCTTGATCCGAAATCTATTGGTCAAATAACTTGGACACTTCATGTTCGTTCGAAGTGCAAACTATACAGGGATTTAAGGATTGCATCGTTCTATTGATTGAATTTTACTCAAAACTCACCAAACGATTCCTCCCACGATATTATGAGGCTGCCCAAATGTCGGCCTCGTTCCGAAATCAATTGGTCAAAGAAATTGGACATTTCATGTTCGTTCAAATTTCGAACCGTACATGGAGTGGTTGGAGATTAGCATCGTTCTAGTGATTGGATTTCACTCGAAACTCACCAAATGACTCATCCCTCCCTATTATGATGTTGCCCAAGTTTGTATGAAGTTCGTACCGTACATGGAGTGGTTGGACAATTGCATCATTCCAGTGATTGGATTTCACTCAAAACTCACCAAATGATTCCTCCCACCATGTTATGAGGCTGCCCAAGTTTCGGGCTCGTTCCCAAATCAATTGGTCAAAGAAATTCGACACTTAATGTTCGTTCGAAGTTCGAACTGTACATGGAGTGCTAGGAGGATTGCATCGTTCTAGTGATTTGATTTCACTCGAAACTCACCAAATGACTCCTCTCCCCATATTATGATGTTGCCCATGAAATTGGATCGGAAATCAATTGGTCAAAGAAATTGGACAGTTCAAGTTCTTAAGAAGTTCGTATCGTAAAAAGAGTGATAGGTGCATTGCACAGTTCTTGTGATTTGATTTCACTCAAAACTCACCAAATGACTCCTCCCACCATATTATGATGTTGCCCATGATTTGGGCTCGATCCAAAATCAATTGGTCAAAGAAAATGGACACTTCAAGATCGTACGAAGTTCGTACTGTACACGGAGTGGTTGTAGGATTGCAATGTTCTAGTGATTGGAATTCCCTCAAAACTCACCAACGACTCGTTAGACCAAATTATTAGGTTAACCAAGTTTTGGGCTCGATCCAAAATCAATTGGTTAAAGAAATGGGACACTTCAAGTTCGTACGAAGTTCGTACTACACACGGTGCGGTTGCAGGATTGCATAGTTCTAGTGATTGGATTTCACTCAAAACTCACCAAATGACTCCTCCCACCATATTATGATGTTGCCTAAGTTTTGGACTCGATCCGAAATCTATTGGTCAAAGTAATTCGTAGGAAGTTCTTACCTTTCTTGGAGTAGTTGTTGGATTGCAGAGTTCTAGTGATTGGATTTTCCTCAAAACTCACAAAAAGACTCCTCCCACCAAATTATGATGCTGCCCAAGTTTTGGGCTCGTTCCGAAATAAATTTGTCAAAGAAATTGGACACTTCAAGTTCGTTCGAAGTTCGAACCGTACATAGAGTGGTTGGAGGATATCATTGTTCTAGTGATTGGATTTCACTCGAAACTCACCAAAGAAACTGGACACTTCAAGATCGTACGATGTTCGTACCGTACATGGAGTGGTTGGTGCATTGCACAGTTCTGGTGATTGTATTTCACTCAAAACATACCAAATGACTCCTCCCACCATATTATGATGTTAACCAAGTTCTGGGCGCGATCCGAAATAAATTGGTCAAAGAATTGGACACTTCAAGTTCATATGAAGTTCATACCGTACCTGGAGTGGTTGGAGAATTGCATAGTTCTGGCCATTGGACTTCACTCAAAACTTACCAAATGACTCCTCCCACCATATTGTGAGGTTGCCCAAGTTTCGGGATTGATCCGAAATCAATTGGTCAAAGAAAAGGGACACTTCAAGATCGTATGAAGTTCGTACTGTACACGGAGTGGTTGTAGTATTGCATAGTTCTAGTGATTGGATTTCACTAAAAACTCACCAAATGACTCCTCCTACCATATTATGATGTTGCCCAACTTTTGGGCACGATCTAAAATCAATTGGTCAAAGAAATTGGACACTTCATGTTCGTGCGAATTTCATACCTTTCACGAAGTGGTATTGCATAGTTCTTGTGATTGGATTTCACTCAAAGCTTGCCAAATGAATCCTCCCACCATATTATGATGATGCCCATGGCTTGGGCTCGATCTGAAATCAGTTGGTCAAAGAAATTGAACACTTCATGTTCGTACGAAGTTCAGACCTTTCACGGAGTGGTTGTAGGATTGCATAGTTCTAGTGATCGGATTTCACTCAAAACTCACCAAATGACTCCTCCCACCATATTATGATGTTGCCCAAGTTTTGGGCTCGATCCGAAATCCATTGTTCAAAGAAGAGGGACACTTGAAGTTCGTACTGTACACGGAGTAGTGGTTGGATTGCATAGATCTTGTGATTGGATTTGACTCAAAACTCACCAAATGACTCCTCCCACCATATTATCATGTTACCCAAGTTTTGCACTTGATCCAAAGTGGTTGGTCAAAGAAATTGGACACTTCATGTTCTTACAAAGTTCAGACCTTTCACGGAGTGGTTGTAGGATTGTATAGTTCTAGTGATCGGATTTCCATTAAAACTCACCAAATGACTCCTCCCACCATATTTTGATGTTTCCCAAGTTTTGGGCTCGATCCCAAATCAATTGGTCAAAGAAATTGGACACTTCAAGTTCGTACGAACTTCGTACAGCAAGTGGAGTGGTTGGGGCACTGCATAGTTCTAGTGATTGGATTTCACTCAAAACTCAACAAATGACTCCTCCCACCAGATTATGACGTTGCCCAATGTTTGGAGTCTATCCGAAATCAATTTGTCAAAGAAATTTGACACTTCAAGTTAAATGCATTTAACTTCGTACAGTAAATGGAGTGGTTGGGGCATCGCATAGTTCTAGTGACGGGATTTCACTCAAAACCCACCAAATGACTCCTCCCACCACATTATGATGTTGCATAAGTTTTGGGCTAGATCCAAAATCAATTGGTCAAAGAAAAGGGACACTTCAAGTTCGTACGAAGTTCTTACCTTTCTTGGAGTGGTTGTTGGATTGCATAGTTCTAGTGATTGGATTTCACTCAAAACTCAACAGATGACTCCTCCCACCATATTATGGTGTTGCCCAATGTTTGGAGTCGATCCGAAATCAATTGGTCAAAGAAATTGGACACATCAAGTTGGTACGAACTTCGTACAGTAAATGGAGTGGTTGTTGGATTTCATAGTTCTAGTGATTGGATTTCACCCAAAACTCATCAAATGACTCCTCCCACCATATTATGATGTTGCCCAAGTTTTGGCCTCGATGCGAAATCAATTTGTCAAAGAAAAGGGACACTTCATGTTCGTACGAAGTTCTTACCTTTCTTGGAGTGGTTGTTTGATTGCGTAGTTCTAGTGATTGAATTTCACTCAAAACTCAACGAATGACTCCTCCCACCGTATTATGATGTTGCACAAGTTTTGGGTTCGATCCGAAATCAATCGGTCAAAGAAACGGGACACTTCAAGTTTGTACGAAGTTCGTTCTGTACACGGAGTGGTTGTTGGATTTCATAGTTCTAGTGGTTAGATTTCACTCAAAACTCACAAAAGGACTCCTCCCACCATATTATGATGTTGCCCAAGTTTTGGACTCGATCCGAAATCAATTGGTCAAGGAAATTGGACACATCAAGTTCCTATGAACTTGGTACAGTAAATGGAGTGGTTGGGGCATTGCATAGTTCTAGTGATTGGATTTCACTCAAAACTCACCAAAGGACTCCTCCCACCATATTATGATGTTGCCCAAGTTTTGGACTCGATCCGAAATCAATTGGTCAAACAAATTGGACTCTTCAAGTTCGTATGAACTTGGTACAGTAAATGGAGTGGTTGGGGCATTGCATAGTTCTAGTGATTGGATTTCACTCAAAACTCACCAAATGACTCCTCCCACCATATTGTGATGTTGCCCAAGTTTTGGACTCGATCCGATATCAATTGGTCAAAGAAATTGGACTCTTCAAGTTCGTACGAAGTTCGTACAGTAAATGGAGTGGTTGGGGCATTGCATAGTTCTAGAGAGTGGATTTCACTCAAAACTCACCAAATGACTCCTCCCACCATATTATGATGTTTTCCAAGTTTTGGCCTCGATCCGAAATCAATTTGTCTAAGAAAAGGGACACTTCATGTTAGTACGAAGTTCTTACCTTTCTTGGAGTGGTTGTTTGATTGCGTAGTTCTAGTGATTGGATTTCACTCAAAACTCAACGAATGACTCCTCCCACCGTATTATGATGTTGCACATGTTTTGGGTTCGATCCGAAATCAATTGGTCAAAGAAACGGGACACTTCAAGTTTGTACGAAGTTCGTTCTGTACACGGAGTGGTTGTTGGATTTCATAGTTCTAGTGATTCGATTTCACTCAAAACTCACAAAATGACTCCTCCCACCATATTATGATGTTGCCCAAGTTTTGGACTCGATCCGAAATCAATTGGTCAAGGAAATTGGACACATCAAGTTCGTATGAACTTTGTACAGTAAATGGAGTGGTTGGGGCATTGCATAGTTCTAGTGATTGGATTTCACTCAAAACTCACCAAATGACTCCTCCCACCATATTGTGATGTTGCCCAAGTTTTGGACTCGATCCGATATCAATTGGTCAAAGAAATTGGACTCTTCAAGTTCGTACGAACTTCGTACAGTAAATGGAGTGGTTGGGGCATTGCATAGTTATAGAGATTTGATTTCACTCAAAACTCACCAAATGACTCGTCCCACCATATTATGATGTTGCCCAAGTTTTGGGCTCGATCCGAAATCCATTGTTCAAAGAAGAGGGACACTTGAAGTTCGTACTGTACACGGAGTAGTGGTTGGATTGCATAGATCTTGTGATTGGATTTGACTCAAAACTCACCAAATGACTCCTCCCACCATATTATCATGTTGCCCAAGTTTTGCACTTGATCCAAAGTGGTTGGTCAAAGAAATTGGACACTTCATGTTATTACGAAGTTCAGACCTTTCACGGAGTGGTTGTAGGATTGCATAGTTCTAGTGATCGGATTTCACTTAAAACTCACCAAATGACTCTTCCCACCATATTTTGATGTTTCCCAAGTTTTGGGCTCGATCCTAAATCAATTGGTCAAAGAAATTGGACACTTCAAGTTCGTACGAACTTCGTACAGCAAGTTGAGTGGTTGGGGCACTGCATAGTTCTAGTGATTGGATTTCACTCAAAACTCAACAAATGACTCCTCCCACAAAATTATGACGTTGCCCAATGTTTGGAGTCTATCTGAAATCAATTTGTCAAAGAAATTTGACACTTCAAGTTCGTACGAACTTCGTACAGTAAATGGAGTGGTTGGGGCATTGCATAGTTCTAGTGACGGGATTTCACTAAAAACCCACCAAATGACTCCTCCCACCACATTATGATGTTGCATAAGTTTTGGGCTAGATCCAAAATCAATTGGTCAAAGAAAATGGACACTTCAAGTTCGTACGAAGTTCTTACCTTTCTTGGAGTGGTTGTTGGATTGCATAGTTCTAGTGATTGGATTTCACTCAAAACTCAACAAATGACTCCTCCCACCATATTATGGTGTTGCCCAATGTTTGGAGTCGATCCGAAATCAATTGGTCAAAGAAATTGGACACATCAAGTTGGTACGAACTTCGTGCAGTAAATGGAGTGGTTGTTGGATTTCATAGTTCTAGTGATTGGATTTCACTCAAAACTCATCAAATGACTCCTCCCACCATATTATGATGTTGCCCAAGTTTTGGCCTCGATGCGAAATCAATTTGTCAAAGAAAAGGGACACTTCATGTTCGTACGAAGTTCTTACCTTTCTTGGAGTGGTTGTTTGATTGCGTAGTTCTAGTGATTGGATTTCACTCAAAACTCAACGAATGACTCCTCCCACCGTATTATGATGTTGCACAAGTTTTGGGTTCGCTCCGAAATCAATTGGTCAAAGAAACGGGACACTTCAAGTTTGTACGAAGTTCGTTCTGTACACGGAGTGGTTGTTGGATTTCATAGTTCTAGTGATTAGATTTCACTCAAAACTCCCAAAATGACTCCTCCCACCATATTATGATGTTGCCCAAGTTTTGGACTCGATCCGAAATCAATTGGTCAAAAAATTGGACTCTTCAAGTTTGTATGAACTTGGTACAGTAAATGGAGTGGTTGGGGATTGCATAGTTCTAGTGATTGGATTTCACTCAAAACTCACCAAATGACTCCTCCCACCATATTGTGATGTTGCCCAAGTTTTGGACTCGATCTGATATCAATTGGTCAAAGGAATTTGCACACTTCAAGTTCGTACGAATTTCGTACCGTAAATGGAGTTGCTGGTGCATTGCATAGTTCTAGTGATTGGATTTCACTCAAAACTCACCAAATGACTCCTCCCACCATATTATGATGTTTTCCAAGTTTTGGCCTCGATCCGAAATCAATTTGTCAAAGAAAAGGGACACTTCATGTTAGTACGAAGTTCTTACCTTTCTTGGAGTGGTTGTTTGATTGCGTAGTTCTAGTGACTGGATTTCACTCAAAACTCAACGAATGACTCCTCCCCCCGTATTATGATGTTGCACAAGTTTTGGGTTCGATCCGAAATCAATTGGTCAAAGAAACGGGACACTTCAAGTTTGTACAAAGTTCGTTCTGTACACTGAGTGGTTGTTGGATTTCATAGTTCTAGTGATTAGATTTCACTCAAAACTCACAAAATGACTCCTCCCACCATATTATGATGTTGCCCAAGTTTTGGACTCGATCCGAAATCAATTGGTCAAGGAAATTGGACACATCAAGTTCGTATGAACTTGGTACAGTAAATGGAGTGGTTGGGGCATTGCATAGTTCTAGTGATTGGATTTCACTCAAAACTCACCAAATGACTCCCCCCACCATATTATGATGTTGCCCAAGTTTTGGACTCGATCCGAAATCAATTGGTCAAGGAAATTGGACACATCAAGTTCGTATGAACTTTGTACAGTAAATGGAGTGGTTGGGGCATTGCATAGTTCTAGTGATTGGATTTCACTCAAAACTAACCAAATGACTCCTCCCACCATATTGTGATGTTGCCCAAGTTTTGGACTCGATCCGATATCAATTGGTCAAAGAAATTGGACTCTTCAAGTTCGTACGAACTTCGTATAGTAAATGGAGTAGTTGGGGCATTGCATAGTTCTAGAGATTGGATTTCACTCATAACTCACCAAATGACTCCTCCCACCATATTATGATGTTGCCCAAGTTTTGGGCTCGATCCGAAATCTATTGTTCAAAGAAGAGGGACACTTGAAGTTCGTACTGTACACGGAGTAGTGGTTGGATTGCATAGATCTTGTGATTGGATTTGACTCAAAACTCACCAAATGACTCCTCCCACCATATTATCATGTTACCCAAGTTTTGCACTTGATCCAAAGTGGTTGGTCAAAGAAATTGGACACTTCATGTTCTTACGAAGTTCAGACCTTTCACAGAGTGGTTGTAGGATTGCATAGTTTTAGTGATCGGATTTCACTTAAAACTCACCAAATGACTCCTCCCACCAAATTTTGATGTTTCCCAAGTTTTGGGCTCGATCCTAAATCAATTGGTCAAAGAAATTGGACACTACAAGTTCGTACGAACTTCGTATAGCAAGTGGAGTGGTTGGGGCACTGCATAGTTCTAGTGATTGGATTTCTCTCAAAACTCAACAAATGACTCCTCCCACCAGATTATGACGTTGCCCAATGTTTGGAGTCTATCCAAAATCAATTTGTCAAAGAAATTTGACACTTCAAGTTCGTACGAACTTCGTACAGTAAATGGAGTGGTTGGGGCATTGCATAGTTCTAGTGACGGGATTTCACTCAAAACCCACCAAATGACTCCTCCCACCACATTATGATGTTGCATAAGTTTTGAGCTAGATCCAAAATCAATTGGTCAAAGAAAAGGGGCACTTCATGTTCGTACGAAGTTCTTACCTTTCTTGGAGTGGTTGTTGAAAATGAAGTGTCCCATTTATATGACCTATTGATTTCGGATCGAGCCCAAAACTTGGGAGACATCATATTATGGTGGGAGGAGTCATTTGGTGAGTTTTGAGAGAAATCCAAACACTAGAAATATGCAATGCAGCAACTACTCCATTTACGGTACGAACTTCGTACGAACATGAAACGTCCAATTTCTTTGAGCAATTGATTTCGGATCGATTCCAAAACTTGGGCAACATCATAATATATTGGGAGGAGTCATTTGTTGAGTTTGAGTGAAATCGAATCACTAGAACTTTGCAATCCTACAACCCCTCCATGAAAGGTTCAAACTTTGTATGAACTTGAAGTAACCAATTTCATTGACCGATTGATTTCGGATCGAGCCCAAAACTTGGGCAACAACATTATAAGGTGGGAGGAGTCATTTGGTGAGTTTTGAGTGAAATCCAATCACTAGAACTATGCAATCGTACAACCACTCCGTGAAAGGTACGAACTTGAAGAATCCAAATTCTTTGAACAATTGATTTCGGATTGAGGCAAAATCTTGGGCAACATTATAATATGGTGAGAGGAGTCATTTGGTGAGTTTTGAGTGAAATCCAATTACTAGAACTATGCAATGCACCAACCACTCCATTTATGGTTTGAACTTCGTACGACCTTGAAATGTCCAAAGGGGAGAACGAATGGAAGACTTAAACACTCTATAAAGGAGGGCATCAGCTGAAGAGAAGAGAACACTTTTCATTTTATCATTCATTCCATAACATACATCCTGCGAGTCACACTCCCACAACTGATCCATCGTTCATTCCATCCTCCACACTCCCATCATTCCCCAAACACATTCAGAAATCACTCTCAAACATTCCCACAACCCCAAACACTCCACCAATCAACCCAACACTCTAAACAGCCCCAAATCACCAAAACAGTCCCTGCAAGCCTTCCTTACATTTTCCTACGAATTTTCTCTTTCTCATCCATCACCACTCACCCAAACTCATCCCAAATGATCTCCTTAACCTTCATACATGCTTCTAGATGTGGGGAAGCACTTGGAGAAGCATTGGACACCACAAGAATTTCAGAAAAGGGTTTTTCTACTCTTGTTGTATTCATTATGTTTCCTCATTTCTGTTTAAGTTTCTTTCCCATTATGAGTAGCTAAATCCATAACTAGGGCTTTGATGTAAATTAGATTTGAATCTAAATTAGATTTGTCACTTGAATCCTTATAACCTAGAATTACCTAAAAAACCACTCTTTGATACACTTGTTTACTTTGGTTTTGTTTGCAATTTCGTTTGCTTCATTTGTTTTCACAAAAATCAATCACTCTCGTTTTCAATTCTGTTTTAGACTTAACTTTCTGTTTTCTTGGATTGGGTAATCTAAGCACGTAACTAATTTGAACTTCTCTGTCCTTGTGGGTACGACCTCGTACTTGTCTTGTTATACTACTAATTGGCCCGTACAATTGCGAGTTAACCAAATTTTGGCGCCGTTGCCGGGGATTGAATGAAAGTTCTTCCCTAGTTATGTGCCGAAGGTTACCCTATTCTTTTTAGTGTTTCTAATTAATTCAATTTTCTATTTCAGGTAGTTTATGTCAAAAAGACCATTCATTGAACAAGTGAGGTCTTCGTTTTAACGTTCAAGATCTTTGCAACCCAACCGGGTGATCTCTGAAATTCAAAGTCGATTAGAAAGAGAGTTGTCCACTGCAAAAGAGCAAGCTCTTGCCACATTTACAAGTCTTGTTCTCCACACTGACATTCCTGGTTCTTCACCTTCAAATTCGGAAGTAAGTTCAGACCAAGAAGAAGAACAAGAGATGGCTGCCAATGAGTTCATGGGAGACCTTGATATCCCAACAATTCCAGCATCCCCTTCAAGCATCTTGCTGCCCACCGTAGCTCGAAACTATGAGCTTAAATCTTCTCATCTTAATATGTTGCCTTCCTTTTATGGTTTACCTAATGAAGATCCATTGACTCATATAAAGGATATTTTTAATGTTGTGAGCTCTTTTCCCTTGACAGGTGTGACGGAAGATCAACTTCGAATGAGAGTGTTTCCATACACTTTAAAGGATAAGGCGAAGTATTGGTTGAATTCTTTGAAGCCTAGTTCACTCACCACATGGGCTGCCATTCAAAAGAAGTTCCTGGAAAAATACTTCTCCACGTAAAAGACCGACATGCTTAGGGACAAGATCTTGCTATTTGCACAGCAAGATGATGAGTCGTTTTTGAAGCATGGGAGAGATTCAATGGGCTGCTCAATCAATGTCCTCATCATGGGATTCCTTTGAAACTTCAAATGCGTATGTTTTTATAAAGGACTAACCCCTTCTAGCCATAATATTGTCACTAATTTTGCTGGTGGTTCTTACAAAACCAAGACACCCGAAGAAACGTATGAACTCTTTGAGGAGATAGCAATGGAGACCCAACACACTGATACAAGAGGTAAACGTGTTGTTAGTAGTTCTAATGATGCTTCTAGTGGGCAGATTTCAAAATTACAACAAAAGCTAGATGCTCTTCTTGCATTGAACTCAAGAAACCCTCCGAAGGAAGTGTGTAGCATCTGTGAAACTCATGACCATGCTACCACAGCTTGAACACTTGGGGCTACAAATCCAGAATTTGTGAAAGAGCAAGCTAAGTTCGTAAATTCCTACAATCAAGGTCCAAGAAATGATCCATACTTTGAAAGTTATAATCCAGGTTGGAGGGATCATCCAAACTTTTCATGGAGGAATACCCAGAATTAAGCCAATCCCCCTTCACTCCAAAGGCCACAAAAATGATCATCATTGGAGGATATAGTGAAGCAAACGGCAATCCACCAATCTAATTTTCAACAAACTACACAAGCTGCCATCTCCAAATTGGAAGTTCAAATAGGCCAAATAGCGGCGGAGTGGTTGTAGGATTGCACATAGTTCTAATTATTGGATTTCTCTCAAAACTCACCACATGACTCCTCCCACCATATTATGATATTGCCCTTGTTTTGGGCTCGATCCGAAATCAATTGGTCAAAGAAAAGGGACACTTCAAGTTCGTACGAATTTCGTCCTGTACACGGAGTAGTTGTGGCATTACATAGTTGTAGTGATTGGATTTCACTCAAAACTCACCGAATGACTCCTCCCACTATATTATGATGTTGCCCAAGTTTTGGAACCGATCCGAAATCAATTGGTTAAAGAAAAGGGACACTTCATGTTCGTACGAAGTTCGTACAGTACACAGAGTGGTTGTTGGATTGCATAGTTGTAGTGATTGGATTTCTCTCAAAACGCACCAAATGACTCCTCCCACCACATTATGATATTGCCCAAGTTTTGGGCTCGATTAGAAATCAATTAGTTAAAGAAAATGGACACTTAATGTTCGTACGAAGTTCATACAATACACGGAGTGGTTGTAGGATTGCATAGTTCTAGTGATTGGATTTCTCTCAAAACTCATTAAATGACTCCTCCCACCATATTATAATGTTGCCCAAGTTTTGGGCTTGATCCGAAATCAATTGGTCAAAGAAAAGGGAAATTTCAAGTTCGTACGAAGTTCGTGCTGTATACGGAGTGCTTGTAAGATTGCATAGTTCTAGTTATTGGATTTCACTCAAAACTCACCAAATGACTCCCCCCACCATATTTTGATGTTGCCCAAGTTTTGGGCTCGATTCGAAATAAATTGGTCCAAGAAAAGGGACATTTCAAGTTCGTACGAAGTTTGTGCGGTATACGGAGTGGTTGTAAGATTGCATAGTTCTAGTTATTGGATTTCACTCAAAACTCACCAAATGATTCCCCCCACCATATTATGATGTTGCCCAAGTTTTGGGATCGATCTGAAATCAATTGGTCAAAGAAATTGGACACTTCAAGTTCGTACGAAGTTCGTACTGTACACGGAGTGGTTGTTGGATTGCATAGATCTAGTGATTGGATTTCTCTCACAACTCACCAAATGACTCCGCCCACCATATTATGATGTTGTTCAAGTTTTGGGATCGATGCGAAATGAATTGGTCAAAGAAAAGGGACACTTCAAGTTCGTACGAAGTTCGTACAATACACGGAGTGGTTGTAGGATTGCGTAGCTCTAGTGATTGGATTTCTCTCAAAACTCACCAAATGACTCCTCCCACCATATTATGATGTTAACCAAGTTTTGGGCTTGATTCGAAATCAATTGGTCAAAGAAAAGGGACAATTCAAGTTCGTTCGAAGTTCGTACTGTACACGGACTGGTTGTAGGATTGCGTAGCTCTAGTAATTGGATTTCAATCAAAACTCACCAACTGACTCCTCTTACCGTATTATGATGTTGCCCAAGTTTTGGGCTCGATCCGAAATCAATGGGTCAAAGAAATGGGTCATTTCATGTTCGTACGAAGGTTGTATAGTACACGTAGTGGTTGTTAAATTGCATAGTTCTAGTGATTGGATTTCACTCAAATCTCTCCAAATGACTCCTCCCACCATATTATGATGTTACACAAGTTTTGGACTTGATCTGAAATCAATTGGTCAAAGAAATTGGACACTTCATGTTCGTACGAAGTTCTTACCTTTCATGGAGTGGTTGTTGGATTGCATAGTTCTAGTGATTGGATTTAACTCAAAACTCACCAAATGACTCCTCCCACCATGTTATGATGCCCAAGTTTTGGTCTCGATCAGAAGTGAATTGGTCAAAGAGAAGGGACACTTCAAGTTCGTAGTACACGGAGTGGTTGTAGGATTGCATGGTTCTAGTGATTGGATTTCACTCAAAAATCACCAAATGACTGCCCCCACCATATTATGATGTTGCCCAAGTTTTGGGATCGATCCGAAATCAATTGGTCAAAGAAATTGGACACTTCAAGTTCGTATGAAGTTCCTCCTGTACACGGAGCGGTTGTAGGATTGCATAGTCCTGGTGATTGGATTTCACTCAAAATTCACCTAATCAATCCTCCCACCATATTATGATGTTTCCCAAGTTTTGGGCTCGATACGAAATCAATTGGTCGAAGAAAAAGGACACTTCAAGTTCGTACAGTACACGGAGTGGTTGTAGGATTTCATAGTTCTAGTGATTGGATTTCTCTCAAAACTCACCAAATAACTCCTCCCACCATATTATGATGTTAACCAGGTTTTGGGCTTGATCCGAAATCAATTGGTCAAAGAAAAGGGACACTTCAAGTTTTTACGAAGTTCGTACAGTACACGGAGTGCTTGTTGGATTGCATAGTTCTAGTGATTGGATTTCTTTCAAAACTCACCAACTCCCACCATATTATGATGTTGACCAAGTTTTGGGCTCGATCCAAAATCAATTGCTAAAAGGAAAGGGGTTCGTAGGCAGTTCGTGCTGTACACGGAATGCTTGTTGGATTTCATAATTCTAGTGGCTGGATTTCACTTGAAACTCACCAAATGACTCCCCCCACCACATTATGATGTTGCCCAAGTTTTGGGATCGATCCGAAATCAATTCGTCAAAGAAATTGGACACTCCATGTTCGAACGAAGTTCTTACCTATCGTGGAGTGGTTGTTGGATTGCATAGTTCTAGTGATTGGATTTCACTGAGAACTCACCCAATGACTCCTCCCACCATATATTATGCTGTTGCCCAAGTTTTGGGATCGATCCGAAATCAATTGGTTCTAATAAAAGGGACACTTCATGCTCGTACGAAGTTCGTACAGAACACGGAGCGGTTGTAGGATTGCATAGTTCTTGTGATTGGAATTCACTCAAAATTTACCAAATGACTCCTCCCACCGTATTATGATGTTGCCCAAGTTTTGGACTCGATCCGAAATCAATTGGTCAAAGAAACTGCAAACTTCAAGTTCGTACGAACCTCGTACAGTAAACGGAGTGGTTGGGGCATTGCATGGTTGTAGTGATTGGAATTCACTCCAAACTTACCAAATGACTCCTCCCACCATCTTATGATGTTGCCCAAGTTTTGAACTCTATCCGAAACCAATTGGTTAATGAAATTGAACACTTCATGTCCGTACGAAGTTCTTACCTTTCATGGAGTGGTTGTTGGATCGCATAGTTCTAGTGATTCGATGTCACTCAAAACTCATCAAATGATTCACACCATATTATGATGTTGCCCAAGTTTTGGGCTCGATCCGAAATCAATTGGTCGAGGAAGCTGGACACTTCAAGTTCCTACGAAGTTCGTGCTGTACACGGAGCGGTTGTAGGATTGCATAGTTCTAGTGATTGGATTTCACTCAAAACACACCAAATGATTCCTCCCACCATATTATAACGTTGCCCAAGTTTTGGACTCGATACGAAATCAATTGGTCAAAGTAATTGGAGACTTCATGCTCGTACGATGTTCGTGCTGTACACGGAGTGGTTGTAGGATTGCATAATTCTAGTGATTGGATTTCACTCAAAACACACCAAATGACTCCTCCAACCATATTTTGAGGTTGCCCAAGTTTTGCACTTGATCTGAATTCAATTGATCAAAGACATTGGACACTTCAAGTTCGTACGACCTTCGTACAGTAAATGGAGTGGTTGGGGTATTGCATAGTTCTTGTGAATGAATTTCACTCAAAACTCACCAAATGAATCCTCCCACCACATTATGATGTTGGCCATGTTTTAGACTCGATCCGAAATCAGTTGGTCAAAGAAATTGGACACTTCATGTTCGTATGAAGTTCGTACTGTACACGGAGTGGTTGTAGGACTGCATAGTTCTAGTGATTGGATTTCTCTCAAAACTCACCAAATGACTCCTGCCACCATATTATGATGTTAACCAAGTTTTGGGCTTGATCCGAAATCAATTGGTCAAAGAAAAAGGACACTTCAAGTTTGTTCGAAGTTCGTACAATACACGGAGTGGTTGTAGGATTGCATAGTTCTAGTGATTGGATTTCTCTCAAAACTCCCCAAATGACTCATTCGACCATATTATGATGTTGCCTAAGTTTTGGGCTCGATCTGAAATCAATTGGTTAAAGAAAAGGGACACTTCATGTTCTTACAGTACATGGAGTGGTTGTTGGAGTGCATAGTTCTAGTGATTGGATTTCTCTCAAAACTCACCAAATAACTCCTCCCACCATATTATGTTGGTAACCAAGTTTTGGGGTTGATCCAAAATCAATTGGTCAAAGAAAAAGGACACTTGAAGTTGATACGAAGTTCGTACTGTACACGGAGGGGTTGTAGGATTTCATAATTCTAGAGATTGGATTTCTCTCAAAGCCCACCAAATGACTCCTCCCACCACATTATTATGTTTCCCAAGTTCCGGACTCGATCCCAAATCAATTGGTTAAATAAATTGGACACTTCAAGTTCGTATGAACTTCGTACAGTAAATCTAGTGGTTGGGGCATTGCACAGTTCTAGTGATTGGATTTCAGTCAAAACACACCAAATGACTCCTCCCACAATTTTATTATGTTGCCCAAGTTTTGGGCTTGATCCGAAATCAATTGGTCAAAAAAAATGGACATTTCAAGTTCGAACGAAGTTCGTGCTGTATACAGAGTGGTTGTAAGATTGCAAAGTTCTAGTGATTGGACATTTCACCATATTCTGATGTTGCCTAAGTTTTGCGATCGATCCGAAATCAATTGGTCAAAGAAATTGGACACTTCATGTTCGAACGAAGTTCTTACCTTTCATGTAGTGGTTGTTGCATTTCATATTATGATGTTGCCCAAGTTTTGGACTCGATCCGAAATCAATTGGTCAAACAAAATGGACACTTCATGTTCGTACAAAATGGACTCCTCTCCAAATGACTCCTCCCACTATATTATGATTTTCCCAAATTTTGGGCTCGATCCGAAATCAATTGGTCAAATACATTGGGCAATTCAAGTTCGTACGAAGTTCGTACCGCACATGGAGTGGTTGTGGGATTGCATCATTCTAGTGACTGGATTTCACTCAAAATTCACAAATCACTCCTCCCACCACATTATGATGTTACCCAAGTTTTGGACTCGAGCCGAAATCAATTGGTCAAACAAAATGGACACTTCATGAAGTGTCCAATTTCTTTGACCAATTGAATTCGGAAAGAGCCCAAAACTTAGGCGGCCTCATAATATGGTGCGAGGAGTCATTTGGTGAGTTTTGAGTGAAATCCAGTAACTAGAACGATGCAATCCTCAAATCCTTTTATGGTTCGAACTTCGAACAAAAATGAAGTGTCCAATTTATTGGACCAATAGATTTCGGATCAAGCCCAAAACTTGGGTAACATCATAATGTGGTGGGAGGAGTGATTTGTAAATTTTGAGTGAAATCCAGTCACTAGAATGATACAATCCCACAACCACTCCATGTGGGGTACGAACTTTGTATGAACTTGAATTGCCCAATGTATTTGACCAATTGATTTCGGATCGAGCCCAAAACTTGGGAAAATCATAATATAGTGGGAGGAGTCATTTGGGGAGTTTTGAGTTAAATACAATCACCATAACTATGCAATGAACCATCCAATCAATTTACTGTATGAAGTTCGTACGAATTTGAAGTGTCCAATTTATTTGACCAATAGATTTCAGATGAAGGCCAAAACTTGGGTAACATCATAATATGGTGGCAGAAGTCATTTGGTGAGTTTTGAGTGAAATCCAATCACTAGAACGATGCAATCCAACAACCCCTCTATGTGTGGTACGAACTTCGTACGAACTTCAAATGTTAAATTTATTTGACCAATGGATTTCGAATCGAGCCCAAAACTTGGCAAACATCATAATATAGTGGGAGGAGTCATTTGAGGAGTTTTGCGTGAAATCCAATCACTAGAACTATGCAATGCACCAACCAATCCATTTACTGAACGAACTTCGTACGAACTTGAATTGCCCAATGTATTTGACCAATTGATTTCGGATCGAGCCCAAAACTTGGGCAACAGCAAAATATGGTGAGTTTTGATTGAAATCCAATCACTAGAACTACGCAATCCTACAACCAATCCGTGCACAATTCAAACTTCGAACGAACATGAAGTGTCCAATTTCTTTGACCAATTGATTTCGGATCGAGCCCAAAACTTGGGCAGCATCATAATTTGGTGGGAGGAGTCATTTGGTGAGTTTTGAGCGAAGTCCAATAACAAGAACTATGCAATGCACCTATCACACTTTTCTGGTGGGAGGAGTCATTCGGTGAGTTTTGAGTGAAATCCAATCACTACAACGATGCAATTCTCCAACCACTCCTTGCACGGTTCGAACTTCGAATGAAGTTTGAACTTCGAACGAATTCGAAGTGTCCCTTTTTTTTACCAATTGATTTCGGATCGAGCCCAAATCTTGGGTAACATCATAATATGGTGAGAGGACTCCTTTGGTGAGTTTCCAGAGAAATCCAATCACTAGAACGATGCAATCCTCCAACTACTCCATGTACGGTTCGAATTTCGAAGGAACACGAAGCGTCGAATTTCTTTGACCAATTGATTTCGGAATGAGCCCGAAACTTGGGCAGCCTCATAATATGGTGGTTGAAATCATTTGGTGAGTTTTGAGAGAAATCCAATTACTAGATCGATGCAATCCTTCAACCACTCCATGCACGGTTCGAAATTCGAACGAACATGAAGTGTCACTTTTCTTTCACCCATTGATTTCGGATCAAGGCCAAAACTTGGGCACCATCGTAATATGGTGCGAGGAGTCATTTGGCGAGTTTTGAGTGAAATCCCATGACTAGAACTACGCAACCCAACAACCACTCCATGAAAGGAAAGAACTTCGTACGAACATGAAGTGTCCAATTTCTTTGACCAATTGATTTCGAATCGAGCCCAAAACTAGGGGAACATCATAATATGGTGGGTGGATTCAGTTGGTAAGTTTTAAGTGAAGTTCAATCACCAGAACTATGCAATTAACCTATCACTCCAGGAAAGGTACGAACTTTGTACGAACTTGTAGTGTCCAATTTCTGTGACCAATTGATTTTGGATCGAGCCCAAAACTTGGGCAACATCGTAATATGGTGGGAGGAGTCATTTGGTGAGTTTTGAGTGAAATCCAATTACTAGAACTATGCAATCGAACAACAGCTCAGTGTACAGTACGTACTTCGTACGAACTTGAAGTGTCCCTTTTCTTTGACCAATTGATTTTGGATAGAGCCCAAAACTTGTGCAACATCATAATATGGTGGGAGGGGTCATTTGGTAAGTTTTGAGAGAAGTCCAATAACAAGAAGTATGCAATGCACCTATCACACTTTTTACGGAACGAACTTCGTACGAACTTGGAGTGTCCAATTTCTTTGACCAAATGATTTCGGATCGAGCCAAAATCTTGTGCAACATTATAATATGGTGGGAGGAGTCAATTGGTGAGTTTTGAGTGAAATCCAATCACTTGAACTATGCAATGCACCAGCCACTCCATTTTCGATACGAACTTCGTACAAACTTGAAGTGTCCAATTTCTTTGACCAATTGATTTCGGATCGTGAAAAAAAGTTGGGCAACATCATAATATGGTGGGAGGAGTCATTTGATGAGTTTTTGAGTGAATCCCAATCACTAGAACTATGTAATGTACAAACAACTTCGGATCGAGCCCAAAACTTGGGCAACATCATAATATGGTGGGAGGAGTCATTTGGTGAGTTTTGAGTCAAATCCATTCACCAGAACGATGCAATGCACCTATTACGCTTTGACCAATTGATTTCGGATCGTGCCCAAAACTTGGGCAACAACATAAAATGGTAGGTGTCATTTGGTGAGTTTTGAGTGAAATCCAATGACTAGAACTATGCAATCCTACAGTCACTCCATGAATGGTACGAAATTCGTACGAAATTGAAGTATCCAATTTCTTTTGACCAATTGATTACAGATTGAGCCCAAAATTTGGGCAACATCATCATATGGTGGGAGGATTCATTTGGTGAGTTTTGAGTAAAATCCAATCACTAGAACTATGCAATGCACCAGCCACTCCATTTTCGGTACGAACTTCATCCGAACTTGAAGGGTCCAATTTCTTTGAGCAATTGATTTCAGATCGATCAAAAAAGTTGGGCAAGATATGGTGGGAGGAGTCATTTGGTGAGTTTTTGACCAATTGAGTGAAATCCAATCACTAGAACTATGCAATGCCCCAACCACTCCATTTACTATACGAAGTTCGTACGAACTTGAAGTGTCCAATTTCTTCGAACAATTGATTTCGGATCAAGTCCAAAACTTGGGCAACATCATAATATGGCGGGAGGACTTATTTGGTGAGTTTTGAGAGAAATCCAATTACCAGAACAATGCAATGCCCCAACCACACCATTTACTGTACGAAGTTTGTACGAACTTAAAGTGTCCTATTTGTTTGACCAATTGATTTCGGATCGAGTTCAAAACTCGGGCAACATCATAATATGGTGGGAGGATTCATTTGGTGAGTTTTGAGAGAAATCTAATTACTAGAACTATGCAATGCCCCAACCACTCCATTTACTGTACGAAGTTCGTATGAACTTGAAGTGTCCTATTTCTTTGACCAATTGATTTCGTATCGAGTTCAAAACTTGGGCAAGATCATAATATGTTGGGAGTATTCATTTGGTGAGTTTTGAGAGAAATCCAATTACTAGAACTATGAAATACCCCAACCACTCCATTTGCATAGTTCTACTGATTGGATTTCACTCAAAACTCACCAAATGACTCCTCCCACCATATTGTGACGGTGCCTAAGCTTTGGACTCAATCCGAAATCAATTGGTCGAAGAAATATGAAACTTCATGTTCGTACGAAGTTCGTATTGTACACGGAGTGGTTGTGCGATTGCATAGTTCTAGTGTTTGGATTTTACTCCAAACTCCCCAAATGACTCGTCCCACCATATTATGATGTTGCCATAACTTTGGGCTCGATCCGAAATCAGTTGGTCAAAGAAATTGGACACTTCATGTTCGTACGAAGTTCGTACTGTACAGAGAGTGATTGTAGGATTGCATAGCTATAGTGATTAGATTTCACTACAAACTCACCAAATGACTCCTCCCACCATATTATGAAGTTCGTACTGTACACGGACTGGTTGTACCATTGCATAGTTCTAGTGATTGGATTTGACTCTAAACTCACCAAATTACTCATCCCACCATATTATGTTGTTGCCCAAGTATTGGGCTCGATCCGAAATCAATTGGTCAAATAAATTGGACACTTCAAGTTCGATCGTACCGCACATGTAGTGGTTGTTGGATTGCATCATTCTAGTGATTGGGCTCAAAACTCACCAAATGACGCCTCCCACCATATTATGATGTTGCCCAAGTGTTGGGCTCGATCCGAAATCAATTGGTCAAAGAAAAGAGACACTTCAAGTTCGTACGAAGTTCGTACAATACACAGAGTGGTTGTTGGATTTCATCGTTCTTGTGATTGGATTTTTCCCAAAACTCACCAAATGACTCCTCCCACCATATTATGATGTTGCCCAACTTTTGGGATCGATTCGAAATCAATTAGTCAAAGATATTGGACACTTCATGTTCGTACGAAGTTCGTACTGTACCCATAGTGGTTGTAGGATGCATAGTTATAACGAGTGGATTTCACTTAAAACTCACTAAATGACTCCTCCCACCATATTATAATGTTGCCCAAGTTTTGGGCTTGATTCGAAATAAATTGGTCAAAGATATTGGACACTTCATGGTCGTACGAAGTTCGTACTGTACCTGGAGTGGTTGTTGGATAGCATTGTTATAATGAGTGGATTTCACTCAAAACACACTAAATGACTCCTCCCACCATATTATGATGTTGCCCAAGTTTTGGGCTCGTTCCGAAATCTATTGGTCAAAGAAATTGGACACTTCACGTTCGTACGAAGTTCTTACCTTTCATGCAGTGGTTGTAGGATTAAAAAGTTATAGTAATTGGATTTCACCCAAAACTCATCAAATGACTCCTCCCACCATATTCTGATGTTGCCCAAGTTTTGGGCACGATCCAAAATCAATTGGTCAAAGGAATTGGACACTTCATGTTCGTATGAAGTTCGTACTGTACACGGAGTGGTTGTAGGATTGCAAAGTTCTAGTGATTGGATTTCACTCAAAACTCACCAAATGACTACTCCCACCATATTATGATGTTGCCCAAGTCTTGGGCTCGATCCGAAATCAATTGGTCAAAAAAATATGACACTTCATGTTCGTACGGAGTTCTTACCTTTCATAGAGTGGTTGTTGGATTTCATAGTTCAATTGATTGGATTACTATCAAAACACACCAACTGACTCCTCCCACCATATTATGATGTTGCCCATGTTTTGGGCTCGATCTGAAATCACTTGGTCAAAGAAATTGGACACTTCAAGTTTTTATGAACTTCGTACCGTAAATGGTGTGGTTGGTGCATTGCGTAGTTCTAGTGATTGGATTTCACTCAAACTCACCAAATGACTCTTCCCACCATATTATGATGTTGCCTGGGTTTTGGGCTCGATCCGAAATCAATTGGTCAAAGAAATTGGGCACATCAAGTTCTTACGAACTTCGTACAGTAAATGAACTGGTTGGTGCATTGCATAATTCTTGTGATTGGATTTGTCTCAAAACTTTCCAAATGACTCCTCCCACCATATTATGATGTTGCTCAAGTTTTGGACTCGATCCGTAGTCAATTGGTCAAAGAAATTGGACACTTCAAGTTCTTACGAACTTCGTACAGCAAATGAAGTGGTTGGTGAACTGCATAATTCTAGTGATTGGATATCACGTAAAACTCACCAAATGATTCCTCCCACCATATTATGATGTTGCCCTAGTTTTGCGCTTGATCCGAAATCAATTGGTCGCAGAAAAAGGACACTTCAAGTTCGCATGAAGTTCGTACTGTACACGGAGTGGTTGTAGAATTGCATATTATGATGTTCTAGTGATTGGATTTTACTCAAAACTCACCAAATGACTCCTCCCACCATGATATGATGTTGGTCAAGTTTTGGGATCAATCCGATTTCAATTGGTCAAAGAAATTGGACACTTCATGTTCGATTGCATAGTTGTAGTGATTAGATTTCATTCAAAACTCACCAAATGACTCCTCCCACCATATTATGATATTGCCCAAGTTTTGGACTCGATCCGAAATCAATTGGTCAAAGAAATTGGACACTAAAAATTCGTCCGAACTTCGAACAATAAATGGAGTTGTTGGTGCATTGCATAGTTCTAGTGATTGGATTTCACTCAAAACTCACCAAATGACTCCTCCCACCATATTATGATGTTGCCCAAGTTTTGGGCTCGATACGAAATGAATTGGTCAAAGAAAAGGGACACTTCAGGTTTGTACGAAGTTCATACTGTACACTGAGTGGTTTTAGGATTGCATAGTTCTAATGATTGGATTTCACTCAAAACTCACCAAATGACTCCTCCCACCATATTATGATGTTGCCCATGTTTTGGGCTCGATCCGAAATCAATTGGTCAAAGAAATTGGACACTTCAAGTTTGTACGATCTTCGTACCGTAAATGGAGTGGTTGGGGCATTGCATTGTTCTAGTGATTGGATTTCACTCAAAACTCACCAAAGGACTCCTCCCACCATATTATGACGTTGCCCAAGTTTTTGCTAGATCCGAAATCAAATGGACCAAGAAATTGGACACTTCAAGGTCGTACGATACATGCAAACAAATGTAATCATGATTTTATAAATCTAAACTCTACTGTTAAAAAGTGAATCCCTTAATTCAATATTTTGAGAAACTATTCTGGTCGAATAAATATAACACATATTGTGAAAGTGGTACGATACATAATATGCATTTACAAGTCTTCTTTGGAGAATTTAAGTCTAAACAATGATAAATAAATTACTAGAGGGTGTTTAATTTTCTTTCATTAATTACTCCAGATTTTCTAAGTCACAGAGTTTGTCAGCTCGCAATATAATCAACTTAAATCACTCAAACCCACTATGCAATCCTTTCAATCTTTTGTATCAAAATAATAGATGATTGACTAAATAAACCTTTTATAAAGTTTCATAAAAAATTTCCATGTATTTATCACAATTTCCGTGGTTTTTATCCAATTTTTATCAATATCGATATTTTCCCGATATTTCCATCGATATTTCCGTGTTTTTGAACCACCGAAATTTCCGAAACCTCCGATATTTAAGACCTTGGTTGTAGAATTGTGTTAACTCGCAAGTGTACGGGCCAATTAGTAGTATAGCAAGACAAGTACGAGGTCGTACCCACAAGGACTGAGAAGTTCAAATTAGTTATGTACTTAGATTACCCAATTCTAGAAACAAGAAGTTAAGTCTAAAACAGATTTTAAAGAGAGATTGATTGACTTTGTGAAAACAAATGAAACAAAACGAAATTGCAAACAAAGGCAAAGTAAACAAGTGTATCAAAGAGTGGTTTTGAGGTTGGAAACAGATTTGGAGACTAGGGCATTCGATTCACCATAACAATCCAATTCTAGGTTATAAGGATTCAAGTGACAAGTCTGATTCAGATTCAAAGATTGATTCTAGCTAAAGTATGATTAAGCCATGGTGTTTGATCCTAACCTTGTATTTCAAATTCCCTAATTAAGCCCTTATTGTCGAACTTAAATCAAGCATTAGAAATCCATTAAGCATAGAAGAATGTTTTAAACAACCAAGCATGTATCTAATCCCTATTGACGAATGTCCATACATACTCATCTTATTCATAGTTCAATTGAAACAAAAGCATACGGTGTCTACTTTAGTTTCAACCAAAATACACAAATCTCAATGGTAGCTAGGCATTCAGATTAACATATAAGTAGATACGCATAATGAATAAGAGCATGAATCTTGAATCAAACTTGAAACTTGGAATTTATAAACCCAGAATATTCATGTTAGGTTACATCGAAGCCCTAGTAATGGATTTAGCTACTCATAATGGGAAAGAAACATAAACAGAAATGAGAAAGCATAATGAATGTAATAAGAATAGAAAACCCTTTTCTGAAGTTCTTGTGGTGTCCAATGCTTCTCCAAGAGCTTCTCCACGCCTAATACTTCTCCAAGCACTTCCCCACGTCTAGAAGAATGTATGAAGGTTAAGAAGGTGATTTGGGATGAGTTTGGGTGAGTGGTGATGGTTGAGAAAGAGGAAATTCGTAGGGAAATGGAAGGCAGGCTTGCAGGGACAATTTTGGTGATTTGAGGCTGTTTAGAGTGTTGGGTTGATGTCTGGAGTGTTTGGGGAATTATGGGAGTGTGGAGGATGGTGTGAAGGATGTCTGAAAGATCTGAAGGATGTGAAAGATGATGAAAGATGTGAAGGATGTGAGAGATGATGAAAGATGTGAAGGATGTGAGAGATGATGAAAGATGTGAAGGATGTGAGAGATGATCTCCTATGGAATGAATGAGAGTGGTATTTATAAGGAGAATGAAAGGAGAATTCTGAATTGATTAATGGCTCCACTAACCACACTAAAACATTAGAAAATCAGTTTTCCTTCTTTTCTGGCTAGTGCAGCTCCCACATGCAGCTAATGGAGAACCCCACCAGAAATCACATCTCATGCTCAGCTCATCATGACCAAGAAACTTCATGGGCTCACGAATTGGGCTTCCCTTAATCAACTGATGACACTGAGCCGTCCATCTTCAAGTTTAGAATGTCATCTTTCCAACCACATATCATTTGGGCCAATCCAAGTTCGGAGGAAGGAGTTAAGGCTGAAACAAATTTCTAACTCAGTCTGCACGTTTTTGGACCATTTTGCATATTTGGGCCCCCATGGCTACCTAAAGCTCAATTAACTGAATGACAAACATAAAAGAGATTAAAAGCACAAGTTTAACTCAAAAACATAACTAAATCATATGCTAGAAGGGTATAAAATGATATACAATTATGAACCGATCAAATTGCAAAGTTTTAGTGATTGGAATTCAATCAAAACTCACCAAATGACTCATCCCACCATATTATGATGTTGCCCAAGTTTTGGGCTCGATCCGAATTCAATTGGTCAACGAAATTGGACACTCCAAGGTCATACGATGTTCGTACCGTATATGGTGTTATTGGTGCATTGCATAGTTCTAGTGATTGCATTTCACTCAAAACTGACCAAATGACTCCTCCCACCGTATGATGATGTTGCCCAAGGTTTGGACTTGATCCGAAATCAATTGGTTAAAGAAATTGGACACATCAAGTTCATACGAACTTCGTACAGTAAATGGAGTGGTTGGGGCATTTCATAGTTCTAGTGATTGGATTTCTCTCAAAACTCACCAAATGACTCCTCCCACAATATTATTATGTTGCCCATGTTTTGGTCTCGATCCAAAATCAATTGGTCAAAGAAAAGGGACACTTCAAGTTCGTACGAAGTTCGTACAGTACACGGAGTGGTCATTGGATTTCATAGTTCTAGTGATTGGATTTCACTCAAAACTCACCAAATGACTCCTCCCACCATATTATGAGGTTGCCCAAGTTTTGGACTTGATCTGAAATCAATTTCTTCAAAGAAAAGGGACATTTCATGTTCGTACGAAGTTCCTACCTTTCATGAAGCGGTTCCTGGATTGCATAGCTCCAGTGATTGGATTTCACTCAAAACACACCAAATGACTCCTCCCACTATATTATGATGTTGCCTAAGTTTTGGACTCGATCCGATATCTATTGGTCAAAGAAAATAAACACTTCAAGTTCGTACGAACTTCGTACAGTAAAAGGAGTGGTTGTTGGATTGCATTGTTCTGGTGATTTGATTTCTCTCAAAACTCACCAAATGACTCCTCCCACCATATTATGATGTTGCCCAAGTTTTGGACTTGATCCGAAATAAATTGGTCAAAAAAATTTGACACTATGTTCGTATGAAGTTCTTACCTTTCATGGAGTGGTTGTTGGATTGCATAGTTCTAGTGATTGGATTTCACCCAAAACTCACCAACTGACTCCTCCCACCATATTATGATGTTGCCCCTGTTTCGGACTCGATCCGAAATCAATTGGTCAAGGAAATTGGACACATCAAGTTCGTACGAACATCGTACAGTAAATGGAGTGGTTGGGGCATTGCATAGTTCTAGCGATTGGATTTTACTCAAAGCTCACCAATCCCCACCATATTATGATGTTGCGCACGTTTTGGTGTCGATCCGAAATCAATTGGTCAAAGAAACCTTCAAGTTCGTACGAAGTTCATACAATACAGGGAGTGGTTGTTGTTTTTCATAGTTCTAGTGATAGGATTTCGCTGAAATCTCACAAAATGACTCCTCCCACCATATTATGATGTTGCCCAAGTTTTGGACTCGATCCGAAATCAATTCGTCAAAGAAAAGTGGAACTTCATGTTCGTACGAAGTTCGTGTTGTACACGGAGTAGTTATTGGATTGCATAGTTCTGGTGATTGGATTTCACTCAAAACTCCCCAAATGACTCCTCCCACCATACTATGATGTTGTCCCAGTTTTGGGCTCGATCCGAAATCAATTGGTCAAAGAAAAAGTACACTTCAAGTTCGAACTGTACACGGAGTGGTTGTTGGATTTCACAGTTCTAGTTATTGGATTTCTCTCAAAACGCACCAAATGACTCCTCCCAACATATTATGATGTTGCCCAAGTTTTGGACTTGATCCGGAATCAATTTTTCAAAGAAATTGGACACTTCAAGTTTGTACGAAGTTCGTATTGTAAATGGAGTGGTTGGGGCATTGCCTAGTTCTAGTGATTGGATTTCACTCAAAACTCACCAAATGACTCCTCCCTCCATGTTATGATGTTGCCCAAGTTTTGGGCTCGATCCGAAATCAATTGGTCAAAGAAATTGGACACTTCATATTCGTACGAAGTTCTTACCTTTCATGGGTTGGTTGTTGGATTGCATATTTCCAGTGATTGGATTTCACTCAAAACTCACCAAATGACTCCTCCCACCATATTATGATATTGCGCAAGTTTTGGGCTCGATTCGAAATCAATGGGTCAAAGAAATTGGACACTTCAAGTTTGTACGAAGTTCGTAATGTACACGGAGTAGTTGTAGGATTGCATAGTTTTAGTGATTGGATTTCACTCAAAACTCACCAAATGACTCCTCCCACCACATTATGATGTTGCCCAAGTTTTGGACTCAATCCGAAATCATTGGGTCAAAGAAATTGGACACTTCAAGTTTGTACGAAGTTCGTATTCTAAATGGAGTGGTTGGGGCATTGCCTAGTTCTAGTGATTGGATTTCACTCAAAACTCACCAAATGACTCCTTCCTCCATGTTATGATGTTGCCCAAGTTTTGGACTCGATCCGAAATCAATTGGTCAAAGAAATTGGACACTTCATATTCGTACGAAGTTCTTACCTTTCATGGAGTGGTTGTTGGATTGCATAGTTCTAGTGATTGGATTTCATTCAAAACTCACCAAATGACTCCTCCCACCATATTATGATATTGCCCAAGTTTTGGACTCGATCCGAAATCAATTGGTCAAAGAAATTGGACACTTCATATTCGTACGAAGTTCTTACCTTTCATGGGTTGGTTGTTGGATTGCATAGTTCCAGTGATTGGATTTCACTCAAAACTCACCAAATGACTTCTCCCACCATATTAAGATATTGCCCAAGTTTTGGGCTCGATCCGAAATCAATGGGTCAAATAAATTGGACACTTCAAGTTCGTACGAAGTTCGTCCTGTACACGGAGCGGTTGTAGGATTGCATAGTTCTAGTGATTGGATTACTCTTAAAACTCACCAAATGACTGCTCCCACCATATTATGATGTTGCCCAAGTTTTGGACTTGATCCGAAATCAATTGGTCAAAGAAAAGGGACATTTCAAGTTCATACGAAGTTCGTGCTGTATACGGAGTGGTTGTAGGATTGCTTAGTTCTAGTTATTGGATTTCACTCAAAACTCACCAAATGACTCCCCCCACCATATTATAATGTTGCCCAAGTTTTGTGCTCGATCCGAAATCAATTGGTCAAAGAAAAGGGACACTTCAAGTTCGTACGAAGTTTGCACAGTACACAGAGTGGTTGTAGGATTGCATATTTCTAGTGATTGGATTACACTTAAAACTCACAAAATGTCTCCTCCCACCATATTATGATGTTGCCCAAGTTTTGGGCTCAATCAGACAATCGTTCAAAGAAATGGGACACTTCAAGTTCGTACGAAGTTCGGTACACGGAGCGGTTGTAGGATTGCATAGTTCTAGTGATTGGATTTCACTCAAAACTCACCAAATGAGTCCTCCCACCATATTATGATGTTGCCCAAGTTTTGGACTTGATATGAAATGAATTGAGCAAAGAAATTGGACATTTCTAGTTCTTACGAAATCAATTGGTCAGAGAAATTGGACACTTTATGTTCGTACGAAGTTCTTACCTTTCATGGAGTGGTTGTTGGATTGCTTAGTTCTAGTGATTGGATTTCACAGAAAACTCACCAAATCACTCCTCCCACCATATTATGACGTTGGCCAAGTTTTGGGCTCGATCCAAAATCAATAGGTCGAAGAGAAGGGACACTTCATGTTCATACGATGTTCGTACAGTACACGGAGTGGTTGTAGGATTGCATAGTTTTTGTGATTGGAATTCACTCAAAACTTACCAAACGACTCCTCCCACCATATTATGATGTTGCACAAGTTTTGGACTCGATTCGAAATCAATTGGTCAAAGAAACTGCACACTTCAAGTTCGTACAAACTTCCTATAGTAAATGGAGTGGTTGGGGCATTGCATATTTCTAGTGATTGGATTTCACTTAAAACTCACAAAATGACTCCTCCCACCATATTATGATGTTGCCCAAGTTTTGGACTCGATCCGAAATCAATTGGTCAAAGAAACTGCACACTTCAGGTTCGCACGAACTTCGTACAGTAAATGGAGTGGTTAGGGCATTGCGTAGTTCTAGTGATTGTATTTCCCTCAAAACTCACCAAATGACTCCTCCCACCATATTTTGATGTTGCCCAAGTTTTGGACTCAATCTGTAATCAATTGGTTAAAGAAATTGAACACTTCATGTCCGTACGAAGTTCATTCCTTTAATGAGTGGTTGTTAGATAGCATAGTTCTAGTGATTGGATTTCACTCAAAACTCATCAAATGACTCACACCATATTATGATGTTGCCCAAGTTTTAGGCTCGATCCGAAATCAATTGGTCGAAGAAAAGGGACGCGTATAGTCCGTACTAAGTTCTTACTGTACACGGAGTGATTGTAGGATTGCATAGTTCTAGTGATTGGAATTCACTCAAAACTTACCAAATGACTCCTCCCACGATATTATGTTGTTGCTCAAGTTTTGGACTCGATTCGAAATCAATTGGTCAAAGATACTGGACAATTCAGGTTAGTACGAACTTCGTACAGTAAATGGGGTGGCTGGGGCATTGCATAGTTCTAGTGAATGGTGTTAACTCACAAGTGCACGGGCCAATTAGTAGTATAGCAAGACAAGTACGAGGTCGTACCCACGAGGACTGAGAAGTTCAAATTAGTTATTACATAGATTACCCAATTCTAGAAACAAGAAGTTAAGTCTAAAACAGATTTTAAAGAGAGATTGATTGACTTTGTGAAAACAATTGAAACAAAACGAAATTGCAAACAAAGGCAAAGTAAACAAGTGTATCAAAGAGTGGTTTTGAGGTTGGAAACAGATTTGGAGACTGGGGCATTCGATTCACCACAACAATCCAATTCTAGGTTATAAGGATTCAAGTGACAAGTCTAATTCAGATTCAAAGATTGATTCTAGCTAAAGTATGATTAAGCCATGGTGTCTGGTCTTAACCTTGTATTCCTAATTCCCTAATTAGATCCTTGTTGTCGAACCTAAATTAAGCATTAGAAATCCATTAAGCATAAGAGAATGTTTTAAACAACCAAGCATGTATCTAATCCCTATTGTCGAATGTCCATACATACTCATCTTATTCATAGTTCAATTGAAAGAAAAGCATAAGGTGTCTACTTTAGTTTCAAGCAAAATACACAAATCTCAATGGTAGCTATGAATTCAGATTAGCATATAAGTAGATAGGCATAATGAATAAGAGCATGAATCTTGAATCAAACTTGAAACTTGGATCTTGAATCAAACTTGAAACTTGGAATTTATAAATCCAGAATATTCATGTTAGGTTACATCGAAGCCCTAGTAATGGATTTAGCTACTCATAATGAGAAAGAAACATAAACATAAATGAGAAAGCATAATGAATGTAACAAGAATAGAAAAACCCTTTTCTGAAGTTCTTGTGGTGTCCAATGCTTCTCCAAGAGCTTCTCCACGCCTAATACTTCTCCAAGAACTTCCCCACGTCTAGAAGAATGTATGAAGGTGAAGGAGGTGATTTGGGATGAGTTTGGGTGAGTGGTGATGGTTGAGAAAGAGGAAATTCGTAGGGAAATGGAAGGAAGGCTTGCAGAGACAGTTTTGGTGATTTGAGGCTGTTTAGAGTGTTGGGTTGATGTCTGGAGTGTCTGGGGAATTATGGAAGTGTGGAGGATGATGTGAAGGATGTGTGTTGTGGAATGAATGATGAAAATGAGTTCTCTGACCTCTCTATATATAGGCACAAGGGATGGGTGAATCAGAATTAACAATCAATTCTCTTCTCTTTTGGCTATTGCAGATCCCACATGCAGCTCACCCATGCTCCCACATGCAGCTATGGATACTTTTTTGGCTTTTGCAGCTCACCCTATGCTTCCACATGCAGCTATGGATACTTTTTTTGGCTTTTGCATATGCTCCCACATGCAACTCATGGAGAATCCCACCAGAAATCACATCACATGCACAGCTCATCATGACCAAGAAACTTCATGGGCTCACGAATTGGGCTTCCCATAAGCATCTTTCCAACCACATGTCATTTGGGCCAATCCAAGTTCGGAGGAACGAGTTAAGGCTGAAACAAATTGCTAACTCAGTCTGCATGTTTTTGGACCATTTTGCACATTTGGGTCCCCATTGCTACCTAAAGCTGAATTAACTGAATGACAAACATAAAAGATATTAAAAGCACAAGTTTAACTCAAAAACATAACAAAATCATATGCTAGAAGGGTACAAAATGATATACAATTATGAACCGATCAAATGGATTTCCCTCAAAACTCACCAAATGACTCCTCCCACCATATTTTGATGTTGCCCAAGTTTTCGACTCGATCCGAAATCAATTGGTCAAAGAAATTGGACACTTCAAGTTCGTACGAATAGCGTACAGTAAACGGAGTGGTTGGGGCATTGCATAGTTGTAGTGATTGGAATTCACTCAAAACTTACCAAATGACTCCTCCCACCATATTATGATGTTCCCCAAGTTTTGACCTCAATCCGAGATCAAGTGGCCAAAAAAATAGGACACTTCAAGTTCGTACGAACTTCGTACAGTAAATGGAGTCGTTGGGGCATTGCATAGTTCTAAAAAATTGGATTTCTCTCAAAACTTACCAAATGAGTCCTCCCACCATAGGTCAAATAAATTGGACTTCGAATGAAGTTCGTGCGGTATACGGAGTGGTTGTAAGATTGCCAAGTTCTACTGATTGGATGTCACTCAAAACTCACCATATTCTGATGTAGCCCAAGTTTTGCGATCGATCCGAAATCAATTGGTCAAAGAAAATGGACAGTTCATGTTCGAACAAAGTTCGTACCTTTCATGTAGTGGTTGTTGGACTTCACTCAAAACTCACCAAATGAATCCTCCCACCATATTATGCTGTTGCCCAAGTTTTGGACTCGATCTGAAATAAATTGGTCAAAGAAATTGAACACTTCAAGTTCGTACGAACTTCGTACAGTAAATGGAGTGGTTGGGGCATTGCATAGTTATAGTGGTTGGGGCATTGCATAGTTCTAATGATGTTACCCAAGTGTTGGGCTTAATCTGAAATCAATTGGTCAAAGAAAAGGGACACTTCAAGTTGGTACAGTACACGGAGTGGTTGTTGGATTGCATATTTCTAGTAATTGGATTTCACTCAGAACTCACCAAATGACTCCTCCCACCATATTATGATGTTGCCCAAGTTTTGGTCTCGAACCGAAATCAATTGTTCAAAGAAATGGGACACTTCATGTTCATATAGTACACGGAGTGGTTGTAGGATTGCATAGTTCTAGTGATTGAATTTTTCACAAAACTCAGCTAATGACTCCTCCCACCATATTATGATGTTAACCAAATTTGCAAAAGAAAAGGGACACTTCAAGTTCGTACAATACACTGAGTGGTTGTTGGATTGCACAGTTCTAGTGATTGGATTTCACTCAAAACTCACCAAATGACTCCCACCATATTATTATGTTGCCCAAGGTTTGGGCGCGATCCGAAATCAATTGGTCAAGGAAACTGGAAACCTCATGTTCAAACGAATATCTTACCTTTCATGGAGTGGTTGCTGGATTGCCTTGTTCTAGTGATTGGATTTCACTCAAAACTCACACCATATTATGATGTTGCACAAGTTTTGGGTTCGATCCGAAATCAATTGGTCAAAGTAAAGGGACACTTCAAGTTCATACGAAATTCGTACAGTACAGGGAGTGGTTGTAGGATTGCATAGTTTTATAGTGATTGGAATTCACTGAGAATTACCAAATGGCTCCTCCCACCATATTACGATGTTGCCCAAGTTTTGGACTCGATCTGAAATCTATTGGTCAAAGAAACTGGACACTTCAAGTTCGTACGAACTTCGTACAGTAAATGGAGTGGATGGGGCATTGCATAATTCTAGTGATTGTATTTTCCTCAAAACTCACCGAATGACTCCTCTCACCAATTGGTAAAAGAAATTGGACACTTCATGTTCTTACGAAGTTACCTTTCATGGAGTGGTTGTTGGATTGCATAGTTCTAGTGATTGGAATTCACTCAAAACTCACCAAATGACGCCGACCATATTATTATGTTGCCCAAGTTTTGGGCGCGATCCGAAATGAATTGGTCAAACAAAATGGACACTTCATGTTCGTACGAAGATCTTACCTTTCATGGAGTGGTTGTTGGATTGCCTAGTTCTAGTGATCGGATTTCACTCAAAACTCACCAAATGACTCCTCCAACCATGTTATAATGTTGCAAAAGTTTTGGACTGAATCCGAAATCAATTGTGCAAAGAAATTGGACACTTCAAGTTCTTACGAACTTCGTGCAGTAAATGGAGTAGTTGGTGCAGCACTGCATAGTTCTAGTGATTGGATTTCTCTCAAAACTCACCAAATGACTACTCCCACAATATTATGATGTTGCACAAGTTTTGGACTCGATCCGTAATCAATTGGTCAAAGAAATTGGACACTTCATGTCCGTACGAAGTTCTTACCTTTCTTGGAGTGGTTGTTGGATTGCATAGTTATAGTGATGGGATTTCACTCAAAACTCACCGAATGACTCCTCCCACCATGAAAGGTAAAAGAAATTGGACACTTCATGTTTTGAGTGAAATCCAATCACTAGAACTATGCAATCCAACAACCACTCCATGAAAGGTAAGAACTTCGTACGAACATGAATTGTCCAATTTCTTTGACAAATTGATTTCGGATCGAGTCCAAAACTTGGGCAACATCATAATACGGTGTGAGTCATTTGGTGAGTTTTGAGCGAAATCCAATCACTAGAACTATGCAATCCAACAACCACTCCAAGAAAGGTAAGAACTTCGTACGGACATGAAGTGTCCAATTTCGTTGACCAATTCATTATGGATCGAGGCCAAAACTTGGGCAACATCATAACTTAGTAGGAGGAGTCACTTGGTGAGTTTTGAGAGAAATCCAATCTCTAGAACTATGCAATGCACCAACCACTCCATTTACTGCACGAAGTTCGTAAGAACTTGAAGTGTCAAATTTCTTTGTTCAATTGATTTCGGATCTAGTCCAAAACTTATGCAACATCCCAATATCGTGGGAGGAGCCATTTGGTGAGTTTTGAGTGAAATCCAATCACTAGAACTAGGCAATCTAACAACCAAGCCATGAAGGGTCAGATATTCGTACGAACATGAAGTCTCCAGTTTCTTTGACCAATTGATTACGGATCGCCCCCAAAACTTGGGCAACATAATAATATGGTGGGAGGAGTCATTTGGTGAGTTTTGAGTGAAATCTAATCACTAGAACTACGCAATGCCCCAACAACTCCATTTACGGTACGAAGTTCGTACAAACTTGAATTGTTCAATTTCTTTGACCAATTGATTCCGGATCGAGCCCAAATCTTGGGCAACATCATAATACGGTGGGAGGAGTCATTTTGGTGAGTGTCGAGTGAAATCCAATCACTAGAACGATGCAATCCTCCAACCACTCAAGGTACGGTTCGAACTTCGAACGAACTTCAAGTGTCCAATTTCTTTGAAAATTGTTTTGGAAAGAGCCTAAGACTTGGGCAGCATCATAATATGGTGGGAGGAGTCATTTTGTGAGTTTTGAGGAAAATCCAATCACTAGAACTATACAATCCAACAACTACTCCATGAAAGGTTAGAACTTCGTACGAACATGAAGTGTCGAATTACTTTGACCAATAGATTTCGGATCGAGTCCAAAACTTGGGCAACATCATAATATGGTGGGAGGAGTCATTTGGTAAGTTTTGAGTGAAATCCAATTACTAATATACTATGCAATCCTTCAACCCCACCTTGCATAGTACGAACTTGAAGTGTCCCATTTCTTTAACCAATTCATTTTGGATCGAGCCCAAAACTTGGTTAACATAATAATATGGTGGGAGGAGTCATTTGGTGAGTTTTGAGAGAAATCCAATCACTAGAACAATGCAATCCTACAACCACTCCGTGTACAGTACGAACTTCGTACCATCTTGAAGTGTCACTTTTCTTTGACCAACTGATTTCGGATCAAGCCCAAATCTTGGGCAACATCATAATATGGTGGGTGGAGTCATTTGGTGAGTTTTGAGTGAAATCCAATTACTAAAACAATGAAATGCACGTAACACTCTTTTTACGGTACGAACGTGAACTGTCCAATTTCTTTGGCCAATTGACTTCTGATCGAGCCCAAAATTTGGGCAACAACATAATATGGTGGGAGGAGTGATTTGGTGAGTTTTGAGTGAAATCCAATCACTATCCAATCACTAGAACTATGCAATGAACAATCCAATCTATTTACTAGAACGATGCAATCCAACAACCCCTCCATGTGCGGTACGAACTTGAAGTGTCCAATTTATTTGACCAATTGATTTCGGATCGAGCCCAAAACTTGGGAAACATCATAGTATAGTGGGAGAAGTCATTTGGGAGTTTTGAGTGAAATGCAATCACTAGAACTATGCAATGCACCAACCAATCCATTTACTGAACGAACTTCGTACGAACTTGAATTGCCCAATGTATTTGACCAATTGATTTCGGATCGAGCCGAAAACATGGGCAACATCAAAATTTGGTGAGTTTCGAGTGAAATCCGATCAATAGAACTATGCAATGCACCAACCACTCCATTTACTGTATGAAGTTCGTACGAAATTGAAGTGTCCAATTCCTTTGACCAATTGATTTCGAATGGAGCCCAACAGCAAAATATGGTGAGTTTTGATTGAAATCCAATCAGTAGAACTACGCAATCCTACAACCAATCCATACACAATTCGAACTTCCGAACGAACATGAAGTGTCCAATTCTTTGATCAATTGATTTCGGATCGAACCCAAAACTTGGGCAGCATCATAATTTGGTGGGAGGAGTCATTTGGGGAGTTTTGAGTGAAGTCCAATAACAAGAACTATGCAATGCACCTTTCACACTTTTTACGGTACGAACTTTGTACGAACATGGAGTGTCCAATTTCTTTGACCAAATGATTTCGGATAGAGCCCAAATCTTGTGCAACCTCATAATATGGTGGGAGGAGTTATTCGGTGACTTTTGAGTGAAATCCAATCACTACAACGATGTAATTCTCCAACCACTCCTTGCACGGTTCGAACTTCGAATGAAGTTTCAACTTCGAACGAACATGAAGTGTCCCTTTTCTTTGACCAATTGATTCCGGATCAAGCCCAAATCTTGGGCAACATCATAATATGGTGAGAGGAGTCATTTGGTGAGTTTCCAGTGAAATCCAATCACTAGAACGATGCAATCCTCCAACCACTCCATGCAAGGTTCGAACTTCGCAGGAACATGAAGTGTCGAATTTCTTTAACCAATGATTTCGGAACGAGCCTGAAACTTGGGAAGCCTCAGAATATGGTGGTTGAAATCATTTGGTGAGTTTTGAGTGAAATCCAATCACTTCATGTTTCGAACGAACATGAAGTGTCCCTTTTCTTTGAGCCATTGATTTTGGATCGAGGTCCAAAGTTGGGCACCATCATAATATGGTGCGAGGAGTCATTTGGTGAGTTTTTAGTGAAATCCAATCACTAGAACAGCGCAATCCAACAACCACTCCATGAAACGAAAGAACTTCGTACGAACATGAAGTGTCCAATTTCTTTGACCAATTGATTTTGAATCGATACCAAAACTAGGGGAACATCATAATATGGTGGGTGGATTCAGTTGGTAGGTTTTGAGTGAAGTCCAATCACAAGAACTATGCAATTCACCTATCACTCCATGTACGGCTTGAACGTCGAACGAACATGAAGTGTCCAATTTCTTTGACCAATTGATTTCGGATCGAGTCCAAAACTTGGGCAACATCATAATATGGTGGGAGGAGTCATTTGGTAAGTTTTGAGTGAAATCCAATTACTAATATACTATGCAATCCTTCAACCCCACCTTGCATAGTACGAACTTGAAGTGTCCCATTTCTTTAACCAATTCATTTTGGATCGAGCCCAAAACTTGGTTAACATAATAATATGGTGGGAGGAGTCATTTGGTGAGTTTTGAGAGAAATCCAATCACTAGAACAATGCAATCCTACAACCACTCCGTGTACAGTACGAACTTCGTACCATCTTGAAGTGTCACTTTTCTTTGACCAACTGATTTCGGATCAAGCCGAAATCTTGGGCAACATCATAATATGGTGGGTGGAGTCATTTGGTGAGTTTTGAGTGAAATCCAATTACTAAAACAATGAAATGCACGTAACACTCTTTTTACGGTACGAACGTGAACTGTCCAATTTCTTTGGCCAATTGACTTCTGATCGAGCCCAAAATTTGGGCAACAACATAATATGGTGGGAGGAGTGATTTGGTGAGTTTTGAGTGAAATCCAATCACTATCCAATCACTAGAACTATGCAATGAACAATCCAATCTATTTACTAGAACGATGCAATCCAACAACCCCTCCATGTGCGGTACGAACTTGAAGTGTCCAATTTATTTGACCAATTGATTTCGGATCGAGCCCAAAACTTGGGAAACATCATAGTATAGTGGGAGAAGTCATTTGGGAGTTTTGAGTGAAATGCAATCACTAGAACTATGCAATGCACCAACCAATCCATTTACTGAACGAACTTCGTACGAACTTGAATTGCCCAATGTATTTGACCAATTGATTTCGGATCGAGCCGAAAACATGGGCAACATCAAAATTTGGTGAGTTTCGAGTGAAATCCGATCAATAGAACTATGCAATGCACCAACCACTCCATTTACTGTACGAAGTTCGTACGAAATTGAAGTGTCCAATTCCTTTGACCAATTGATTTCGAATGGAGCCCAACAGCAAAATATGGTGAGTTTTGATTGAAATCCAATCAGTAGAACTACGCAATCCTACAACCAATCCATACACAATTCGAACTTCGAACGAACATGAAGTGTCCAATTCTTTGATCAATTGATTTCGGATCGAACCCAAAACTTGGGCAGCATCATAATTTGGTGGGAGGAGTCATTTGGGGAGTTTTGAGTGAAGTCCAATAACAAGAACTATGCAATGCACCTTTCACACTTTTTACGGTACGAACTTTGTACGAACATGGAGTGTCCAATTTCTTTGACCAAATGATTTCGGATAGAGCCCAAATCTTGTGCAACCTCATAATATGGTGGGAGGAGTTATTCGGTGACTTTTGAGTGAAATCCAATCACTACAACGATGTAATTCTCCAACCACTCCTTGCACGGTTCGAACTTCGAATGAAGTTTCAACTTCGAACGAACATGAAGTGTCCCTTTTCTTTGACCAATTGATTCCGGATCAAGCCCAAATCTTGGGCAACATCATAATATGGTGAGAGGAGTCATTTGGTGAGTTTCCAGTGAAATCCAATCACTAGAACGATGCAATCCTCCAACCACTCCATGCAAGGTTCGAACTTCGCAGGAACATGAAGTGTCGAATTTCTTTAACCAATGATTTCGGAACGAGCCTGAAACTTGGGAAGCCTCAGAATATGGTGGTTGAAATCATTTGGTGAGTTTTGAGTGAAATCCAATCACTTCATGTTTCGAACGAACATAAAGTGTCCCTTTTCTTTGAGCCATTGATTTTGGATCGAGGTCCAAAGTTGGGCACCATCATAATATGGTGCGAGGAGTCATTTGGTGAGTTTTTAGTGAAATCCAATCACTAGAACTATGCAATCCTACAACCACTCCATGAAACGAAAGAACTTCGTACGAACATGAAGTGTCCAATTTCTTTGACCAATTGATTTTGAATCGATACCAAAACTAGGGGAACATCATAATATGGTGGGTGGATTCAGTTGGTAGGTTTTGAGTGAAGTCCAATCACAAGAACTATGCAATTCACCTATCACTCCATGTACGGCTTGAACGTCGAACGAACATGAAGTGTCCAATTTCTTTGACCAATTGATTTCGGATCGAGTCCAAAACTTGGGCAACATCATAATATGGTGGGAGGAGTCATTTTCTGAGTTTTGAGTGAAATCCAATCTCTAGAACTATGCAATCCCACAACCACTCCGTGTACAGTACAAACTTTGTACGATCTTGAAGTGTCCCTTTTCTTTGACCAATTGATTTCGGATCGAGCCCAAAACTTGGGCAACATCATAATATGTTGGGAGGGGTCATTTGGTAAATTTTGAGTGAAGTCCAATCAGTAGAACGTTGCAATCCTCCAACCACTTCATGTACGGTTCGAACTTCGAACGAACACGAGGTGTCCCTTTTCTTTGACCAATTGCTTTCGGATTGAGCCCAAAACTTGGGCACCATCAAAATATGGTGCGAGGAGTCATTTGGTGAGTTTTTAGTGTAATCCAATGACAAGAACTATGCAATCCAACAATCACTCCATGAAAGGTACAAACTTCGTACGAACTTGAAGTATCCAATTTCTTTGACCAATTGATTTTTGATCGATCCCAAGACTTGGGTAACATCATAATATGGTGGGAGAAGTCATTTGGAGAGTTTTGAGTGAAATCCAATCACTTGAACTATGCAATGCACCAACCACTCCATTTACGGTACGAACTTCGTATGAACTTCAAGTGTCCAACTGCTTTAACCAATTGATTTCGGATCAAGACCAAACCATGGGCAATCAAATCACTAGAACGATGCAATCCTACAACCACTCCGTTTACAGTACGACCTTCGTACGAACATGAAGTGTCCCTTTTCTTTGACCAATTGATTTTGGATCGAGCCCAAAACTTGGGCAACATCATAATAATGTGGAAGGAGTCATTTGTTGAGTTTTGTGTGAAATCCAATCACTAGAACTTTACTATGCTACAACCACTCCATGAAAGGTAAGTATCCAATTTCTTTGACCTGTTGACTTCTGATAGTGGCCAAATGTTGGGCAACATCAGAATATGGTGGGATGAGTCATTTGGTGAGTTTAGAGAGAAATCCTATCGCTGGAACTGTGCAATGCACTAACCACTCCATTTACGGTATGAACTTCATACGAACATGAAGTGTCCAATTTCTTTGAGCAATTGATTTCGGATCGAGCCTAAAACTTTGGCAACATCGTAATATGGTGGGAGGTGTCATTTGGTGAGTTTTGAGTGAAATCCAATCACTAGAACTTTGCAATCCTACAACCACTCCATCAAATTTACGAACTTGAAGTATCCAATTTCTTTGACCAATTCATTTCGGATTGACCCCAAGACTTGAGCAACATCATAATAAGGTGGGATGCGTCATTCGGTGAGTTTTGAGTGAAATCCAATCACTAGAAATATTCAATGCACCAACCACTCCATTTACGGTATGAACATCGTACGAAGTTGAAATATCGAATTTCTTTGAGCAATTGATTTCGGATCGAGCAAAAAACTAGGGCAACATCATATAATATGGTAGGAGGGAGTCATTTGGTGAGTTTTGAGTGAAATCCAGTCACAATAACTTGAAGTGTCCATTTTCATTAACCAATTGATTTCGGATCGAGCCCAAAACTTGGGCAACATCAAAATATGGTAGTAGGAGTCATTTGGTTTGTTTTGTGTGAAATGCAGTCACTTGAACTATGCAATTCCCCAACCACTCCATTTACTGTACGAAGTTCGTACGAACTTGAAGTGTCCAATTTCTTTGACCAAATGATTTCGGATCGACTCCAAAACATGGCCAACATCATAATATATGGTGGGAGGAGTCATTTGGTGAGTTTTGAGAGAAATCCAATCACTAGAACTATGCTATCCTACAACCACTACGTGTATAGCACGAACTTCGTACGAACTTGAAGTGTCCCTTTAGTTTTCCAATTGATTTCGGATCGAGCCTCAAACTTTTGCAACATCATAATATGTTGGAAGGATTCATTTGGTGTGTTTTGAATGAAATGCAATCAATAGAACTTTGCAATCCTGCAACCACTCCATGAAAGGTACGAACTTAGTACAAACATGAAGTGTCCAATTTCTTTGACCAATTGATTTCGGATCAAGTCCAAAACATGGGCAACATCATAATATGGTAGGAGGGGTCATTTGGTGAGTTTTGAGTGAAATCCAATCACTAGACCTATGCAATCCTAAAACCGCTCCGTGTACAGCACGAACTTCGTACGAACTTGAAGTGTCCCTTTTCTTTCACCAATTGATTACGGATCGAGCCCAACACTTGGGCAACATCATAATATGGTGGGATGAGTCATTTGGTGAGTTTTGAGTGAAATCCAATCACTAGAACTATGCAATGCCCCAACCACTCCCTTTCTTGTACGAAGTTAAATGCGAACTTGAAGTCTCAATTTCTTTGACCAATTGATTTCGGATTAAGTCCAAAACTTGGGCAACACCATAATCTGGTGGGAGGAGTCATTTGGTGAGTTTTGAGTGAAATCCAATCACTAGAACTACGCAATCCAACAACCACTACAAGAAAGGTCAGAACTTCGTACGAACATGAAGTGTCCAATGTCTTTCACCAGTTGATGTCGGATCTAGTCAAAAACTTGGGCAACATCATAATATGGTGGGAGGAGTCATTTGGTGAGTTTTGAGTGAAATCCAATCACTAGAACTATGCAATCCAACAACCACTCCTTGTATTGTACGAACTTCGTACGAACGTCAAGTGTCCCTTTTCTTTGACCAATTGATTGCGGATCAAGCACAAAACTTGGGCAAAATCATAATATGGTGGGAGGAGTCATTTGGTGAGTTTTGAGTGAAATCCAATCACTAGAACTATGCATTGGCCCAACCACTCTATTTACTGTACAAAGTTCGTACGAACTTGAAGTGTCCCTTTTCTTCGACCAATTGATTTTGAATCAAGCCCAAAACTTGGGCAACATCAAAATATGGTGGGAGGAGTCATTTGGTGAGTTTTGAGTGAAATCCATTCACTAGAACTATGCAATTGGATTTCACTCAAAACTCACCAAATGACTCCTCCCACATATTATGATGTTACCCAAGTGTTGGGCTTAATCCGAAATCAATCGGTCAAAGAAAAGGGATACTTCAAGTTCGTACAGTACACAGAGTGGTTGTAGGATAGCATAGTTCTAGTGATTGGATTTCTCTCAAAACTCCCCAAATGAATCCTCCCACCATATTATGATGTTGCCCAAGTTTTGGGCTTAATCCGAAATAAATTGGTTAAAGAAAGGGACACTTCAGGTTCGTACAGTACACGGAGTGGTTGGGGTATTGCATTGTTCTAGTGATTGGATTTCACTCAAAACTCATCAATTGAATCCTCCCACCATATTATGATGTTACCCAAGTGTTGGGCTTAATCCGAAATCAATTGGTCAAAGAAAAGGGACACTTCAAATTTGTACGAAGTTCGTACAGTACACGGAGTAGTTGTTGGATTACATAGTTTTAGTAATTGGATTTCACTTAAAACTCACCAAATGAATCCTCCCACCATATTATGATGTTGCCCAAGTTTTGGGCTTAATCCGAAATGAATTGGTCAAAGAAATTCGACACTTGATATTCGTACGAAGTTCTTAACTTTCGTGGAGTGGTTGGGCATTGCATAGTTCTAGTGATTGGATTTCTCTCAGAACTCTCCAAATGAACCCTCCCCCCATATTATCATGTTGCCCAAATTTTGGGCTTGATCCGAAATCAATTGGTGAAAAGGGACATCTCAAGTTCTTACGAAGTTCGTGCTATACACGGAGTGGTTGTAGGATTGCATATTTCTAGTGATTGGATTTCACTCACAACTTACCAGATGACTCCCCCCCACTATATTATGATGTTGCCCAAGTTTTGGGATCGATCACAAATCAATTGGTTAAAGAAATTGGACACTTCGTGTTCGAGCGAATTTCTTTCCTTTCATGGAGTGGTTGTTGATCGGTGCATAATTACATATCGTTTTGTACCCTTCTAACTTATGATTTGGTTATGTTTTTGAGTTAAACTTGTGCTTTTAATCTATTTTGTGTTTGTTTCAGTATAATAAGCTTAAAACTCATTAAATGCATTTTGGAGACAAGTTAGCTCAAAACGGTGTCTGCATATCAGTCAACTTCACGGATTGGACTGTACTTGCTCAAGAAGAACCAGATAATGAGCCATACATCATTGGAAAGATACGGAAGTCTATTTTCTGGAGCATTTTACGGTTCATGATTCCGAGTCCTCTAGAGGAAGTTATACAAGGTTTGGCAGCTTAAGGTCAAAATCGGCAGGATCTGCGTTACTGGGCCAAAAATGACATTTGAAGGTCTTTCCGATTTTTCCTTGAGCTGGGCTGCATATGCTTGGAAATATAATTCAAAGAACTTCAAGATCCATATTTTTCCAGATTTTTTAGAATGGAGGAACAAGCCCAAAACTAGCCCAAAAGCAGACTGCAATGCATTGTCATGCATGACATATGCATGAGCTAATTATTTTTAGTGGGGAAGTTAGGTAAAGTTGGTGAATTGAGTGTTGTAAGTTGGTGAAGTGAGTGTTGTAGGTAGAAGCAATACTCAATTCAGAATTTTACTTCCCTTAAGCCTATATATAGTGAGGTTCTCCAAACTTGTAAACACACCCCAAGGGGGGGAGCTCTCAAACATCTCTCTAGAGCTCCTCTCCCTTCTCTCCCTCAAATTCTCTTAGTTTTCCTTTTTAGTTCTCAATTGTTGTAACAAAACCATTTTGCTTTTTAGTTGTAATTTATTTTTCATTGTAATGTAATTTCTTTTCTTAAGTTTTCAAGTTTAATTAGTTTCCAAGTTTCAATTATAGTTCTTGTTCTTATTCATTATGCTTATAAGTTAATATGCTTGTTTGAATGAGTGATCACCATTAAAACTTGTATGTTAGCTATCTTGGTTTGAATTAAGAGTAGACACCATGCATTAATTCAAATTGAACTATGAATAGGAAGAGTATGTATGGACATTCGACAACAGGGATTAGATACATGCTTGGTTGTTTAAAACATTCTTCTTTGCTTAATGGATTTCTAATGCTTAATTTAGGTTCGACAACAAGGATCTAATTAGGGAATTAGGAATACAAGGTTAGGACCAGACACCATGGCTTAATCATACTTTAGCTAAAATCAATCTAAGAATATGAATTGAACTTGGTAACTAATTTGCTTGAGTTAATTTCTTTTCTTTCTTTCTTGTATTTATTTTCTTTTCATTTCTATTTTGTGCAGGGAATCAAATTGAATCAATCTATCATCAATCCTCGTGGGATCGACCTCGTACTTACACAAGCTATACTACCCAACGCCTCGTGCACTTGCGAGTTAACAGTTGTTGGATTGCATAGTTCTAGTAATTGGATTTCACTCAAAACTCACCAAATGACTCCTCCCACCATATTATATTGTTGCCCAAGTTTTGGGATCGATCCGAAATCAATTGGTCAAAGAAAAGGGACACTTCAAGTTCGAACGAAGTTCGTACAGTACACGGAGTGGTTGTTGGATTGCATAGTTCTAGGGATTGGATTTCTCTCAAAACTACCAAATGACTCCTCCCACCATATTATTATGTTGCCTAAGTTTTGGGCTCGATCCGAAATCAATTGGTCAAAGAAAAGGGACACTTCAAGTTCGTACGAAGTTCGAACTGTACACGGAGTTGTTGCAGGATTGCATTGTTCTAGCTATTGGATTTCACTCAAAACTCACCGAATGACTCCACTCACCATGTTATGATGTTGGCCAAGTTTTGGGCTCGATCCGAAATCAATTGGTCAAAAAAATTGGACACTTGATGTTCGAACGAAGTTCTTACCTTTCATAGGGTGGTTGTTGGATTGCATAGTTGTTGTGATTGGATATCACTCAAGACTCACCGAATGACTCCTCCCACCATATTATGATGTTGCCCAAGTTTTGGACTTGATCTGAAATCAATTGGTGAAAGAAATTGGACACTTCATGGTTGTACGAAGTTCTTACCTTTCATGACGTGGTTGTTGGATTGCGTAGTTTTAGTGATTGGATTTCCCTCAAAAATCACCAAATGACTCCTCCCACCATATTATGACGTTGCCCAAGTTTTGGACTCGATCCAAAATCAATTGGTCAAAGAAATTGGACACTTCAAGTTCGTACGAATTTAGTACAGTAAATGGAGTGGTTGGGGCATTGCATAGTTCTAGTGATTGGATTACCCTCAAAACTCACAAAATCACTCCTACCACCATATTAAGATGTTGCCCAAGGTTTTGGCTCGATCCAAAATCAATTGGTGAAAGAAAATGGACACTTCAAGTTTGCACGAAGTTCGTGCTGTAAACCGAGTGGTTGTAGGATTGCATATTTCTAGCAATTGGATTTCACTCACAACTTACTAAATGACTCCCCCCACCATATTATGTTGTTGCCCAAGTTTTGGGATCGATCCAACATCAATTGGTCAAAGAAATTGGACACTTCATGTTCGAACAAAGTTCTTACGTTTCATGGAGTGGTTGTTGGATTGTATAGTTCTAGTGATTGGATTTAACTCAAAACTAACCAAACGACTCATCCCACCATATTATGATGTTACCCAACTTTTGGGCTCGATCCGAAATCAATTGGTCAAAGAAAATGGACACTTCAAGTTAAATGCAATTTCGTCCTGTACACGGAGCGGTTGAGGTTTGCATAGTTCTAGTGAGTGGATTTCACTCAAAACTCACCAAATGACTCCTCCCACCATATTATGGTGTTGCCCAAGTTTTGGGCTCGATCCGAAATCAATTGGTCAAAGAAATTGGACATTTCATGTTCGTACGAAGTTACCTTCCAAGGACTGGTTGTAGGTTTGCATAGTTCTAGTGATTGAATTTCACTCAAAACTCAACAAATGACTCCTCCCACCACATTATGTTGTTGCCCAAGTTTTGGACTCGATCCGAAATCAATTGGTTAAAGAAAATGGACACTTCAAGTTCGTACAGTACACGGAGTGGTTGTTGGATTGCATAGTTCTAGGGATTGGATTTCTCTCAAAACTACCAAATGACTCCTCCCACCATATTATTTTGTTGCCTAAGTTTTGGGCTCGATCCGAAATCAATTGGTCAAAGAAAAGGGATACTTCAAGTTCGTACGAAGTTAGAACTGTACACGGAGTTGTTGCAGGATTGCATTGTTCTAGCTATTGGATTTCACTCAAAACTCACCGAAAGACTCCACACACCATATTATGATGTTGGCCAAGTTTTGGGCTCGATCCGAAATCAATTGGTCAAAAAAATTGGACACTTGATGTTCGAACGAAGTTCTTACCTTTCATAGGGTGTGTTAACTCGCAAGTGTACGGGCCAATTAGTAGTATAGCAAGACAAGTACGAGGTCGATCCCACGAGGACTGAGAAGTTCAAATTAGTTATGTACTTAGATTACCCAATTCTAGAAACAAGAAGTTAAGTTTAAAACAGATTTTACAGAGAGATAGATTGACTTTGTGAAAACAAATGAAACAAAACAAAATTGCAAACAAAGGCAAAGTAACCAAGTGTATCAAAGAGTGGTTTTGAGGTTGTAAACAGATTTGGAGACTAGGGCATTCGATTCACCATAACAATCCAATTCTAGGTTATAAGGATTCAAGTGACAAGTCTAATTCAGATTCAAAGATTGATTCTAGCTAAAGTATGATTAAGCCATGGTGTCTGGTCTTAACCTTGTATTCCTAATTCCCTAATTAGATCCTTGTTGTCGAACCTAAATTAAGCATTAGGAATCCATTAAGCATAAGAGAATGTTTTAAACAACCAAGCATGTATCTAATCCCTGTTGTCGAATGTCCATACATACTCATCTTATTCATAGTTGAATTGAAACAAAAGCATAAGGTGTCTACTTTAGTTTCAACCAAAATACACAAATCTCAATGGTAGCTAGGCATTCAGATTAGCATATAAGTAGATAGGCATAATGAATAAGAGCATGAATCTTGAATCAAACTTGAAACTTGGAATTTATAAACCCAGAATATTCATGTTAGGTTACATCGAAGCCCTAGTAATGGATTTAGCTACTCATAATGGGAAAGAAACATAAACAGAAATGAGAAAGCATAATGAATGTAACAAGAATAGAAAAACCCTTTTCTGAAGTTCTTGTGGTGTCCAATGCTTCTCCAAGAGCTTCTCCACGCCTAATACCTCTCCAAGAACTTCCCCACGTCTAGAAGAATGTATGAAGGTTAAGGAGGTGATTTGGGATGAGTTTGGGTGAGTGGTGATGGTTGAGAAAGAGGAAATTCGTAGGGAAATGGAAGGCAGGCTTGCAGGGACAGTTTTGGTGATTTGAGGCTGTTTGGAGTGTTGAGTTGATGTCTGGAGTGTTTGGGGAATTATGGGAGTGTGGAGGATGGTGTGAAGGATGTGTGTTATGGAATGAATGATGAAAATGAGTTATCAGACCTCTCTATATATAGGCACAAGGGATGGGTGAATCAGAATTAACAATCAATTCTCTTCTCTTTTGGCTATTGCAGATCTCACATGCAGCTCACCCATGCTCCCACATGCAGCTATGGATACTTTTCTAGCTTTGCAGCTCCCACATGCTACTATGGATACTTTTCTGGCTTTTGTAGCTCACCCTATGCTCCCACATGCAGCTATGAATACTTTTCTAGCTTTGCAGCTCCCACATGCTACTATGGATACTTTTCTGGCTTTTGTAGCTCACCCTAGCTCCCACATGCAGCTATGGATACTTTTCTAGCTTTGCAGCTCCCACATGCTACTCACACATGCTCCCACATGCAGCTCCTGAGGCCAGTATGACTAGCAACTTCATGGGCTCACGAATTGGGCTTCCCTCAAGCAACTGATGACATTGAGCCGTCCATCTTCAAGTTCAAGATGTCATCTTTCCAACCACATGTGACTTGGGCAAATCCAAGTTCGGAGGAAGGAGTTAAGGCTGAAACAAATTGCTAACTCAGTCTGCACGTTTTTGGACCATTTTGCACATTTGGGCCCCCATTGCTACCTAAAGCTCATTTAACTGAATGACAAACATAAAAGAGATTAAAAGCACAAGTTTAACTCAAAAGCATAACTAAATCATATGCTAGAAGGGTACAAAATGGTATACAATTATGAACCGATCAGGGTGGTTGTTGGATTGCATAGTTGTTGTGATTGGATATCACTCAAGACTCACCGAATGACTCCTTCCACCATATTATGATGTTGCCCAAGTTTTGGACTTGATCTGAAATCAATTGGTGAAAGAAATTGGACACTTCATGGTTGTACGAAGTTCTTGCCTTTCATGAAGTGGTTGTTGGATTGCATAGTTCTAGTGATTGGATTTCCCTCAAAAATCACCAAATGACTTCTCCCACCATATTATGACGTTGCCCAAGTTTTGGACTCGATCCAAAATCAATTGGTCAAAGAAATTGGACACTTCAAGTTCGTACGAATTTAGTACAGTAAATGGAGTGGTTGGGGCATTGCATAGTTCTAGTGATTGGATTACCCTCAAAACTCCCAAAATCACTCCTACCACCATATTAAGATGTTGCCCAAGGTTTTGGCTCGATCCAACATCAATTGGTCAAAGAAATTGGACACTTCATGTTCGAACAAAGTTCTTACGTTTCATGGAGTGGTTGTTGGATTGTATAGTTCTAGTGATTGGATTTAACTCAAAACTAACCAAACGACTCATCCCACCATATTATGATGTTGCCCAACTTTTGGGCTCGATCCGAAATCAATTGGTCAAAGAAAATGGACACTTCAAGTTCGTACGAATTTCGTCCTGTACACGGAGCGGTTGAGGTTTGCATAGTTCTAGTGAGTGGATTTCACTCAAAACTCACCAAATGACTCCTCCCACCATATTATGGTGTTGCCCAAGTTTTGGGCTCGATCCGAAATCAATTGGTCAAAGAAATTGGACATTTCATGTTCGTACGAAGTTACCTTTCAAGGACTGGTTGTAGGTTTGCATAGTTCTAGTGATTGAATTTCACTCAAAACTCACCAAATGACTCCTCCCACCACATTATGTTGTTGCCCAAGTTTTGGACTCGATCCGAAATCAATTGGTTAAAGAAAATGGACACTTCAAGTTCGTACAGTACACGCAGTGGTTGTTGGATTGCGTAGTTCTAGTGATTGGATTTCCCTCAAGACTCACCGAATGACTCCTTCCACCATATTATGATGTTGCTCAAGTTTTGGACTCGATCCGAAATCAATTGGTAAAAGAAATTAGAAATTTCATGTTCGTACGAAGTTACCTTTCATGGAGTGGTTGTTAGATTGCATAGTTCTAGTGATTGGATTTCCCTCAACACTCACCAAATGACTCCTCCCACCATATTATGATGTTGCCCAAGTTTTGGGCTCGATCCGAAATCAATTGGTCAAAGAAATTGGACATTTCATGTTCGTACGAAGTTACCTTTCATGGACTGGTTGTAGGTTTGCATAGTTCTAGTAATCGAATTTCACTCAAAACTCACCAAATGACTCCTCCCACAATATTATGATGTTGCCCAAGTTTTGGACTCGATCTGAAATCAATTGGTCAAAGTAAAGGGACACTTCAAGTTCGTACAGTACACGTAGTGGTTGTTGGATTGCGTAGTTCTAGTGATTGAATTTCCCTAAAAACTCACCAAATGACTCCTTCCACCATATTATGATGTTGCTCAAGTTTTGGACTCGATCCGAAATCAATTGGTAAAAGAAATTGGAAATTTCATGTTCGTACGAAGTTACCTTTCATGGAGTGGTTGTTAGATTGCATAGTTCTAGTGATTGAATTTCTCTCAAAACTCACCAAATGACTCCTCTCACCATATTATGATGTTGCCCAAGTCTTTGGCTCGATGCGAAATCAATTGGCCAAAAAAAGGGACACTTAAAGTTCGTACGCAGTTCGTGCTATACACGGAGCGGTTGTAGGATTGCATAGTTCTAGTGATTGGATTTCACTCAAAACACACCAAATGACTCCTCCCACCAAATTTTGATGTTGCCCAAGTTTTGGACTCGATCCGAAAGCAATTGGTCAAAGAAATTGGACACTTAAAGTTCGTATGAACTTCGTACAGTAAATGGAGTGGTTGGGGCATTGCATAGTTCTAGTGATTGGATTTCTCTCAAAACTCACCAAATGACTCCTCCCACCATATTACGATGTTGCCCAAGTTCTGGACTCGATCCGAAATCAATTGAGCAAAGAAATTGGACACTTCAAGTTCTTACGAACTTCGCAGTAAACGGAGTGGTTGGTGCATTGCATAATTCTAGTGATTGGATTTCTCTCAAAACTCACCAAATGACTCATCCCACCATATTATGATGTTGCCTAAGTTTTGGGATCGATCCGAAATCAATTGGTCAAAGAAGAGGGACACTTCAAGTTCGTACGAAGTTCATTCTGTACACGGAGTGGTTGTAGGATTGCATAGTTCTAATGATTGGATTTCACTCCAAACTCACCAAAAGACTCCTCCCGCCATATTATGATGTTGGCCCAGTTTTGGGATCGATCCGACATCAATTGGTCAAAGAAATTGAACACTTCATGTTCGGACAAAGTTCTTACGTTTCATGGAGTGGTTGCTGGATTGCATAGTTCTAGTGATTGCGTTTAACTCAATGTGACTTACAACCCCTTACAAGATAGTGTAGAGAAATACTATGATGTTTTGAAACTCATTCTTACTGTGTCAATTTTGAAACTCTAATATGATTGATGTTGTTTTGCAGGTGCTTTACGGCATTCTCTGCAAGGTAGGCTGGGTAATGCCACAAGCAAAAGTCAAGATGCAATTAATTTGTAACTACGGACAAGTACAGGTTAGTTCATATTGTTACCTAGCTAACACAAAATTACATTATTCAAACAATTGCATTTTCTTGTGGCCCTTGTGATTAATAAACAATTGCATGATTCTGTCATTTAATTACCACCAATTATGCAGCCTTTTGTGCTTCCTTCGATCCTAAGTACTTGTATTTTTAGTTGATTTCTGCTTTTGGGTTTTGGCTTTTTGTTTAAAGGTCTGAGTTTATGATTTATGCTAGCCATCATTGACTTGTGTGATAAGAAGATTCTACTGCCTTGGCTTTTTCATACCATGATTTCTTTGGCTATGGTTCTTGCTTGCAGTAGGGCAGCAGATAAAAGAAATAATTTAACGCATAAGTATATCAGATTAAACATGCCTTCTTATCTGTTTTTTTTAATGGGTTCTTGGTCATTCATGAATTTTTGGTCCTTAAAATTAGTTTTGTTGGATTCTCTTATTCTCTTGTTTTATTTGGCAAGACATTTCTACCTAAAGAAATTTCACATTTGGACCAAGAATTTACTGACTTGGATAATTTTCATGCATGTGTGCTCGTAATTTCTAGACCTTCATTCTCATTTTTAGATCTTTTGTTTTAAAGCAGGTATTAATGGTGGTTGTAATTATTTTAGTACCATCTACGCCCTCTTTTGGACATGAAGTATCACATCCTCTCAAACTGTCATCAAGCTCTTCTTTTTGGATGTCTATTTTGTTTTGGAGAGTGCAAGTATCAGATCTTCTCATACTTCATAGGATTGACTTTGTAGAATTAGTTAGAGACAATTTTTAAACTTGTCATGATGTACTAGAATCATGTTCAGTAATATCAATTTAAAGTATGTTAGCCTTTATGTGAAGGCTTTGCTTCTATATATTAATTTCTTTTTGTAGAATTAAAATAATGGGATATATATATATATATGTATTAGAATTATTATTATTATTTTTTAAAATTTCAATGACGTCTAATATGTTTCATGAAAAATATTTTAATGACGTCTTATAGACGTCGTTAACTTCAATGACGTCCATTCTGCGTCATATTCTTCATGGAAAGAATAGGACGACACGTGAATAGCGTCATTGAAATCACATTCTATGACGTGTATGAAACGCCATGTTTTTAAAAAAGTTTCCATGACCCCCCCTTTCCACGACGTGGGTTACGACGTCCTGACCGCATCATTAAACGTCTTCCATGACGCATATGAGACGTCGTGGAAGGGTTTCTGTCTTGTAGTGTATAATGTTGCCCAAGTTTTGGGCTCGATCCGAAGTCAATTGCTCAAAGAAAATGGAAACTTCAAGTTCATACGAAGTTCGTACTATACACGGAATGGTTGCAGGATGGCATAGTTCTAGTGATTGGATTTCACTCAAAACTCACCAAATGACTCCTCCCACCATATTATGATGTTGCCCAAGTTTTGGGCTCGATCCGAAATCAATTGGTCAAACAAAAGGACACTTCAAGTTTGTACGAAGTTCGTACAGTACACGGAGTGGTTGTAGGATTGCAGAGTTCTAGCGATTGGATTTCTCTCAAAACTTACCAAAGGACTCCTCCCACCATATTATGATGTTGCCCAAGTTTTGGGCTCGATCCGAAATCAATTGGCCAAAGAAAAGGGACACTTCAAGTTCGTACGAATTTCGTCCTGTATATGGAGCGGTTGTAGGATTGCATAGTTCTAGTGATTGGATTTCACTCAAAACTCACCAAACGACTTCCACCATATTATTATGTTGCCCAAGTTTTGGGCGCGATCCAAAATCAATTGGTCAAAGAAACTGGACACTTCATGTTCGTATGAATATCTTACCTTTCATGGAGTCGTTGTTGGATTGCGTAGTTCTACTAATTGGATTTCACTCAAAACTCACCAAATGACTCCTCCTACCATATTATGATGTTGCATAAGTTTTGGACTAGATCCGAAATCAATTAAGCAAAGAAATTGGCCACTTCAAGTTCTTACGAACTTCGTGCAGTAAATGGAGTGGGTGGTGCATTGCATAGTTCTAGTGATTGGATTTCTCTCAAAACTCACCAAATGACTCCTCCCACCATATTATGAAGTTGCCCAAGTTTTGGCCTCAATCCGTAATCAATTGGTCAAAGAAATTGGAGACTTCATGTGCGTACGAAGTTCTTACTTTTCATGGAGTGGTTGTTAGATTGCGTAGTTCTAGTGATTGGATTTCACTCAAAACTCACCAAATGACTACTCCCACCATATTATGATGTTGCCCAAGTTTTGGGATCGATCCGAAATCAATTGGTCGAAGAACTACGCAATCCTACAACCACTCCGTGTACAGTACGAACTTCGTACGTACTAGAAGTGTCCCTTTTCTTTGACCAATTGATTTCGAATATAGCCCAAAAGCTGGGGAACATCATAATATGGTGTGAGTCATTTGGTGAGTTTTGAGTGAAATCCAATCACTAGAACTATACAATCCAACAACCACTCCAAGAAAGGTAAGATCTTCGTACCGACATGAAGTGTCCAATTTCTTTTACCAATTAAATACGGATCGAGGGCAAAACTTTGGTTACATCATAATATGGTGGGAGAAGTCATTTGGTGAGTTTTGAGAGAAATCCAATCACTAGAACTATGCAATGCACCAACCGCTCCATTTACTACACGAAGTTCGTAAGAACTTGAAGTGTCCAATTTTTTTGCTGAATAGATTTCGGATATTGTCCAAAACTAATGCAACATCATAATATGGTGGGAGGAGTCATTTGGTGAGTTTTGAGTGTAATCCAATCCCTAGAACTAGGCGAAACAACCACTCCACGAAAGGTAAGATATTCGTACGAACATGAAGTGTCCAGTTTCTATGACCAATTGATTTCGGATCTCGCCCAAACCTTGGGCAACATATTAATACGGTGGGAGTCATTTGGTGAGTTTTGAATGAAATCCAATCACTAGAACTATGCAATCCTACAACCACGACAAGAAAGGTAAGAACTTCGTTCGAACATGAAGTGGCCAATTTCTTTTACCAATTGATTTCGGATCGAGTCCAAAACTTGGAGAACATCAAAAATATTGTGGGAGGAGTCATTTGTTGAGTTGTGAGAGAAATCCAATCACTAGAACTATGCAATCCTACAACCACGACAAGAAAGGTAAGAACTTCGTTCGAACATGAAGTGTCCAGTTTCTTTGACCAATTGATTTCGTATCGAGCCCAAAACTTGGCCAACATCATAATATGGTGTGGGGAGTCATTTGGTGAGTTTTGAGTGAAATCCAATAGCTAGAACTACGCAATCCTGCAACAACTCCGTGTACAGTTTCGAACTTCGTACGAACTTGAAGTGTCCCTTTTGCTTGACCAATTGATTTCGGATCGAGCCAAAAACTTGGGAAACATCATAATATCGTGGGAGGAGTCATTTGGTGAGTTGTGAATCAAATCCAATCACTAGAACTATGCAATCCAACAACAACTGCATGAAAGGTAAGAACTTCGTACGAACATGAAGTGTCCAATTACTTTGACCAATTGATTTCGGATCGATCCCAAAACTTGGGCAACATCATAATATGGTAGGGGGAGTCATTTGGTGAGTTTTGAGTGAAATCCAATTGCTAGAACTATGCAATCCTATAACCACTCCATGTACAGCATAAACTTCGTATGAACATGAAGTGTCCCTATTCTTTGACCAATTGATTTCGGATCAGGCCCAAAACTTAGGCAACATCATAATATGGTGGGAGGACTCATTTGGTGAGTTTTGGGAGAAATCCAATTACTAGAACTATGCAATGCCCCAACGACACCATTTACTGTACGATGTTCGTACGGACTTGAAGTGTACTCTTTCTTTGACCAATTGGTTTCGGATTGAGTTCAAAACATGGGCAACATCATAATATGGTGGGAGGATTCATTCGGTGAGTTTTGAGTGAAATCCAATCACTAGAACTATGCAATTCAACAACCACTCCATGAAAGGTAACTTCGTACGAACATGAAGTGTCCAAATTCTTTTACCAATTGATTTCGGATCGAGTCCAAAACTTGGGAAACATCGTAATATGGTGGGAGGATTCATTTGGTGAGTTAATCCAATCACAAGAACTATGCAATCCTTCAACCACAACGTGTACAGCACGAACTTCGTACGAACTTAAAGTGTCCAATTTCTTTGACCAATTGATTTCAGATCGAGTCCAAAACTTGGGCAACATCATAATATGGTGGGAGGAGACATTCGGTGAGTTTTGAGTGAAATCCAATCACTAGAACTATGCAATGCCCCAACCACTCCATTTAGTGTACGAAGTTCGTACGAACTTGAAGTGTCCAATTTCTTTTACCAATTGATTTCGGATCAAGTCCAAAACTTGGGCAACATCATAATATGGTGGGAGGAATCATTTGGTGAGTTTTGAGGGAAATCCAATCACTAGAACTATGCAATCCTTCAACCACAACGTGTACAGCACGAACTTCGTACGAACATGAAGTGTCCCTTTTCTTTGACCAATTGATTTCGGATCGAGCCAAAACTTGGGCAACATCATAATATGGTGGGACGACTCATTTGGTGAGTTTTGAGTGAAATCCAATCACAAGAACTATGCAATGCGCCAACGACTCCGTTTACTGTACAAAGTTCGTACGAACTTGAAGTGTCCTATTTCCTTAACCAATTGATTTCGGATCGAGTCCAAAACTTGGGCAACATCATAATATGGTGGGTGGATTCATTTGATGAGTTTTGAGTGAAATCCATCCACCAGAACTATGCAATCCAACAACCACTCTGTGAAAGGTAAGAACTTTGTACGAACATGAAGTTTACAATTACTTTGACCAATTTATTTCGGATCGAGTCCAAAACTTGGGCAACATCATAATATGGTGGGAGGAGTCATTTGGTGAGTTTTGAGTGAAATCCAATCACTAGAACTATGCAATCCAATAACCACTCCATGGAAGGTAAGAACTTCGTACAAACATGAAGTGTCCAATTTCTTTGAACAATTGATTTCGAATCGAGTCCAAAACTTGGGCAACATCATAATATGTTGGGAGGAGTCATTTGGTGTGTTTTGAGTGAAATCCAATCACTAGAACTATGCAATCCTACAACCGCTCCGTGTACAGCTCGAACTTCGTACGAACTTGAAGTGTCCATTTTCTTTGACCAATTGATTTCGGATCGAGCCAAAAACTTGGGCAACATCATAATATGGTGGGAGGAGTCATTGGTGAGTTTTGAGAGAAATCCAATCACTAGAACTATGCAATGCCCCAACGGCTCCGTGTATAGGACGAAATTCGTACGAACTTGAAGTGTCCGTTTTCTTTGGTTAATTGATTTCGGATCGAGCCCAAAACTTGGGCAACATCATAATACGGTGGGGGGAGTCATTTGGTGAGGTTTGAGAGAAATCCAATCTCTAGAACTATGCAATCCTGCAACGACTCGGTGTACTGTACGAAGTTCGTACGAACTTCAAGTGTCCCTTTTCTTTGACCAATTGATTTCGGATCGAGCCAAAAACTTGGGCAACATCATAATATGGTGGGAGGAGTCATTGGTGAGTTTTGAGAGAAATCCAATCACTAGAACTATGCAATGCCCCAACCGCTCCGTGTATAGGACGAAATTCGTACGAACTTGAAGTGTCCGTTTTCTTTGGTTAATTGATTTCGGATCGAGCCCAAAACTTGGGCAACATCATAATACGGTGGGGGGAGTCATTTGGTGAGATTTGAGAGAAATCCAATCTCTAGAACTATGCAATCGTGCAACCACTCGGTGTACTGTACGAAGTTCGTACGAACTTGAAGTGTCCCTTTTCTTTGACCAATTGATTTCGGATCGAGCCCAAAACTTGGGCAACATCATAATATGGTGGGAGGAGTCATTTGGTGAGTTTTGAGTGAAATCCAATCACTAGAACTATGCAATCCTACGACCATTTTCTTTGAGCAATTGACTTCCGAACCCAAAACTTGGGCAACATCATACACTACAAGACAGAAACAATTCCACGGCGTCTCATATGCGTCATGGAAGACGTTTAATGATGCGGTCAGGACATCGTGACCCACGTCGTGGAAAGGGGGGGTTATGGAAACTTTTTTAAAAACATGGCGTTTGATACACGTCATAGAATGTGATTTCAATGACGCGGTTCACGTGTCGTCCTATTCTTTCCATGACGCATCTCAGATGTCATAGATGTAGTTTTAATGACGTCAAGTCAGCGTCATGAAGAATATGACGTTTGTTTTGACGCCGTCTATTAAGACTTTATATGACGCAGAATGGACGTCATTGAAGTTAACAACGTCTATAAGACGTCTTTGAAATATTTTTCATGACACATATTAGTCGTCGTTGAAATTTTAAAAAATAAATAAATAAATTATAATATATATCCATCGTTGAACTTAACGACGTTCCTGAGACGTCATTGAAATATTTTTGACAACACATATTAGACGTCGTTGAAATTTTAAAAAATAATAATAATAATTCTAATACATATATATATATATATATATATATCCCATCATTTTAATTCTACAAAAAGAAATTAATATAGCAAAGCCTTCACATAAAGGCTAACATACTTTAAATTGATATTACTCAACATGATTCTAGTACATCATGACAAGTTTAAAAATTGTCTTTAACTAATTCTACAAAGTCAATCCTATGAAGTATGAGAAGATCTGATACTTGCACTGTCCAAAACAAAATAGACATCCAAAAAGAAGAGCTTGATGACAGTTTGAGAAGATGTGATACTTCATGTCCAAAAGAGGGCGTAGATGGTACTAAAATAATTACAACCACCATTAATACCTGCTTTAAAACAAAAGATCAAAAAATGAGAATGAAGGTCTAGAAATTACAAGCACACATGCATGAAAGTTATCCAAGTCAGTAAATTCTTGGTCCAAATGTGAAATTTCTTTAGATAGAAATGTCTTGCCAAATAAAACAAGAGAATAAGAGAATCCAACAAAACTAATTTTAAGGACCAAAAATTCATGAATGACCAAGAACCCATTAAAAAAAAAGATAAGAAGACATGTTTAATCTGATATACTTATGCGTTAAATTATTTCTTTTATCTGCTGCCCTACTGCAAGCAAGCACCATAGCCAAAGAAATCATGGTATGAAAAAGCCAAGGCAGTAGAATCTTCTTATCGCACAAGTCAATGATGGCTAGCATAAATCATAAACTCAGACCTTTAAACAAAAAGCCAAAATCCAAAAGCATGAATAAACTAAAAATACAAGTACTTAGGATCGAAGCAAGCACAAAAGGCTGCATAATTGGTTGTAATTAAATGACAGAATCATGCAATTGTTTATTAATCACAAGGGCCACAAGAAAATGCAATTGTTTGAATCATGTAATTTTGTGTTAGCTAGGTAACAATATGAACTAACCTGTGCTTGTCCGTAGTTTCAAATTAATTGCATCTGGACTTTTGTCTGTGGCATTACCCAGCCTACCTTGCAGAGAATGCCGTAAAGCACCTGCAGAACAACATCAATCATATTAGAGTTTCAAAATTGACACAGTAAGAATGAGTTTCAAAACATCATAGTATTTCTCTACACTATCTTGTAAGGGGTTGTAAGTCACATTGGCTTCAACTGGGTACACGCCCAGCATATGTTAAAGGCCATTCAAAAACTACAAAGCTCCCAAAGGGGATTCCTAATGTTGACCAAAGACATCTGAACAAAAGCAACAGTAAACCATGAACTTGAACTAATGAGAGAAAGCAAAAATGCAATTACTGACTTGTAGAAACTTGCTGAGATTTATTGTCGATCTGCAATATAATAGATTTGCTGCTCAAAGAAGCATCTCTCTGCCGATCAATGCTAACCGGAGCCCGAGTAGCACCATTCTCACCAGTTGGCTAGAAGGATAAGAGAAAATTAACCTTAGAATAAAAATAGAGCTTTTATTTGGTCACAAACAACACAAACCTTGTACTACTTACCAAAACGGGATGTCCAATTAAACTGTTCAAAACAGCTGATTTACCAGCACCCTGATTTTGGATCGATCCTAAAACATGGGCAACATCATAATATGGTGGGACGAGTAATTTGGTGAGTTTTTAGTGAAATCCAATCACTAGAACTTTGCAATCCTACAACCACTCCATTTACGGTACAAACTTCGTACAAACTTGAAGTGTTCAATTTCTTTGACCAATTGATATCGGATTGAGCCCAAAACTTGGGTAACATCATAATCTAGTGGGAGGAGTCATTTGGTGAGTTTTGAGTGAAATCCAATCCATAGAACTTTGCAATCCTACAACCACTCCATGAAAGGTACAAACTTCGTACGAACTTGAAGTGTGCAATTTCTATGACCAATTGATTTCAGATCGAGCCCAAAACATGGGCAACATCATAACACGGTGGGACGAGTAATTTGGTGAGTTTTGAGTGAAATCCAATCACTAGAACTTTGTAATCCTACAGCCACTCCATGACGTTAAATGCAGTACGGAGTGGTCGAAGGATTGCATTGTTCTAGTGATTGGATTTCACTCAGAACTCACTAAATGACTCCTCCAACCATATTATGATGTTGCCCAAGTTTTGGGCTCGATCCGAAATTAATTGGTCAAAGAAATTGGACACTTCAAGCTCGTATGAACTTGGTACAGTAAATGGAGTGGTTGTTGGATTGCGTACTTCTAGTGAGTGTATTTTACTCAAATCTCACCAAATGACTCCTCGCACCATATTAGGTTGTTGCCCAAGTTTTGAACTCGATCCGAAACCAATTTATATGACCAACTGATTTCGGATCCACCCCAAAACTTAGGCAACATCATAATATGGTGGGAGGAGTCATTTGGTGAGTTTTTATTCAAATCCAATCATTAGAACAATGCAATCCTACAACCACTCCGTGTACAGTACGATCCAATCCAACAACCACTCCGTGTACAGTACGATCCAATACGGTGGGAGGAGTCATTTGGTGAGTTTTGAGTGAAATCCAATCATAAGAACGATCCAATCCAACAACCACTCCATGTGCGTTACGAACTTCGTACGAACATGAAGTGTCCAATTTGTTTGACCAATTGATTTCGGATCGAGCCCAACACTTGGGCAGCATCATAATATTGTGGGAGGAGTCATTTGGAGAGTTTTGATTGAAATCCAATCCCTAGAACTATGCAATCTGACAACCACTCCATGAAAGGTAAGGACTTCGCTTGAATATGAAGTGTCCAATTTCTTTGACCACTAAAACGATGCAATCCTCCAACCACTCCATGTACGGTTCGAACTTCAAACGAACATGTAATGCCCCTGTTTTTTGACCAATTGATTTCGGATCGAGCCCAAAAATTTGGTGAGTTTTGTGTGAAATCCAATCACTAGAACAATGCAATGCACCAGCCAGTCAATTTACGGCTCAAACTTCGTACGAACTTGAAGTGTCCAATTTCTTTGACCAATTGATTTCAGATCGAGCCCATAAAATGGGCAACATGATATGGTTTGAGGAGTCATTTGGTGTGTTTTGAGTGAAATCCAATCACTAGAACGATGCAATTCGACAACCATTCCGTGTACAGTACGAAATTCGTACGAACATGAAGTGTCCGTTTTCTTTGACCAATTGATTTCGGATAGACCCCAAACCTAGGGCAACGTGATCATATGGTGGGAGGAGTCATTTGGTGAATTTTGAGTGAAATCCAATCACTAGAACTACGCAATCCTGCAACCACCCATTGTACAGTACGAACTTGAAGTGTTCCTTTTCTTTGACTAATTGATTTCGGATCGAGCCCAAAACTTAGGCAACATCATAATGTGGTGGGAGGAGCCATTTAGTGAGTTTTCAGTGAAATCCAATCACAAGAACTATGCAATCCAACAACCACTCCATTAAAGGTAAGTACTTCGTACGAACATGAAGTGTCCCTTTTCTTTGACCAATTGATTTCGGATCGAGCCCAAAACTTGGGGAACTTCATAATATGGTGGGAGGAGTCATTTGGTGAGTTTTGAGTGAAATCCAATCACTAGAACTATGCAATCCTACAACCACTCCATGAAAGGTACGAACTTCGTATGAACTATGCAATCCTACAACCACTCCAAGTACAGTACGAACTTCGTACGAACTTGAAGTGTCCCTTTTCTTTTACCAATTAATTTCGGATCGAGCCCAAACTTGGGCAACATATTAATATGGTGGGAGGAGTTATTTGGGGAGTTTTGAGTGAAATCCAGTCACAAGAACTTTGCAATCCAAGAACCAGTCCATGATGTGTCCATTTTCTTTGACCAATTGATTTCGCATCGAGCCCAAAACTTGGGCAACATCATAATATGGTGGGAGGAGTAATTTGGTGAATTTTGAGTGAAATCGCATCACTAGCACTTTGCAATCCTACAACCACTCCGTTTACAGTACGAACTTGAAGTGTCCCTATTCATTGACCCATTGATTTCGGATCGAGCCCAAAACTTGGGCAACATCATAATATGGTGGGAGGAGTCATTTGGTGAGTTTGGAGTGAAATCCAATCACTAGAACTATGCAATCCAATAACCACTCCTTGAAAGATGAGAACTTCGTACGAACATGAAGTACCCATTTGGCATTGCTTATTTGGGATGATAAGTGATTTTTAAAAAATTTTGGGAAGCCCAACCTGACAAGACCCGACCCTAATTCCACTTTGGAATCCGGGTCAAGCCCTGTCCGTGGCCGACATCTGCCGGGTGTCGGACACACTTGACCATTTTGCCCTTTTAGTAAAGAAATTGAGTTTTTAAAGAGTTTTGAGGTTCGACTTCTGCCGAAAATTCGGCAGAGTCTCCCCTGTAATTGGCTCAGTTCCCAAATCTTTTACACCTGCGAAAGCACAATTTAATTCCACAAACTTCAGCACGCACAAGTTAAGTTCACACACTGACAGAAACTAAAGTGTACGGCCTCAGGCCTCACAAAAGTTTGGGCAATTTCAGAGCTACTAAAATAACTAAATACAAAGTTCTTCTCGGGTCAAGGACCCTACACGAAGTCGAAGGAGTGTGGTGGTGAAGACGGGCCGGTGGTGGTGCTTAGCTACGACCTACAGCCTGGGGGCGAAAACATTTAAAAAGGTGAGTGGACCAAAAAGGTAGTTTTTAGAAAATTGGAAACACAAGTTAGCCCCACTGTTAAAACATTCAGAAAACAATTCTATAACGAGTAATAATTTAAAGTATGCATTAAAAATCAAATTAATAAAGTTAATCAACATAAAGGTTCTTATTCCGAAACGAAGATATTACTCAATCAACTTAATTAAAATCCACCTAGGTATACCCTTATCAATTCCGTCAATTCCATTATTCAACCGTCAATTCCAATCCTCGTAAGACTCGGTGACACAAAGTCGGTCCGAGCCACGTCCTCGCAAGACTTAGGAGACACCAAGTCAACCTAAGCCGCGTCCTCGCTAGACTCGGAAAACACAAAGTTTACCCGAGCCGCGTCCTCGCTCCGCACGGTCCGAGCGTCCCCGAGACTCGTGGGGCGTGAGTCATGCGCGCAGACTTAAACCGAAGGCAACAATGGTCCGTAGACCGGGTAATAACCTTTATCAATTTTTATTCCGTAGGCATCCTTATTAATCCGAAGGCATCATTATTAATCCGAAGGCAACATCAATAGGGTACCTAGAGTGGTTTGAAACCTTTCAAAAACTTATAATTCAAAAACAAATCATTCCTCGAGCCATTCTAAAATCCATATCTTATAATCATGCATTTCATTCTAAAATCTAGTCTTAGGCTCGGAAGTTAATTTATAGAAAATATTCAATAAATTCAATTAAACTCTAATATGCAAATCATAAATAATATTTGGAAATCAATAATTTCACAAAAGCATTAAATGAGCATTTATGTAATAAAAACATTTATCGAAATCAAAGGTCCACTCACTGTTGGTCCGAGCTAGCCTGACCCTGAGAAGGGCCTTCCTGCAACCCCGCCGAAGCTTGAGTACCTATTTACGAAAATCAAACCATTTATTACTTCACCAAAGCTCGGCATAATAATTTAATAGAAAATCCCGACCCGGGCCTAAGGTGTTTAGAAAGGTTTCCGGGCCCACTTGAATTCAAATTAAGCCTTTTAGTTAACTTGGAAGTTCCCGGATTAAATAAGCGATTAAACCCTTAATAGGTTTGATTCACTCGTTCCTTAGGTTTCCGACCTCCAAAGCGACGATCCGTAAATTCCTATAGGTTTCTAAAATTCCCAAATACTTAACTTCCAAGTTTCAACACGATCCAACGGTTAGAACTTATCGAACCGGGTTAACCCTAGTTAAACCTAACTAATTAACATTGGTTCTTCGCTCAAAGCGATTTCCAAAAATTCGTTCGAGCATACCTATGCGCTCGGGAGACTACGAGGAGACATTTTGGCACGAAGAACCGCCACCACCACCTGGCCCACGCGCGCCACACGCGCGGCCAGGTTGGAGTGGCTTGAAGCAATTTTCGGCGACGGAAAATCTTGGAATTCGGGGCAAAGCTTAAGGCTAAGTGATCGGTGGGTGGAGGAGTGTTTTGGCATTGAAAACCGGCCAAGAACCGTGGGAATCACGCCAGGAAATTCGAACCCGATCGAGCAAAAACCTAGATTTTTCAATTCGCTTCCAAACTTCAATTTAACCAAAACCAACCTCGGCGCTAGAACTCGAAGAAAGGAGAAGAAAACTCACTGCGGACACGAATTTGGTGGCCGGAGACGGAGCAATCGACGGCGAGAAGCTCCGGGTTGAATTTCGAGCTTGCGGAGAGGTGTTTCGGGGTGGTTTCAGCGAAACAAAGGACGAGGGATGGGTTGAGGGAGGTGAGGGGAAGCTTCGGGCGAGGTTTGAGAGGTCGGCGTGGCGGAGATGGCGCCGGTGCCGCCTGGTTCGAAACCCGAAGGGAGAGGGAGGGGAGTCGCGAGGTTGAAGGCGATCCGGGGTTTGCAGCTGGCCGATTGGCCAGCTGTTTTCTGATTTTAATCCCTTTTTCAAAATTACCAAAAATGCCCCTACCGTTTTAGACCTTTAAGCGTTCGTCGGGCTCGGAATCGGGTGTTCCGCGACGTCCACGGACTCGTTTGACGAGCGACGAACGGTGCACTCCGTTCCACCAAATTCTTTCCGATCTTAAAGTCAATTTTTAATTCCCTAAATTTTTAATCGAGGTAAAATCGTCCTTTCTTTCAATATTTTATTCTTTTATCCTTAAATTAGGACCGGGTTGTTACACAACCCGTTTGGTAACCTATGAGAAAATCACTTATTATTAAAAATTGCTGTGAGAGAAAGCAATAAAAGAAAGCAGCTAATGACTTGCTTTCATTTTCTGATTATGGGGAAATTAGATTTGGGAGGCGCTGGGTTTTAATGAATTTTAAAAACTTCCGAAAATACCCAATCTATTTTCACGCTCTCTCTTCTCTTGCTGCTTCGTCTCCTTCCCATCCTGGTTCTTATTCACGCCATCTCTTCACAGAGATCACTCCTCTCCTTCTCTTCTACATCCTAAGCCCATTCCGTCCCGTATAGGCTAGAAACAATCGAAATTTTATCCGACCAAACGCACAGCAGCAATGGATCTAAGAGAAAGCATCCGCAACCAGAACGACGTAGCTTTGGGGTTGACCAAGAAGCTACCTCAGACTGAGGGCAAGGAATCGAACCTGGTCTACTCGCCGCTGTCCATCTAAGTCCGCCAATCACCTCACCTCCTTCACGGCCGAGCTCATCTCCGTCATCTTCTCCGACGGGTCCCCCAGCAGTGGGCCCCGCTTGTCATTTGTGAACGGCATTTGGGTCGACATGCCTCTTCCTCTCAAGCCTTCTTTCAAGCAGGTGGTGGACACTACTTACAAAGCAGCTCCCTTGCTCCTATACCTGTCGTGGGTTTTGGTCACTGGCTTACAGTGAAATGAAAGTCTCCAACTTTATTATTATTATTATCATTATTTTTTGCTGCAAGTGATTTGTCTGGAAATTAATGTACTAGAGAAACTTCGAAGTTGCTTAGAGCTCAAACTTAAAGCTAACCCACACCCCCTTTTGGTACTTCAATAACAATGTAATTGAGACATGTCAAAGCAGGACGCATCATAATTACCTTCTAAATAGAGCTTTCTTCTGATGGCCATTTCAACATGCGGAAAAGGGATTTCCATGTAGGAAGCAATGTGTACAGCAGATGTGAAGTGGTTGCTATAGAATGGCTAGTTCAGGAGGTCCTCAGCTTCCAGTGCTTTCTGCTCACCATTGTTAACTCGCAAGTGCACGAGGCGTTGGATAGTATAGCATGTGTAAGTACGAGGTCGATCCCACAAGGATTGATGATAGATTGATTCAATTTGATTCCCTGCACAAAATAGAAATGAAAAGAAAATAAATACAACAAGAAAGAAAGAAAAGAAATTAACTCAAGCAAATTAGTTACCAAGTTCAATTTAGATTCACAGATTGATTCTAGCTAAAGTATGATTAAGCCATGGTGTCTGGTCCTAACCTTGTATTTCTAATTCCCTAATTAGATCCTTGTTGTCGAACCTAAATTAAGCATTAGAAATCCATTAAGCAAAGAAGAATGTTTTAAACAACCAAGCATGTATCTAATCCCTATTGTCGAATGTCCATACATACTCTTCCTATTCATAGTTCAATTTGAATTAATGCATGGTGTCTACTCTTAATTCAAACCAAGATAGCTAACATACAAGTTTTAATGGTGATCAATCATTCAAACAAGCATATTAACTTATAAGCATAATGAATAAGAACAAGAACTATAATTGAAACTTGAAAACTAATTAAACTTGAAAACTTAAGAAAAGAATTACATTACAATGGAAAATAAATTACAACTAAAAAGCAAAATGGTTTTGTTACAACAATTGAGAACTAAAAAGAAAACTAAGAGAATTTGAGGGAGAGAAGGGAGAGGAGCTCTAGAGAGATGTTTGAGAGCTCCCCCCCTTGGGGTGTGTTTTCAAGCTTGGGAAACCTCACTATTTATAGGCCTAGGGGAAGTATAAATCTGATTATACAATTGAGTTTACTAACCACACTCACTTCACCAACTTACACCACTCAATTCACCAACTTTTCCTAACTTCCCCACTAAAATGATTAGCTCATGCATGACAATGCATTGCAGTCAGCTTGTGGGCTCGATTTGGGCTTGTTCCTTCACTTTAACAAATCTGGAAAAATATGGATCTTGAAGCTCCTTGTCTTATCTTTCCAAGCATATGCAGCCCAACTCAAGGAAAAATCGGGAAGGCCTTCAAAAGTCATTTTTGGCCCAGTAACGCAGATGCTGCCGAATTTGACCTTAAGTTGCCCAAACTTGCATAACTTCATCTAGAAGACTCGGAATCATGAACCGTAAAATGCTACAGAAACTAGGCTTCCGTATCTTTCCAATGATGTATGGCTCATTATATGGTTCTTCTTGAGCAAGTACAGTCCAATCCGTGAAGTTGACTGATCTGCAGACACCGTTTTGAGCTAACTTGACTCCAAAATGCATTAAATGAGTCCCAAGCTTATTACACTGAAACAAACACAAAATAGATTAAAAGCACAAGTTTAATTCAAAAACATAACCAAATCATAAGTTAGATGGGTACAAAATGATATGTAATTATGAACCGATCAACCATCTATAACTTCTTATGGTAACTCTCAGTCTCCCATTTTCTCCAAAGTGCTATACTAGACAAATGCATGCTGCTTCTCTTGCATTGAAAACCTGGCAAATTCAGGCTCCTGATCTTCTTTCTCTGCATATCTATATTATCCTTCAACTTTTATTTTCTTTTTTTCTGGGCAAAGAAAATGTTTCTGATTTGAAAGGTTCATGACATCTTCATTCCATGAACTAATTGGATATCATTTCTTTTCTGTTTTTCTTAACCTTTTGACTATATTGTCATTTTAAGATAGTTGATAGGTGCCGATGATGTGCTTACTTTAACAGAGCCTAGAGTGGTTGTTACATTATGTGTGACTTCTGTTTGCTGACTCCCTCATCAAAAGAGATGGATGGAAGGTAGATCAAGGTAAAGCCTGATCAATAGGTATAACAAAACAAATCTGATTTTTCCATCAATTAAGACGACCATGCAGCTACTTGTAAACATTTCATAGAAGTACAGAATTTGTTATAATATCTGATGGTCTCCAAGGACCAAAAGTAAACTGTATGAACTTATGTTTGAAAAGTTCTTCACTACTCACCACGAATGTTTTACCTACTCTGTTTCTAGCATGCGTCATTATACCACACAATGGCTGCTTTGCTAAGAATTTAAGCATCATGATACCTTTAATGTCTATGCAGACTATTTTTGAGGGCGTTGACATGCCCCCTAAAGCATGATTTTACAACAGGCTATGTAGTATACAATTCTTGTATGCAACAGACTCCTTGTACAAAACCATATGATACAACAAACATAACAATAATTCATCCATTTTGTCCAGCTCGGTCATTTAACTCCCAGCTTTGTGTCATTGGCAGAACTGGCTGAAACTGCAGGAGACTCAACAAGATATGATTGCTATGACTAGCTTAATTTTTGTTATGACCATATTATTGAAAAAATATTTATTTTTAATGGAATAATTTATTTATTTTATAATTAAAATAATTTTTAGGGTGTGATGTAAACATATTTAATACAAAAACAAATATATAAGATAAAGTGAAAGTGCATTTCCTTTTACCAAACACTTAATAGAAAAGTCATTTCAACATAATGCCCTTTTTAGTCATTATACACAGCTCACAGCAGTTTCACAAAAAAATTTACCAAACACTCAGAAACTGATTATTGTACAAACAACACTTATAACAAAAAGTTTACTAAACGCCAAACTGCTTTCTCTTACAGCTGATTTCTCTCACAGCAAATCTGACAGCGATTATTTTCACAGCACAGCAATGCCAAATTGGCCCGAAGTGTCCAATTTTTTTGACAAATTGATTTCGGATCGAGCCCAAAACTTGAGCAACATCATACTATGGTGGGACGAGTCATTTGGTGAGTTTTGATGGAAATCCAATCACTAGAACTATGCAATCCTACAACCACTCCGTGTCTAGTTTGAACTTCGTACGAACATGAAGTGTCCAATTTTTTTTGAGGAATTGATTTCGGATCGAGTCCAAAACATGGGCAACATCATAATATGGTGGGAGGATTCATTTGGTTAGTTTTGACTGAAATCCAACCCTAGAACTATGCAATCCAACAACCACTCCATGAAAGGTAAGAACTTAGTACGAACATGAAGTGTCCGTTTTCCTAGAGCAATTGATTTTGGATCGAGGCCAAAACTTGGGCAACCTCACAATATGGTGGGAGGAGTCATTTGGTTTGTGTTGAATGAAATAAAATCACTACAACTATGCAATCCTACAACCTCTCCGTGCACAAAACGAACTTCGTACGATCTTGAAGTGTTCCTTTTCTTTGAGCAATTCATTTCGGATCGAGTCCAAAACATGGGCAAAGTCATAATATGGTGCGAGGAGTCATTTGGTGAGTTTTAAGTGAAATCCAATAACTAGAATGATGCAATCCTCCAACCACTCCATGTATGGTTCGAACTTCGAACGAAAATGAAGTGTCCAATTTCTGTGACTAATTAACTTCGGATCGACCCGAAAACTTGGGCAGCATCATAATATGGTGGGAGGAGTCATTTGGTGAGTTTTGAGTGAAATCCAATCACTAAAACTGTGCAATCCCCCAACCAATCCTTTTTCTGGACGAAGTTCGTACGAACTTGAAGTGTCCGATTTCTTTGACCAATTGATTTCGGATCGAGCCCAAAACTTGGGCAACCTCATAATATGGTGGGAGGAGTCATTTGGTGAGTTTTGAGTGAAATCCAATCACTAGAACTATGCAATCCTAAACCACTCTGTGTACAGTACGAACTTGAAGTGTCCCTTTTCTTTGACCAATTGATTTCTAATCGAGCCCAAAACTTGGGCAACATCATAATATGGTGGGAGGAGTCATTTGGTGAGTTTTGAGTGCAATCCAATTTTTAGAACGATGCAATCCTACAAGCACTACGTGTATAGTACGAACTTCGAACGATCTTAAAGTGTCCCTTTTCTTTGACCAATTGAGGTTGGATCGAGCCCAAAACTTGGGCAACATCATAATATGGTCAGAGGAGTTATTTGGTGAGTTTTCAATGAAATTCAATCACTAGAACTATGCAATCCTACAACCACTCCGTGTACAGTACGAATTTCGTATGAACTTGAAGTGTCCCTTTTCTTTGACCAATTGATTTCGGATCGAGCCCAAAACTTGGGCACCCTCATAATATGGTGGAAGGAGTCATGTGGTGAGTTTTGAGTGAATTTTGTACCCTTCTAGCATATGATTTAGTTATGTTTTTGAGTTAAACTTATGCTTTTAATCTCTATTGTGTTTGTCATTCAGTTAATTGAGCTTTAGGTAGCAATGGTGGCTTTGGATAGTAAAATGTGCAAAAACGTGCATACTGAGTTAGCAATTCGTTTCAGCCTTAACATCTTTATCCGAACTTGGATTGGGCCAAATGATATGTGGTTGAAAAGATGACATTGTGAACTGCAAGATGAAGGGCTCAAAGTCATTATATGAGGAATGGAAACCCAATTCGTGATCCAATGAAGTTGCTTGTTGCTGGTGACAAAGTTTGGTCAGCTAAATTGTTCTTTACAACTCAAGTGGAGTATTAATGGGCAGACATAATGAAGAGGGCAATAAGAGACATTCAATGCAATCCATGCATTTTAAGGGATGTTCTGCACCTAACCAAATTCCACCAAATGCATGTATTGGGCAGCTGGAGAGCAGTTACATATCATTTAATGAGGTAGCTGAAAGTGGTATGCTTCAGAAGCCAAAGGGGAGAATGAATGGAAGACTTAAACACTCTATAAAAGAGGGCATTAGCTGAAGAGAAGGGAACACTTTTCATTTTATCATTCATTCCATAACATACATTCTGCGAGTCACACTCCCACAACTGATCCATCCTTCATTCCATCCTCCACACTCCCATCATTCCCCAAACACATTCAGAAATCACTCTCAAACACTCCCACAACCCCAAACACTCCACCAATCAACCCAACACTCTAAACAGCCCCAAATCACCAAAACAGTCCCTGCAAGCCTTCCTTACATTTTCCTACGAATTTCCTCTTTCTCATCCATCACCACTCACCCAAACTCCTCTCAAATCATCTCCTTAACCTTTATACATCCCTTCTAGACGTGGGGAAGCACTTGGAGAAGCATTGATACACTTGTTTACTTTGGTTTTGTTTGAAACTTCGTTTTGCTTCATTTGTTTTCACAAAACTCAATCACTCTCGTTTTCAATTATGTTTTAGACTGAACTTTCAGTTTTCTCGAATTGGGTAATCTAAGCACGTAACTAATTTCAACTTCTCAGTCCTCGTGGGTACGACCTCATACTTGTCTTGCTACACTACTAATTGGCCCATACAATTGTGAGTTAACATCCAATCACTAGAACAATGCAATCCTCCAACCACTCCATGTACGGTTCGAAATTCGAACGAACATGAAGTGTCCAATTTCTCCGACCAATTGATTTCGGAACAAGCCCAAAACTTGGGCAGCTTGATAATCTGGTGGGAGGAGTCAGTTGGTGAGTTTTGAGTGAAATCCTATCACTAGAACAACGCAATCCAACAACCACTCCGTGTACAGTACGAACTTCGTACGAACTTGAAGTGTCCAATTTATATGACCAATTGATTTCAGATCCCGCCCAAAACTTGGGCAACATCATAATATGGCGGGAGGAGTCATTTGGTGAGTTTTGAGTGAAATCCAATCAAAAGAACTATGCAATCCTACAACCACTCCGTGTACAGTACGAACTTTGTACGAACTTGAATTGTCCCTTTCGTTTGACCAATTGATTTCGGATCGAGCCCAAAACTTGGGCAACATCATAATATGGTGGGATGAGTCATTTGGTAAGTTTTGAGTGAAGTCCAATCACAAGAACTACGCAATGCACCTATGACTCTTTTTACGGTACGAACTTCGTACGAACTTGAAGTGTCCCTTTCGTTTGACCAATTGATTTCGGATCGAGCCCAAAACTTGGGTAACATCATAATATGGTGGAAGGAGTCTTTTGGTGAGTTTAGAGTGAAATCCAATCACTAGAATTATGCAATCTTACAACCACTCCGCGTACAGTACGAACTTCGTACGAAATTGAAGTGTCCATTTTCTTTGACCAATTGATTTCGGATTGAGCCCACAACTAGGGCAACATCATAATATGGTGGGAAGAGTCATTTGGTAAGTCTTGACTGAAAGTCGAATCACAAGAACTATGCAATGCACCTATGACTCTTTCTACGGTACGAACTTAAAGTGTCCAATTTCTTTGACCAATTCATTTCGGATCAAGCCCAAATATTGGGCAACATCATAATATGGTGAGAGGAGTTATTTGGGGAGTTTTGAGTGAAGTCCAATCATTAAACTATGCAATTCTCCAACCACTCCATGTACGGTACGAACTTCATACGAGCTTTAAGTGTCCAATTTCTTTGACCAATCCATTTCGGACCGAGCCTAAAACTTGCGCAGCATCATAATATGGTGGGAGGAGTCATTTGGTGAGTTTTGACTGAAATCCAATCACTAGAACTATGCAATGCACCAACCACTTCGTGTACGGTTCGAACTTCGAACGATCATGAAGTGTCCAATTTCTTCGACCAATTGATTTCGGATCGAGCCCAAAACTTGGGCAACATCATAATATGTTTGGGGGAGTCATTTGGTGAGTTTTGAGTGAAATCCAATCACAAGAACTATGCAATCCTACAACCACTCCGTGTACAGTAAAAACTTCGTATGAACTTGAAGTTTCCATTTTCTTTGACCAATTGATTTCGGATCGAGCCCAAAACTTGGGCAACATCATAATACCGTGGGAGGAGTCATTTAGTGAGTTTTGAGTGAAATCCAATCACTAGAACTATGCAATCCATCGACCACTCCGTGCACAGTACAAACTTCGTACGAACTTGAAGTGTCCATTTTCTTTGACTAATTGATTTCGGATCGAGTCCAAAACTTGTGCAACAACATAATATGGTGCGAGTGTTAAGCTCATAATTTCATATATATATATATGCCTTATTCACTTAGTCTTTTTGTTTAGTTTCTTAACATTTTAAGTCATTTACCTCTCTTTATGTGTTTTGTAGGTCAAAAGAGCAAGAGAGCATAATAAATGCAATTCAAGCATGATAAGGCCTGATTTGGACGATTGGAAGAAGAGCTCAAAGAGAAACCCAATTTGGGAAACACTTCCTTGTCAGTCCAGTTTCGTAGGTCACATTGCAGGCCTTGTTGCAGCAACCTATACAGCTCGGATGAGGCAACATTCTGCATGGAAGTTGGTCCAATGGGTGTCTACTACAACATATCCAAAATTCAGCCCCATTGGATAAATCTGGAGTCCGTTGCCTACCAAACATTGAACCACGCTCAGGAGGTATTGTGTCTGCGCTGCCAAACGAGTTAGCAATTTGTTTCAGCCTTAACTTTCCCCTCCGAACTTGGATTGGCCCAATGAGATGTGGTTGGAAAGATAACATTCTGAACTTCAAGATGGAGGACTCAAAGTCATCATTTGCTAAAGGGAAGACCAATTCGTGAGCCCATGAAGTTGCTGGAGGATGAGCTGTCCATGAGCTGCATGTGGGAGCATGTGTGAGCTGCATGTGGAAGCGTGTGAGCTGCATGTGGGAGCATGTGTGAGCTGCAAGTGGGAGCATGTGTGAGTTGCATGTGGGAGCATGGTATTTTGCAACCACATGCATAAAGAGAAGAGGAATTATTTTCAATTGCATTGGTGTGTTAGGTGAGGTAGGTGTGGTTGGTAAACTTAATTGTAAAATCTGATTTCACCTAACTCTTGTACCTATAAATAGAGAGTCTCCAAAGAGATTAGGGGGTCAGAAAATTCATATCCATCATTTACACTTAATTGTACACAAAGAGAGGGAGAGTTGAGATCGAGCCCAAGACTTGGGCAACATCACAATATGGTAGGAGGAGTCATTTGGTGAGTTTTGAGTGCAATCCAATCACTAGAACTATGCAATGCACCAACCACTCCATTTATGGTACGAAGTTCATACGAACTTGAAGTATCCAATTTCTTTGACCAATTCATTTTGGATCGAGCCCAAAACATGGGAAACATCATAATATGATGGGAGGAGTCATTTTGTGAGTTTTGAGTGAAATCCAATCACTAGAACTATGCAATCAAACAACCACTTCATGAAAGGTATGAACGTCGTACGAACTTGAAGTATCCAATTTCTTTGACCAATTAATTTCGGATCGAGTCCAAAACTTGGGCAACATCATAATATGGTGGGAGGAGTCATTTGGTGAGTTTTGAGTGAAATCCAATCACTAGAACTATGCAATGCAGCAACCACTGCACTTACTGTACGAAGTTCTTACGAACTTGAAGTGTCCAATTTCTTTGACTAATTGATTTCGGAACGAGTCCAAAACTTAGGCAACATCATAATATGGTGGGTGGAGTCATTTGGTGAGTTTTGAGTGAAATCCAATCACTAGAACTATGCAATCCAACAACCACTCCGTGTACAGTAAAACCTTCGTATGAACTTGAAGTGTCCATTTTTTTTGACCAATTGATTTCGGATCGAGCCCAAAACTTGGGCAACATCATAATATGGTGGGAGGAGTCATTTGGTGAGTTTCGAGTGAAATCCAATCACTAGAACGATGTCATCCTACAACCACTCCGTGTAAAGTACGAACTTCGTAAGACCAAGAAGTGTCCCTTTTCTTTGACCAATTAATTTCAGATCGAGCCTAAAACTTGGGCAACATCATAATATGGTGGGAGGAGTCATTTGTTGAGTTTGAGTGAAATCCAATCATTAGACCAATGCAATCCAACAACCACTCCTTGTACAGTACGAATTTCGTTCGAACATCAAGTGTCTCGTTTCTTTGACCAATTGCTTTCGCATTGACCGCAAAACTTGGGCAACATCATAATATAGTGGGAGGAGTCATTTGGGGAGTTTTGAGTCAAATCCAATAACTAGAACAATGCAATCCTATAACTACTCCGTGTACAGTACGAACCTCAAGTGTCTCTTTTCTTTGAGTGCAGATCGAGCCGAAAACTTGGGCAACACCTTAATATAGTGTGAAGAGTCATTTGGTGAGTTTTGAGTAAAATCCAGTCATTAGAACTATGCTGTCCTACAACCACTCCAAGAAATGTACGAACTTCGTACAAACTTGAAGTATCCAATTTCTTTATCTAATTGATTTTGGATCGAGCCCAAATCTTGGGCAACACCATAATACGGTGGGAGGAGTCATTTGGTGAGTTCTACGTGAAATCCAATCACTACAACTATGCAATCCTCCAACCACTCCGTGAAAGGTAAGAATTTCGTTCGAACTTGAAGTATCCAATTTCTTTGACCAGTTGATTTCAGATCGAGCCCAAAACATGGGCAACATCATAATATGGTGGTAGGAGTTATTTGGTGAGTTTTGAGTGAAATCCAATCACTAGAACTATGCAATCCAACAACCACTCCATGAAAGGTATGAACTTCATACGAACTTGAAGTATCCAATTTCTTTGACCAATTCATTTTGGATCGAGCCCAAAACATGGGAAACATCATAATATGATGGGAGGAGTCATTTTGTGAGTTTTGAGTGAAATCCAATCACTAGAACTATGCAATCAAACAACCACTTCATGAAAGGTATGAGCATAAATGCGAACTTGAAGTATCCAATTTCTTTGACCAATTAATTTCGGATCGAGTCCAATACTTGGGCAACATCATAATATGGTGGGAGGAGTCATTTGGTGAGTTTTGAGTGAAATCCAATCACTAGAACTATGCAATGCAGCAACCACTGCACTTATGTTACGAAGTTCTTACGAACTTGAAGTGTCCAATTTCTTTGACTAATTGATTTCGAAGCAGTCCAAAACTTAGGCAACATCATAATATGGTGGGTGGAGTCATTTGGTGAGTTTTGAGTGAAATCCAATCACTAGAACTATGCAATCCAACAACCACTCCGTGTACAGTAAAACCTTCGTATGAACTTGAAGTGTCCATTTTTTTGACCAATTGATTTCGGATCGAGCCCAAAACTTGGGCAACATCATAATATGGTGGGAGGAGTCATTTGGTGAGTTTCGAGTGAAATCCAATCACTAGAACGATGTCATCCTACAACCACTCCGTGTAAAGTACGAACTTCGTAAGACCAAGAAGTGTCCCTTTTCTTTGACCAATTAATTTCAGATCGAGCCTAAAACTTGGGCAACATCATAATATGGTGGGAGGAGTCATTTGTTGAGTTTGAGTGAAATCCAATCATTAGACCAATGCAATCCAACAACCACTCCTTGTACAGTACGAATTTCGTTCGAACATCAAGTGTCTCGTTTCTTTGACCAATTGCTTTCGCATTGACCGCAAAACTTGGGCAACATCATAATATAGTGGGAGGAGTCATTTGGGGAGTTTTGAGTCAAATCCAATAACTAGAACAATGCAATCCTATAACTACTCCATTTACTTTACAAAGTTCATGAACCTCAAGTGTCTCTTTTCTTTGAGTGCAGATCGAGCGAAAACTTGGGCAACACCTTAATATAGTGTGAAGAGTCATTTGGTGAGTTTTGAGTAAAATCCAGTCATTAGAACTATGCTGTCCTACAACCACTCCAAGAAATGTACGAACTTCGTACAAACTTGAAGTATCCAATTTCTTTATCTAATTGATTTTGGATCGAGCCCAAATCTTGGGCAACACCATAATACGGTGGGAGGAGTCATTTGGTGAGTTCTACGTGAAATCCAATCACTACAACTATGCAATCCTCCAACCACTCCGTGAAAGGTAAGAATTTCGTTCGAACTTGAAGTATCCAATTTCTTTGACCAGTTGATTTCAGATCGAGCCCAAAACATGGGCAACATCATAATATGGTGGTAGGAGTTATTTGGTGAGTTTTGAGTGAAATCCAATCACTAGAACTATGCAATCCAACAACCACTCCATGAAAGGTATGAACTTCATACGAACTTGAAGTATCCAATTTCTTTGACCAATTCATTTTGGATCGAGCCCAAAACATGGGAAACATCATAATATGATGGGAGGAGTCATTTTGTGAGTTTTGAGTGAAATCCAATCACTAGAACTATGCAATCAAACAACCACTTCATGAAAGGTATGAACGTCGTACGAACTTGAAGTATCCAATTTCTTTGACCAATTAATTTCGGATCGAGTCCAATACTTGGGCAACATCATAATATGGTGGGAGGAGTCATTTGGTGAGTTTTGAGTGAAATCCAATCACTAGAACTATGCAATGCACCAACCACTACATTTATGTTACGAACTTCATACAAGTGTCCAATTTCTTTGATCAATTGATTTCGGATCGCAGCCAATACTTCGGCAACATCATTATATGGTGGGAGTTGTCATTTTGTGAGTTTTGAGTGAAATTCAAACACTTGAACAATGCAATCCAACAACCACTCCGTGTACGGTACTAACTTCGTACGAACTTGTAGTGTCCAATTTCTTTGAGTAATTGATTTCGGATCGATCCCAAAACTTGCGCAACATCAAAATATGGTTGGGGGAGTCATTTGGTGAGTTTTGAGTTAAATCCAATCACTAGAACAATGCAATCCCACAACCACTCCGTGTATAGTACGAACTTCGTATGAACTTGAAGTGTCCCATTTCTTTGACTAATTGATTTCAAATCGAGGCCAAAACCTGGGTAACATCATAATACGGTGGAAGGAGTCATTTAGTGATTTTTGAGTAAAATCCAATCACTAGAACTATGCAATCCTTCGACCACTCTGTGTACAGTACGAACTTGAAGTGTCCCTTTTCTTTGGCCAATTGATTTTGGATCGAGTCCAAAACTTCGGCAACAACATAATATGTGCGAGGAGTCATTTGGTGAGATTTGAGTGAAATACAATTACTAGAACTATGCAATCCAACAACCACTCCATTTACTTTACAAAGTTCATACGAGCTTGAAGTGTCCAATTTCTTTAACCAATTGATTTCGGATCGAGCCCAAAACTTGGGCAACATCATAATATGGTGGGAGGAGTCATTTGGTGAGTTTTGAGTGAAATTCAATCAGTAGAATTATGCAATGCACCAACCATTCCATTTATTGTACGATGTTCTTACGAACTTGAAGTGTCCAATTTCTTTGACTAATTGATTTCGGATCGAGTCTAAAACTTGGGCAACATCATAATATGGTGGGAGGTGTCATTTGGTGTGTTTTGAATGAAATCCAGTAATTAGAACTATGCTATCCTACAACCACTCCTTGAAATGTATGAACTTCATACGAACTTGAAGTATCCAAATTCTTTATCTAATTTATTTCGTATTGAGCCCAAATCTTTGGCAACATCATAATATGATGGGAGGAGTCATTTGGGGAGTTTTGAGTGAAATCCAATCACTAGAACGATGCAATCATACAACCACTCCCTGTAAAGTACGAAGATGAAGTGTCCCACTTCCTTGACCAATTGCTTTCCGATCGAGCCCAAAACTTGGGCAACATCATAATATGGTGGGCGGAGTCATTCAGTGAGTTTTGAGTGAAATCCAGTGATAAGAACTATGCAGGCCGTCAACCACTCCATGAAATATACGAACATGAAGTGTCCCACTTCTTTATCCAATTGATTTCGGATCGAGCCCAAATCTTGGGCAACTTCATAATATGGTGGGAGGAGTCATTTGGTGATTTTTGTGTGAAATCCAATCACTAGAAGTATGCAATCCTGCACCCACACCATGAAAGTTACGAACTTCGTATGAACTTGAAGTGTCGAATTTCCTTGACCAATTGATTTCGGATCGAGCCCAAATTTTGGACAACATCCTAATCTAGTGGGAGGAGTCATTTGGTGAGTTTTGAGTGAAATCCAATCACTAGAACTGTGCAACGCACCAAGTACTACATTTACGGTACGAACTTCGTACGAACTTGTAGTGTCCAATTTCTTTGACCAATTGATTTCGGATCGAGCCCAAAACTTGGGCAACATCATAATATGGTGGGCGGAGTCTTTTGGTGAGTTTTGAGTGAAATCCAATCACAAGAACTTTGCAATGCACCAACCACTCCATTTACGGTACGAACTTGAAGTGTGCAATTTCTTTGACAAATTCATTTCAGATATCGCAAAACACTTGGGCAACATCATAATATGGTGGGAGTTGTCATTTGGTGAGTTTGGAGTGAAATCCAATCACTAGAACGATGCAATCCTACAACCACTCCGTGTACAGTACGAACAAGAAGTGTCCCTTTTCTTTGACCAATTGATTTCGGACCGTGCCCAAAACTTGTGCAACAGAATAATATGGTGGGTGGAGTCATTTGGTGAGTTTTGAGTGAAATCCAATCACCAGAACTATGCAATCCTACAAGTTCAAGTACGAACTTCGTACGAACTTCAAGTATCCAATTTCTTTGACCAATTGATTTCGGATCAAATCCAAAACTTGGGCAACATCATTATATGGTTGGAGTTGTCATTTGGTGAGTTTTGAATGAAATTCAATCACTAGAACATTGCAACACTACAACCACTCCGTGTACATCATAATTGATTTCTGATCGATCCCAAAACTTGGGCAACATCATAATACGGTGGGAGGAGTCATTTGGTGAGTTTTGAGTGAAATCCAATCACAGGAACAATCCAATCCTACAACTATTGCTTGAAAGGTACGAACTTGAAGTAACCAATTTGTTTGACCAATTGATTTGGGATCGAGCCGAAAACTTAGACAACCTCACGATATGACGGGAAGAGTTATTTGGTGAGTTTTCAGTGAAATCCAATCACTAGAACTATGCAATCCTTCAACCACTCCATGTAAAGTACGAACGTGAAGTATCCAATTTCTTTGACCAATTGATTTCAGATCGAGTCCAAAACTAGGGCAACATCAAAATCTAGTTGGAGGAGTCATTTGGTGAGTTTTTAGTGAAATCCAATCACTAGAACAATGCAATCCTACAACCACTTTGTGTACACTACGAACTTCTTACGAACAAACTTCATGTACAGTAACCACTTCGTCTACAGTACGAACTTCGTACGAACAAACTTCGTGTACAGTACGAACTTCGTACGAACAAGAAGTGCCCCTTTTCTTTGACCAATTGATTTCGGATCGAGCCCAAAACTTGGGCAACATCATTATATGGTGGGAGGAGTCATTTGGTGAGTTTTGAGTGAAATTCTATCACTAGAACAATGCAATCATACAACCACTGCGTGTACAGTACGAACTTCGTAAGAACAAGAAGTGTCCCTTTTCTTTAACCAATTGATTTCGGATCGAGCCCAAAACTTGGGCAACATCATAATATGGTGGGAGGAGTCTTTGGGGAGTTTTGAGCGTAATCCAATCACTAGAATTTCGCAATCCTCCAACCATTCCATGAAAGGTACGAACTTCGTACGAACTTGAAGTATCCAATTTCTTTGACCAATTGATTTCAAATCAAGCCCAAAACTTGGGCAACATCAAAATGTGGTGGGAGGAGTCATTTGGTGAGTTTTGAGTGACATTCAACCACTAGAACTATGCAACCCTTCAACCTGTCCTTGAAAGGTACGACCTTTGTACAAACTTGAAGTATCCAATTTCTTTAACCAACTGATTTGGATCGAGCCCAATTGTACGATCATGAAGTGTCCAATTGCTTTGACCAATTGGTTTCGGATCAAACAAAAAACTTGGGCAACATCATAATATGGTGGGAGGAGTCATTTGGAGAGTTTTGAGTGAAATCTAATCACAAGAACTATGCAATCCTTGAAAGGTATGAACTTCGTACGAACATTAAGTGTCTCCTTTCTTTGACCATTTGATTTTGGATTGGTCCCAAAAGTTGGGCAACAACATAATATGTTGGGAGGAGTCACTTGGAGAGTTTTGAGTGAAATCCAATCACTAGAACTATGCAATCCTACAACCACTCCTTGAAAGGTACGAACTTCGTACGAACATTAAGTGTAATTTTTCTTTGACCAATTGATTTTGGATTGAGCCCAAAACTTGGGCAACATCATAATATGGTGGGAGGAGTCATTTGGTGAGTTTTCAGTTAAATCCAATCTCTAGAACTTTGTAATCCTACAACCACTCCAAGAAAGGTACGAACTTCGCACGAACTTGAAGTATCCAATTTCTTTAACCAATTGATTTCGGATCGAGCCCAATACTTAGGCAACATCATAATAAGGTGGGAGGAGTCATTTGGTGAGTTTTGAGTGAAATCCAATCACTAGAACTATGCAATCTTATAACCACACTGTGTATAGTACGAACTTTCTACGAACTTGAATTGTCCAATTTCTTTGTGCAATTGATTTTGGATCGAGCGCAAAACTTGGGTAACATCATAATATCGTGGGAGGAGTCATTTGGTGAGTTTTGAGTGAAATCTAATCACTAGAATGATGCAATCGTAGAACCACTCCATGTACAGTATGAACATGAAGTGTCCGATTTCTTTGACCAATTGATTTCGGATCGAGCCCAAAACTTATTCTGTGGGAGGAGTGATTTGGTGAGTTTTGAGTGAAATCCAATTACTAGAACTGTGCAATCCAACAACCACTCCATGACAGGTAATAGCTTCGTACGAACTTGAAGTGTCCAATTTCTTTGACCAATTGATTTCGGATCGGGCCCAAGACTTGGGCAACATCATAATACGGTGCGAGGAGTCATTTGGTGAGTGTTGAGTGAAATCCAATCACTAGAACGACGCAGTCCTACAACCACTCCGTGTACAATACGAACATCGTACTAACTTGAAGTGTCCAATTTCTTTTACCAATTGATTTCGGATCGAGCCCAAAATTTGGCAAGATCATAATATGGTGGACTTTTAAGTGAAGTCCAATCACTAGAACGATGCAATTCTCCAACCACTCTATGTACAGTACGAACTTCATACGAACTTGAAGTGTCAAATTTCTTGAACCAATTAATTTCGGATTTAGCTCCAAACTTGGGCAACATCATAATATAGTGGGAGGAGTCATTTGATAAGTTTTGAGTGAAGTCCAATCAAGAGAACTATGCAATGCACCTATGACTCTTTTTGCGGTACGAACTTCGTACGAACTTGAAGTGTCCAATTTCTTTGACCAATGGATTTCGGATCGAGCCCAAAATCTTGGGCAACATCATAATATGGTGAGAGGAGTCATTTGGTGTGTTTTGAGTGAAGTCCAATCACTAGAACGATGCAATCCTACAACCACTCCGTGTACAATGCGAACATTAAGTGTCCCTTTTAATTGACCAATTGACTTCGGATCGAGCCCAAAACATGGGCAACATCATAATATGGTGGGAGGAGTCATTTGGTGAGTTTTGAGTGAAATCCGATCATTAGAACTATGCAATGCGCCAACCACTCCATTTACTGTATGAAGTTTGTACAAACTTGAAGTGTCCAATTCCTTTGACCAATTGATTTCGGATCGAGTTCAAAACTTGGGCAACATCATAATTTGGGGGGAGGAGTCAGTTGGGGAGTTTTGAGTGAAATCCAACCACTAAAATGATGCAATCCTCCAACCACTCCATGCACATTTCGAACTTCGAACGAACATGAAGTGTCCAATTTCTTTGACCAATTGATTTCGTATCGAGCAGAAAACTTGGGAAACAACGTAATATGGTGGGATGAGCTAGAACTATGCAAACCTACAACAACTCCGTGAAATGTAAGAACTTCGTACGAACATGAAGTGTCCAATTTCTTTGACCAATTGATTTCGGATCGGGCCCAAAACTTGGGCAAGATCAAAATATGAAGGGAGGAGTCATTTTGTGAGTTTTGAGTGAAGTCCAAACACTACAACTGTGCAATCCTACAACCACTCCGCGAATGGTAAGAACTTCGTATGAATATGAAGTGTCTATTTTCTTGGACCAATTGATTTCGGAAAGAGCCCCAAACTTGAACAACCTCATAATATGGTGGGAGGAGTCATTTTGTGAGTTTTGAGTGAAGTCCAAACACTACAACTATGCAATCCTACAACCACTCCGCGAAAGGTAAGAACTTCGTATGAATATGAAGTGTCCAATTTCTTGGACCACTAAAACATTGCAATCCTCCAACCAGTCCATGTTGATCGGTGCATAATTACATATCATTTTGTACCCTTCTAACTTATGATTTGGTTATGTTTTTGAGTTAAACTTGTGCTTTTAATCTATTTTGTGTTTGTTTCAGTGTAATAAGCTTGGGACTCACTTAATGCATTTTGGAGACAAGTTAGCTCAAAACGGTGTCTGCAGATCAGTCAACTTCACGGATTGGACTGTACTTGCTCAAGAAGGACCAGATAATGAGCCATACATCATTGGAAAGATACGGAAGTCTATTTTCTGGATCATTTTACGGTTCATGATTCCGAGTCCTCTAGAGGAAGTTATGCAAGTTTTGGCAGCTTAAGGTCAAAATCGGCAGGATCTGCGTTACTGGGCCAAAAATCACATTTGAAGGTCTTTCCGATTTTTCCTTGAGCTGGGCTGCATATGCATGGAAAGATAATTCAATGAGCTTCAAGATACATATTTTTCCAGATTTTTCAGAATTGATAAACAAGCCCAAAACGAGCCCAAAAGAAGACTGCAATGCATTGTCAAGCATGACATATGCATGATGAAATGTTATTGATTGTGGGAAAGTTTGGTGAAGCATATTCAATACATATAATTGGAGTGGAGTTTTGCAGCAGCCAAAAGAAGTAAAAGAAGATGAAGTGGGAGTTGCAACACTAAGCTTAAAGACAAGAAGAATTGTTTTCAAATGCAATTGTGTGTTAGGTAAAGTTAGTGAATTAAGTGTAAGCAATACTTAATTCAGATTTTCACTTCCCTAGGCCTATATATAGTGAGGTTCTCCAAACTTGTAAACACACCCCAAGGGGGAGCTCTCAAACATCTCTCTAGAGCTCCTCTCCCTTCTCTCCCTCAAATTCTCTTAGTTTTCTTTTTAGTTCTCAATTGTTGTAACAAAACCATTTTGCTTTTTAGTTATAATTTATTTTTCATTGTAATGTAATTTCTTTTCTTTAGTTTTCAAGTTTAATTAGCTTCCAAGTTTCAATTATAGTTCTTGTTCTTATTCATTATGCTTATAAGTTAATATGCTTGTTTGAATGAGTGATCACCATTAAAACTTGTATGTTAGCTATCTTGGTTTGAATTAAGAGTAGACACCATGCATTAATTCAAATTGAACTATGAATAGGAAGAGTATGTATGGACATTCGACAACATGGATTAGATACATGCTTGGTTGTTTAAAACATTCTTCTTTGCTTAATGGATTTCTAATGCTTAATTTAGGTTCGACAAGAAGGATCTAATTAGGGAATTAGGAATACAAGGTTAGGACCAAACACCATGGCTTAATCATACTTTAGCTAGAATCAATCTGTGAATCTAAATTAAACTTGGTAACTAATTTGCTTGAGTTAATTTCTTTTCTTTCTTTCTTGTTTTATTTATTTTCTTTTGGATTTCTGTTTTGTGCAGGGAATCAAATTGAATCAATCTATCATCAATCCTCGTGGGATCGACCTCGTACTTACACAAGCTATACTATCCAACGCCTCGTGCACTTGCGAGTTAACAATAATTTTGGCGCCGTTGCCGGGGATTGACGGCATAGTTTGGTTCTATTTTCTTTCCCTACTTGTTTTACTTTTGTATTTCCTTTTTCATTTCAGTTTTTATTCCTAATCCTTTTAATTCTATTTCAAGTTCTATGTTTGTTTTAGCAATATGAGATAGCTCAATAAAAAAGGGAGAGAAGGAACTTCAATCATAAGAATAGGAAGTATGGAGTAGTGGGAGGAGTAGCTACCTCCAAATGCATCCATGCTCGACCTAATCGCTTCAAGGGGGAGTATCCAATCCTTTCTCTTTTACTTGTATTGTTTTTATTTTAGTAATTTTAATTTTCTGTTTCTTTTTTTTTTAATTAAAAAAAAATTAATTAAAAAGATTTTTCATATGAGCTAACTTTTGGTAACTCCAGTAAGCAACCTCCGTCTATGCAGTGTCTAGGAGTTCTTTAGGCGACACCTTCGGTGTCTAAGAAGTTTGGGTTTTAAGCGGGACCATTGTGACCCCTCCAACCTTCCCGGAACCCCTGGCTGTGTTTTCTGAGGCCCTTAACTGGTCATCCTAGAGTTGCTTGTATAATTGTGTGTTCTTAAAATATTTTTTTTTTTTTTTTTTACAATAATGGTCTAGTTTAAATAAAAATTTAAGTTTGAGTATTGTATTCTTGCTTAAATAATAATGATAAAAAAAAATTGCAATTTGGAACTTCTTTGTTTTCTTTTCTGTTTAGTTGTTTTATAGTCTGTGATTTTTATTATTTTATTTTTTATGTGGTGTGGTTAGTTTGTTTGTTTCTGTGTGTTAAAAATTTAAAAAAAAAAAAAATTTACTCTAAATAAAGCTGCATCACTAAAAACTTAAAAACAAAAACAAAAAAGCATAAAATACAAATAAATAAAACTTCTTCTTCCTCTTCGTCTTCTTTTTCTTCTTCTTCTTCTTCTTCTTCATCTTCTTCTTCCTCTTCATCGTCATCAGCATCAGCATCATCATGGCACGCTTCCGGATTCCAAAATTGGAAACTTAGCCGTCTGGACGTCATCTTTTGGGTCTTCACGCACAGCCTCTTGGGGCCCATCACTTGAGCTCCCAAAGATCGCACTTATGGCTGCACTCTTGGCTTGAGCACCACTTGTCTCGTGCTCGGTTGCTTGCGCTTACCCGGTCGCCCAATAGACTCCGGCTTCGTGCGCATGTCTTTGGCGTACAAATCTACCATCGATGATAGCTGTTTATTCTCTGCCTGCAAACCTTCTAGCTGACGTCGATTAAACTCCACCATCCTTGTCCTCTCCTTTTTCAAGTCCCTTATAATGCCTTGACAATCCTCAACCACATTCTGCGATGCCGCCAATCGAGCCTTTACTAGCTCCAACTCACGGGATTTCGCAATTAGGCGATAACCCACGATTGCGATAGTGGTCGTGTTTTGTGCGGCGGTGCCATGGCATCACCGACGATTCGATTGTCACACTTTGCGCCGAGCACTCGTGCATCTCTGGGAGTCACTAAACTCCTTGCGACTCCAAGGGCAACTTCGTTGTCCATGAGTATTGTGTCATTCATCATCACGGGCCCTCTTCTTTGAGCCAAAATAGGGCATCCACGTTGGTGCCGCTCCTTGACTCGACGTCTGAATTGGTTGAGCTAGGTTAAGATCGAGCGAAAATGGGAAAGGAGACGACATTTTCTTTCTGCTTTCTTTTTCTTTTTTTCTCTCTTCTCTCTTCTTTTTTTCTTCTCTTTTCTCTCTTCTTCTTTCCTTTCTCTCTTCCGTGTGGCTGTAATTTTCTTTTTCTCCCTTAGTTTCCTTTTATAGACTTCAAACCCTAGCACCACTCGAGCTCCACAGCCTTGGCTTTCCCCGTCCCCAAAATAATTGTCGCGACGTACCCTTTCTGAACGAACGCGTTCAACAAAGTCTTCGCGCCTTTCTATGACGCCCGTAATTTCCGCTTGGGGAAGCGCAAAAGCTCTGCGGCGCCTCTATGTGACGACGCGTGGCTCTTTACTTCGTTGCCCGAGACGACATACGGACCCTCGTTTCTGAATCCACCAATTCACGTTTCAAAAAATAAATACAAAAACAAAAACAAAAAAAAAATTTTAAATTTTAAATTTAAAAAATAATAATAATAATAATAAAAAATTTAAACGTGTGGGCTTCGGAATTCATTGTGGGTCGGGTTTAACGATGGTTTGGGTTTTAAAATTGTGGGCTTTGGGCTTCAAAGTTTTTTTGGGTTTCAATTTGCGTAAGTTTGTGTGTTTAGGGCTTACTGTTTCGTTTTATTTTTATTTTTATTTTTATATTTGTTTGGTTGTTTTGCAATTTTTATTTTGTAATTATTTTATTTTGTTTTGTGATTTTATTTGTTTTAATACCTTTCATTTTTTTGTTATGACATTGCTTGTGCCTAATTTTTAAACATTGAGGACAATGTTCATTTCTAAGTTTGGGGGTATTAGAGTTTAGTAAGTAAATTTGGTTTTTCTTTAATTTTTTTTTTTTAAAAAAAAATTTTAATTCTTTTTTTTTTTTTTCTTGTTTTTCTATTTTATTTTAGTCTTGCTTTGTTTTTATTTTATTTTTTATTTTGAGTCACTTTCCGAACACATATGATGAGATTGTGATAAATGTTTGCATGACTTAAATGAAAATTGGATTTCTTTTATTTCAAAAAAAAAAAATTTAAAAAAATTAAAACTTTTGGCATCGTTCTAGCATGATATGTTCGAAACCTTCTTTACACTTGCCATTTGTTTCATAATTTTCCAATTAAAGGATTTGCATGATCCAAAGAATTGTATCAAGCATAAATTAAACTTGTATAACCATATAATGTGAGCTTTTGAGCCTTGTCCTTCATTTCATGAGTGTTATACACATACTCTTATTTTCTTGTCATCTAAGTTGTTGTTTGATCTCATTATTCATTGAATTGGTTGAGCACTTAAAAGTCATTCATTCATATTCAATTTAATTACATGACATTTAAGAAATGATATTAAGGCCCTCTTTGGATCGTTTGTGCCTTTCAAGCTAACCTTATGCATGCTTAAGCATGATTTTTCCATTGTTAACCATTTTGAGCCTACATGTAAACCTTTTCTTTCTTTTAACCAATTATATTTCCTCACCTTAGCCTGAAAAACAATTATTTACCTTTCTAAGGAACTCTTGAGCTTTTATTGGGATGTGTTTTTCATACTAAGTTTTGGAAGAGGTGTTACATTTCGAAAAAAAAAAAAATCACACAATTGGTGAAAGAAAAGAGAAAAGTTGTGATTAAGTGGTGGTTGAATGAAATTTCATTTTTGGGTTTCTTTATTGGCCTCAAAGTAAATTGGTGTTTGTTCAAATAAAAGAATGGAGGTATAAGGAGTTTTGATCATGTAAAAAAAAAAAAAAAAATATCCAATCATGATTATTTGAAGTCGTGGAAAACAATTGTTTTATGCTCTTACATTGTGAGTTCCTTGGACTTTGCTTTATCCATACCTTTCATTTCTCACTCACCTTACACCTTTGGCCCCATTACAACCTATGATAAAGACCTAAATTGATCCTAAATGTCATGTGATTGAATTGCATCCATTTTCTACTTTTAAGTGTTTGGCATCCTTCTTGAGATCATATTAATGCAAGTTCTTTATCTTTCTATTGTGAGTTAATTCCCTTATGGTTTAACTCTAATCTCATGTTTATAACTGAGTGATGCATTGTAGCCCTCTTCTGAGTGATTCATTTGTGAGAGGACAACTTTGGTGAGATTTGAAGTTGAATTTGTGCTTTGTATGATTTTTGAAATTGTGTGAAAACTAAGATTGGAGAATTTGTTGCATTTGGCTATCACACTACTACACTTTGAGCATGTTATGTTTTGAACTTTGCCACATTGTGAATAATGTCTAAAATGAGCTTTTATTGTTAAAACTTTTGAGTCATGTGCATGAGTCATTTCTCTTCAGAAAATGTTCGGAAATATTGTTTTTGTATTTGTTTTTGTTTTATTTTTGTTTTCTAACTACTTTGTTTGTTTTGTAGAGTCAAGAAACGTTTGTGGGTATCGTATCTGTTAAACCCTCAGGAGACACAACTCCTCCTACTAGGGATGCCTAGAGGTTTAAAGGCTTGTTGCATATGCTCAATGCAATCGAGTTACCTGCGAAAGTGGTCTAATAAATTTATTTACTTATTTTGTTTTTATTTTTGTTTTCCTTTTGTTTTGCTCGAGGACTAGCAAAATATAGGTTTGGGGTATTTGATCGGTGCATAATTACATATCATTTTGTACCCTTCTAACTTATGATTTGGTTATGTTTTTGAGTTAAACTTGTGCTTTTAATCTATTTTGTGTTTGTTTCAGTGTAATAAGCTTGGGACTCACTTAATGCATTTTGGAGACAAGTTAGCTCAAAACGGTGTCTGCAGATCAATCAACTTCACGGATTGGACTGTACTTGCTCAAGAAGGACCAGATAATGAGCCATACATCATTGGAAAGATACGGAAGTCTATTTTCTGGATCATTTTACGGTTCATGATTCCGAGTCCTCTAGAGGAAGTTATGCAAGTTTTGGCAGCTTAAGGTCAAAATCGGCAGGATCTGCGTTACTGGGCCAAAAATCACATTTGAAGGTCTTTCCGATTTTTCCTTGAGCTGGGCTGCATATGCATGGAAAGATAATTCAATGAGCTTCAAGATACATATTTTTCCAGATTTTTCAGAATTGATAAACAAGCCCAAAACGAGCCCAAAAGAAGACTGCAATGCATTGTCAAGCATGACATATGCATGATGAAATGTTATTGATTGTGGGAAAGTTTGGTGAAGCATATTCAATACATATAATTGGAGTGGAGTTTTGCAGCAGCCAAAAGAAGTAAAAGAAGATGAAGTGGGAGTTGCAACACTAAGCTTAAAGACAAGAAGAATTGTTTTCAAATGCAATTGTGTGTTAGGTAAAGTTAGTGAATTAAGTGTAAGCAATACTTAATTCAGATTTTCACTTCCCCTAGGCCTATATATAGTGAGGTTCTCCAAACTTGTAAACACACCCCAAGGGGGGGAGCTCTCAAACATCTCTCTAGAGCTCCTCTCCCTTCTCTCCCTCAAATTCTCTTAGTTTTCTTTTAGTTCTCAATTGTTGTAACAAAACCATTTTGCTTTTTAGTTATAATTTATTTTTCATTGTAATGTAATTTCTTTTCTTTAGTTTTCAAGTTTAATTAGCTTCCAAGTTTCAATTATAGTTCTTGTTCTTATTCATTATGCTTATAAGTTAATATGCTTGTTTGAATGAGTGATCACCATTAAAACTTGTATGTTAGCTATCTTGGTTTGAATTAAGAGTAGACACCATGCATTAATTCAAATTGAACTATGAATAGGAAGAGTATGTATGGACATTCGACAACATGGATTAGATACATGCTTGGTTGTTTAAAACATTCTTCTTTGCTTAATGGATTTCTAATGCTTAATTTAGGTTCGACAAGAAGGATCTAATTAGGGAATTAGGAATACAAGGTTAGGACCAAACACCATGGCTTAATCATACTTTAGCTAGAATCAATCTGTGAATCTAAATTAAACTTGGTAACTAATTTGCTTGAGTTAATTTCTTTTCTTTCTTTCTTGTTTTATTTATTTTCTTTTGGATTTCTGTTTTGTGCAGGGAATCAAATTGAATCAATCTATCATCAATCCTCGTGGGATCGACCTCGTACTTACACAAGCTATACTATCCAACGCCTCGTGCACTTGCGAGTTAACACATGTACGGTTCGAACTTCAAACGAACATGAAGTGTCCCTTTTCTTTGACCAATTGATTTCGGATCCAGCCCAAAACTTGGGCACCAACATAATTTGGTGCGAGGAGTCATTTGGTGACTTTTCTGTGAAATCCAATCACTAGAACGATGCAATCCTCCAACCACTCCATGTACGGTTCGAACTTCGAACGTACATGAAGTGTCCAATTTCTTTGACCAATTGATTTCGGATCGAGCCCAAAACTTGGGCAACATCATTGATCGGTGCATAATTACATATCATTTTGTTCCCTTCTAACTTATGATTTGGTTATGTTTTTGAGTTAAACTTGTGCTTTTAATCTATTTTGTGTTTGTTTCAGTATAATAAGTTTAAGACTCATTAAATGCATTTTGGAGACAAGTTAGCTCAAAACGGTGTCTGCAGATCAGTCAACTTCACGGATTGGACTGTACTTACTCAAGAAGAACCAGATAATGAGCCATACGTCATTGGAAAGATACGGAAGTCTATTTTCTGGAGCATTTTACGGTTCATGATTCCGAGTCATCTAGAGGAAGTTATACAAGTTTTGGCAGCTTAAGGTCAAAATCGGCAGGATCTGCATTACTGGGCCAAAAATGAGATTTGAAGGTCTTTCCGATTTTTCCTTGAGCTGGGCTGCATATGCTTGGAAAGATAATTCAAAGAAATTCAAGATCCATATTTTTCCAGATTTTTCAGAATGGAGGAACAACCCCAAAACGAGCCCAAAAGCAGACTGCAATGCATTGCCATGCATGACATATGCATGAGCTAATTATTTTTAGTGGGGAAGTTAGGTAAAGTTGGTGAATTGAGTGTTGTAAGTTGGTGAAGTGAGTGTTGTAGGTAGAAGCAATACTCAATTCAGAATTTTACTTCCCTTAAGCCTATATATAGTGAGGTTCTCCAAACTTGTAAACACACCCCAAGGGGGGGAGCTCTCAAACATCTTTCTAGAGCTCCTCTCCCTTCTCTCCTCCAAATTCTCTTAGTTTTCCTTTTTAGTTCTCAATTGTTGTAACAAAATCCTTTTGCTAAATTTTCCTTTAAGTTTTTCTTAGTTGTAATTTATTTTTCATTGTAATGTAAATTCTTTTCTTAAGAATTCAAGTTTAATTAGTTTTCAAGTTTCAATTATAGTTCTTGTTCTTATTCATTATGCTTATAAGTTAATATGCTTGTTTGAATGATTGATCACCATTAAAACTTGTATGTTAGCTATCTTGGTTTGAATTAAGAGTAGACACCATGCATTAATTCAAATTGAACTATGAATAGGAAGAGTATGTATGGACATTCGACAACAGGGATTAGATACATGCTTGGTTGTTTAAAACATTCTTCTTTGCTTAATGGATTTCTAATGCTTAATTTAGGTTCGACAACAAGGATCTAATTAGGGAATTAGGAATACAAGGTTAGAACCAGACACCATGGCTTAATCATACTTTAGCTAGAATCAATCTGTGAATCTAAATTGAACTTGGTAACTAATTTGCTTGAGTTAATTTATTTTCTTTCTTTCTTTCTTGTTTTATTTATTTTCTTTTCATTTCTGTTTTGTGCAGGGAATCAAATTGAATCAATCTATCATCAATCCTCGTGGGATCGACCTCGTACTTACACATGCTATACTATCCAACGCCTCGTGCACTTGCGAGTTAACAAAATTTTGGCGCCGTTGCCGGGGATTGACGGCATAGTTTGGTTCTATTTTCTTTCCCTACTTGTTTTACTTTTGTATTTCCTTTTTCGATTCAGTTTTTATTCCTAATCCTTTTAATTCCGTTTCAAGTTCTGTGTTTGTTTTAGCAATATAGGATAGCTCAATAAAAAGGGAGAGAAGGCAACTTCAATCATAAGGATAGGAAGTATGGAGTAGTGGGAGGAGTAGCGACCTCCAAATGCATCCATGCTCGACCTAATCGCTTCAAGGGGGAGTATCCAATCCTTTCTCTTTTACTTGTATTGTTATTATTTTAGTAATGTTAATTTTCTGTTTCTTCTATAATAATTAAAAAATATATATTTAAAAAAATTTCATATGAGCTAACTTTTGGTAACTCCAGTAAGCAACCTCCGTCTATGCAGTGTCTAGGAGTTCTTTAGGCGACACCTTCGGTGTCTAAGAAGTTTGGGTTTTAAGCGGGACCATTGTGACCCCTCCAACCTTCCCGGAACCCCGGGGTGTGTTTTCAGAGGCCCTTAATTGGTCATCCTAGAGTTGCTTGTATAATTGTGTGTTCTTAAAATAATTTTTTTTTTTTACAATAATGGTTTAGTTTAAATAAAAATTTAAGTTTGGATATTGTATTCTTGCTTAAATAATAATTACAAAAAATAAAAATATAAAAAAATATAAAATAAAATAAAATTGCAATTTGGAACTTCTTTGTTTTCTTTTATGTTTAGTTGTTTTATAGTCTGTGATTTTATTATTATTATTATTATTTTAATTTTTTGTGTGGTGTGGTTAGTTAGTTTGTTTCTGAGTGTTAAAATTTTTTTTTAAAAAAATTTACTCTAAATAAGGCTGCATCACTAAAAACTTAAAAAACAAAAAACAAAAAACAACAAAAAAACAAAAACAAAAAAAAACAAATAAATAAAACTTCTTCTTCTTCTTCTTCTTTTCCATATTCATCAGCATCAGCATCATCATGGCACGCTTCCTGATTCCAAAATTGGAACCTTTAGTTTAGCCGTATGGACGTCATCTTTTGGGTCTTCACGCACAGCCTCTTGGGGCCCATAACTTGAGCTCTCAAAGATCGCACTTATGGCTGCACTCTTGGCTTGAGCACCACTTGTCTCGTGCTCTAGTTGCTTGCGCTTACCCGGTCGCCCAATAGACTCCAGCTTCGTGCGCATGTCTTTAGCGTACAAATCTACCATCGTTGATAGTTGTTTATTCTCTACTTGCAATCCTTCTAGCTGACGTCGATTAAACTCCACCATCCTTGTCCTCTCCTTTTTCAAGTCCTTTATAATGCCTTGACAATCCTCAACCACATTCTGCGATGCCGCCAACTGAGCCCATACTAGCTCCAACTCACGCGATTTCGCAATTAGGCGATAACCCACAGTTGCGATAGTGGTCGTGCTTTGTGCGGCCAGTGCCATGGAATCACTCACGATTCGATTGTCACACTTTGCCCCTAGCACTCGTGCATCTCTGGGAGTCACTAAACTCCTTGCGACTCCAAGGGCAACTTCGTTGTCCATGAGTATTGTGTCGTTCTTGTCACGGGCCCTCGTCTTTGAGCCAAAGTAGGGCATCCACACCGGTGTCGCTCCTTGATTCGACGTCTGAATTGGTTGAGCTAGGTTGAGATCGAGCGAAAATGGGAAAGAAGACGACATTTTCTTTTTGCTTTTTTTTTTCTCTCTTCTCTCTTCTTTTTTTCTTTTCTTTCCTCTCTCTTGTCTTCTTTATTTTCTCTCTTCCGTGTGGCTGTAATTTTTTTTTCTCCCTTAGTTTCCTTTTATAGACGTCAAACCCTAGCACCACTCGAGCTCCACAGCCTTCTGGCTTTCCACCGTTCCCAATTTGTCGCGACGTGCCCTTTCTGAACGAACGCGTTCAACAAGTCTTCGCGTCTTTCCATGCGCCTGTAATTTCTGCTTGGGGAAGCACAAAAGCTCTGCGGCGCCTCTATGTGTCGACACGTGGCTCTTGCTTCATTGCCCGAGACGACATATGGACCCCCGTTTCAGAATCCACTTCCCACGTAAAAATAAAAAATAAAAAATACTAAAAATTTTAAATTTTAAATTTTAAAAATTTTAAAAATTCTAAAAAAAATTTAAATAAAAAAAATCAATTTAAATAAATAAAATGTGTGGGCTTCGGATTTCATTGTGGGTCGGGTTTCACCGTGGTTTGGGTTTCGAAATTGTGGGCTTTGGGATTCAAATTTTTTTTTGGGTTTCAATTTGCGTAAGCTTGTGTGTTTAGGGCTTACTGTTTCGTTTTATTTTTTTAATTTTTTTTTATTCGTTTGGTTGTTTTGCAATTTTTATTTTGTTTTGTATTTTAATTATTGTATTTTGTGATATTTATTTGCTTTAATACCTTTCAATTGTTGTTATGACATTACTTGTGCCTAATTTTTAAACATTGAGGACAATGTTCATTTCTAAGTTTGGGGGTATTAGAGTTTAACAAGTAAATTTGGTTTTTCTTTAAATAAAAATTTTTTAAAAAAAATTTCTTGTTTTTCTGTTTTATTTTAGTCTTGCTTTGTTTTTATATTGAGTCACTTTCCGAACACATATGACGAGATTGTGATAATTGTTTGCATGACTTAAATGAAAATTGGATTTCTTTTTATTTCAAAAAAAAAATATTCAAACTTTTGGCATCGTTCTAGCATGATATGTTCGAAACCCTCTTTACACTTGCCATTTGTTTCATAATTTTCCAATTAAAGGATTTGCATGATCCAAAGAATTGTATCAAGCATAAATCAAACTTGTATAACCATATAATGTAAGCTTTTGAGCCTTGTCCTTCATTTCATGAGTGTTATACACATACTCTTATTTTCTTGTCATCTAAGTTGTTGTTTGATCTCATTATTCATTGATTTGGTTGAACACTTAAAAATAATTCATTCTTATGCAAATTTGATTACATGACATTTGAGAAATGATATTAAGGCCCTCTTTGGATCGTTTATGCCTTTCAAGCTAACCTTATGCATGCTTAAGCATGATTTTTCCATTGTTAACCATTTTGAGCCTACATGTAAACCTTTTCTTTCATTTAACCAATTATATTTCCTCGCCTTAGCCTGAAAAACAAGTATTTACCTTTTCTAAGGAAATCATGAGCTTTAATTGGGATGTGTTTTTCATGCTAAGTTTGGGAGGGGGTATTATATATTGAAAAAAAAAATCACCCAATTGGTGGAAGAAAAGAGAATGTTGTGATTGTGGTTGATTGAAAATTCATTTTTGGGTTTCTTTATTGGCCTCAAAATAAATTGGTGGTTGTTCAATTAAAAGAAAGGAGTGTGAATCCTTATAAATGGAGGTATACGGAGTTTTGAAAAAAAAAAATCCTCATTGTGATGATTCGAAGTCTTGGAAACAATTGTTTTATGCTCTTACATTGTGAGTTCTTTGGACTTTGTGTTATCCATACCTTTCATTTCTCACTCACCTTACACCCTTGGCCCCATTACAGCCTATGATAAAGACCTAAATTGATCCTAAATGTCGTCATGTGATTGAATTGTACCCATTTTCCTACTTTTAAGTGTTTGGCATCCTTCTTGAGATCATATAATGCAAGTTCTTCATCATTCTATTGTGAGTTAATTCCCTTATGGTTTAACTGTAATCTCATGTTTATAACTGAGTGTTGCATTGTAGCCCTCTTCTGAGTGATTCATTTGTGAGAGGACAACTTTGGTGAGATTTGAAGTTGAATTTGTGCTTTGTATGATTTTTGAAATTGTGTGAAAACTAAGATTGGAGAATTTGTTGCATTTGGCTATCACACTACTACACTTTGAGCATGTTATGTTTTGAACTTTGCCACATTGTGAATAATGTCTAAAAATGAGCTTTTATTGTTAAAACTTTTGAGTCATGTGCATGAGTCATTTCTCTTCAGAAAATGTTCGGAAATATTGTTTTGTATTTGTTTTTGTATTTGTTTTTGTTTTTTGTTTTGTTTTCTAACTACTTTGTTTTTGTAGAGTCAGTAAAACGTTTGTGGGTATCGTATCTGTTAAACCCTCAGGAGACACAACTCCTCCTACTAGGGATGCCTAGAGGTTTAAAAGCTTGTTGCATATGCTCAATGCAATCGAGTTACCTGCGAAAGTGGTCTAATTAATTTTATTTATTTATTTTTATCTTTGTTTTCCTTTTGTTTTGCTCGAGGACTAGCAAAATATAGGTTTGGGGGTATTTGATCGGTGCATAATTACATATCATTTTGTACCCTTCTAACTTATGATTTGGTTATGTTTTTGAGTTAAACTTGTGCTTTTAATCTATTTTGTGTTTGTTTCAATATAATAAGCTTAAGACTCATTAAATGCATTTTGGAGACAAGTTAGCTCAAAACGGTGTCTGCAGATCAGTCAACTTTACGGATTGGACTGTACTTGCTCAAGAAGAACCAGATAATGAGCCATACATCATTGGAAAGATACGGAAGTCTATTTTCTGGAGCATTTTACGGTTCATGATTCCGAGTCATCTAGAGGAAGTTATACAAGTTTTGGCAGCTTAAGGTCAAAATCGGCAGGATCTGCGTTACTGGGCGAAAAATGACATTTGAAGGTCTTTCCGATTTTTCCTTGAGCTGGGCTACATATGCTTGGAAAGATAATTCAAAGAACGTCAAACTCCATATTTTTCCAGATTTTTCAGAATGGAGGAACAACCCCAAAACGAGCCCAAAAGCAGACTGCAATGCATTGTCATGCATGACATATGCATGAGCTAATTATTTTTAGTGGGGAAGTTAGGTAAAGTTGGTGAATTGAGTGTTGTAAGTTGGTGAAGTGAGTGTTGTAGGTAGAAGCAATACTCAATTCAGAATTTTACTTCCCTTAAGCCTATATATAGTGAGGTTCTCCAAACTTGTAAACACACCCCAAGGGGGGGAGCTCTCAAACATCTTTCTAGAGCTCCTCTCCCTTCTCTCCCCCAAATTCTCTTAGTTTTCTTTTTTAGTCCTCAATTGTTGTAACAAAATCCTTTTGCTAAATTTTCCTTCAAGTTTTTCTTAGTTGTAATTTATTTTTCATTGTAATGTAAATTCTTTTCTTAAGAATTCAAGTTTAATTAGTTTTCAAGTTTCAATTATAGTTCTTGTTCTTATTCATTATGCTTATAAGTTAATATACTTGTTTGAATGATTGATCACCATTAAAACTTGTATGTTAGCTATCTTGGTTTGAATTAAGAGTAGACACCATGCATTAATTCAAATTGAACTATGAATAGGAAGAGTATGTATGGACATTCGACAACAGGGATTAGATACATGCTTGGTTGTTTAAAACATTCTTCTTTGCTTAATGGATTTCTAATGCTTAATTTAGGTTCGACAACAAGGATCTAATTAGGGAATTAGGAATACAAGGTTAGGACCAGACACCATGGCTTAATCATACTTTAGCTAGAATCAATCTGTGAATCTAAATTGAACTTGGTAACTAATATGCTTGAGTTAATTTATTTTCTTTCTTTCTTTCTTGTTTTATTTATTTTCTTTTCATTTCTGTTTTGTGCAGGGAATCAAATTGAATCAATCTATCATCAATCCTCGTGGGATCAACCTCGTACTTACACATGCTATACTATCCAACGCCTCGTGCACTTGCGAGTTAACAATCATGATATGGTGGGAGGAGTCATTTGGAGAGTTTTGAGTGAAATCCAATCACTACAACTATGCAATCCAACAACCACTCCACGAAAGGTAAGAACTTCGTACGTACATGAAGTGTCCAATTTCTTTGACCAATTCATTTTGGATCGAGCCCAAAACTTGGGCGACATCATAATATGGTTAGAGGAGACATTTGTTAAGTTTTGAGTGAAATCCAATCACTAGAACTATGTAATGCACGTATCACTCTTTTTACAGTACGAACTTGAAGTATCCAATTTCTTTGAACAATTGATTTCGGATCGAGCCCAAAACTTGGGCAACATCATAATTTGGTGGGTGGAATCATTTGATGAGTTTTGATTGAAGTCACTAGAACTATGCAATCCTACAACCACTCCGTATACAATACGAACTTCGTACGGACTTGAAGTGTCCAATTTCTTTGACCAATTCATTTCGGATCGAGCCCCAATCTTGGGCAACATCATAATACGGTGAGAGGAGTCATTTGGGGAGTTTTTAGTGAAGTCCAATCACCAGAACGATGCAATTCTCCAACCACTCTATGTACGGTACGAACTTCATACGAACTTGAAGTGTCCAATTTCTTTGACCAATTAATATCGGATTTAGCCCAAAACTTGGACAACATCGTAATATGGTGGGAGGAGTCATTTGGTAAGTTTTGAGTGAAGTCCAATCACAAGAACTATGCAATGCACCTATCACTCTTTTTACGGTACGAATTTCGTATGAACTTGAAGTCCCCAATTTCTTTGACCAATTGATTTCGGATCGAGCCCAAAACATGGGCAACATTATAAGATGGTAAGAGGAATCCTTTGGGGGGGACGAGTGAAGTCCAATCACTAGAGTGATGCAATTCTCCAACCATTCCATGTACGGTACGAACTTCATACGAACTTGAAGTGTCCAATTTCTTTGACCAATTGATTTCGGAACAAGCCCAAAACTTGGGCAACATCATAATATGGTGGGAGCAGTCATTTGGTAAGTTTTGAGTGAAGTCCAATCACAAGAATTATGCAATGCACCTATCCCTCTTTTTACGGTACGAACTTCGTACGAACTTGAAGGGTCCAATTTCCTTGACCAATTGATTTTGAATCGAGCCCAAATCTTGGGCAACATCATATTATGGTGGGAGGAGTCATTTGGTGGATTTTGAGTGAAATCCAGTCACTAGAACAATGCAATCCTCCAACTACTCCAATTGATTTTGGATTGCGCCCAAAACTTGGGCACCAACACAATATGGTGGGAGGAGTCATTCGGTGAGTTTGAGTTAAATCCAATCACTAGAACTGTGCAATTCAACATCCACTCCATGAAAGGTAAGAACTTCGTACGAACATGAAGTTTCCAATTTCTTTGACCAATTCATTTCGGATCGAGCCCAAAACTTGGGCAACATCTTACTATGGTGGGGGGAGTCATTTGGTGAGTTTTGAGTGAAATACAATCCCTAGAACTATGCAATCCTACAACCACTTCGTGTATAATATAAACTTCGTACGATCTTCAAATGTCCCTTTTCTTTAACCAATTGATTTCGGATCGAGCCCAAATTTTGGGCAACATCATAATACGGTGAGAGGAGTCATTTGGAGAGTTTTGAGGGAAATCGAATTACTAGAACAATGCAATGCACCAGCCACTCCATTTACTGTACGAACTTGAAGTGTCCCTTTTCTTTGACCAATTGATTTCGGATCAAGCCCAAAACTTGGGCAACATCATAATATGGTGGGAGGAGTCACTTGGTGAGTTTTGAGTGAATTTCTGTCACTAGAACTATGCAATCCAACTTCCATTCCGTGTAGAGTACGAACTTCGTACGAACATGAAGTGTCCCTTTTCTTTGACTAATTGATTTCGGATCGAGTCCAAAACTTGGCCAACGTCATAATATGGTGGGAGGAGTCTTTTGGCTAGTTTTGAGCGAAATCCAGTCGCTAGAACTATATAATCCTACCTCCACTCCGTGTATCGTACGAACTTCGTACAGAAACGAAGTGTCCCTTTTCTTTGACCAATTGATTTTGGATCGATCCCAAAACTTGGACAACATCATAATATGGTGGGAGGAGTTATTTGGTGAGTTTTGAGTGAAATCCAGTCACTAGAACTATGCAATCCTACCTCCACTAAGTGTGTAGTACGAACTTGAAGTGTCCCTTTTCTTTGACCAATTAGTTTCGGATCAAGCCCAAATCTTGGGCAACATCATAATATGGTGAGAGGAGTCATTTTCTGAGTTTTGAGTGAAATCCAATCAGTAGACCCATGCAATGCACCAACCACTCAATTTACGTTACAAACTTCGTACGAACTTGAACAGTGCAATTTCTTTGACCAATTGATTTCGGATCGAGCCCAGAACATGGGGAACATCGTAATATGTTGGGAGGAGTCATTTGGTGAGTTTTCAGTGAAATCCAATCACTAGAACTATGCAATCCAACAACCACTCCATGACAGGTACGAACTTCGGCAATCCAATTGATTGATTTCAGATCGAGCCCAAAACTTGGGCAACATCATAATATCGTGGTCGGATTCACTTGGTGAGTTTTGAGTGAAATCCAGTTATTAGAACTATGCAATCGTTCAACCACTCCGTGTATAGTACGAACTTCGTACGAACATGAAGTGTCCCTTTTCTTTGACCAATTGATTCGGATCGTGCCCAAAACTTGGGCAACGTCATAATATGGTGGGGGGAGTCACTTGGTGAGTTTTGAGTCAAATCCAGTCACTAGAACTATGCAATCGTTCAACCACTCCATTAGAAGTACGACCATTGTACGAACTTGAAGTCTCCAATTTCTTTGACCAATTGATTTCGGATCGAGCCCAAAACTTGGGCAACATCATAATATGGTGGGAGGAGTCACTTGGTGAGTTTTGACTGATATCCAATAAGTAGAACTAAGCAATGCACAAACCACTCCATTTACTGTCCGAACTTCGTACGAACTTGAAGTGTCCAATTTCTTTGACCGATTGATTTCGGATTGAGCCCAAAACTTGGGCAACATCATAATATGGTGGAAGGAGTCATTTCATGAGTTTTGAGTGAAATCCAACAACTAGAACTATGCAATCCTACAACCACTCCATGAAAGGTACAAACTTGAAGTATCCAATTTCTTTGACCAATTGATTTCGGATCGAGTCCAAAACTTGGGAACCATCATAATGTGGTACGAGGAGTGATTTGGTGAGTTTTGAGTGAAATCCAATCACTAAAACTGAGGAGTTTTGAGTGAAATCCGATCTCTATAACTATGAAATCCTACAACCACAACATGAAAGGTACGAACTTCGTACAACTTGACGTATCCAATTTCTTTGACCAATTGATTTCGGATCATGCCCAACTCTTGGGAAACAGAGTAATATGGTGGAAGGAGTCATTTGGTGAGTTTTGAGTGAAATCCAATCACTACAACTATCAAATGCACCAACCACTCCATTTACAATACGAACATGAAGGTTCCAATTTCTTTGATCAATTGATTTCAGATCGAGCAAAAAACTTGGGCAACATCACAATATGGTGGGTGGAGTCATTTGGTGAGTTTTTAGTGAAATCCAATCTCTAGAACTACGCAATCCTACAACCAGTCCATGAAATGTACGAACTTTGTACGTACTTGAAGTGTCCAATTTCTTTTACAAATTGATTTCGGATAGAGCCCAAATCTTGGGCAACATCATAATATCATGGGAGGAGTCATTTGGTGAGTTTTGAGAGAAATCCAATCACTAGAACGATGCAACCCTACAACCACTCCGTGTACAGTACGAATTTCGTGCGAACATGAAGTGTCGCTTTTCTTTGACCAATTGATTTCGGATTGAGCCCAAAACTTGGACAACATCATAATATGGTGGGAGGAGTTATTTAGTGTGTTTTGAGTGTGTTTATACCCCATTTAAACTCCCAGTAGGAAGAGAACACGTGGAAATTTATAGTCATTGGCATGAAGGGCGATCGGTACCTATGCTACCGAAAGCTTCTGAAGATGAGCACAATCCTCGAATCTTCTTCATAACACGTGGAGCCTAATTAGGCAACGTCTACAGTCCCACATCGAAATTATACTCGAAATGCACACCTCCCAAGATCTATAAAGACAGGCACAAGCCCCAAGAAGGAGGTAATCAAGAGCCTTCGGCCACTTAGCTATTACTCTGCTAAAATTACTATCCACTCCGTACTTATTCTAACTTAAGCATCGGAGAGCCTTCGGCCGGTACCACACTGGTGCCTATCGGGCTTACCGATCGTTTCTTGTCTTACAGGCCGACTAAGCACACCGAGGCATGCGGACTACCGAAGGCGAAGACATCACAGTTGAGCCCAGAAGTGCCGAACCATTTTTGAGCATCAACAGTTTGGCGCCGTCTGTGGGAAACGACACAAGTCGGTCCGCAAATTCACACCTAGGATGGGCACCGCACCGGTCCCGTTGTTCCTAACGGCAGAGGAGTTACCGTTCAGTAAGCATAGTGGGGCCAGCCCAGCGATGCCCCCATGCACGCCAACAGGGAATGTTTCCGCACCCCCAACTGCTACCGAGGCTGAGCTCCTAGCCCAGATAACAACACTTCGGCAGGACATGGCGAAGATACAGGAGCACAACAACCTTCTCTCGGCCAAAGTCGATGAGACCTAGCAGCAAACACAGAACATTCAGACCGACCGTACCTCCCAGAGCTTACAGACACCAAGTAGGCAGAGGAAGGGAAAGAGAGTAGCCAAAGCAGTCCCGGCGATCTCCAAGCAATTAGTCGTTCCAGCCCCAAAAGATAAGCCCCACAAACCGTAGAAGGTCTACACCGATTGTCGGCACCGATTATTGGACCTGCAGGAGGAGCGAGACCGATCGCCAGTCAAGATTGGAGCCAGGATAAACGACGATCGCATGAGGGTGTTCGGAAGTAAATCCCCCGTCCGACGAGTCCACCTACTCGAATCCACAGCGGAATCGGACCACGAGTACATCCCATCTAATAGTTGGCAAACCTCTTACCGTTCGGTAACGCCAACACGGCACTCAGGAATTAACCTAGAAAGGTCGCCTCGGCAATCAGAGGATTATCAGCAGACGGAGGTCCAAAGCCGAGACCCCGTGATCCGCCTCTTGCTGCAAAGAGTCCAAAAAATGAAGGATGACCGATCGCGCTCTCAAGAGCCGGGATGGAGCAAGCTTCGCCCAGGGCCGTTCACCGAACGAATCAAAAACTCGAGGCAAGACAAGGACGTCCAGCCCCTGCGTATACCGTTCTACACGGGAGTGGAAGACCCACTGACTCACCTCCATACCTTTCAATCGGCGCTAGGATGCAAAGGGTTAAGCGATGAAGGACAATGTCTGCTGTTCCCATCGGCGTTAAGCGATGCTGCGCTCAATTGGTTCTACCGATTAGAGCCAGGTACGGTAGATTCCTTTGATGAGTTAAAACAAATTTTCCTTAACCACTTTATGATACAGACGGACCGGTTATACTCTGCCGATGACCTGTACACCATCCCAAAGGGGAAGATGAGAGCTTACGCAAATATGCGGCCAGATTCAGCCACGAGTATTCCCGATGCCCAGATACTGATGATCGGGCAGCCTTTGGAGCCTTTAAAAGTGGCCTTCGGCCATCCCATTTCCGGTATCTGGTGCATAGTAACAACTGGCACACTTACGATGAGCTGATGAAGCAGGCCGCTATTCATGCAAAAGCAGAATACTTCAACTCGAAGGCCGAACCCACGGTTCGGCAAGAAGAATCGGCACAGGATAAGTTCTCACCACAAAAACCCTCGTTCTCCCCGGGCAAACGCAAGAACGACTATAGCACTCGGCAAGGAGGCCATAAGAAGAACAGAGGAAGAAACAATCGCAATGAGCACCGAGGCCCCCTGCCGAACCAAGGCCAGGCACAGGAGGTGTATACGGTGCTCAACACAACCTATGAGGCTGTGCTCATGAATGAGCAAGACATCATACCAAAACCAGTCAATTGGAGGCCAAATCGACAGGATAACAGGGATACCGGAAAATTCTGCCGATACCACCAGCACATAGCCATAATACCGAAGATTGCATAACATTGAGAAAAATCATCGAACGCCTTATTCGTGAAGGCAAACTTGATTGCAAGGTCCCGTTCGGCAGATCAACATGATCAGCACTATCAGCGGAGGCCCAACTTTGGCAGGGGCGTCCAACCGATCGAGAAAGCAGTACGTCCGAGCAGCTCAGTATCCACAAGTCTTCGGCATAGAGAGTAATCGGCATCAGAAAATGCCAAAGGTTTGATGGGAGCCCATCACCTTCGAAGAAGAAGAAGAGGAAGGGATCCTCTACCCACATGATGACCCCATGATAATCCGAGCGGAAATCGCTGGTTTTGACGTAGGGAGAGTGTTGATTGACACTGGAAGTTCAGTAAATGTCATCTTTGCCGATGCCTTTGGGGAACTTGGGGTAAGCGATGAGCATGTCAATCGGCAGCTCACTCCACTCTTGAGTTTCTCAGGTGACCTGGTTCAACCAGTCGGTAGCGTAAGCTTGCCCATAGCCTTCGGCATGGCCCCACGGTGAACAATGATTTATGACCAATTTCTCATCGTCGACTGTCAAACCGCTTACAACGTAATTATTGGCCGAACGGCACTCATGGGAATCAAGGCTCATCCTTCCCCCCATATGTTGCTAATGAAATTCCCAACCTGTTGCGTTACCGGGGTGATTCTGGGGGACCAACTCAGCGCTCGAACTTGCTATGCAATGGCTCTTACTTCAGCCACTGACAAGCCACAAAAGGAAACTCTCTCTGTGGTCAGAGTGCCGAACGGCAATGAAATTCCTGACGACCCCAGGGATGAGACGCCAGTACCGTAAGCCCAGCCAGTTGAAGATCTAGAGACGGTGATTTTGCATGAAGATCGACCAGACCAATGTGTTAAGATCGGCACCACCCTCACACCCACACTCCGATCGGAATTCATTCAATTTCTGCGCCATCATTCCGAAGTATTTGCCTGGTCATACAATGATATGCCAGGTATTTCTCCTGAAGTCATAAGTCATAAGCTCAGTATATCTCCGGCCTTCAAACCTGTACGCCAAAAGCAGAGATCTTATGATACCGAACGGTATGAAGCCATGAAGGCTGAAGTCGAAAAACTCCTCGCCATCTGTTTCATCAAGGAGGCGACCTACCCAGATTGGTTGGCAAACTCCGTCATGGTTCGGAAAGCAAAAGGTGGGTGGAGGATGTGCCAAGACTATACCGATCTCAATAAAGCCTGTCCGAAGGATAGCTTTCCGTTGCCAAGAATCGACCAGCTTGTCGATGCTACCGCTGGCCACGAGTTGTTGAGTTTCATGGATGCCTATTCGGGGTATAACCAAATATTTATGGACCCTTCCGATAAGGAGCATACGGCGTTCATAACAGACAAAGGTCTTTATTGCTATAATGTCATGTCATTCGGGTTGAAGAATGTCGGAGCCACATACTAGTGTTTGGTTAACCGAATCTTTGCCGAATACATCGGGAACATTATGGAGGTTTATGTCGATGACATGTTGGTCAAAAGCAAAACCGCCGACCAGCACATCCAGAACCTGTCACTAATGTTCGGCATCCTGAAAAAATACCGAATGAGATCGAACCCGTTAAAATGCGCATTCAGTGTATCTTCCGGAAAGTTCCTAGGCTTTATGATCAGCCAGCGAGGTATCGAGGCTAATCCCGAAAAAATTAAGGCGTTAATAGATATGGAAAGGCCAAAGACACAGAAGGATATTCAAAGTCTTACCGGTAGAGTGGCAGCCCTAACACGGTTCATATCAAAGGCTACCAATCGCTGTGCACCTTTCTTCAAAGCTCTGAAGGGAGGTAAGCAGAACATTTCCTGGACTGCCGAATGTGACAAAGCGTTTGACGAGCTAAAAGAATACATGGGCAAAGCCCCGCTGCTATCCAAACCACTCCCCGGAGAAGAACTCTTTTTGTATCTATCGGTATCGCAGACTGCCGTTAGTTCCGTTTTAATACGGAAGCCCGAAAAGGTGGAGTTACCGATTTTCTACGTAAGCCGAGCGTTCCAGGGTGCAGAAATTCGGTATCCGCCTCTCGAGCAGTTGGCCCTTGCACTCATAACTTCGGCAAGGAAGCTCCGCCCATATTTCCAGGGTCATACGATAATCGTTCTGACCAACCAGCCACTTCGGCAGGTGCTCCAAAAGCCAGAGATGTCTGGACGATTGATCAAATGGGCAATCGAGCTAGGAGAATTCGATGTTCAGTTCAAACCAAGACCAGCGGAGAAAGGTCAAGTAGTGGCAGATTTCATTTGATGAGTTTTGAGTGAAATCCAATAATTAGAACAATGCAATCATACAACCACCCCATGTACAGTACGAACTTCGTACGAACATCTAGTGTCTCTTTTCTTTGACCAATTGATTTCGGTTCGTGCCCAAAACTTGGGCAACATCTTAATATGGTGGGAGGAGTCATTTGGTGAGTTTTGAGTGAAATCCAATCACTTGAATTTCGAAATCCTCCAACCATTCCATGAAAGGTACGAACTTCGTACAAACTTGAAGTATCCAATTTCTTTGACCAATTGATTTCGAGTCGAGCCCAAAACTTGGGCAACATCATAATATGGTGGGAGGAGTCATTTGATGAGTTTTGAGTGAAATCGAATCATTTGAACAGGGCAATCCAACAACCAATCCGTGTACAGTACGAACATCAAGTGTCTTTTTTCTTTGACCAATTGATTTCCGGTGAGTTTTGAGTGAAATCCAATCATTAGAACTACGCAATGAGCCAACCACTCCACGAAAGGTACGAACTTCGTATGAACTTGAAGTATCCAATTTCTTTAACCAATTGATTTCGGATCGAGGCCAACACTTGGGTAACATCATAATACGGTGGGAGAAGTCATTTGGTGATTTTTGAGTGAAATACGATCGTTAGAACAATGCAGTCCGACAACCACTCCATGTATAATACGAACATCAAGTGTCTCTTTTCATTGACCAATTGATTTCGGATCGAGCAAAAACTTGGGCAACATCATAATATGGTGGGAGGAGTCATTTGGTAAGTTTTGAGTGAAATCCAATAATTAGAACAATGCAATCCTACAACCACTCCGTATACAGTACGAACTTCGTACGAACTTGAATTGTCCCGTTTCTTTGACCAATTGATTTCGGATAGAGCCCAAAACTTGGGCAACATCATAATATGGTGGGAGGAGTCATTTGGTGAGTTTTGATTGAAATCCAATCCCTAGAACAATGCAATCCAACAACCATTGCATGTGCGGCACGAACTTTAAGTGTCCAATTTATTTGACCAATTGTTTTCAGATCAAGCGCAAAAGTTGGGCAACATCATAATATGGTGGGGATTCATTTGGTGAGTTTTGAGTGAAATCCTATCAATAGAACGATGCAATCCTACAACCACTCCTTTACAGTACGAACTTCTTACGATCTTGAAGTATTCCTTCTCTTTGAGCAATTGATTTCGGATCGAGCCCAAAACTTCTGTGACATCACAATATGGTGCGAGGAGTACTTGGTGAGTTTTCAGTGAAATCCAATCACTAGAATGATGCAATCCTCCAACCACTCCCTGTACGGTGCGAACTTCGAACGAACATGAACTGTCCAATTTCAGTCACCAATTGATTTCGGATTGAGCTACCAACTTAGGCAGCATCATAATATGGTGGGAGGAGTCATTTGGTGTTTTTTGAGTGAAATCCAATCACTAGAACTATGCAATGCACCAACCACTCCATTTACTGTACGAAGTTCGTATGAACTTGAAGTATATAATATCTTTGAACAATTGATTTAGGATCGAGCCCAAAACTTGGGCAGCGTCATAATATGGTGGGCGGAATCATTTGGTGAGTTTTGTGTGAAATCCAATCTCTAGAACTATGAAATGCACCAACCACTCCATTTATTGTACGAAGTTCGTACGAACTTGAAGTGTCCAATTTCATTTACTAATTGATTTCGGATCGAGTTCATAACTTGGGCAACATCATAATATTGTGGGAGGAGTCATTTGGTGAGTTTTGAGTGAAATCCAATCACTAGAACTGCGCAATCCTACAACCAATCCGTGTACAGTACGAACTTCGTACGAACATCAAGTGTCTCTTTTCTTTGACCAATTGATTTCTGGTGAGTTTTGAGTGAAATCCAATCATTAGAACTACGCATTGTGCCAACCACTCCATGAAAGGTACGAACTTCATATGAATTGAAGTATCCAATTGCTTTGACCAATTGATTTCGGATCGAGGCTAAAACTTGGGAAACATCCTAATACGGTGGGAGAAGTCATTTGGTGATTTTTAAGTGAAATACAGTCATTAGAACAATGCAGTCGGACAACCACTCCATGAAATGTAGGAACCTCGCACGAACGTGAAGTTTCCAATTTCTTTAACCAATTGATTTTGGATCGAGCCCAAATCTTCGGGAACGTCATAATATGGTGGGAGGAGTCATTTGGTGAGTTTTAAGTGAAATCCAGTCATTAGAACTATGCAGTCCTACATCCACTCTATGAAATTTACGAACTTCGTAAGGACTGGAACTTGAAGCACCGTTCTTGGGCAACATCATAATATGGTGGGAGGAGTCATTTGGTGAGTTTTGAGTGAAATGCTGTCACTAGAACGATGCAATCCTACAACCACTCCGTGTACAGTACAACCATCAAATGTCTCTTTTCATTGACCAATTGATTTCGAATCGAGCCCAAAACTTGGGCAACATCATAACATGGTGGGAGGAGTCATTTGGTTAGTTATGAGTTAAATCCAATAATTAGAACAATGCAATCCTACAACCACCTCGTGTACAGTACGAACTTCATACGAACATCTAGTGCGTGTACAGTACGAACTTCCTACAACTACTGCGTGTACAGTACGAAATTCGTACGAACTTGAACTTGAAGCATCGTACTTGGGAAACATCTTAAAATCAAATCATTAGAACTATGCAGTCCTACAGCCTCTCCAAGAAATGTACGAACTTTGTACGAACTTGAAGAATCCAATTTCTTTAACCAATTGATTTCGGATCGTGCCCAAATCTTTGGCAACATAATAATATGGTGGGATTAGTCATTTGGTGAGCTTTCAGTGAAATCCAATCTCTAGAACGATGCAATCCTACAACCACTCCAAGTACAATACGAACATGAAGTGTCCCTTTTCTTTTGCCAATTGATTTCGGATCAAGCCCAAAACTTGGGCAGCATCATAATATGGTGCGCGGATTCATTTGGTGAGTTTTGACTAAAATTCAATCACTTGAACTATGCAATCCTACAACCACTCCATGGAAGGTAAGAACTTCGAACGAACATAAAGTGTCCAATTACTTTGACCAATTGATATCGGATCGACTCAAAAACTTGGGCAACATCATTATGGTGGGAGGATTCGTTTGGAGAGTTTTGAGTGAAATCCAATCACTAGAACTATGCAATTCTACAACCACTCCATGGAATGTAAGAACTTCGAACGAACATAAAGTGTCCAATTTCTTTGACCAATTGATTTCGGATCGAGCCCAAAACTTGGGCAGCATCATAATATGGTGCGCGGAGTCATTTGGTGAGTTTTGAGAAAAATCCAATCACTTAAACTACGCAATCCTAGAACCACTCCATGGAATGTAAGAACTTCGAACGAACATAAATTGTCCAATTTCTTTGACAAATAGATTTCGGATCTAGTCAAAAACTTGGGCAACATCATAATATGGTGAGAGGATTCGTTTGGAGAGTTTTGCTTCAAATCCAATCAGTTGAACTATGCAATCCTCCAACCACTCCATGTACAGCTCGAACTTCATAAAATGGTGGGAGAAGTCATTTGGTGAGTTTTGACTGAAATCCAATCACTAGAACAGTGCAGTCCTACAACCACTCCATTTACGGTACGAACTTGAAGTGTCCAATTTCTTTGACCAATTGATTTTGGAACGAGCTTAAAACTTGGGCAACATCATAATTTGGTGGAGGAGCCATTTGGTGAGTTTTGAGTGAAATCCAGCAACTAGAACTTTGCAATCATTCAACAACTGAAATCCAATCACTAGAACGATGCAATCCTACAACCACTCCATGTGCGATACAAACTTCATTCGAACTTGAAGTGTCCAATTTCTTTGACCAATTAATTTCGGATGGAGCCCAACTCCTGGGCATCATCATAATATGGTGGGTGGAGTCATTCGGTGAGTTTTGAGTGAAACCCAATCACTACAACAATGCAATCCAACAACCACTCCATGTGCGGTACGAACTTCGTAAGAACTTGAAGTGTCCAATTTATTTGACCAATTGATTTCGGATCAACCCAAAACTTAGGAAACATCAAAATATGGTGCGAGGAGTCATTTGGTGAGTTTTGAGTGAAAAGCAATCACTAGAATTATTCAATGCACCAACCACTCCATTTACAAGACGAAGTTCGTATTTAACTTGAAGTGTCCAATTTCTTTGACTAATTGATTTCGGATCGAGTCCAAAACTTGAGCAAAAACATAATACGGTAGGAGGATTCAATTGGTGAGTTTTGATGAATCCAATCACTAAAACTATGCAATGCACCAACCACTCCATTTACAGTACGAAGTTCATACGAACTTGAAGTTTCCAATTTCTTTGACTAATTGATTTCGGATCGAGTCCAAAACTTGGGCAAAATCATAATATGGTGGGAGGAGTCATTTGGTAACGTTTGAGTGAAATCCAATCACTAGAATGATGCAATCCTATAACCACTTCGTGTACGGTTCGAACTTCAAACAAACATGATGTGAACAATTTCTTTGACAATTTGATTTCGGATCGAGCCGAAAACTTGGGCAACATCATGATATGGTGGGAGGAGTTATTTTGTGAGTTTTGAGTGAAATCGAATCACAAGAACTATGCAATCCAACAACCACCCCGTGTACAGTACGAACTTCGTACGGACATGAAGTGTCCAATTTCTTTGACCAATTGATTTCGGGTCGAGCCCAAAACTAGGGAAACATAATAATATGGTGGGAGGAGTCATTTGGTGAGTTTTGAGTGAAATCCAATCACTAGAATTGTGCAATCCTACAACCACTCCGTGTACAGTACGAACTTAGTACGAAATGAAGTGCCCAATTTCTTTGACCAATTGATTTCGGATCGAGTCCAAAACTTGGGCAACAAGATAATATCTGGAGGAGTCATTTGGTGAGTTTTGAGAGAAATCCAATCACTAGAACTATGCAATCCTACAACCACTCGATGTACGAGTACGAACTTCGAACGAAATGAAGTGTCCAATTTCTTTGAACAATTGATTTCGGATCGAGTCCAAAACTTGGGCAACATCATAATATGGTGGGAGGAGTTATTTTGTGAGTTTTGAGTGAAATCGAATCACTAGAACTATGCAATCCAACAACCACTCCGTGTACAAAGAACTTTAACCGTACGGACATGAAGTGTCCAATTTCTTTGACCAATTGATTTCGGATCGAGCCCAAAACTAGGGAAACATAATAATATGGTGGGAGGAGTCATTTGGGGAGTTTTGAGTGAAATCCAATCCCTAGAACTATGCAATCCTACAACCACTACGTGTACAGTACGAACTTCGTACGAACATGAAGTGTCCAGTTTGTTTGACCAATTGACTTCAGATCGAGCCGAAAACTAGGGCAACATCATAATACGGTGGGAGGAGTCATTTGTTGAGTTTTGAGTGAAATCCAATGACTGGAACAACGCAATCTTCCAGCCACTCCGTGTGTAGTACGAACTTCGAACGAAATGAAGCGTCCAATTTCTTTGACCAATTGATTTCAGATCGAGTCCAAAACCTAGGGAACATCATAATATGGTGGGAGGAGTAATTTTGTGACTTTTGAGTGAATTGATTTCGGATCGAGCCCAAGACTTGGGCAACATCATAATATGGTGGGAGGTGTAATTTGGTGTGTTTTGAGTGAAATCCAATCACCACCAGAACGATGCAACCCTACAACCACTCCGTGTAAAGAACGAACTTCGTGCAAACTTGACGTGTCCAATTGATTTTACCAATTGAATTCGGATCGAGCCCAAAACTTGGGCAACATCATAATGTGGTGGGAGAAGTCATTTGATATGTTTTGAGTGAAATCCAATCACTATAACGATGCAATCCAATAACCACTCCATGTGCAGTACGAACTTCGTACGAACTTGAAGTGTTCAATTTATTTGACACATTGATTTCGGATCATGCCCAAAACTTTTGCAACATCTTAATATGGTGGGAGGTGTCAATTGGTATGTTTTGAGTGAAATCCAATCACTAGAACTATGAAACCCAACAACCACTCTAAGAAACGTAACAACTTCGTACGAACATGAAGTGACAGGACCCGACCCGAATTCCACCCCGGAACCCGAGCCGGACCCTGTTGATGGGCCCAACACCAACCCATGCCGGGCCCACGAACTGAACAGAACCCTCTTCCCGACAAACCAACAACAAAGGGCCGAGACTTCTGCCGAAAATCGGACAGAGTCTCCCCTACAAAGTGAACAATCCCCAAAGTTAAAACCTGCTCAAACAAGCAACAGAAACAAAGCCCAAGCACCAGCATGCTACAGATAAACTACCCAGGCCTCTGGCCAACAAATTAACCCTTACAGGCAATACAGAGCAATCTAAGAGTTTAGGAATTCAGCAGCGGAAAAGAATAAACAGAATATGAGTTTAGGGTTCAAGGACAACAGATCCTACCCTTCAGTCAAAGCTCGAGAAGAGGAGCGCACGGCCGAACAGTGTCGACGCAACTACAGTCTGGGGGGCGCAAAACAGAAAGAGTGTGAGTGGACAAAAACAAAGTTTTACATACTTAAAACAATATACTAACCCCACCTTTTAAAACCATGCAAACCATGCATATGAAATCCTTATATACGTGATTGATTTAGAAATCATATTATCTCAAATTACATGAGAGCAATCCAGCTCAAACCTTTTTCCGAATAAAATACCCTTTTTCTTTTCCCGAGGTATAACCTCTCAAATCAACCCAAGCAGGTTTATAAAACATAAACAAACGGGCTTTGTTAAAGTAAAGCATGAAGATGGAATAAAATTCTCATAAAGTAAAACAAACCTTTAAATGCCGAAATATTCGTATACGTCGAGAAAACCCCACTCGACAGCAATATAGACATTTATTGTCGTTCAAAGCATTTATATACATATATATAAATATAACAAATCCGGATTTACAATCCAACAAGTAAAACATATCCAGTACTGAAATCCAAATCAAATACTGAAGTCAAAGTAGTGTAAAGTTTCCCCAACTTCCCCAACTCCCAATCTTGTGCTCGCAAGCACGACAAGTAAGGAGGGATCCTCACTGAAAGAAATAAGAATACGAAGGTACTAACATACGCGTATAGGTATAATATAATCTCAATACCAATCAAGTACCAGGGGAAACAATCCAACAGGGGATCATTTAACTGGATACGAGGACTACACCGCAGTGGCCCCGTACCCAGGGTTAAGCCGTCCATAGTAATGGATTATGCTACCCGACCCGTATGGCAGAGTACTCAATACCCATACGTCCGAACTAGTCCATGCGCGCTGACTAAATACTCAATTAAGAGTCTACAGCTACACCCCGTTAAGGTATGCACCGGATCGAACCATATCTCAGTAACCGTATCATCATCATCAGAACAGGGGGGAGGTACATCTCAAGGTGCTACCCGCACACACATAAATCGCCACGCGATAACAATATATATATATATACATTCAATCCCAATGTACCCAACCCCAAACATCGAACACCTGGACATAAATAAGTCCATCAAGCATATAACCCATAAATATACTCAACACAAGGACATCACCGTCCCAAACATATATTTATATAGTCAAAATAATCATAAGGGTCAAACGACCGCATAACGAATTCATAACCAAGTAAACGTCATAATCCTTTGAAATCATATTCAAAATATCAATATAATTATATGAGGGACCTCACGTCCCGACGCCGGGCATTCCAACCCAAAGATATATATATAATTAAAGTATAAGGAACTCGTCCGTAAATACATACCGTTAAATCAGACGTATAATCCAAAATATACATATGTATATATATATATATACATAAAACATAAAGATCCTTTAAAGTACAATTTCTCAAGCCCAATCCCATATACATATATATATATATCAATATATAGTATACGTAATATCAAATCCCATTATTCCCAAGTATTTATTCAAATTAAATATATATATATGTATGAAAATATACATATATATAATCAAAGTATAGGTAATTATACTTCAAAAGGTTTTAAACGCCAAAACCGAAAACGTAACCAAATGGACTACGCTAACGTCCAAATACTCAATTATATAAATAATATATAATAAAACCACCCTTATAAATATAATATCCCAAAAGGTCCATAAATTCTCATTTTTATAAAGTATACGACTTTAAGCTCAAAATAGCTCAATTATATAAACCAATTTCAATACGAAAAACCATCGGGCGTTAACCACGTCCCGTTTGATACCCAAAGGTATAAATAATAATAAAATAGCCATCAGGGCCCCACAATAAACCGGCAACCCAAATCATGCATATAACTCAATGCAAATCCTTTTGATACATTTCAATCAAAGTCAAACCAAGATTTTAAACCATTAACAAATTCAAGATTTAAAACCATTAAATCTCATTTCATGCATTTCAAGCAAATCATTCAAATCATGTTCATTTGAAAACAAAGCCCACTCACCGTTGGTCCTACGCTGCATAACCCCAAAGGGTCTCACTTGCTGCGTACCAGAAACAGAGTACCTAAAGCGATAGATACGAAGATTGAATTAGTACCGTGAACCCAACGAGAATCGAAACTTAAACCCTAACAAAACCCCACTTAACATGCACGTACGTCCTACGAAAGATTCTAAGGTCAAACTACCTCTTTAAACCAGTGGGACCGCCCCGGAAGATTCACGGTCAACCGGTGGTCAAACACCCTTTTCGGTCAACCCGGGCCCGCGGAGCCCAAGACCTTCAAATCGATCTAGACATTCCTAGAAGTCCAACAAAGTCAACTGCACGGCAAACAGACCTCGGGAGACCCTCGGTCAACCCTGGTCAAACTTGGTCAAACCGACCCTAATAGGTCAAACCGGGCCCCTGGGTCCCATGACCTCTAAACTTAGATCCGAAAGTTCCTATAGGTTCACTACGGTTTAACTAACACGTTCCCAAAGTTTGGTCTCGATCCGACGGTCGGATTCCTCGCGATCGTACGATCGGACGATTACGGTTTAATTCTAACTTCAAGTCAATGATCCGGAGTATCCGGGACTCCGAATCACGATCCGTCAAATCCTATAGACTCCTAGAAATACGGGGATCAACATATCCAAAAATGGACGCGATCCGACCGTTCAAACCTATCGAACCCGAGAATCGCGCAATAGGTGAGATCCGTTCGATGACCAAACGATCTCCGAATTGCGATCCGTCAACTCCCACGCGCTCGTAGCGACACAAGGATCGCAACGGAACAAAAATGCCCAAATGCTACAGTGCCACGCGCCGCCACACGCGCCGGCAGCGCGTGGTGGGTGTGGAGAGTAAACCCGGCCAACGTCAAACCTTCACCCCGGCTGACACTACCTACACCAGAGAACCACCACGTTGCGAGGAGTTCAGAACCGGTCTGAACCGGTGGAGAACCGGCCGCCAGCTGGCCGGAAATCACGATCGAAATCCGGCCAAAACCGGCCAAACCCTAAAATCCTAGATCCGTTTCAAAACCTCCAAATCTCACGAAACCAACTATGCAGGAAGCTAGAGGAGGTGGAGGAGGTTCGATTTCATACCTTGCGCGACGCCATTGGTTGCCGGAGCTCACCGTACGACGGCGTCAAAGTTCGACTGGGAATCGGGCGGTTTTTCGCAAAATCCGGTGAGGAGCTGCGGCGGTTGGCGGCGGGACAGGCTGGGGTAGGACCGGGGAGAGGTCGCCGAACTTTTGGGACCGGTGCCACCTTGAGTGGTGGCCGGATGAGTGAACTGCCGGCCAAACAGTGGCGGCCCTAGTGGTTCCGCGCGAGAGAGAGAGAACCGGAGGAGAGAGAGAGAGAGAGAGGAGAGAGAGAGAAAAGGAGGGATCTGATTGGGTGTGGGGTATTTATCAAATTTCGAAATGACCAAAATGTCCTCCGAACAATCCGTAACTCGTATCGAAACGTTCCGCCCGTCAACGGACTCGTTTCCAATACCCCTTAATTATTTAAATCCAAAATAATTCAAATAAATCCTCTTTAAATCCTTTTAAATTCCAGAATTAATTAACCCAAATAATTAATTCATTTTAATTTATAAAATGGGTCAGGGTCGTCACATGAAGTGTCCAATTTCTTTGACAAATTGATTTCTGATCGAGCCCAAAACTTGGGCAACATCATAATATGGTGGGAGGAGTCATTTGGTGAGTTTTGAGTGAAATCCAATCACTAGAACGATGCAACCCAACAACCACTCCGTATACATTACGAACTTCGTGCGAACTTGAAGTGTCCAATTTATATGACTAATTGATTTCGGATCGAGCCCAAAACTAGGGAAACATAATAATATGGTGGGAGGAGTGATTTGTTAAGTTTTGAGTGAAATGCAATCACTAGAACGATGCAATCCAACAACCACTCCATGTGCGATTTAACTTCGTACGGACATGAAGTGTCCAATTTCTTTGACCAATTGATTTCGGATCGAGCCCAAAACTAGGGAAACATAATAATATGGTGGGAGGAGTCATTTGGGGAGTTTTGAGTGAAATCCAATCACTAGAACCATGCAATCCTACAACCACTACGTGTACGATTTAACTTCGTGACGAACATGAAGTGTCCAATTTGTTTGACCAATTGACTTGGTCGAGCGAAAACTAGGGCAACATCATAATACGGTGGGAGGAGTCATTTGTTGAGTTTTGAGTGAAATCCAATGACTAGAACAACGCAATCTTCCAGCCACTCCGTGTGCGATTTAACTTCGAACGAAATGAAGCGTCCAATTTCTTTGACCAATTGATTTCAGATCGAGTCCAAAACCTAGGCAACATCATAATATGGTGGGAGGAGTAATTTTGTGACTTTTGAGTGAATTGATTTGGATCGAGCCCAAACCTTGGGCAACATCATAATATGGTGGGAGGTGTAATTTGGTGTGTTTTGAGTGAAATCCAATCACCAGAACGATGCAACCCTACAACCACTCCGTGTACAGAACGAACTTCGTGAAAACTTGACGCGTCCAATTGATTTTACCAATTGATTTCGGATCGAGCCCAAAACTTGGGCAACATCATAATGTGGTGGGAGAAGTCATTTGGTATGTTTTGAGTGAAATCCAATCACTAGAACGATGCAATCCAATAACCACTCGATGTGCAGTACAAACTTCATACGAACTTGAAGTGTTCAATTTATTTGACCCATTGATTTCGGATCGAGCCCAAAACTTTTGCAACATCTTAATATGGTATGAGGTATCAATTGGTATGTTTTGAGTGAAATCCAATCACTAGAACTATGAAATCCAACAACCACTCCAAGAAACGTAACAACTTCGTACGAACATGAAGTGTCCAATTTCTTTGACAAATTGATTTCTGATCGAGCCCAAAACTTGGGCAACAACATAATATGGTGGGATGAGTAATTTGGTGAGTTTTGAGTGAAATCCAATCACTAGAACGATGCAACCCAACAACCACTCCATCTACATTACGAACTTTGTGCGAACTTGAAGTGTCCAATTTATATGACTAATTGATTTCGGATCGAGCCCAACACTTGGTCAACATCATAATATGGTGGGAGGAGTCATTTGGTAAGTTTTGAGTGAAATGCAATCACTAGAACGATGCAATCCAACAACCACTCCATGTGCAGTACGAACTTCGTACGAACTTGAAGTGTCCAATTTATTTGACAAATTGATTTTGGATCCACCGCAAAACTTGGGTAACATAACAATTGATTTCGGATCGAGCCCAAAACTTGGGCAACATCATAATGTGGTGGGGAAGCCATTTGGTAAGTTTTGAGTGAAATCAAATCACTAGAACGATGCAATCCAATAACCACTCCATGTGCAGTACAAACTTCACACGAACTTGAAGTGTTCAATTTATTTGACCCATTGATTTTGGATCGAGCCCAAAACTTGGGCAACATCAAAATATGGTGGGAGGAGTCAATTGGTATGTTTTGAGTGAAATCCAATACTAGAACTACGAAATCCAACAACCACTCCATGAAACGTAACAACTTCGTACAAACATGATGTGTCCAATTTCTTTGAAAATTGATTTCTGATCGAGCCCAAAACTTGGGCAACATCATAATATGGTGGGAGGAGTAATTTGGTGAGTTTTGAGTGTAATCCAATCTCTAGAACGATGCAACCCAACAACCACTCCGTCTACATTACGAACTTCGTGCGAACTTGAAGTGTCCAATTTATTTGACTAATTGATTTCGGATCGAGCCCAAAACATGGTCAACATCATAATATGGTGGGAGGAGTCATTTGGAAAGTTTTGAGTGAAATGCAATCACTAGAACGATGCAATCCAACAACCACTCCATGTGCAGCACGAACTTCGTACGAACTTGAAGTGTCCAATTTATTTGACAAATTGATTTCGGATCCACCTCAAAACTTGGGTAACATAACAATTGATTTCGGATCGAGCCCAAAACTTGGGCAACATCAATCTATGGTGGGAGGAGTCATTTGGTGAGTTTTGAGTGAAATCCAATCACTAGAACTATGCAATGCACTAACCACTACATTTACTGTACGAACATGAAGTGTCCAATTTCTTCGACCAATTTATTTGGATCGTGCCCAAAACATGGGCAACATCATAATATGGTGGAAGGAGTCATTTGGGGAGTTTTGAGTGAAATCCAATCACTAGAACTATGCAATCCTACAACCACTCCGTGTACATGCATTTAACTTCGTACGAACCTGAAGTGTCCAATTTCTTTGACCAATTCATTTTGGATATAGCCCAAAAGTTGGGCAACATCATAATATGGTGGGAGGAGTCATTTGGAGAGTTTTGAGTGAAATCCAATCACTAGAACTATGCAATCCAACAACCACTCCTTGTACTGTACGAACTTCATACGAACTTGAAGTATCCAATTTCTTTGACCAATTGGTTTCGGATCAAACCAAAAACTTAGGCAACTTCATAATATGGTGGGAGGAGTCATTTGGAGAGTTTTGAGTGAACTCTAATGACTAGAACTATGCAATCCGTCTACCACTCTTTTAAAGGTAACAACTTCGTAACAATTTCAGATCGAGCCCAAAACTTGGGCAATATCATTATATGGTGGGAGGAGTCATTTGGTGCGTTTCGAGTGAAATCCAATCACTAGAACTATGCAATGCACTAACCACTCCATTTACTGTACGAACATGAAGTGTCCAATTTCTTCGACCAATTGATTTCGGGTCGAGCCCAAAACTTGGGCAACATTATAATATGGTGGGAGGAGTCAATTGGTTTGTTTTGAGTGAAATACAATCACTAGAACTATGAAATCCAACAACCACTCCATGAAATGTAACAACTTCGTACGAACTTGAAGTGTCCAATTTCTTTGACAAATTGATTTCTGATCGAGCCCAAAACTTGGGCAACATCATAATATGGTGGGAGGAGTAATTTGGTGAGTTTTGAGTGAAATCCAATCACTAGAACGATGCAACCCAACAACCACTCCATCGACATTACGAACTTCGTGCGAACTTGAAGTGTCCAATTTATTTGACTAATTGATTTCGGATCGAGCCCAAAACTTGGTCAACATCATAATATGGTAGGAGGGGTCATTTGTTAAGTTTTGAGTGAAAAGCAATCACTAGAACGATGCAATCCAACAACCACTCCATGAAAGGTACGAACTTCGTAGGAACATTGAGTGTCCCTTTTCTTTGACCAATTGATTTCGGATTGAGCCCAAAACTTGGGCAACATTTGAGTGAAATCCAATCACTAGAACTATGCAATCCTACAACCACTCCATGTACAGTACGAAGTTCGTACGAACCTAAAGTGTCCAATTTCTTTGAGCAATTAATTCTGGATTGAACCCAAAACTTGGGCCACATCATAATATGGTGCGAGGAGTCATTTGTTGAGTTTTGAGAGAAGTCCAATCACTAGAACTATGCAATGCTCCAACCACTCCATTTACAGTACGAACTTCGTACGAACTTGAATTGTCCAATATCTTTGAGCAATTCATTTCAGATTGAGCCCAAAACTTGGGCAACATCATAATATGGTGGGAGGAGTCATTTGGTGAGTTTTGAGTAAAATCCAATCACTAGAAGAATGCAATCCAACAACCACTCCATGAAAGGTAAGAACTTCGTACGAACATGAAGTGTCCAATATCTTTGACCAATCGATTTTGGATCGAGCCCAAAACTAGGGCAACATCAAAATATGGTGGGAGGAATCATTTGGTGAGTTTTGAGTGAAATCCACTCACTAGAACTATGCAATCCAACAACCACTCCGTGTATGCAGTACGACCTTCGTATGAACATGAAGTGTCCAATTTCTTTCACCAAATGAGTTCGTATCGAGCCCAAAACTTGGGCAACATCGTAATATATAGGGGGAGGAGTCATTTGGTGAGTTTTGAGTGAAATCCAATAACTAGAACAATGCAATCCTGCAACCACTCCGTGTACAGTAAGAACTTTGTACGAACATGAAGTATCCAATTTCTTTGACCAATTGTTTTCAGATCTAGCCCAAATCTTGGGCAACATCTTAATATGGTGGGAGGAGTCACTTGGAGAGTCTTGAGTGAAATCCAATCACTAGAACTATGCAATCCTACAACCACTCCATGAAAGGTACGACCTTCGCACGAACATTAAGTGTCCCTTTTCTTTGACCAATTGATTTCGGATCGAGCCCAAAACTTGGGCAACATCATAATATGGTGGGAGGAGTCATTTGGTGAGTTTTGAGTTAAATCCAATCACTTGAACAATGCAATCCAACAAACACTCTATGAAAGGTAAGAACTTTGTACGAACATGAAGTGTCCAATTTCTTTGACCAATGGATTTCGGATCGAGCCCAAAACTAGGGCAACATCATAATATGGTGGGAGGATTCATTTGGTGAGTTTTCAATGAAATCCACTCACTAGAATTATGCAATCCTACAACCACTCCGTGTACAGCACAAACTTCGTATGAACATGAAGTGTCCAATTTCTTTCACCAATTGAGTTCGTATCAAGCCCAAAACTTGGGCAACATCATAATATGGTGGGAGGAGTCATTTGGTGAGTTTTGAGTGAAATCTAATCACTAGAACAATGCAATCCTGCAACCACTCCGTGTACAGTAAGAACTTAAATGCGAACATGAAGTATCCAATTTCTTTGACCAATTGTTTTGGATTGAGCCCAAATCTTGGGCAACATCATAATATGGTGGGAGGAGTCACTTGGAGAGTTTTGAGTGAAATCCAATTACTAGAGCTATGCAATCCTACAACTACTCCACGAAAGGTACGAACTTCGTACGAACATTAAGTGTCCCTTTTCTTTGGCCAATTGATTTCGGATCGAGCCCAAAACTTGGGCAAAATCATAATATGGTGGGAGGAGTCATTTGGTGAGTTTTGAGTTAAATCCAATCACTAGAACAATGCAATCCAACAACCACTCCATGAAAGTTAAGAACTTCGTACGAACCTGAAGTGTCTAATTTCTTTGACCAATGGATTTCGGATCGAGCCCAAAGCTAGGGAAACATCATAATATGGTGGGAGGAGTCATTTGGTGAGTTTTCAGTGAAATCCACTCACTAGAACTATGCAATCCTACAACCACTCCGTGTACAGTACGAACTTCGTATGAACATGAAGTGATAGGACCCGACCCAAATTCCACTTTGGAATCCGAGCCGAGCCCTGTGCGTGTCTTACACCTGTCGGGTGTTGGGCACACTTGACCAAATTGCCCTTTTTAAAACCAAACTCAAGAAAACAACTTTTGAAGGTTTGGCTTCTGCCGAAAATTCAGCAGAGCTTCCTGTAATTAGCTCGTTTCCCAAAAATTTACACCTGCATTTAAACACAATTCTTAATTTCCAAACTTCCAGCATGCATAAAAGAGAGTCTCACACAACTAAAAACATTTGAACTTAAAAGGCCTCTGGCCCAACAACAAAACCAAATATAAATATCAATTTGGGCTTGACAACAACATTTCTAGCCATTATATGTCATCCAAGACGAATCCTAGCCAAACATTCAGCTACCTTCATTTTAGTAGTCATTAATTCGACACGCACATCATCAATAACAAAAGCATTTCATAAGAAAATTCAATACTTGAAGTTCATTCTCAACAAGCTTTATATCTCAAATATAAATCAAGCATTGAGTCCACACATCTGTTCAGATTTCATTCAATTAAAATGTTCAATAGATTTCCAATTCAAGCCCATAACTAAGTATCCTCGCTCGTGGCTGCACCTAGATTAGTCTAGGCTGCCTACATACCCTCTAAGAGGGATCAAGCCACACGTAGCTCTTAACATGACTAAAGTTCGCACCATAAAGTACCTGAATTAATATTCCCACATATTTTCAATTATTAAACTGTCCCAACTATAATCAATCAATTAAAACCAGAATAAAACCGAGTGGTTTCACAACGATCTCAAGATTCAAGTAAATAGTTATAAATAGTATAGCATCTTTTACTCTGAAAAACTCTCATTCTTTACCTCATAAATATGAAAATATATAATAAAGTTCCCACCAATAAGTATCCAAGGTCAAATCATTAATTTCTATTTAAAAACATCTTTGAATCTCAAAATACTCCTCACCCAGGTGTACCCTCAATCATATCCGTCAATGCCCAGTATCATACATGTCACATTCTCACAGAACTCGGGGAACACAAAGTCAGCCCAAGACTCGTTATCCGTAAATTCCCAAGTATCAATCTGTCAATTCCATATATCATGTACCAGTTACATCCTCGCGACACTCAAGGACCACGTAATCAGCCTGAGATGCGTATCCTTTAATTTTCCGTCAATTCCATTTCCTCGCAAGACTCGGTGACACGAAGTCTGTCCGAGCCGCGTCCTCACAAGACTCTGGAGTCACAAAGTCAACCTGAGTCGCGTCCTCGCAAGACTCAGGAGTCACAAAGTCAACCTAAGCCGCGTCCTCGCTGCAACAGGTGATCAGCCCGAACGCGTATCCTCGCCGAATCGGGGACACCAAGTCTACCCAAAACGCGTCCTCGCTCCACACGGTTCGGGCGTCCCCAAGACTCGTGGGGCGTATCATAAATGACAAATCTGTTTCCAAGACAACAGGGGGGTACTCCTGAGGTGGTTTGAAAACCAAATCCAAATCTGAATATCATCACCCTTCGCCAAAAATCCATTATCATAATTATATAATATAAAATATAATACTCTCAAAATCAGTTTCCCAAATATTCAAAAGTACTCAACCATATACTTAATTATAATAATAATAATAATAATAATAATAATAATAATAATAATAATAATAATAATAATAATAATAATAACAACAATAATAATAATAATAAATAAATAAATAATAAAACTAATACTAAATAACCAAAAGAAATCCTTGTCTCAATGGACTACTTTCATGATCAAACCCATAACAATATTCACCATTAAACATAAATGGACCATTAACTAAATAAATAAAACCTCATCTTTCCGAATCATTCAAGTTCCACAAGATCAAAATCCAAATCTCATTTCCAGACCAATTCCAAGCTTAGACCAATATTCATAACAATATTTCAAATAAAACAATTGAGTTCAGTTCCAGGCTTCTAACACATAAATCATAATAGTTTATTTACAAGTATTCTATAAAACCATTTATTAAATTAAGTAGCTCGGCACGATTATTTTATTAGAAACCCGACCCCCAGACCTTAAAGTGCTCGTACTAGCTAGAAAGTGTCTCTAGGCCCATTTAACTCCGTTCTACCCAATAAATCAATTTAATAATCCCCGGAATGAATTATCCGATTAAAATATTAATTTAATCCAATCCGGTCACCCGTAGGGTTTGTGACCTCCAATAGGCGATCCAAGAGTTTCCAAGACTTCAATAGAATTTATAAAGCTTATCCTGAAAGTTTAGTCTCGGTCGAACGGTCGGATTGCTCACGACCGCACGATCGGACGGTTACGGTAAACCTAACCCTAGGGTTGGCATTTTCGGAGTATCCGGGACTCCGATTCACGATCCGTTGAATCATACACGATCCTAGAATTGCCTAGATCAACATACTAAGAATTGGGACCGATCCAACGGTCCGAACACATTGAACCCGGATAACGCGCAATAGGCGTAAATCCATTCGACTGTCGTACCAAGACCAAATTGCAATCCGAGCACGCCTACATGCTCGTGACTACGTAAGGATAATTTAGGATTAAAGATTGACAATTATAAGTGGGCCAGAGCATGGGAAAATGCGCTGGCAGATCCGGAGCCTAAAAAGCGATAAAATTGGGCGTCGGTCAAATTTCAAACCAAGGGCTGTCCTTCCACATCAAACTAGTTCTCGACCTCCCAAACACTTTCTTCAACTACGGGAAGGTCCAATTCGAACCCTAAGTGGCTCAAACCCTAACCTCCAAACCAACTGAAACTTTAACACGAAGATTGATCTATCTACGCTACCAATCGATCAAAACCTACTCAACCATAAGCTAGAGCATGAAAAATAGGTGGAAAAGCATACCTCACTTGTCCCGATCGGTGGCCGGAGAAGGGAGAACGAAGATGGTGAAGTTTGAGCAGAAATCCTGCCAAAAATGGTATTTTCCGGCGGCTCTCGCGGTGGCTGCAGAGGAAGGAAGGTCGGGGTAGGGAGCTGGGGTGGTGGTGGTTGGTTTGAGTCCAACCCCGTGGCCGGTGGCAACTGGTGGTGGTGATGGTGGCTTGAAGAAGCCATTGTTCCAAGAAGAAGAAAAACCCAGAAATTTAAGCAGCCCGATTACTGTAGCAGGTACTGTAGCTACAGTGCCATAATCAGAATTTTTTTTTTCTCTTTCTTCGTTTCCTTTTTCTTTCCTTTACAACTTCATTATTTAATTATCATACTCTCGGGGAAAAATATCTTTTACTTGAATAATTTAATATTAAAATATTAATTTAGGAACGGGATGTTACATGAAGTGTCCAATTACTTTGACCAATTGAGTTCGGATCGAGCCTAAAACTTGGGCAACATCATAATATGGTGGGAGGAGACATTTGGGGAGTTTTGAGTGAAATCCAATCACTAGAACAATGCAATCCTACAACCACACCGTGTACAGTAAGAACTTCGTACGAACATGAAGTATCCAATTTCTTTGACCAATTCTTTTTGGATCGAGCCCAAATCTTGGGCAACATCATAATATGGTGGGAGGAGTCACTTGGAGAGTTTTGAGTGAAATCCAATCACTAGAACTATGCAATCCTACAACCACTCCACGAAAGGTATGAACTTCGTACGAACATTAAGTGTCCCTTTTCTTTGACCAATTGATTTCATATCGAGCCCAAAACTTGGGAAACATCATAATATGGTGGGAGGAGTCATTTGGTGAGTTTTGAGTTAAATCCAATCACTAGAACAATGCAATCCAACAACCACTCCATGAAAGATAGGAACTTTTTACGAACATGAAGTGTCCAATTTCTTTCACCAATAGATTTCGGATCGAGCCCAAAACTAGGGCAACATCATAATATGGAGGGAGGAGTCATTTGGTGAGTTTTGAGTGAAATCCACTCACTAGAACTATGCAATCCTACAACCACTGCATGTACAGTACGAACTTCGTATGAACATGAAGTGTCCAATCACTAGAACGATGCAATCTTACTAACACACCATGAAAGGTACGAACTTCGTATGAACATTAAGTGTCCCTTTTCTTTGACCAATTGATTTCAGATTGATCCCAAAACTAGGGCAACATCATAATATGGTGGGAGGAGTCATTTGGTGAGTTTTGAGTGAAATCCACTCACTAGAACTATGCAATCCTACAACCATTGCGTGTACAGTACGAACCTCGTATGAACATGAAGTGTCCAATCACTAGAACGATGCAATCTTACTACCACACCATGAAAGGTGAAGTGCCTTATATGTGTGGGCACGTATCTTCCTAGCACAAGGCCTGTTGGGAACTCACCGGCCGGATTCCTTGGAACTCCGAAGTTAAGTGTGTTGGGGCTAAAGCAATCCCAGGATGGGTGACCCACTGGGAATTTGCTCGTGAGTTCTCAGAAACAAAAACGTGAGGGCCGGGCCCAAAGCGGACAATATCGTGCTAGGAGAGTCGGGTCGTGACATAATGGTATCGAGCTGGACCCAGGCACCTGAAGTGTGCCAGCGAGGACGCTGGGCCCCAAGGGGGTGGATTGTAAGACCCGTGAGCTTGGGGAAGCAAGAACGGTGAGCAATCCCACATCGCTCGGGAGGGAAAGGTGAAGTGCCTTATGTGTGTGGGCACGTATCTTCCAAAGACTAGGCCTTTTGGGAGAGCACTGGCTTCAGATTCCTTGGAACTCCAAAGTTAAGTGTGTTGGGGCTAGAGCAATCCCAGGATGGGTGACCCACTGGGAAGTTGCTCGTGAGTTCTCAGAAACAAAACCGTGAGGGCCGGGCCCAAAGCGGACAATATCGTGCTAGGAGAGTCGGGTCGTGACACATTTGGTGAGTTTTCAGTGAAATCCAATCACTAGAACAATGCAATCCTACAACCACTCCATGATCGGTACGAACTTTGTACGAACATTTAGTGTCCCTTTTCTTTGACCAATTGATTTCGGATTGAGCCCAAAACTTGGGCAACATCATAATATGGTGGGAGAAGTCATTTGGTGAGTTTTCAGTGAAATCCAATCACTAGAACGATGCAATCCGACAACCACTCCTTGTACGGTACGAATATTCATACGAACTTGAAGTGTCCAATTTCTTTGACCAATTGATTTCGGATCAAACCAAAAACATGGGCAACTTCATAATATGGTGGGAGGAGTCATTTGGAGAGTTTTGAGTTAAATCCAATCACTATAACTATGCAATCCAACAACCACTCCATGATCGGTACGAACTTTGTACGAACATTAAGTGTCCCTTTTCTTTGACCAATTGATTTCGGATTGAGCCCAAAACTTGGGCAACATCATAATATGGTGGGAGAAGTCATTTGGTGAGTTTTCAGTGAAATCCAATCACTAGAACGATGCAATCCGACAACCACTCCTTGTACGGTACGAATATTCATACGAACTTGAAGTGTCCAATTTCTTTGACCAATTGATTTCGGATCAAACCAAAAACATGGGCAACTTCATAATATGGTGGGAGGAGTCATTTGGAGAGTTTTGAGTTAAATCCAATCACTAGAACTATGCAATCCAACAACCACTCCATGATCGGTACGAACTTTGTACGAACATTAAGTGTCCCTTTTCTTTGACCAATTGATTTCGGATTGAGCCCAAAACTTGGGCAACATCATAATATGGTGGAAGGAGTCATTTGGGGAGTTTTGAGTGAAATCCAATCACTAGAACAATGCAATCCTACAACCACACCGTGTAATCGTAAGAACTTCGCACGAACATGAAGTATCCAATTTCTTTGACCAATTCTTTTTGGATCGAGCCCAAATCTTGGGCAACATCATAATATGGTGGGAGGAGTCACTTGGAGAGTTTTGAGTGAAATTCAATCACTAGAACTATGCAATCCTACAACCACTCCATGAAAGGTACGAACTTCGCACGAACATTAAGTGTCCCTTTTCTTTGTCCAACTCATTTTGGATTGAGCCCAAAACTTGGGCAACATCATAATATGGTGGGAGGAGTCATTTGGTGTGTTTTGAGTGAAATCCAATCACTAGAACAATGCAATCCTACAACCACTCAATGAAAAGTACGAACATAAGTGTCCCCTTTCTTTCACCAATTGATTTCGGATGGAGCCCAAAACTTGGGCAACATCATAATATGGTGGGAGAAGTCATTTGGTGAGTTTTGAGAGAAATCCAATGTAATAACCCAAACCTTAAATAATATTTAATTATTAATTTATTGAGGGAAAAGACAAAATTGCCCCGATAATATTTTAATGAGTTTAAAATTAATTTTTATCATTCGGGAAGAATTTGGGGAAGCGAGTCACACCATTACGTCGGGCTCGTCGATACGAGTTCGTGTGTATATTGTGGGCTCGAATCGGTGCTGTAACGAAGATTATACGATTAAAATTGTGTCAGGGGCAGTATGGTAATTTTCCAGGTCAGGAATTTAAATTTAAAAAAAAAAAAGAAACTGATTCACTCTCTCTCTCCCGTGCAATTCTTTCCCCCTGATCGGTGCATAATTACATATCATTTTGTACCCTTCTAACTTATGATTTGGTTATGTTTTTGAGTTAAACTTGTGCTTTTAATCTATTTTGTGTTTGTTTCAGTATAATAAGCTTAAAACTCATTAAATGCATTTTGAAGACAAGTTAGCTCAAACGGTGTCTGCAGATCAGTCAACTTCACGGATTGGACTGTACTTGCTCAAGAAGAACCAGATAATGAGCCATACATCATTGGAAAGATACGGAAGTCTATTTTCTGGATCATTTTACGGTTCATGATTCCGAGTCCTCTAGAGGAAATTATGCAAGTTTTGGCAGCTTAAGGTCAAAATCGGCAGGATCTGCGTTACTGGGCCAAAAATCACATTTGAAGGTCTTTCCGATTTTTCCTTTAGCTGGGCTGCATATGCATGGAAAGATAATTCAAAGAGCTTCAAGATCCATATTTTTCCAGATTTTTCAGAATTGAGAAACAAGCCCAAAACGAGCCCAAAAGAAGACTGCAATGCATTGTCAAGCATGACATATGCATGATGAAATGTTATTGATTGTGGGAAAGTTTGGTGAAGCATATTCAATACATATAATTGGAGTGGAGTTTTGCAGCAGCCAAATGAAGTAAAAAAAGATGAAGTGGGAGTTGCAACACTAAGCTTAAAGACAAGAAGAATTGTTTTCAAATGCAATTGTGTGTTAGGTAAAGTTAGTGAATTAAGTGTAAGCAATACTTAATTCAGATTTTCACTTCCCTTAGGCCTATATATAGTGAGGTTCTCCAAACTTGTAAACACACCCCAAGGGGGGGGGAGCTCTCAAACATCTCTCTAGAGCTCCTCTCCCTTCTCTCCCTCAAATTCTCTTAGTTTTCTTTTTTAGTTCTCAATTGTTGTAACAAAATCATTTTGCTTTTTAGTTGTAATTTATTTATTGTAATGTAATTTCTTTTCTTTAGTTTTCAAGTTTAATTAGTTTCCAAGTTTCAATTATAGTTCTTGTTCTTATTCATTATGCTTATAAGTTAATATGCTTGTTTGAATGAATGATCACCATTAAAACTTGTATGTTAGCTATCTTGGTTTGAATTAAGAGTAGACACCATGCATTAATTCAAATTGAACTATGAATAGGAAGAGTATGTATGGACATTCGACAACAGGGATTAGATACATGCTTGGTTGTTTAAAACATTCTTCTATGCTTAATGGATTTCTAATGCTTAATTTAGGTTCGACAATAAGGATCTAATTAGGGAATTAGAAATACAAGGTTAGGACCAGACACCATGGCTTAATCGTACTTTAGCTAGAATCAATCTGAGAATATAAATTGAACTTGGTAACTAATTTGCTTGAGTTAATTAATTTCTTTTCTTTCTTTCTTGTTTTATTTATTTTCTTTTCATTTCTATTTTGTGCAGGGAATCAAATTGAATCAATCTATCATCAATCCTCGTGGGATCGACCTCGTACTTACACAAGCTATACTACCCAACGCCCCGTGCACTTGCGAGTTAACACCCCCTGTTTTTTTCTTCTTCAGCCGACAACACCCAAACCTCCATAGCCACCACCTCCGACCACCCCAACCCTCAAGATCGGATCCAAAACACTCGGCCCAGCTCCGCCGTCGCACCTCGACGCTCCCCCAGCCGCCAGGCGCCGCGAAGCTGCCGGAATCTGCTTGTTTTGGCATATTTTCTGTCAAAACTTTGGCAACTGATTTCTCCCTTCTCCGGCCACCGATCGGGACGAGTAAGGCAAGGCACCCGAGCGCAGATTGACCCGCAGGAGGGACCTTCAAAAGGTCCAGCTAGCACGGACCAGTAGTGAGTGGACTTTTATTTTATAAACAAGTTTTATGCAATAAATGTTTTATTAAAAGTTTATTATGGATTTAATTATTTTCAAATAATATCTTTAAGTTGCATAGTAGAATTCAATTGATTTTCTGTAATATTCATTTATGATTTCTATTCCGAGCAAATATTGATTTCTTGAAATGAACTTTATGATTTACGGGTTTAAGCTTGAAATTGATCTCAATTGTTTATTTGAAATATTTGTTATGAATATTGTTCCGAGCATGGAATTGAAGTGGAAAATGATATTTATGTTTAATATTGTGAAAGTTGAATGGCTCGGAAAGGTGAGGATTTGTTTTATATATATGAATGATTTATGAAAGGTTTTAAACCACCTTCGGTACCCTAGATGTTGCCTCGGAATGAATGTTGCCTTCGGAAAGGTTATGTTGCTTACGGATTATAAATATTGATATTGGTGATTACCCGGTCTACGGACCTATTGTGTCCTTCGATTTAAGTCTGCGCGCATAATTATACTCCCCACGAGTCTCGGGGACGCCCGAACCGTGAGGAGCGAGGACGCGGCTCAGGCTGACTAAGTGTCCCCTGAGTTCAGTGAGGATGCGGCTTAGGTTGATTATGTGTCTCCTAAGTTTTGCGAGGACGTGGCTCGGACCGACTTTGTGTCACCGAGTCTTACGAGGATATGGAATTGACGGTTAAATATTGGAATTGACGGAATATTGGAAAAGGGTACGCTTAGGTGGAAATTGAAAAGTCTATTCCGAAATTCTTATTTTAATTGCTTTTTATTGAATTAAATTGGTTTCTGTTACTAAATAAGAATTCATGATTTCGAGAAGCTTATATAAATATGTATTATACATGCTTATCTTTCTGGTACGATTATATCTATAATTGTTTTCTAAATGTTTTAACAAGGAGGTTAGTATGTTTTTATGCTATTTTGTAAAACTTTCTTTTTGTCCACTTACCCTTTTCAAATGTTTTGCTTCCCCAGGCAGTAGGCGTGCACTAGGAGACCACCACAGGGCAGAATTGCCGCTCCGCTCCTTCCTCATTCGATGTAGGACATCTTTTGTAAAGTAATTAAACCTTCTTGTAAACTCTAAGTTAGATGCTCTGAGGAATTGCCCTAGGATGTAAATTAACTGTTCGATTGTAAACTTAAGCTTGCTGGCAGTTGTGTTGATTTAATGTGTACTTGTTTGACAAGTGAAGATTTTGGAAGTGATCAAATTACAGGAGAGACTCTGCCGAATTTTTCGGTAGAAGTCGAACCTTGAATTTCTTTGAAACTGTAGTAGATGGACAATTAGGTCATTTGTGCCCGGCATCTGCCAGGTGTCGGACACGCACAGGGTTCGGCTCGGATTCCAAAGTGGAATTTGGGTCAGGTCCTGTCAACTTGGTATCAGAGCATTAAGTTCAATTTCCTGTAGACTTTGCACTCTATGTGCATCCCAATTGTTTGAATTTCTGCTTCTTGTGACTGAAGCATGGGCCCTAAACGTGGTGGCACTCGTAGAGGGACTGGACAGTCGTCCTGACTCCGGGGATAGGATCCTGATCGGTTCATAATTGTATACCATTTTGTACCCTTCTAGCATATGATTTAGTTATGTTTTGAGTTAAACTTGTGCTTTTAATCTCTTTTATGTTTGTCATTCAGTTAAATGAGCTTTAGGTAGCAATGGGGGCCCAAATGTGCAAAATGGTCCAAAAACGTGCAGACTGAGTTAGCAATTTGTTTCAGCCTTAACTCCTTCCTCTGAACTTGGATTGGCCCAAGTCACATGTGGTTGGAAAGATGACATCTTGAACTTGAAGATGGACGGCTCAATGTCATCAGTTGATTGAGGGAAGCCCAATTCGTGAGCCCATGAAGTTGCTAGTCATTCTGGCCTCAGGAGCTGCATGTGGGAGCATGTGTGAGTAGCATGTGGGAGCTGCAAAGCTAGAAAAGTATCCATAGCTGCATGTGGGAGCTAGGGTGAGCTACAAAAGCCAGAAAAGTATCCATAGTAGCATGTGGGAGCTGCAAAGCTAGAAAAGTATCCATAGTAGCATGTGGGATCTGCAATAGCCAAAAGAGAAGAGAATTGATTGTTAATTCTGATTCACCCATCCCTTGTGCCTATATATAGAGAGGTCTGATAACTCATTTTCATCATTCATTCCATAGCACACATCATTCACTCCATCCTCCACACTCCCATAATTCCCCAAACACATTCAGAAATCACTCTCAAACACTCCCACAACCTCAAACACTCCAGAAATCAACCCAACACTCTAAACAGCCTCAAATCACCAAAACAGTCTCTACAACCCTTCCTTCCATTTCCCTACGAATTTCCTCTTCCTCAACCATCACCACTCCCCCAAACTCATCCCAAATCACCTCCTTAACCTTCATACATCCTTCTAGACGTGGGGAAGCTCTTGGAGAAGCATTGGACACCACAAGAACTTCAGAAAAAGGGTTTTTCTACTCTTCTTGTATTCATTATGTTTTCTCATTTCTGTTTTAGTTTCCTTCCCATGATGAGTAGCTAAATCCATAACTAGGGCTTCGATGTAACCTAACATGAATATTCTGGGTGTATAAATTCCAAGGTTCAAGTTTGATTCAAGATTCATGCTCTTATTCATTACGCCTATCTACTTATATGCTAATCTGAATGCCTAGCTACCATTGAGATTTGTGTATTTTGGTTGAAACTAAAGTAGACACCTTATGCTTTTGTTTCAATTGAACTATGAATAAGATGAGTATGTATGGACATTCGCCAATATGGATTAGATACATGCTTGGTTGTTTAAAACATTCTTCTTTGCTTAATGGATTTCTGATGCTTGATTTGAGTTCGACAACAAGGACTTAATTAGGGAATTGGAAATACAAGGTTAGGATCAAACACCATGGCTTAATCATACTTTAGCTAGAATCAATCTTTGAATCTGAATTAGACTTGTCACTTGAATCTTTATAACCTAGAATTGGATTGTTATGGTGAATCGAATGCCCTAGTCTCCAAATCTGTTTCCAACCTCAAAACCACTCTTTGATACACTTGTTTACTCTGCCTTTGTTTGCAATTTCGTTTTGTTTTATTTGTTTTCACAAAGTCAATCATTCTCTCTTTAAAATCTGTTTTAGACTTAACTTCTTGTTTCTAGAATTGGGTAATCTAAGTACATAACTAATTTAGAACTTCTCAGTCCTCGTGGGATCGACCTCGTACTTGTCTTGCTATACTACTAATTGGCCCGTACACTTGCGAGTTAACAAAATTTTGGCGCCGTTGCCGGGGACTGAACGAAAGTTCTTCCCTGGTTATGTGCCCAAGGTTACCCTATTCTTTTAGTGTTTCTAATTAATTCAAAATTTTCTATTTCAGGTAGTTTATGTCTAAAAGACCATTCATTGATCAAGTGAGGTCTTCATTTAGACGTTCTAGATCATTGGAAGGAAGACCAACGTTGCAACCCAATCGAGTGATCTCTGAAATTCAGAATCGACTAGAAAGAGAGTTGTCAACTGCAAAAGAGCAAGCTCTTGCCACATTCACAAGTCTTGCTCTCCACACTGACCTCCCCAGTTCTTCACTTTCAAATTCTGAAGCAAATTCAGACCAAGAAGAAGAAGAGATGGCCGCGAATGAGATCATGGGAGACCTTGATGTCCCAATAATCCCAGCATCTCCTTCAAGCATTGTGCTGCCTACCGTAGCTCGAAACTATGAGCTTAAATCTTCTCATCTTAATATGTTGCCTTCCTTTTATGGTTTACCAAATGAAGATCCATTAACTCATATAAAGGATATTTTTACTGTTGTGAGTTCTTTCCCCTTGACAGGTGTGACGGAAGATCAACTTCGAATGAGAGTGTTTCCTTATACTTTGAAGGATAAGGCAAAGTATTGGCTCAATTCTTTAAAGCCTGGTTCACTCACTACATGGGCAGCCATTCAGAAGAAGTTCCTGGAGAAATACTTCTCCACTCAAAAGACCGACACGCTTAGGGACAAGATCTTCTCATTTAGACAACAAGATGATGAATCGTTTTGTGAAGCATGGGAGAGATTCAATGGGCTGCTCAATCAATGTCCTCATCATGGGATTCCATTGAAACTTCAAATGCGTATGTTTCATAAAGGACTAACCCCTGCTAGCCATAATATTGTCACCAATTTTGCAGGTGGTTCTTATAAAACCAAGACTCCCGAAGAAACGTATGAACTCTTTGAGGAGATAGCAATGGAGACTCAACACACTGATACCAGAGGTAAACATGTTGTTAGTGGTTCTAATGATGCTTCTAGTGTGCAGATTTCAAAATTAGAACAAAAGCTAGATGCTCTTCTTGCATTGAACTCGAGAAACCCTCCAAAGGAAGTGTGTAGCATCTGTGAAGCTCATGATCATGCTACCATAGCTTGTCCACTTGGGGCTGCATATCCAGAATTTGTGCAAGAGCAAGCTAAGTTGGTAAGTTCCTACAACCAAGGTTCAAGAAATGATCCATACTCTCAAAGTTATAATCCAGGTTGGAGGAATCATCCAAATTTTTCATGGAGGAATACACAAAATCAAGTCAATCCCCCTTCATTCCAAAGGCCACAACAATCATCATCATTGGAGGATATAGTGAAGCAAATGGCAATCAACCAATCTAATTTCCAACAAACTACACAAGCTGCCATCTCCAAATTGGAAATTCAAATAGGCCAAATAGCTGCGGAGATAACCCAAAGACAACCTGGGAGATTGCCAAGCCAAACCGTGATCAATCCAAATAACCAAGAAGCCAAGGCCATTCACGTGCTTAGGACAGGTAAGATAGTTGATAACAAAGTTGATTCTAATCTTTCAAATGATGTTGTTGTTGTAGAGGACGAAGAAGAGGAGGAGGAGACCACAGGTACCCAAGGGAAACAATCTGCTCCTACGGCCAATTCAGATTCGCAGGGAACTAATCCATTCCAATTGCATAGAAGGGATGACAAATTTGTGCCACCACATCAACAAGAAGATAGATACGTGCCACCCGCTCCATATGTTCCACCAATTCCATTTCCAGGCCGTCTAAAGAAAGCAAAGCAAGATAAGGCTTTTAAAGAGATTTATGATGTTTTGAGTAAAGTTAATATCAATTTGCCTTTGCTTGATGTTATTGAACAGATGCCAGCATATGGAAAGTTCATCAAGAACTTGAAAACTCACAAGCTCAATTTTGCTCCAAATGAAGAAGTAAGGCTCAACAAGAATGTAAGTGCTGTGTTGCAAAGCAAGCTTCCACCAAAACTAGAAGATCCTGGCAGTTTTGACATTCCAATTAACATTGGAGACAAGAAGGTTGGAAGAGCCATGTTGGACTTGGGAGCAAGCATCAATCTAATGCCATATTCAGTTTATCAAAAGCTTGGCTTAGAAGGAATGAAGAAGACTTGATGCGCCTTGAACTAGCTGATCATTCTATCAAATATCCAAAAGGTATTGTAGAAGATATCTTAGTTCAAGTTAATACACTAATCCTCCCTGCTGATTTTGTAGTGATGGACATGGAAGACAACCCAAATGGAGATCGTGTTGATCCTATCCTTTTAGGCCGGCCATTCATGGCTACTGCAGACACAATCATCAAAGTGAAAGATGGCACCCTCTCCATGGCCGTTTTGGGTGAAACTGTTGAATTTAAAGTGTTTGATGCTCTAGCTCAACCCTCTATCTCTCTTGATACTTGTTTTTCAATTGATGTTGTGGATCATGAAGTTTCTTCCAAAATTTTGCAGGAAAAGTCCAATGATCCTCTAGAAGTTGTTCTAACACAAGAAGAGGAAGATCTTTGTGAACCGGAGTTCCAAGAAGTGGTAGCTGCTCTAGAAGTGTTCCAGCCATACCCACCATCATTTAGGCCACCACTTGAGCCTCTTGGACCATCCTCCACGAAATTAGAGCCATCCATTATCACACCACCAAAGCTTGAGCTTAAACCTCTGCCTAGTCATCTTAAATATACTTATTTGGGTGTTAATGAAACTCTTCCTGTTATAATTGCTGCAGGTCTCACCTCACATGAAGAAGAGAGCTTAATCAAAGTTCTAAAGGAGCATAAAACTGCCCTTGGGTGGACAATAGCAGATATCAAAGGAATAAGTCCAAGCATGTGCATGCACCGGATTTTAATGGAAGAAGATAGCAAACCGTCCCGTGATGCCCAAAGGAGACTAAACCCCAACATGAAAGAGGTGGTTAGAAGTGAAGTTTTAAAGCTACTTGATGTAGGAATCATCTACCCAATTTCAGATTCTAAGTGGGTGAGTCCTGTGCAAGTTGTTCCAAAGAAGTCCGGAATCACCGTTGTGAAGAATGAGCAGAATGAGCTAGTTCCTACACGAACTATCACTGGTTGGAGAGTTTGTATTGATTACAGGAAGTTGAACACATCCACAAGAAAAGATCATTTTCCATTACCTTTTATTGATCAAATGCTTGAACGTTTATCTGGCCATGCTTACTATTGTTTTCTTGATGGATATTCAGGTTATAATCAAATTCCCATTGCTTCGGAAGACCAAGAGAAGACCACATTCACATGCCCATTTGGTACATTTGCTTATAGAAGGATGCCATTTGGTTTGTGCAATGCTCCTGCAACTTTCCAAAGATGCATGATGGCAATCTTTTCAGATATGGTGGAACGATTCATTGAGGTATTTATGGATGATTATTCAGTTTTTGGATCATCTTTTGATGAATGTCTTCACCACTTGTCTCTAGTGCTTAAAAGATGCCAGGAAACCAATCTGATTTTGAATTGGGAGAAATGTCACTTCATGGTGAAACAAGGTATTGTGCTAGGCCATGTGATCTCAAGCAAGGGAATTGAAGTGGACAAAGCCAAGATCGATCTCATATCGAATCTACCACCCCCTTCCTCAGTTAAAGGAGTTAGAAGTTTTCTAGGCCATGCAGGATTCTATAGAAGGTTCATCAAAAATTTCTCAAACATTACAAGACCATTGTGTAATCTTCTTGCTAAAGATGTTGTTTTTGAGTTTGATGAAGCTTGCATAGAAGCTTTTACTACCTTGAAGAAGGAGCTAACTTCAGCCCCTATTATCATGGCTCCGGATTGGTCTTTACCATTTGAAATAATGTGTGATGCTTCTGACTTTGCTATTGGTGCAGTTTTAGGTCAAAGGAAGAACAAGCTTCCCCATGTGATTTATTATGCTAGCCGGACCTTGAATGATGCTCAACTCAACTACTCCACAACAGAGAAGGAGTTGCTTTCTGTGGTTTTTGCTTTAGAAAAATTTCGTTCTTACCTTGTTGGTTCTAAAGTAATTGTTTATTCTGACCATGCAGCTCTTAGATACTTGCTCACTAAGAAAGACGCCAAACCACGCTTGATTAGATGGATTCTCTTATTGCAAGAGTTCGATTTGGAGATTCGAGACAAGAAGGGAAGTGAGAATGTGGTGGCCGACCATTTAAGTAGAATTGTGGTTAAAGAACAAGGAGAAGCTGTGCTACCCTTGAATGAGACTTTCCCGGATGAACAATTATATGTTGCCCAAGTCAAAGAGCCATGGTATGCTGATTTTGTTAATTATCTTGCTTGTGGTGTTATTAGAAATGATCTAACTTCTCAGGGCAAGAAGAAGTTCTTTTCCATGGTAAAACAATATATTTGGGACGAACCATTCTTATTCAAGCATTGCCCTGATCAACTCATTAGAAGGTGTGTTCCAGAAGAAGAGCAAGAAAGCATACTTAAGCATAGCCACGAATTGGCTTGTGGAGGTCACTTTGGAGCTAAGAAAACTGCACTTAAAATTCTGCAATCTGGTTTCTTTTGGCCCACTCTATTCAAAGATGCGTTTAATTTTTGTGTTAAGTGTGATAGGTGTCAAAGAATGGGGAACATAAGCCACAGGAATCAAATGCCATTGAACAACATACTCATTGTGGAACTCTTCGATGTTTGGGGTATTGATTTCATGGGACCATTCCCATCTTCATTTGGTTACAACTACATACTTGTTGCAGTTGATTATGTGTCTAAATGGGTAGAAGCCATACCAACCAAAACCAATGATCACAAGGTTGTGCTAAAATTCTTGAGGGACAATATTTTCACAAGGTTTGGAACTCCAAGGGCTGTCATTAGTGATGGAGGTAGCCACTTCTGTAACAAGCCATTCGAAGCACTCATGAAAAAGTACAACATCACCCATCGTGTCTCTACACCATATCATCCTCAAACTTTTGGCCAAGTAGAGATAAGCAACAGAGAAATCAAGCACATCCTAGAGAAGGTTGTGAACCATACAAGGAAAGATTGGTCTGCCAAGCTCAATGATGCATTATGGGCTTATAGGACTGCATATAAGACTCCCATCGGAATGAGCCCTTATCGTCTTGTGTTTGGGAAAGCTTGTCACCTGCCAATGGAGCTTGAACACAAAGCTCTTTGGGCCATCAAGAAGTTGAATTTTGATGTAGACAAGGCAGGCCAAGCTAGGAAGTTTCAGCTCAATGAATTGGAGGAGTTAAGACATGAGTCTTATGAGAATGCAAAGCTTTACAAAGAACGAACCAAGAGTTACCATGACAAAAACATTCAACGGAAAGAGTTCATCAAAGGTATGACAGTTCTTTTGTTTAACTCACGTTTGCGTCTTTTTCCAGGAAAATTGAAGTCTAGGTGGCTTGGCCCATTCACAGTGGTCAATGTTTCTCCCTATGGAGCTGTGGAGATTCAAAACCCTAAAGATGGCTCGACTTTCAAAGTAAATGGACAACGTTTAAAGCCATTCTATGAGGGAATTTCAGCTGGCATTCAAACTGGTCGTGTGGTGGATCAACTTCCCTTCATACCATCAACTTAGCTTGTTGCTTAATGTCTTGCCAAGACAGTAACTAAGGCGCTTCTTGGGAGGCAACCCATGTGTTCAAGAAGAAGGTGTTTAGTAGCGATCGACCTAATCGCATCAAGGGCGAGTTTCTCTAAAACCTTCCTCTTAACTTTTCCCCTTATTAGTTACATCTTCTCTATCATGCTTTATTGTGATTCAAACAATGAGGACAATGTTCAATTCAAGTGTGGGGGGAAGGTTTTCAATTTGTTTTCGTTTGTCACTAATTTTTCATATCATTGAGGTTTTTCATTGAGGTTGCCATTGAGGTTTTTCACTAATTTGTGGGGGGAAGCTATGGAGTTGCCATTGAGGTTTTTCATATCAGATTTTTTGCACTTCACAAAGCTTTTGCTCTTAGAATTCTGGTTGCTAAAGTACCATGCTCAAATTCTTGAAGGAGAATAGTGGAGACTACCCTAATGAGCTATATCGAGCCTAATTGCTTTCTTGAGAAGGTTTAAAGTGCTTCTATTTCTCATCCCTACATATTCTCTTCAATTCACTCTAAATGATCTCATTGTTCCATTTTGATTGAATACTAAGGATGATCATATTTTGCAGATACCATGTGCTTCTCTCACTCATGAATGAACTCATTGAAGTGATGCTAGGCTATGTGTGCTTAACTGTTCTATATGCTTTCTTTTCATCCTACCCATATGTGTGTTCCATCAGCCCTCTTGAAGCCAAACACCTCAAGCCTTTTTCTTCTACCACCCTCATCATTTCCCTACCTTTGTATCTCAATCTGAGTTACTTAACCTATTATATAGCCATACCCTATAGCTTAGGAATATACCAAGGTATGCCAAGATGAAATTTGAAGTAAGAAAGTTGCAGCCATATACCTGAATGAAAGATGGTGTGAATCTGTGCAACGAAGTTAAAGAAGAAGCAGATCAAATCAGAAAATAAGAAAGATGAAAGAGAAAGTGTTTCGATATGATCTAAGTGTGAAAAATAAGGTGTATGCCAGGTCATACCATCAAGTTTGCATCCATGTCATTCTAAATCAAAGATACCTTGCAGATCAATGAAGAATGCAACCTTGGTATGTTCTTAAGTTCGTTGTTTTCCCTTCCATTTCTTCCATTTTCCCTAGCCATAACCGTTCGTTACAACCTTGTGAAAGACCTAGCAGATCTTTGAGGATGTATTCATGGGTGCTGGTATGTATGTGTGTATCTCTATTCTTAGTATTTGATTCCTTTCATGAGATCTAACCAAAAATTGTGCTTCTCTGTCATATACTCACTTACGCTTGCTTGAGAGAATAAAACCATAGGTTCCGAGTGGTTGAGTGCTATCTGCGAGAATTAGAGTCGAAGCTTGTTCTTTCTTCAAGGTTTGAGTATGTTTGCTTTGAAGCCGTGTGCCTTTGAGCTTTAGCTTCCACTTACACACTGATTGATCACTTCTCTTGGCAACTCTATGGTGTTGGAGGTATGACTGAAGTTTTCTTTCATTTTCATTAGTTGATTTCAAAGGTTTTCTAATCCCTTTGTTTTGTAGAGTCGGGAAAGCGTTTGTGGGTATCGTATCTGTTAAACCCTTAGGAGACACAACTCCTCCTACTAGGGATGCCTAGAGGTTTAAAAGGCTTGTTGCATATGCTCAATGCAATCGAGTTACCTGCGGAAGTGGTCTAGTTAACTTCTTGTTTTTGTTTTTACCTTTGTTTTGTTTTGTTTTGCTCGAGGACTAGCAAAATCTAGGTCGGGGGTATTTGATCGGTTCATAATTGTATACCATTTTGTACCCTTCTAGCATATGATTTAGTTATGTTTTCAGTTAAACTTGTGCTTTTAATCTCTTTTATGTTTGTCATTCAGTTAAATGAGCTTTAGGTAGCAATGGGGGCCCAAATGTGCAAAATGGTCCAAAAACGTGCAGACTGAGTTAGGAATTTGTTTCAGCCTTAACTCCTTCCTCTGAACTTGGATTGGCCCAAGTCACATGTGGTTGGAAAGATGACATCTTGAACTTGAAGATGGACGGCTCAATGTCATCAGTTGATTGAGGGAAGCCCAATTCGTGAGCCCATGAAGTTGCTAGTCATTCTGGCCTCAGGAGCTGCATGTGGGAGCATGTGTGAGTAGCATGTGGGAGCTGCAAAGCTAGAAATGTATCCATAGCTGCATGTGGGAGCTAGGGTGAGCTACAAAAGCCAGAAAAGTATCCATAGTAGCATGTGGGAGCTGCAAAGCCAGAAAAGTATCCATAGTAGCATGTGGGAGCTGCAAAGCCAGAAAAGTATCCATAGTAGCATGTGGGAGCTGCAAAGCTAGAAAAGTATCCATAGTAGCATGTGGGATCTGCAATAGCCAAAAGAGAAGCGAATTGATTGTTAATTCTGATTCACCCATCCCTTGTGCCTATATATAGAGAGGTCTGATAACTCATTTTCATCATTCATTCCATAGCACACATCATTCACTCCATCCTCCACACTCCCATAATTCCCCAAACACATTCAGAAATCACTCTCAAACACTCCCACAACCTCAAACACTCCAGAAATCAACCCAACACTCTAAACAGCCTCAAATCACCAAAACAGTCTCTACAACCCTTCCTTCCATTTCCCTACGAATTTCCTCTTCCTCAACCATCACCACTCCCCCAAACTCATCCCAAATCACCTCCTTAACCTTCATACATCCTTCTAGATGTGGGGAAGGTCTTGGAGAAGCATTGGACACCACAAGAACTTCAGAAAAAGGGTTTTTCTGCTCTTCTTGTATTCATTATGTTTTCTCATTTCTGTTTTAGTTTCCTTCCCATGATGAGTAGCTAAATCCATAACTAGGGCTTCGATGTAACCTAACATGAATATTCTGGGTGTATAAATTCCAAGGTTCAAGTTTGATTCAAGATTCATGCTCTTATTCATTACGCCTATCTACTTATATGCTAATCTGAATGCCTAGCTACCATTGAGATTTGTGTATTTTGGTTGAAACTAAAGTAGACACCTTATGCTTTTGTTTCAATTGAACTATGAATAAGATGAGTATGTATGGACATTCGCCAATATGGATTAGATACATGCTTGGTTGTTTAAAACATTCTTCTTTGCTTAATGGATTTCTGATGCTTGATTTGAGTTCGACAACAAGGACTTAATTAGGGAATTGGAAATACAAGGTTAGGATCAAACACCATGGCTTAATCATACTTTAGCTAGAATCAATCTTTGAATCTGAATTAGACTTGTCACTTGAATCTTTATAACCTAGAATTGGATTGTTATGGTGAATCGAATGCCCTAGTCTCCAAATCTGTTTCCAACCTCAAAACCACTCTTTGATACACTTGTTTACTCTGCCTTTGTTTGCAATTTCGTTTTGTTTTATTTGTTTTCACAAAGTCAATCATTCTCTCTTTAAAATCTGTTTTAGACTTAACTTCTGGTTTCTAGAATTGGGTAATCTAAGTACATAACTAATTTAGAACTTCTCAGTCCTCGTGGGATCGACCTCGTACTTGTCTTGCTATACTACTAATTGGCCCGTACACTTGCGAGTTAACAGATCCCCCGCCTGAACGAGTATATTACCAGATTCTTGAGTAGGCCCCGGAACCTGCTGAGCAGTCTTTTGTTGGTCCAGCAGGGGCCATACCAGTGATGCCCACTTTGCCGGTTGACCCTAACTTCCAGCAGACTTTGGAGTTGTTAACACAGGCCCTATACAAGACTGGACAACCCAGAGACCCATCCCTGGGCTATGCTGATTTGGCTAGACGATTTGGGGCCACAGAATTTGATGGTGATGGTGACCCAGCCGTAGCCGAGGAGTGGATAGAGATGATGGAATGAATCATGGAGATGATGGACGTTCCACAGGAGCGTAGAGTGACCCTGACTACTTTCTTTTTAGCCAGGAATGCTAGACACTGGTGGGATTTCCAGCTAGAGTTTTGATTGACCCTGGGGCTACGCACTTGTTTGTCACACCTAATTTTGCCACAATGCAGATGTGAGACTTTCAACTTTAAGTAATGAGCTGGCTATCTCTGTACCTATAGGAGATGTCTTTATGGTAGGTACAATGTATAAAGACAACAGGGTGTTAGTGGGAGATGTAGTTTTGGAGGCCGAAAACATGGGCAACTTCATAATATGGTGGGAGGAGTCATTTGGAGAGTTTTGAGTGAAATCCAATCACTAGAACTATGCAATCCTACAACCACTCTATGAAAGGTACGAACTTCGTACGAACATTAAGTGTCCCTTTTCTTTGTCCAATTGATTTCGGATTGAGCCCAAAACTTGGGCGACATCATAATATGGTGGGAGGAGTCATTTGGTGTGTTTTGAGTGAAATCCAATCACTAGAACAATGCAATCCTACAACCACTCAATGAAAGGTACGAACTTTATACGAACATTAAGTGTCCCCTTTCTTTTACCAATTGATTTCGGATTGAGCCCAAAACTTGGGCAACATCATAATATGGTGGGAGAAGTCATTTGGTGAGTTTTGAGGGAAATCCAATCACTAGAACGATGCAATCCAACAACCACTCCATGTATGGTACGAACTTCATTCGAACTTGAAGTATCCAATTTCTTTGACCAATTGATTTCGGATCAAAACAAAACCTTGGGCAACAACATAATATGGTGGGAGGAGACACTTGGAGAGTTTTGAGTGAAATCCAATCACTAGAACGATGCAATCCTACAACCACTCCGTGTACAGTACGAACTTCGTACGACAATGAATTGTCCAATTTCTTTGACCAATTGATTTCGGACCGAGCCCAAAACTTGGGCAACATCATAATATGGTGGGAGTCTACTTGGAGAGTTTTGAGTGAAATCCAATCACTAGAACTATGCAATCCTACAACCACTCCATGAAAGGTACGAACTTCGTACGAACATTAAGTGTCCCTTTTCTTTGACCAATTGTCTTCGGCTTGAGCCCAAAACTTGGGCAACATCATAATATGGTGGGAGGAGTCATTTGGTGAGTCTTGAGTGAAATCCAATCACTAGAACGATGCAATTCAACAACCACTCCATGTGCGGTACGAAGTTCGTACGAACTTGAAGTGTCCAATTTATTTGACCAATTGATTTCAGATCTACCCCAAAACTTGGGCAACATCATTATTTGGTGGGAGGAGTCATTTGGTGAGTTTTGAGTGAAATACAATCACTAGAACTATGTAATGCACTAACCACTCCATTTACTGTACGAAGTTCGTACGTACATGAAGTGTCCAATTTCTTTGACCAATTGATTTTGGATATAGCCCAAAACATGGGCAACATCATAATATGGTGGGATGAGTCATTTGGAGTGTTTTGAGAGAAATCCAATCACTAGAACTATGCAATCCAACAACCACTCCTTGTATAGTATGAACTTCATACGAACTTGAAGTGTCCAATTTCTTTGACCAATTGGTTTCGGATCAAACCAAAAACTTGGGCAACATCATAATATGGTGGGAGGAGTCATTTGGAGTGTTTTGAGTGAAATCTAATCACTAGAACTATGCAATCCTTCTACCACTCCTTGAAAGGTACGAACTTCGTACGAGCATTAAGTGTTCCTTTTCTTTGACCATTTTATTTTGGATTGAGCCCAAAAGTTGGGCAACATCAAAATATGGTGGGAGGAGTCATTTGGAGAGTTTTGAGAGAAATCCAATCACTAGAACGATGCAATCCAATAACCACTCCGTGTACCGTACGAACTTTGTACGAAAATGAAGTGTCCAATTTCCTTGACCAATTGATTTCGGATTGAGCCCAAAACTTGGACAACATCATAATATGGAGAGAGGAGTTACTTGGAGAGTTTTGAGTGAAATCCAATCACTAGAACTATGCAATCCTACAACCACTTCATGAAAGGTACGAACTTCGTACGAACATTAAGTGTCCCTTTTTCCTTGACCAATTGATTTCGGATTGAGCCCAAAACTTTGGCAACATCAAAATATGGTGGGAGGACTCATTTGGTGAGTTTTCAGTTAAATCCAATCACTAGAACTTTTTAATCCTACAACCACTCCATGAAAGGTACGAACTTCGTACGAACTTGAAGTATCCAATTTCTTTGACCAATTGATTTCGGTTTGAGCCCAAAACTTAGGCAACATCATAATAAGGTGTGAGGAGTCGTTTGGTGACTTTTGAGTGATATCCAATCACTAGAATTATGCAATCCTACAACCACTCCGTGTACAGCACGAACATCGTACGAGCATGAAGTCTCCAATTACTTTGACCAATTGATTTCGTATCGAGTCCAAAACTTGGGCAACGTTATAATATGGTGGGAGGAATCATTTGGTGAGTTTTGAGTGAAATCCAATCACTAGAACGATGCAATCCTACAACCACTCCGTGTACAGTACGAACTTCGTACGACAATGAATTGTCCAATTTCTTTGACCATTTGATTTCGGATCGAGCCCAAAACTTGGGCAACATCATAATATGGTGGGAGTCTACTTGGAGAGTTTTGAGTGAAATCCAATCACTAGAACTATGCAATCCTACAACCACTCCATGAATGGTACGAACTTCGTACGAACTTGAAGTATCCAATTGATTTCGGATCGATCTCAAAACCTGGGCAACATCATAATATGGTGAGAGGAGTCATTTGGTGAGTTTTGAGTGAAATCCAATCTTTGGAACTATGCAATGCTCCAACCACTCCAGTTACGGTACGAACTTTGTACGAACTTGAAGTGTCCAATTTCTTTGACCAATTGATTTTGGATAGAGCAAAAAACTTGGGCAACATCATAATACGGTGGGAGCAGTCATTTGGTGAGTTTTGTGTAAAATCCAATCACTAGAACTATGCAATGCACCAACCACACCATTTACGAACTTCCAAAACTTGGGAACCATCATAATATGGTGGGAATAATCATTTGGTGAGTTTTGAGTGAAATCCAATCACCAGAACGATGCAATGCTACAATCACTACTTCTACAGTACGAACATGAAGTGTCCCTTTTCTTTGGCCAATTGATTTCAAATCAAGCCCAAAACTTGGGCAACATGTAACATCTCGTTCTTAAATTAATATTTAAATCTTAAATTATTCAAGTAAAAGACATTTTTGCCCCGAAAGTTAAAAGGAAATAAATTGAAAGATTAAAAAAAAAAAATTTGTTTAAAAAAAAAACGGATTGCTACCAGTCTCACTAGTTTTTGGGTTGCCACCACCATCTCCGACCACCAAACTTGACGAGGCTGGTACCAAAACGACCGTGCCGCCGTCCTCTTCCCATCCCGAGCAATCCCAGCTGGAACCGCCGTCTGTGCTGGCCGGAAAACGCAGAAATGTCGCTGGTTTTACGTAAAACTTACAAGCTTTCGTTCTCCCTCCTCCGGCCACCGATCGGGGCGAGTATGGTATGCTTTTCCACCTATTTTTCATATTCTAGTAGATGGTTGAGTAGGTGTTGATTGAATCGCAGCATAGGTAGATCAATTTTAGAATTTTAGTTTCAGCCGACTTTGAGCTTAGGTTTTAACCCACTTAAGGTCTGAAATTGACTTTCCCGTAGTTGAGAAATGTGTTCTGGAGGCCGAGCACCAATTTTATTGCTTTTTGGCCCTCGGATCTGCCAGCGCGTGTTCCCACACGCCGGCCCACTTTTAATTGTCAAACTTTCTGCTACTATTATCCTTACGTCGTCACAAGCGCGTAGGCGTGCTCGGATTTCAATTTGGAGTTCGTATGACAGTCGGACAGATTTACCCCTATTGCGTATTATCCAGGTTCAGTGTGTTTGGACCGTTGGATTGGTCCCAATTCTTAGTATGTTGATCTAGAAAATTCCAGGATCGTGCAGGATGCGACGGATCATGAGTCGGAGTCCTGGATACTCCAAAATCGTGAACTCTAGGGTTAGGATTACGGAAAATCACCCGACCGTCCGATCGGGTGATCGTGAGGAATCCGACTGTCTGATCGGGACCAAACTTTCGGAACATGTGTCCTAGGCATACTAGAATCTTTAGGAACTTCCGGTGTGGAATTTTGAGGTCGCGGACCCCACGGGGTCCCGGGTTGACTTATTGGGGATTTTATTGCTTTTGAGTCCGGGTCTCTAGTAGACCATTCTAAACTTGAGAGAGGCTCTAAGATTTGTGAATGTGGTGTTTTGTGTGTTTTTAAATAAGTGTTTACGGGTTTATTTTCCAAGCTTGTGATTTTAATAAAATGGATTTTTGTACGTACATGCTATTGGTTTAATATGGTTAGTTTGAAAAGTTGAGTATGTTTTGAGAACGGAATTTGAGAATTTTGAGGTTAGCAGAATAAGTGTGATCAAGGTGTTATTGAGTATTAATATGAATAGTATGGTATTTATCACGTTTTGAATTATTTGGATACTGATTATGAGTACAAATGGCTTTTTGATTACCGGAAGTTATTTTATATAGTAAGTATTTATAGGTCGGTTGTTGGGTTATATAAAACTGGTATAATTGTAATTTGAGTGCCATATATGATTTTATGTTTATTGAATAAATTATGTTTATAGGATTTCTAAGGATTTTCATTTATTTATTATTATTATTATCATAATGAAGTATGTGGTTGGGTACTTTTGAATATTTGGGAAATTGATTGTGAGAGTATTATAATTTATCCTATATAAACTAGTATGAAAATGAAGTTTTTGGCAAAGGGTGATGATATTCAGATTTGGATTTGGTTTTCAAACCCACCTCAGGAGTACCCCCTATTGCCTTGGAAACTGATTTGTCATTTATGATACGCCCCACGGGTCTCGGGGACGCCCGAACCGTGTGGAGCGAGGATGCGTTTCGGGTAAACTTGGTGTCCCCGATTCAGCAAGGATACTCGTTCGGGCTGATCACCCGTTCTTGCGAGGACGCTGCTCAGGTTGATTTTGTGATTCCTAAGTCTTGCGAGGACGCAGCTCAGGTTGACTTTGTGACTCCTGAGTCTTGCGAGGACTCGGCTTTGGTTGACTATGTGTCTCCTGAGTTTTGCGAGGATACGCGGCTCGGCCGACTTCGTGTCATCGGGTCTTGCGAGGAAATGGAATTAACGGCTAAAGGTTGGAATTGACGGATAATCAAAGGATACGCACCTCAGGCTGACTATATGTTCCCTGAGTGTTGCGAGGAACGCATCTCGGGCTGACTTTGTGTTCTCCGAGTACTGCGAGGATGTAACTTGTACATGATATATGGAATTGACGGAATGATACCTGGGAATTGACGGATTATGATTGGGGGTACACCTAGGTGGAGGTTATGTACAGATTTGAGATGTTTCAAACGGAAAATTTATAATTTTATTTGGGATGCTTATGGGTGAAGGTTTTATTATCTATTTTCATACTTATATGACAAATGATGGAAATTTTCTAAGTTTAAAGAGTTCTTGCGATTTTTGGTTGGGTTAATCAATATATAAATAAATAAATAAATAATCAATATATATATATAGCTTTAGTTCACGTGGATGAGGTTATTTTGGACGACGTTGAAATAAAATGTTTGGAACAATTGTAGCATGTAACCGATTGTATTAGATTGTTTGAGTTCTAAATTCTTGAGAAAGAGCTACGTGTGGCTTGATCCCCCAAAAAGGGTACGTAGGCAGCCTAGAATAATCTAGGTGCAGCCAAGAGCAAGGATACTTTGGAATTTGGTTATGGGCTTGAATTGGAAACTTATTGAACATGTTAGTTGAATTCAATTTGAACGAAGGTACGGGCTCAAGGCCCGATTGTTATTTGAGATTTGAAGCTCGTTGGATAATGAACTCCGCGTATTGGAATTCCTTATGTAATGTTATTGTTAATGATGATGTGCTTGTTAATTTAACGACTACTAAAATGAATGTAGCTGAATGGCTGGCTAGGGTTCACCTTGGATAATTTATGATGGCAAGAAATGTTGATGATATGACCTAATTTATTTATCGAGAATTGAGCATTTAATTAGATTAAATGTGAGAATTGAGTTTATGGCGTAACTTTGTTGTTTGAATTGTTGTTAGGCCGGAAGCCTTCGGATTGAAAGCTTTTCAGGTGTGTGAATATATCTTATGTGTGTTGAACGATTGGGGATATTAAATTGTGCTATTCTCAGGTGAAAATAATTTTGGAAATGTTCAATTTACAGGGGAGACTCTGTCGAATTTTTTGGCGGAAGTCGAACCAAGGTTTAATAAAATTTTGAGTAGAAGGGCAATTTAGTCAATTGTGCTCGGCACCTGCCAGGTGTTGGACCCGCACAGGGTTTGGCTCGAATTCCAAAGTGGAATTTGGGTTGGGTCCTGTCACAACATCATAATATGGTGGGAGGAGTCATTTGGTGAGTTTCAAGTGAAATCCAATAACGAGAGCGATGCAATCCAACAACCACTCCGTGTACAGTACGAACTTCGTAGGAACATGAAGTATCCAATTTCTTTGACCGATTGATTTAGTATCGAGCCCAAAACTTGGGCAAGATCATAATATGGTGGGAGGAGTCATTTGGTGCGTTTTGAGTGAAATCCAATCACTAAAACTATGCACTGCACCAACCACTCCATTTACGGTATGAACTTCTTACGAACATGAAGTGTCCAATTTTGTTGACTGATTGATTTCGGATCGAGCCCAAAACTTAGGTAACATCATAATATAGTGGGAGGAGTCATTTGGTGAGTTTTGAGTGAAATCCTATCACTAGAACTATGCAATGCACCAATCAAACTTTTTACAGTACGATCCAATTTTTTTGACCAATTGATTTCGGATCGAGCAAAAGACTTGGGCAACATCATAATATGGTAGGAGGAGTCTTTTGGTTTGTTTTGAGTGAAATGCAATCACTAGAACTATGCAATGCACCAACCACTCCATTTACGGTACGAACTTCGTACGAACTTGAAGTATCCAATTTATTTGACCAATTGATTTCGAATCGAGCCCAAAACTTGCGCAACATCATAATATGGTGGGAGGAGTCAATTGGTGAGTTTTGAGTGAAATCCAATCATAAGAACTATGCAATCCAACAACAACTCCGTGTAAAGTACGAACTTCGTATGAACATGAAGTATCCAATTTCTTTGACGGATTGATTTCGGATCGTGCCCAAAACTTGGGCAACATCATAATATGGTGGGAGGAGTTATTTGGTGAGTTTTGAGTGAAATCCAATCACTAGAACTATGGAATCCTACAACCACTCCATGAAAGGAACGAACTTCGTACGAACTTGAAGTATCCAGTTTATTTGACGGATTGATTTCGGATTGAGCCCAAAACTTGGGCAACATCATAATATGGTGGGAGGAGTGATTTGGTGAGTTTTGAGTGAAATCCAATCACTGGAGCTACACAATGCACCTCCGTGTACAGCACGAACTTCGTTTGAACATGAAGTGTCCCTTTTCTTTGAGAAATAGCTTTTCGGATATAGCCCAAAACTTGGCGCAAATCATAATATGGTGGGAGGAATCATTCGGTGAGTTTTGAGTGAAATCCAATCACTACAACTATGCAATGCACCAACCACTCCATTTACGGTATGAAATTGCATTTAACATGAAGTATTCAATTGCTTTGAGCAATTGATTTCGGATCGAGCCCAAAACTTGGGCAACAACATAATATGTTGGGAGGAGTTATTTGGTGAGTTTTGAGTGAAATCCAATCACTAGAACTTTGCATTCGTACAACCACTCTGTGAAAGGTACAAACTTCGTACGAACTTGAAGTATCCAATTTCTTTGACCGATTGATTTCTCATCGAGCCCAAAACTTGGACAACTTCATAATATGGTGGGAGGAGTGATTTGGTGAGTTTTGAATGAAATCCAATCACTGGAACTACACAATCCACTAGCCACTCTATTTACAGTATGAACTTCGTATGAACATGGAACGCCCAAATTCTTGGAGCAATTGATTTCGGAACGAGCCCAAAATTTGGACAACATCATAATATGGTGGGAGGAGTCATTTGGTGAATTTTGAGTGAAATCCAATCACTAGAACTATGCAATGCACCGACCACTCCATTTACAGTACGAACTTCGTACGAACTTGAAGTGTCCAATTACTTTGAGCAAATTCATTTCGGTTCGAGCCCAAAACTTGGGCAACCACATAATATGTTGGGAGGAGTCATTTGGTGAGTTTTGTGTTAAATCCAATCATTAGAACTTTGCAATCCTACAACCACTCCATGAAAGGTAAGAACTTCGTACGAACTTGAAGTATCCAATTTCTTTGACCAATTGATTTCTGATCGAGGCCAAAACCTGGGCAACTTCATAATATGGGGGAAGTAGTGATTTGGTGAGTTTTGACTGAAATCCAATCACTGGAACTACACAATGCACCAACCACTCCATTTACGGTATGAACTTCGTACGAACATGAACCGTCCAATTTCTTCTAACAATTGATTTCAAAACGAGCCCAAAACTTGGGCAACATCATAATATGGTGGGAGGAGTCATTTGGTGAGTTTTGTGTGAAAGCCAATCACTAGAACTATGCAATCCTACAACCACACCATGAAAGGTACGAACTGGAAGTATCCAATTTCATTGACCAATTGATTTCGGATCGAGCCCAAAACTTGGGCAACATCATAATTTGGTGGGAGGAGTCATTTGGTGAGTTTTGAGTGAAATCCAATCACTAGAACTATGCAATGCACCAACCACTCCATTTACTGTATGAAGTTCGTACGAACTTGAAGTGTCAAATTTCTTTGACCAATTGATTTCGGATCGAGTCCAAAACTTGGGCAACATCATAATATGGTGGGAGGAATCATTTGGTGAGTTTTCAGTGAAATCCAATCAGTTGAACTCTGCAGTCCAACAACCGTCCTCACCTGAACTGGGGATAGTTGAAGTTTCTTCTCAGAGCCATTGAGTCTCGGTTAGTTAGTGACTGCCTCAAAGGTATACCACTCTTGAAAATTCAGAGCCAACAGGGAGAGACCGGCTCTGTCTTAGAGAAAGAATAAAGAGACAGAATTCAGAAGATCATATTTGAGAATATCTCATGCCACTCTATAGAATGAACCTGAAAAGCTTTCCGGTCCCGGAGAACTATAAGCTGACATAGAGAAAACAACATCTCGAACCTCCTCCATAGCGGGTAATCGGGTAATCGGGTAATCCGTCCTCAACCTCCTCCACATGTCGAACCTCTTCAGGGACAAGTTTCGGAATGACTTGAAAAATTTCCTCATCAATTTAGTGTTCCTTTGAAGAAAGAATATTTAAAAAAATAGGTAAGCACCATAAGTAGATTGATCTTCCACCCAATTGATTTCGGATAGAGCCCAAAACCTGGGCAACATCATAATATGGTGCGAGGAGTCATTTGGTGAGTTTTGAGTGAAATACAATCACTAGAACGATCCAATCCAACAACCACTCCATGTGCGGTACGAACTTCGTACGAACCTGAAGTGTCCAATTTATTTGACCAATTGATTTCGGATCCAGCCCAAAACTTGGGTAACATCATAATATGGTGGGAGGAGTCATTTGGTGAGTTTTGAGTGAAATCTAATCACTAGAACGATGCAATCCTCCAACCACTCCATGTACGTTTCGAACTTCGAACGTACAGGAAGTGTCCAATTTCTTTGACCAATTGATTTTGGATTGAGCCCAAAACTTGGGAGACATCATAATATGGTGGGAGGAGTCACTTGGTGAGTTTTGAGTGAAATTCAGTCACTAGAACTATGCAATCCTACTTCCACTCCGTGTACAGTACGAACTTTGTACGAACTTGAAGTGTCCCTTTTCTTTGACCAATGGATTTTGGATCGAGCCCAAAACTTGGGCAACATCATGATATGGTGCGAGGAGTCATTTTGTGAGTTTTGAGTGAAATCCAATCACTAGAACGATGCAATCATACAACCACTCCGCGTATAGTACGAACTTCGAACTATATTGAAGTGTCCAACTTTTTTGACCAATTGATTTCGGATCGAGCCCAAAACATGGGCAACATCATAATATGGTGGAAGGAATCATTTGGTGAATTTTGAGTGAAATCCAATCACTAGAACGATCCAATCCAACAACCACTCCATGTGCGGTACGAACTTCGTACGAATTTGAAGTTTCCAATTTATTTGACCAATTGATTTCGGATCCAGCCCAAAACTTGGGTAACATCATAATATGGTGGGAGGAGTCATTTAGTGAGTTTTGAGTGAAATCTAATCTCTAGAACGATGTAATCCTCCAACCACTCCTTGTACGGTTCGAACTTCGAACGAACATGAAGTGTCCAATTTCTTTGACAAATTGATTTCGGATCGAGCCCAAAACTTGGGCAACATCATAATATGGTGGGAGCAGTCAATTGGTGTGTTTTGAGTGAAATCCAATCAATTGAACTATGCAATGCACCAACCAGTCCATGTACAGAACGAACCTCATACGAACTTGAAGTGTCCAATTTATTTGTCCAATTCGTTTGACCAATTGATTATGGATCGAGCCCAAAACTTGGGCAGCATCATAATATGGTGGGAAGAGTCATATGGTGAGTTTTGAGTCAAATCCAATCACTAGAACTATGTAATGCACCAACCACTACATTTACTGTACGAAGTTCGTACGAACTTGAAGAGTCCAATTTCTTTGACCAATTGATTTCGAATCGAGCCCAAAACTTGGCCAACATCATAATATGGTGGGAGTAGTCATTTGGTGAGTTTTGAGTGAAATCCAAACCCTAGAACTATGCAATCCAACAATCACTCCATGTGCGGTATGAACTTCGTCCGAACTTGAAGTGTCCAATTTCTTCGATCAATTGATTTCGGATCGAGGCCAAAACTTGGGCAGCATCATAATATGGTGGGAAGAGTCATATGGTGAGTTTTGAGTCAAATCCAATCATTTGAACTATGTAATCCACCAACGACTACATTTATTGTACGAAGTTCGTACGAACTTGAAGTGTCCAATTTCTTTGACCAATTGATTTCGAATCGAACCTAAAACTTGGGCAACATCATAATATGTTGGGAGGAGTCATTTGGTGGGTTTTGAGTGAAATCCAATCACTAGAACGATGCAATCCTCCAACCAAGCCATTTACGGTACGAACATGAAGTGTCCAATTTATTTGACCAATTGATTTCGGATCCGGCCCAAAACTTGGGTAACATCATAATATGGTGGGAGGAGTCATTTGGTGAGTTTTGAGTGAAATCTAATCACTAGAACGATGCAATCCTCCAACCACTCCATGTACGATGAAATCATAATATGGTGGGAGTTGTCACTTGGTGAGTTTTGAGTGAAATTCAGTCACTAGAACTATGCAATCCTACTTCCACTCCGTGTACAGTACGAACTTGAAGTGTCCATTTTCTTTGACCAATGGAATTTGGATCGAGCCCAAAACGTGGGCAACATCATGATATGGTGGGAGGAGTCATTTTGTGAGTTTTGAGTGAAATCGAATCACTAGAACGATGCAATCATACAACCACTCCGCGTATAGTATGAACTTCGAACTATATTGAAGTGTCCAATTTTTTTGACCAATTGATTTCAGATGGAGCCCAAAACTTGGGCAACATCATAATATGGTGGGAGGAATCATTTGGTGAATTTTGAGTGAAATCCAATCACTAGAACTACGAAATCTAACAACCACTGCATGAAAGGTAAGAACTTCGTACGAACATGAAATGTAAAATTTCTTTGACCAATTGATTTCGGATCAAGTTCAAAACTTAGGCAACATCATGATATGGTGGGAGTAGTCATTTGCTGAGTTTTGAGTGAAATCATATCACTAGAACTATGCAATCCAACATCCACTCCGTGTACAGTACGAACTTTGTACGATCTTGAAGAGTCCCTTTTCTTTGAATTATTGATTTCGGAACGAGCCCAAAACTTGGGCAACATCACAATACGGTGGTAGGAGTCACTCGGTGAGTCTTGAGTGAAATCCAATCACTAGAACTATGCAATCCAACAAACACTCCATGCACAGTTCGAACTTCGTACGAACTTGAAGTGTCCCTTTTCTTTAACCAATTTATTCGAATCGAGCCCAAAACTTGGGCAACATCATAATATGGTGGGAGGAGCCATTTGGTGAGTTTTGAGAGAAATCCAATCACTAGAACGATGCAATCCTACAATCATTCCGTGTACAGTATGAACTTCGTACAATCTTGAAGTGTCCTTTTTCATTTAACAACTGATTTTGGATCGAGGCAGAAACTTTGGCATCATCTTAGTATGGTGCGAGGAGTCACTTGGTGAGTTTTGAGTGAAATCCTATCACTAGAACGATGCAATCCTACAACCACTTTGTTACAGTACGAACTTCTTACGATCTTGATGATATTCCTTTTCTTTGACCAATTGATTTCGGATCGACCCCAAAACTTGGGCAACATCATAATATGGTGCGAGGTGTCACTTGGTGAGTTTTGAGTTAAATCCAATCACTAGAATGATGCAATCCTCCAACCACTCCTGTACGGTGCGAACTTCGAACGAACATGAACTGTCCTATTTCTTTCACCAATTGATTTCACATCGAGCTCAAAACTTAGGCAGCATCATAATATGGTGGGAGTAGTCATTTGCTGAGTTTTGAGTGAAATCCAATCACTAGAACGACGCAATCCTGTATCCCTCCCTGTACGGTACGAACTTCGAACGAACATGAACTGTCCAATTTCTTTGACGAATTGATTTCGGGTCGTACCCAAAACTTGGGCAACATGATAATATGGTGGGAGGAGTCATTTGGTGAGTGTTGAATGAAATCCAATCACAAGAACTGTGCAATCCAACAACCGCTCTGTGTACAGTACAAACTTCGTACGATCTTGAAGTGTCCCTTTTCTTTGACCAATTGATTTCGGATTGAGACCAAACTTAGGCAAGATCATAATATGGTAGGAGGAGTCATTTGGTGAGTTTTGAGTAAAATCCAATCACCAGAACTGTGCAATCCAACAACCACTCCTTGATAGGTAAGAACTTTGTACGAACATGAAGTGTCCAATTTTTTTGACCAATTGATTTCGGATCAAGCCCAAAACTTGGGCAACAACATAATATGGTAGGAGAAGTCATTTGGTGAGTTTTGAGTGAAATCCAATCACTAGAACTATGAAATCCTACAACCGCTCCGTGTATAGTACGAACTTCGTAGGAACTTGAAGTGTCCCCTTTCTTTGACCAATTGATTTCGGATTGAGCCCAAAACTTAGGCAACGTCATAATATGGTGGGAGGAGTCATTTGGAGAGTTTTCAGTGAAATCCCATCACTAAAACTATGCAATTGTACAACCACTCCATGAAAGGCACGAACTTCGTAAGAACATTATGTGTCCCTTTTCTTTGACTAATTGATTTCGGATCGAGCCCAAAACTTGGGCAACATCATAATATGGTGAGAGGACTCATTTGGGGAGTTTTGTGTGAAATCCAATCACTAGAACTAGGCAATCCAACAACCACTCCTTGAAAGGTAAGAACTTCATACGAACATGAAGTGTCCAATTTTTTTGACCAATTGATTTCTGATCGAGCCCAAAACTTGGGCAACATCATAATATGGTGGGAGGAGTCATTTGGTGAGTTTTGAGTGAAATCCAATCACTAGAACTAGGCAATCCAACAACCACTCCTTGAAAGGTAATAACTTCGTACGAACATGAAGTGTCCAATTTTTTTGACCAATTGATTTCGGATCAAGCCCAAAACTTGGCCAACATCATAATATGGTGGGAGAAGTCATTTGGTGAGTTTTGAGTGAAATCCAATCTCTAGAACTATGCAATCGTACAACCACTCCATGAAAGGTACAAACTTCGTACGAAATGGAAGTATCCAAATTATTTGACCAATTGATTTCGGATAGAGCCCAAATCTCGGGTAATATCATAATATAGTGGGAGGAGTCATTTGGTGTGTTTTGAGTGAAAACCAATCACTAGAACTTTGCAATCCTACGACCACTCCATGAAAGGTACGAACTTCGTACGAACTTGAAGTATCCAATTTCTTTGACCAAGTGATTTCGGATCGATGCCAAATCTTGGGCAAGATCTTAATATGGTGGGAGGATTCATTTGGTGAGTTTTTAGTGAAATCTAATCACTGGAACATTGCAATGCACCTATCACTCTTTTTATGGTACGAACTTCGTACAAACATGAAGTTTCCAATTTCTTTGAGCAATTGATTTTGGATCGAGCCCGAAACTTGGGGAACATCATTATATGTTGGGAGGAGTCATTTGGTGAGTTTTAGTGAAATCCAATCACTAGAACTTTGCAATCCTACAACCACTCCATGAAAGGTACGAACTTGAGGTATCCCATTTCTTTGACCAATTTATTTCGAATAGTTGAAAAATCTTGGGCAACATCATAATATGGTGGGAGGATTCATTTGGTGAGTTTTGAGTGAAATCCAATGACAGGACCGGACCCAAATTCCATTTTGGAATCCAAGCCGAACCCTGTGCGTGCCCGACACCTAGCAGGTGCCGGGCACAAATGACTAAAATGCCCTTCTAATTAAAATTCAAAGAATTTTAAGGTTCGACTTCTGCCGAAAATTCGGCAGAGTCTCCCCTGTAAATTGAACGTTTCCCAAAATTTTCACCAATCAAATAAGCATATAAATATTCAACCCAACTGCCAGCATGCGCAAGTTAAGTTCTCACGCCAACAACCGTAAAAACAGTAAGGCATCAGGTCTTACAATAGTCTAGACATCAACGTTGTCACCAGGTCAATCTCAATATTCTTATTCAATGAAATCTTCAAGTCTCAAATATTAATTCGGCATTAGTTTCAACATTTCTTAACATCTTTTTGTATTCAAAGTGGATCGTAACTAATCATCCAGCTACAATCATTTTAGTGGTTATTATATTAACATGCACATCAACATTATATGAAAAAAATTCTATTAAGTAGAATCATTATCGAACAAGCCTCACAACTTAATTAACACTTGGCCTTGGGCCCACACAAAAGTTTAGATTCTATTCAATTTAGATGTTAATAGATTCCCCATTTCAAGCCCATAGACCAATTCTTAAATATCCTTTCTCGTGGCTTCACCCAAATTATTCTAGGCTGCCTACGTACCCTCCGTGAGGGATCAAGCCACACGTAGCTCTTCCCAACTCAAGTACATCTACGGGGAAAAACTGCTGACCCTGTGTAGTAAATCGGGCAGGGTGGCAGAGAAACATCCTAGGCAACATCACTGGCCGGACACTCGTACTTGTGATACGAGTACAGCCAATAATCTCAAGGCAACCTGGGGATGGGGGAAACTGGCCAATCACCCGTGTAGTCAATCGGGCAGGTGACTGGGGAAAGTATCATGGTCGTACACCTAAAGAGCAAGCTCGATGTAGGTACATGCATTTACACATATACTGGCCGGACACCCACAGAGTAGTCTCCATGCGGGTACAGGCAATAAACAATTCACTGGCCGGACACCTGTGTGATCAGCACAAGTACAGACAATAATCTCAAGGCAACTTGGGGATGGGGGGATTACCTGTGTAGTCAATTGGGCAGGTGACTGGGGAAAATATCATGGCCGGACACCTACAGAGCAAGCTCGATTATCTAATCTATTCTCAAAATCAATTCATTATATATAACATTCTATATAAAAACTAATATTTTCAAATTATCCTACATATAATTAAGTATAATAAATAGCAAAGATAGTAATAATAATAATTAATAACAATCATAGAAATCCCTGGAAATTCCATAATTCTATAGTTAGTAAATAAATTCCCAACTCCTTTATGGCATTCTAAATGCCACCATAGACCGAAACGTATACCAAAACTCACAACCAATACCACTTTCATACAAAACGAAAACTAACATTCGAGTACACAATAAACATAATAACTTGCGATAACCCAATGGGCATTCATACCCCCAACTAATATCCAATTAGATCACTACCTCCAAATTATACTATTCTAATCATAAAAATAATCAATATCATCTTGATTACGCTTATTTGATAACCCCAGAAATTCTCCAATTCTGTTAGACTGTCATACGAGCTCCAAATTGCAATCCGAGCACGCCTACGCGCTCGTGATGACGTAAGGGTAATAGTAGCAGAAAGTTTGACAATTAAAAGTGGGCCGGCACGTGGGAACATGCGCTGGCAGAATCGAGGGCCAAAAAGCGATAAAATTGGCGTTTGGTCAAACTTCGAAACGGAAGCTATCCTTCCGGTTACCACAGGTTCTCGGCCTCCTGAACACATTTCTCAACTACGGGAAAGTCAATTTCGAACCCTAAGTGGGTCAAAACCTAAGTTCAAAGTCTGCTAAAACAAAAATTCGGAATTGAATTACCTATGCTACGATTCGATCTGCACCTACCCAACCATCAGCTAGAGCATGAAAAATCGGTGGAAAAGCATACCTTACTTGTCCCGATCGGTGGCCGGAGGAAGGAGAACGAAGGGGCCAAAGTTTCAGAAAAATATGTTCGAAATCGCCTGTTTCGTGGCTGATTCTGGCGACTACGGCGGCGGACCGAGGCAGCGAAGGGCTGGGGCTTGAAGAGAAATCACCCTCCAAAGTCGGCTCGTCCCCTTGCTCGAAGAGAAATCTGGGTTTTAAAAAAAACTGAACTTTGAAATATTTACGGTTATGCCACTGGCCTAATCTTGATCGTCATTTCTTCGTTACAACTCCGATTCGAGCCCACAATATACCCACGAATCTTGATCGCCATCACTTCCCCAAATTCTTTCTCAAACTCAAAATGACCTTTTTACCCTTCTATAATATTAAATGTTATTTTATTCCCAAAATTCTTAATTACTTTATCTTATTTTATTTTATCAAATTTTAAGCCTTTCAATTTATTTTCTGTTCTATAGTCAACTCCACTTAATTATTTAATTTATTATACTCTCGGGGGTAAAAATGTCTTACTTGAATAATTTAATGATTAAATATTAATTTAGGGACGTGGTGTTACATCCAATCACTAGAACAATGCAATGCACCTATCACTCTTTTTACAATACTAACTTCGTACGAACATAAAGTGTCCAATTTCTTTGAGCAATGGATTTCTGATCGAGCCCAAAACTTGGGCAACATCATAATATGTTGGCAGGAGCCATTTGGTGACTTTTTAGTGAAATACAATCACTAGAACTTGGCAATCCTACAACCACTCCATGAAAGGTACGAACTTCGTACAAACTTGAAGTATCCAATTTCTTTGACCGATTGATTTCGGATCAAGCCCAAAAATTGGGCAACATCATAATATGGTGGGAGGAGTCATTTGGTGAGTTTTGAGTGAAATCCAATCACTAGAATGATGCAATGCACCTATCACTCTTTTTACGGTACGAACTTCGTACGAACTTGAACTGTCCAATTCCTTTGACCAATTGATTTAGGATCGAGCAAAAGACTTGGGCAACATCATAATATGGTAGGAGGAGTCATTTGGTGAGTTTGAGTGAAATCCAATATCTAGAACTTTGCAATCCAACAACCACTCCATGAAAGGTACGAACTTCGTACGAACTGGAAGTATCCATTTTCTTTGACCAATTGATTTCGGATCGAGCCCAAAACTTGGGCAACATCATAATATGTTGGGAGGAGTCGTTTGGTGAGTTTTGAGTGAAATCCAATCACTAGAACTATGCAATCCTACAACCACTCCATGAAAACCGTCCTATCGTGTGATCGGAGCTGTTGGATTGTGGATCGGAGCCCCGGATGCTCCGGATCAATGACTTATAGTTTAGTTTCACGAAAACCGTCCTATCGTGTGATCGCGAGAAATCCGACCGCTCGATAGAGACTAAACCTTCGGAATGTGATTAGTTGACCTCGTTAGACTTTTAGGAGAGTTCAGACTGAATTTGGAGGTCGTGGGCCCCGCGGGCCCGGTTGACCAAAATGGAGAGTTTGACCACTAAGTTTATCGGGAGGTTTCCGAGGCCATTTAATCTTTCAGAAAGTACTCAAATGGTCCAAGGACTTGGGGAGGTTTGTTTATTGAGTTTTATTATCGAGATTCTTATTATTGGCTTTATGTGATTTTATTTGCTATATTAATACCTTGAGGTTATACTTGACTTAATTAATGGTTAGTATATGTTATTAATTGTTATAATCATTATTATAATTATTATTGGGTGATTGTTCTTATGATTCAATTATATTGTGTTAGTAGGTTGGAATTAGTGAAATGTTAATTTTACATGGATATATGAGTAAGTGTAAGGATAAATTAAATGGGTAAGGATATGGTACTTAAATTATGCTCGATGTTTAGTTGGGATTTCGAATAGTGCTGAGAATTAGATTTGGTGTAATTCTTGGATAATTATTTTAGCTGGCGTGGTCTCCTAAATAATGATTTGTACATGTTTTGTATGTCAATATTGGGACTATGATATTGTTAAACTATAGTATTGGATAGACGTATTTTGGATTGAAAACTAACCTAGTCGAGTGAGTGGAGACTTGGAATTCTAAGGGTTATTTATTATTATTATTATTAGAATGAAATATTATTTGGTACTATTGTAATTTATTTAAGTGATAAGTTATTCATATATATATATACATATGTTGAATAATTTGAAACTGAATTGTTGCCTTCGGAAGTATCGATGTCTTCGGACATCTCGGTTGCCTACGGATTATATATTGTTGCCTTCGGATATAATGATGTCTACGGACATCCCAGTGGCTTTCGGATATAAAATGTCTTTGGACAAATGTTGCCTTCAGATAATGATATGTCTACGGACAGTTATGGCTATCGGTATCAGTTATGTCTGCTCGCGTATGACATTATGCCCCACGTGTCTCGAGGATGCCCGAACCGTGAGGAGCGAGGACGCGGCTCAGGTTTGACTATATGTCCCCTGAGTCTTGCGAGGACGCGGCTTGGGTTGACTATACGTCTCCTAAGTCTTGCGAGGACGCGGCTCGGGTCGACTTTGTGTCGCCGAGTCTTGCGAGGAAACGGAATTGACGGTTTAATGGAAATTATATGAATTGATGAGCTGCGTTCTCGTGTTGACTTTGTGTCCCCGAGTTCTGCGAGGATATAAAGGGCTTTGTTCGCCACCCTGCTTCTATTTTTCTGCATAGGGTTGGCCAGGATCCCTAACCACCTGCTCGATTTTACTGCACAGGTGGTTAGCCAGTTTCCCCCTCCCCGGTTGCCTTCGGAATAAGTGGTATACCCTTAATGGGTGATAACATATATGTTCACGCGGAGGATTACAGGTATGGCTTAAAGATATAAAGGATTGGTTATATATATATATATATATATATACATTTGCATGGGTATTGGTAGATTATTTATAATTTGAGAAGCTTGATATAAGAAAAAGGAATAAAAGTATGATTTCATGCACTGTAGGGTTTGAACTTAGTTTTTCTTGATGGAAGAGCTACGTGTGGCTTGATCCCTCAAGGAGGGTACGTAGGCAGCCTAGATTAATCTAGGTGTAGCCACAAAAGGGGATATTATATAAGTTGTGTTGGAGTTGAGTTTGAGATCTACTTAACATCTTAATTGATTTCTGCATTTAATGGCAATGATTGAGATTCTTGTTGGGATAATATAAGATGACATAAAATGATGACTTTGTTGTCAAATCGTTATATTGAGAATTGATGTTTTCCATGGTTGAGAATCGAAGATTGAATTGTTGAGAAGTTTGTAGTCCGGGTCGTTTGTAAGGCCGTATGCCATTAAGAACAATTGCTTTTAGTTAAGTGTGTTTTTA